>OX104066.1:86280747-86328709 GCA_944474145.2 Dicrocoelium dendriticum | reverse complement strand
TTCAGGGGGACGTAAGGCGAGGTGGTGTTAATGGAGCGGTACAGATTTTCAGAATGGCGTCCTCTTTGGGAGGGTGCTTTGTTTACCACTGTTTCGAGAGGTTGTGGAGATTGGGAACGGGTTTGTGCACTTGACCTTTGGATGCCATAGGACTTTTTGTAGAGCCGACTTGGCGATAGTGTGCCAGGCGGATAGTTGGTTATCAGCGGAATCGTTGCGTTGATGCAGCGCGGGCTGTTCATAGTTTAATTTTGTTGTAGTGACTGGTAGAACGTCCTCAGTTTTTGAAAGCCATGGCGTTTGTTATATTTCTGGGGCTTAATGGCATTGTTGGGCGTCTCGAGTAGGTAAGGCTTGCGCAGTGATTGGGCCGGTTGGGTCGAAATCTGCGTGGAAGGCGGCGTTCGGGATCGGAAGTATTTCGATCTCACGCGATCTATTGGTACAAATGTTGTTTGGGGTTTATCAGCTGTCCGTTTGTGCCATGAGGACATTGCTTGGGTACGGTTATCTTTGTTATGGTGATGCATCAGCGGGGAGTGCATCCCATTACGAGGCGCGCCGTGTTACAGCGGTTGACCTTTGTTAGTAGTCAGTCGTGTTGCGAGGGTGGTTATGACTTTGCACGAGGGGGAGGGAAGGGAGTTGATCATCGGGAAGTCTACAGTGATAGATTCGGAATCGGTGTCGCTCATGTCGGAGGCGTTATCCAGTGATTCAGCTTCTTGTATCGTTAGCGGGGCGAATCTGGAACGTTAGTTGGCTTATTGTCTATTAGGGCTGTGGGGCTTGAGTCGGGATGTAATGCTGTCGTAGACGCGTGACGCAGGGGGTTAGGTCCAGATCCACGTTAGTGCTTGTAGTAGGGCAAGCAGTAGCTCTGACAACCGGCGATGAATCATGAGGCTGTTGTCTTGCTTTGGTATTAGTATTCGGTGGGAAAGCTCTTTGCAACGGCGTTAGATCAGGCTTGATAAGAATAGGAGGAACGTTCGCGTTTGTCCTTACGGTAAATCGATTTGCCATGAAGCTTGTAGCCAGTTCTGGAGTTTTAACCGCGATAAGGATAGATCAGTTGCGACTGATCTTCGATTTTCTGAGCCGCTTACTCACGCACATGTCAGGAGGGATGTTACACATGGACGTTAGTGGGCGGGTGACTTTCTCCAAGCGAAATTTGTCACGAACGTTGAGGACGATCACGTTTCGGGCACGGCGGGTGCGCTCGTTTATCTCAGTAGTGATGGTAGTAAGAAGGGCACCGGCATCTTTGAGCTCCTCAGCGTTGCCATTTGTCCTTATTCCTGCGAGTTAGGCCAATGGCATATGTTTTGCTAGCTCTGTTTTGGTAACAGCCATTTCCTTTTTGAGAGCAGCCATTTCAGTTGAGAGTGCACTGATTTTGTTAAGTGCATCTTTCAAAGGGTCTATAAGAAGGACACTGCAGGGGCGCAGTTTATTCAGTTCGTCTTTTGCAGCAGGACGTTTGGTCGCCTTATCCTCCTTTACAGTGCATGAGGCAGAGCTGTGATCGACAGAAACTGCGGTGTTCGAATGAGTACGTCCACATTTGCCCTGGAGTTTGGCTCGGGAGGCTTTACCTTTTATTCCATTTTTGTTAGTCATTATGGAATAGCACGGCTTCATAGTTCGTGTTCCAGGAACACTGTTTTGCCGTATGTAGGATCTGAAAAGCTTAGCGTATAGCACGTCTAAATATCGAGACAACGCGTCTAATTACTCTAATAAATAGTCGCTATATGGCGAAATAAGCAACAAAAAGTCGAAAACGCACAGTTTCTAACTTCGCGGGGTCAAGGTCAAGGTCTGCTGCTAAGTGAATTGATGAACTGCCTCTAGTTCGTCGATATGGGGTCAAGGGCGCATCGAGTAGATGGTGGTTCTGCAGAGCACCTAGAAATTTGAGGGTATGGATCGCATACTAAATATTGGGACAAAGCTAGCCGGACAATTCAAAGTTGCTTGCGCCGCCCCAACGTTGTTGAACCTTTTATTCTCGACAAGGCCAGGCACACCTTTACAGGCACGAGCCTTTTGACAGAATAATGCGTGATCAAGTATTTGCAAAAATCCGTTATGTTTGCCACAACAGTGCTTGTTTATGCAGGGGGAATGTAAGTATGCAATTGTGTGTGCATTTATGTAGCTGTGTTATTTGCGCTTGTAACTGTGCTGCTCCATTCTTGAATGTTTGCCATCGTCAGCAATGTGCGAGTAGAAGATTGGTGTCCGTGTGTTAGGAAAGCTTATCCAGATATCCACTGGGCAGTGACTTTAATTTGGGGCGAGCCACGACCGCCAAGTCACAGTGTTGTTAAGCTGACATTTGTGGCTTTTTATATGGAGAACGCTCGCCAGGCGAAAACCCACCACGTCCTGAAGCACTGCCGCCGAACTATTAGCTGGAACGGGCTAAACCCGAACCACCCAGCTAACACCACGAGGAGGTTGTTCGGCTTGCCCGCATGTCGACATGCCGCAAGAGTAGCCGGCACACGCTAGTAGGCTTGAAGCATCAGCTATAGTCTACTGGCGGGTACGGTTCCCGGTAATGCATGCGAAAACACGGTATTGTGGGATGCGTGTGCCTTGACGGAACACGCTGTTCCCGTGTTTTGGCTAGAAAATCGACATCGGACGACGCGGGATATCTATGAAATGGTGTGAGGGACGGCGCGATGTAGCGACTTGTTAAGTACATCTGTGGCGCCGTGTATCGCGTGTTTGTTGGGCCATACAAACAAATATAACATACAGCAGCATTCTGCAAACAACATCTAGGCGTGTAACATGGCAATGTTGTTTAGCATTTTACGCATCATACTAAGACAACCTAGAGGAATCTATGGACTGCTACATAGCCCTCCACCAGAATGGCTTGTGTAAACTCTCCGTTGATCTACGTGAGGACTATCCGTCGCGGGCCAGCCCTCAGCGAGAACAGGTGGTGCAATCTGGTGCAGCTGCCGAAGGAGAATCTGGCGCTCGGATCCTATTGGTCTGCCACCCTTGTCCTCCCTAACGGTGTCGAAGCAAGTTGTTTGCAGAAACGGTTCGTAGAACGGGGTAGCAGTTCGACGGGAAATGCTAAATGCACACGTTAAAGCGTCCGGCTCGTACGTGGACGTGCGACCAAGTGAACGGGCGTATATGAAAAGTAGACTGAAAACGGTAGCGACAAAACTGCATGGCAATAATAAGTGCTAAAGTAAAATAACCTCAAAAGATTATTTTGGGTTTACAAACCGCTTTACTTTTTTCTGTTGGATTGCAAACCTTTTGCTATTTTTGTTATTTTCAGAATGGTAATGGTAATCTAAGCAGAATAATGCACTGCATGGGCAATTTGACGAGGGCGATGTGCTTGTCGGCCCGACTTAGTCCTTCTCGGTGCATTTAATGATGCTTGAGGAACTTCAGCTGACTTCGCTGAACCGCTAAGACTACGCGTTGTTGGTGGAAGAACAGGCGTCTTTGTAGACACATTGTCACTAACGATATAAGCGATCTCTAAACGAGTATTCCATACCGACTAATGCAGCCCATGACGATGGAGGATATATACCTTGTTGTTCGGTTGGTGCGCTCTAAATGGTCCTTCATACGGCGGAGCCAGGACTAGCTTGTCGCTGTCCACACTTACGAATGCGTGTGTACAAATTTGAAGCTCTGGAGGTACAAATGGTTTCTGGTTCTGAACACGGGTGTGTGTTGGTACCGAACGAAGCACTAGTGATGCGTTGCCTTGTTAAAGTAGCGTCGTACGTAAATGGTGGAACTGGTCGGAGGAGGTGGGAGCTAGGCGTGCTTATTTGGTCAGTCTCCGGATCAGTCTGTTTTGCGAAGGTCATCACTGGTAAATAACAAGTCAAACCGTTTTATTCTCGAGGAAATGAAGCAAAACAGTACCGGCTGGCTCAAGTGGTGTTCAGAGCCACAGAACCAAAGTGCGTGTATATACACCATAAGACCGAGGTAAGTGTACGCAAAATAGCCTGTTGGCTAAGAAGCAGGTACTTGTCCTTTAGGAAGTCCCCAGAATGACAGGCATGTTCATCGGAGTCAGGTAGATATTTAGCGTTTTAGCATGATAAAATCTAATTGTGTTTCCGGTGCATACATGCTGTTTGGGGTTCAGTATACTTCAGGAGATTGATCTCCCTTATTCCGTTTGGGTAGGAACCCGTTGGAATTTTTGAAAAGCACTGTTTGTCGGATGGGTGAGGTTTGGTTCATAAGCAGCTGTGTTTACAATTTTCAGTTTTTTGGATCTTGTCGGTGTTTATCAGTGAGCCGCGGCTTTATTTTGGTGGTGGGTCACTTCCGCAATTGTGGGTGATGAAGCTGTTGGTAAGGTGTTTCAGACGGGCACCGGCTTTGATTCTTATTGTTTAAGCCAGTAGAAAACATTGGAAAGGGTGCTTGTTGTAATCTCCGGGGTGGCTGAGATCAATGTACGACAAAAGGTCAATCCGACATTCGTCTGAACGACATAAGATCATCGGCATACCACACCAGCAAGGTGGGTAGGGGTCCAAATTAGACGTGCGCCAAGTAGATAAAGATTCTGATATTGCAGGGGAAGTAATCCACCTGAGAAGTGGACGAGGCATAAGGCCATAGTCTCGCAAGTAATTAGGAATATTGCAAGTAGCCAAAGCGCTTTCTTGAAGGGATATTCCGGAGCTGGAGGGCTTTGAGCCCAAGTTTTCGAACCAGTAGAGGATATGCTTTGGTAAGTTCACTGTATTCTCCAGAATGCAGATATGTCCGCACGCAATAGTAGAACCCCTAACAGATAAACCTCCAATTAGCAAAGGGTTGATTGCACACCATAATGGCGAGGTGTGAAGGTGTCCATAGAATAATAGCGCCAAACAGCTGAGGATTAAAATACTTGGAGTAACCCGCTGGCGAGGTAAACGGAGCATAACGCCACGGGATCCAAAAAAGGCGAAACGCCTGCAGGACCCTTGTGCTTTGTTGGGATAAGGATTTGAAACCAATTGTGCGAGGCGCTTGTAGATACAGGTCAAGGGTACAGAATGCCCGAGATGGTGGCCTGGGCTGCCTACCTGCGCCTTGGGAGGTACGAGGATTACCTTCACGCATCGTGCCAAGCTACGACGATGAAGGTACGTTTAGTTAACTCTCCTATGTAGGTCTCCAGGAGGAGCTGGGAAGAAAAGGTCAGAGAGAAGAACGTGTCCGAACGGCTAGGAGGTGGTGAGCAGAGCTGGCGACTTGGTGCATTAGCTTACGCGGTACCTCGTTTTGTTTGCATAAACAAGCTTTGGCTTCATGTGCATGTGTGTGCCTTACACTGGTTTCGCAAAGGGAAATTCCGTATATAGAAAATAGGTGTCAGAATATGTATGGAACCATTAAGCAAAGGGGCGTTGTGCTGAAAGAACCTTGGCTTCAGAGGTGGGGCGTTAAATGATAGGGAACATGCCACGGTATCAGCACAGCTAGGGTTATAGAACAAGATATGCTGTAACCAGCTGTTGTAGAATGAAGTGGCCCGACAGCACTTCAATGAATTAAGAGAACCAATTGCTGGTGGTGTCCTACAGTGTCATTTGTAGGTCAGTTGGACGCAAAGGGAATTAAGGATAAGCTCCGGATTAGCTGTATGGCAGTGGATTCCCGTGCTCTAGAGACCAAAAGCCAAAGACTGCCGAATGGTCAGTTAAGTATAGAAGCGGTAGTGATAGGATGAAATGCCGTGGTTGCAGCAGATAGAGTGGCGGAGCAAGCAACCTACTGAACATACAATCTAGGAAAATAGGTCGGTAGGGCGCTTCTATTGAACCATTCAACGGTACAGTAACTGTGTCCCAAATAAGTCGACTGGACGCAGAGAGCAGTGAGGGTTAAAACGGAATGAACTATGTAGCAGAAGCTGCTCGTGATTAAGAGATAAAGGAATGCGAGGTGAATACGGTCTGTGCTGCAATTAAAAGTAGCATTATTAGACGTGCCCAATGATGTAAGATCGATGCTCTGACCGGGCGTGAATGAACTGACGCGTCACAAGGTGCCTGCAACCTCTTTTGCACACCTGAGAAGTGCCGTCTGTCTGACGTGCACTATGAGATATTATCCAGATAGCGGATTAAGCAGGGAGCGTAATTGTCGTGGCAGCGGCACTTGTACGGTGTCCGATAATCAGCGCACGGTCGCTAGTCGCCAGCCTTCGTTGGCGCCACTTGAAGTGGTGAAGACCACTGACTTTATAAACAAATAAATAAGTGTATTCACGAAGGTTTCTTAGCACGCCAAACCAAGCATGATTAAGATTGGGTGGGGGAATAAAACGAAATTCGAGCATTTGCTTCACTTCCGCTTTGGCCACCTACAATTTATCAGAGGCAAGACGTCATAGTCGAGCGAAGACCACCGGTTCGTAGAGGGTGTGTTACATTCGTCGCTCCTGGAAGAATGGGTCTGAAGAGTTACCAAGCTCTGGTGTATAGAAGGAGCTATCACTGCACATCTGGTTGTAGTCAGAACTTGGCTGGTTAAGGTAAAAATGTCACAGCCCAACGGTAGGCATCCCATCCGAATGGTTTCCCGGGCTAGTGATATAATCCGGCGAACATTTCGATGGTTCTTAGTCCCTGGGCGAAGTTCATCGCGCAGAGCAAACCCAACGACAAAGCACTCAGCAGACCTGAGCGATAACGCAGAAGCAGCTACGAAAGGTAATGTATGGATCGAGTCCATTAAAACAAGCTATACAATAATGAAGCTAGTAAGCATAATATAACACAATTGTAAAGAAGAAATGTAAATACGCTACAGAACTCCCTCCTAGAGGGTGGGTCGTAGGGACGAACGCTGGAGAAGCGCTGTCTTTCGTGAGTCACAAATCGAGAATGGAAAGACTGTACGTCAGGAGCGTGTTCCATTAGGTATAGCGGGGTTTGGGACGTGAATGGACGGGGGTGAGGAAGAAACATTGGAGTCGCATATTGGCTAAGTTGGAGTGGTGTTTTGCAGCGGAATCTGATCAGGAACATAAGTGTCAGTAGGTTGCTGGGGCGATTGCAGCGCCATGTAGGCAGGCTTCAGAAAAGCAATGCAAACGGAAGCTTTGCATGCCTTCGTGTCCAACACTACGTATTTCACATTACAAGCGAGGACTTTGAAGTGAACCCCGTACGGCGGTGTCAGTGGTTTACGAAAAGGGTCGACGCGCACGAAGGCAAAAGGAAAGGTGCCCAAATCGTGGTGAATCCATTGACTTCTGGGGTTAGGTTGAGGTGGACGTGGAGGAACGGCAGTAAAGTGTTGCTTCAAGCGTGCAACATACGAAGCAATTTCCGCTACGCTGGTGATTGTCGAATATAGTGCGATTTCACCAGGAAATCTAATTGGTGTGCCGAGAACTAGTGCAGCTGGACAACATCCCGCGCTTCTTCTATGGTGATAGGAATACCAAGAAGGATGGTCGGTAGACGTTTGCACAACTGAGCGTTTGACTGCGTTGCAGTAAAGGTAGCCATGAGCTCTCTTTACTAGCTTCGACTAGAGTGTCAGCGGTGGAGTGGTAAGCGTTTAGCGGATATGTGAATGACGAAGCATATGGTTGAGGTCATGGAATAAAGCAGCGTTGTACTGAGGGAGTCCCTCCGTGGTGACCGTGGCATGCGTGTCAAACACGGATTGCAACGATTCAATGCACGTCCTGGCGACTGTTTCGGCTGATACATCCCGTTTAGCGTATAGGCTGCTAGCCGGCATCCCGAAGAGCGATTCAGAAGGCAGCTCGGGATGCAGGGAAAGGTTTATTGGTACGGTAAATGATTCCCAGTTGCCTAGCTGTAAAAACGGCACCATTGAGGGTCTAGCTGGTGGAACGGGATACACAGCGCAAAAAGCATCTGCTCTCTTTAAACGAGACCAGCACCAAGCAAAAACGGCGGTGAGCAAGTCAAGCATTCGAGCACAGCGATCAGTTCAGCAAACCATAAAGAGCACATGTCGGCTGGACCCTTGGTATCTTACAAATGACGGTGGTACCCAGCAGAGCCAACCCACGTACCCCAGCGTGTTCTTGAAGCATAACACGAAACGGCACATTACCTAATCCGCAACAGGTTCTACCAACAAGATTATTGTGACCGTGAAATAGGGAAGCATTGTCATACAAACTGCATTTTCCAGAAGTCGTACTGTTACCTGAACAGGAAAACCGTAGGTTCGCTACCTGTTTGGAAGATATCAATTCTGAACTAATACGGAATACAAGGACGGATTTTGCCTGCAACCAACGCCAGCTTTCCATTTTACTTAAACGCAACAATATTTCTTGTACATATGCATTGTTTTTGGGTAAGAATTATTCTACGGTTCCGACGGCAGTGGCCAATTGGTTTGGAGATGTATAAAGCAATGGATGTGAACCTTGGTAATTGAATGGACATGAAAGCTTCCATGAACGCATCAAACACCTCGTGTATTCTTTTCGTTGTGGCCTTGAATTATTGCTACACATCGGATTGGTTAAAGAGCGAAGCTGTTCTACCGGTCACCGCTGTGAAGCTAATCATAAAATAAACGTCCGAACGCCCCATGAACTTTGAACCGGGGCGTCCATTGCGTGAGCGGGAGTGGCGTTGTTCACATGGCGTATCTCCTTATATACAAGGAACAAAATCGTCTATTAAGGAAACTGTTACAAATAAGCGCTTGTTACATACCTAAAAGGATATTTTATAAGTTTTCCAATGTGTTGATTATCAATACAATATTTGCCATTTGTTTTTCTACGCACTTTTGAAGTAATGGGATGTGAACCAATCGTTAATTGCTGTTGCGCGCTTTTTCCCTTGTCTTTCTCGACTATGGATTAATGTCGCAACTAACAACTCGAAGTTCTGTGGGCTGTTTCGTTTACTAGCACAAGTAACGGGACGCTGGTTTAGCAATTGCCTATTTCCTCCGTGGATACAGGCCGGTCATGAATTTGAGTCAGAGAAAGCCAAAATATGCCAGCTAAGCATTAAGGTGCAAACGGCCGGTGAACAAGGTCTCCGGTAGGTTGGTATTCTGGTGGTCACCCGGTGGTCTGTTTCCGCTCTACCAGTGCCAACACTGGTAGCGCATGACCTAGGGCTGGACATCACGACTACCTTCAAATATCGCTAAGCAATGTGCGGAGCCTAAGGAATAAGGTGTGCGAGATAGGTCTGCTTGTAGATGGGTCTCATCCCGATATACTTGCATTCACCGAAACGTGGCTGTCTCGGGACATTACGGACGGCGAAGTACATCTGTCTGGCTACGCACTATTTAGATGTGATCGCTTCGTTGGCCGACAAGGCAGGGGCGTTGCTATTTACGTTAGGTGTGAACTTGACGTTTCACGCACCTACATGTTTCAGACGGCAGATAAAACTGTCGAAGCGCTGTCGGTAGTGATTAACACTTCCTCAGCTCAACTTACAGTCGTACTTGTGTATAGAAGCCCTGGGAGTGCGTCCAAAGAGGTGCTTGACTTTATTCGCTCCCAATCAGCAAACAGATGTTTGATACTCGGGGATTTCAATCTATCAGAAGTTTGCTGGACAGATCTTTCTTGCAACTCGGCAGAAGTTACTTTCGGGGCACATCTACTTGAGCTTGCGCTACAAGTACCGTTGCATCAGTTCGTGGACCTTCTAACTAGGTACATGGACGCCCAACTCCCGACTATTTTGGATCCAGTGTTTGCCAAATCACTAGACTTCGTAGGGGCATCACTTACAGCCCTCCCTTAGGTGCTAGTGATCATTTTTGTTGATCGTTCAGGTGTAGTCTGACCAGGCGTCACCAGAGCATTGCTAAGCTATTTCCAAACATATGGCGTACTAACTATCAGGCAACGCGCATTAAGACTGCTGGGATGCGTTGCGAAATCTCGGTGGTTGATACGGTGCAGGTGGCCTGGGATAAATTTAAATCTTATCTCACGGAAGGGTCTACTCCCCACATCCCGCTTGCGAGCGCGGGCGCCGTGGATAGATTACGCTGGCAAGCACCTGCTCCAGAAGCGTTCTAGGTGCTGGAAGACCTACCGTGTGGCTCCATCAACTAGCACCTATGATAGATACCGCGAAGCTAGAAATAGGTGTAAACAACACTTAAGGAAAGCTCGGCTGGTTAACGAAAAGTAGTTGGCTGATGGAGCTTTGGAAACTCCGAAGAAGTTCTTTGCTTATGCTAAGAGAAGCTGTGGTTCAAATTCGGTAATCCCAACTTTGATGCGGACCGATGGAACGCGTGCGTATGCGGACTCAGATATGGCTCGTGTACTTGGGGAACAGTATGTAGGGGCCTTTGTACATGAGGCCGCGTCGACTCGCCTTGAACTGGTCCCCAGTGTACCTGAGGGTACTTAGTTAGCTGAGTTTACTGTGGTGGAAACGCAAGTCCTTAAACTGCTGCAAGAACTGAACCCGCCTAAAGCAGCTGGACCTGATTCAATTCACCCGAAGGTTCTGCAAGAGTTGGCGGTGGAACTGAGTGGTCCGCGGACGACGGTGTTTCAGAAATCACTTGAGGGCTGTACATTACCTTCCGAATGGAAGGAGGCTGTCATCTGTCCTATCTTCAAAAATGGCGAAAGGAGTCTGTCAGCCAATTATAGGCCGGTTAGTCTGACTAGCGTCGTGGTCAAACTGCTTGAAAAGCTGGTGAGAGATTCGTTGGAATGTCACCTGAATAGATTTAACCTACTCAGAATGCACAACATGGATTCCGGAAGGGGTTCGCGTGTTTGACGAATGTGTTGGTTGCTCGTGAAGCTTGGGCCGAGGCAGTGGACAATTGCCGCGTGGTGCATGTGCTTTTCGTAGACTTCTCGAAAGCATTTTATAAGGTAACCCACTTGAGGCTATCACAAAAGCTGAGGTCATACGGCGTATCTGGCCGCGCCCTTCACTGAGTATCTGCGTCCATGCAGGGAAGAGAGCAGTGTGTATGTTTGGGTCGCAGTTTATCCTTTAATCAAGCGGTCCTTAGCGGTGTCCCACAGGGCTCGGTCCTCGGACCGATTCTGTTCTCCATCTACGTAAACGATCTCCCTGGAGAGCTTGGGGTATCATCCCTATTGTTTGCTGATGATCTTAAGCTATGGAAGGTTGTAAATGTTCCTGGGGGTTCTGAGGCCATACAGCATGCCCCGGACGGACTCTGGGACTGGTCTACTTTGTGGCTATTGCCCACAAATCAGGCTACGTTTTCCGTCCTTCGTATAGGAGCAACTTTCCCGCCTTCCAGCTACGTACTCGCTGACGTCTAACACCCGCTTGTCTCCAACCAGGCAGACCTAGACGTCGTCCATACCTCGTCTTTGCATTCTGGTGACAACTGGAATTAGGCCGCATTTAGGGGTTTCAGAATGTTGTGGTTAATACGCCGTTCTTTCATGTTTATGAATGCGGACATATTTGTGAAGCTGTTCTCACCTTCCTTCCGGCCCCATTTGGATTACTGCGTCCAGGCTTGCCTGCCTTGCCTTGTTCGGGACAAAATGGAGCTCGAGAGGGTTTTGAGAGTAGGTACCAAATTGTTCGAGGGGTTACAAGGGCAATCGTACCCCGAGTGTCTACTTAGCTTGGTTATGTAATCAATACACTACCAACGGCTCTGAGGAGACCTAATTCTTACTTCCGCATTTTAACCGGGAAGGTCGAACCGGACTTGAGCTAGCTATTTAGCCCGGCTAGTTTGCCTTGTCTTCTCTGGCATCCCAGGAAGCTACACAAGCCGCGTTCTGACCGGATCAGGGCGGAAAAGCGGTTATCGCATAGAGTTATCGAACGCTGGAACTCGCTTCCAGAAAGTGTAGTCAGTGACCCTCCGGTTAGTGCTTTCGATCGTCAGTTAGACGCTTTTGGGTGGCAACACGAAACCTTTCCCTTCTCCTGACCATATCCATCTTCAAACTTTTAGTTCTTATTCTGTCATTCTCTTTACTCTTTGGCGTTATCCTTCACTTAAATTACTTTCGTTTCCCTTTACCTTCCATTTACTTTCTACTTCTTTCTTACTTCACGTAACCTACACAGCGCGGACTGCTAGTGCAGGGTGCATGGGCACTAATTGGTTGCTTAGGGTGTGTTTCGGGTGTTTCGTTTTAGGTCTATCAAGAGCTAGCACCTTATCATTTCCTGGCTCAACGATTTGCTCTAGAAGGAACACTCAAGGGATTTTCCTATCGTTCCAGTCCGTCGGTGCAGTTCAGTTCAGTTCAAATGGGACTGGAATGATAGGAGAATCCCGTGAATGTTCCATCCTGAGTGGATCGTTGAGCCAGGAATTGATGAAGTGCCTAGTTGGCGATGGATCTAAAACGGAACACCCGTATCGCACCATGGCCAACCGGTGAATGCCCACGTTTCCTGCCCTAGCAGTCCTTGCTGTGGCAGTCACGTGAAGTAAGCAAAGGATAGGAAGAGAAATCGAAGGTCGAGAATATGGAAGTGCACTTAAATAAGAAAATAGTACCAATGCGTGAAGAAAAGTAGAGAAAAGAAAATCGAAGTACGAAGATGCGCGTTACTCATGTTGCCACCCAAGAGCGTCAAGTTGCCGCTTAAACCCCTTAACCGTTGATTCCCTGATAACAAGTTCCAGAAGCGTGTTCCAGCGGTCGATAACTCGGCGTGACATCCGGATTTCCGCCCAAATCCGATCGGACCGCGGTTTGTCCAGCTTCAAGAAATGACCGCGTAGAACAGACAATCTAGCGGGACTAAATAGCCAAGAAAATTCTGGACCAACCTTCCTAGTTAAATAAATACATAAATAAACAAATTTTTATTCACGACAATGCAAAGCATGCCTTTACAGGCATGACCATAGTTAGCTATGATAGTGTGATCAAATCGTACAAAAGGACATTTTTGGCATAACAGTGTATGTAAGTATATGGGTGTATCACGTATGCAATTGTGTAGGAATGTAGCTTGTGTTTTGGAATGCGCCGCAGAACTTTTGCCTGTTTGTTATCGTCAGGAATGTGAGAATAAGCGTTTGATTTTCGTAGTTTGGATAGCATTTTCCGAATATCCACGGGCCAGTGACTTTAGTTTGTGATGACTCACATCCGCCACGTCGCGGTGTTGTTAAGCAGACATTTGTGGCTTTTATAGGGAGAACGCTTGCCAGGCGAAACCCACCACGTTCTGGAACACTGCCGCCGAACTCTTTGCTGGAACGGGTTATACAAGAACCACCCAGATGGCACCGCGAGGAGGTTGTTCGGCTAGCCAGTCGGTAGGTTAGGATTACGTCTCCTCTAAGCCTTCGGTGGTGCATTGAATGCATTCCCAAACTAAGTAGACGCTCGGGGTACGTCCGTCCCCGTAACCCATCAACTAACCTAATACCCACTCACAAAACCCTCTCTAGCTCCATCTTGTCCCAGACGAGGCATGGCGGACAAGCCTGGGCGCAGTATGCCAGATGAGGCCAAACGAAAGCCGAGAACAGCCTCGTAAAGATGCCGCCCGTCAAGCCTCCGAAAGAAGGTCGAATTAACCAAAATATGCGGAAACTTCTGATTGCGGTCTTCCTCCAGTTGTCGCCGGAGTGTAAAGCCGAAGAGTGTACGACGCCTACGTCAATCTGGCTAGATACACGAGGGAGTTCGACCCCACCGACCACGTACTTCGTAGGAGGACAACCTCCTCCAATTCGAAGAACGGAGCACTGCTTGATGTATGGGCAGTAACCATAAAGTAGACCAGTCCCAAAGCTTATCCAATGCTCGCTGAAAAGCTTCGGAACCCCCAGGAACATCAACAATGTTCCACAGCTTCAGGTCATCAGCAAACAACAGCGATGGTACCTCAAGCTCCGCGAGTAGGTCATTCACATAAATAGAGAACAGCAGCGGTCCAAGGACCAAGCCCCGCAGCACGCCACTGAGGACAGACTGCTTAAACGATAGACCCCGGCCTACTCGTGCACACTGTTCTCTACCCTCCAAGAAAGCAGTCACCCAATGAAGGGCGCGGCCAGATACCCCGTAGGAGGACAGCTTTTGCGCGAGCCTCAAAAGTGGTACCTTGTCAAATGCCTTTGAAAAGTCGACAAAAAGCACGTCCAGTGTGTGGCCGTTATCCACTGTATCCGCCCAACTTTCGCGGGCTACCTGTAGAATCGTCAGACACGAAAATCCCTTCCGGAATCCGTGTTGTGCATTGCTAAGTAGATTAAATCTACTCAGATGACTCTCCAATGAATGTCTCACCAGTTTCTCGAGGAGTCTGACTACTACACTCGTCAGACTAACTGGCCTGTAATTTGCAGGCAGACCCCTGTCTCCACTTTTGAAGATGGGACAGGTGACAGCTTCCTTCCATTCGGAAGGCAATGCACAGCTGTCAAGCGATTTCTAAAACACAATAGCGAGCAGTCCACTTAGTTCCGCAGCAAACTCATGCAACAGTTTCGGGTGAATTAAATCCGGCCCAGAGGTCTTAGAAGGGTTGAGCCCTTCTAACAGCCTACGAACTTCCGTCTCCGCTACAATTAATTCAGATAGTGCTGAACCCTCCGAGGTCCTACAAACCAGATCCACACCTGTCAAAGAGGTTTCCCTTACAAACGCTGGTGCATATTGCCCACTGAGTACACAGGCCTTGTCATAGTCCGTATGCGCATGAGTACCGTCATCACGCATCAATACTGGAATTGACATGTTCGAACCGCAGCGCCTTTTGACATAAGCGAAGAATCTTTTTGGATTCTCTGAAGCTTCGTCCGCTAACCCTTTCTCGAAATTGAGCCGAACATTCCTTAGGTGTTGCTTACACTTATTTTTAGCCTTACGGTACCTGTCATAAGTATCGATGGACGGAGCATCTCGGTAAGTCCGCCAACATATAGACCTCTTTGTGAGCAGATGCCTGCCAATGGGATCTATCCAGGGCTGCTGTGCTCGTGCTTCCTTTCTCCTTGTGGCTGGGATGAAGGGAGCAAAGACCTCCGTGAGGTAGGACTTAAATTTATCTCAGGCAATCTCGACAATATCGTCGCCTGAGCTTTCACAACGCAACCCGAAGCCTTGGCTCTCAAGGATTGACAGTCTGCGTGCCATATGTTCGGGCGAAACTCAACAGTACTCTGGTAGCGTCTAGACAGAGTACAACTGAAGAGCAAACAAACATGATCAGTGGAACCCAGTGGAGGTCCGTAAGTAATGCCACCAACAAAATCGAGTGACTTAGCAAATACAAGGTCTATGACAGACGGTGCTTGGGCGTCCATGTACCTAGTGGGGAGGTCAATGAACTGGTGCAAAGATACTTGGAACGTAAGCTCAAACAGATCAGCGCCGAATGTGCCTGACGCTGAGTCGCAAGAAAGGTCTGACAATCACCAAACACTTATTTGCGTTCGGGAGCGAATGATGTCAAGTACCTATTTGGATACGCCCCCAGGGCTTCTACACACAATTACAACTGTAATCTGAGCCGAGGATGGGCTACTAACAGCCGACAGAGCTTCAACAGTTTTGTCCACTGACTGAAATAAGCAGGCCTTCAGAACGTCAAGTTTACAGCTCACATAAAGAGCGACGCCCCCTCTCTGTCGGCCAGCAGAGCGATCGCATCGTAATGGTGCTTAGCCAGGTCAGATGTACTTCACCATCCGTGATGTCCTGAGACAGCCACTTTTCAGCGAATAGTAGTATATCGGGATGAGACCCATCTACAAGCAGACCTTACTCGTACACCTTATTCCTTGGGCTGCGCACATTACTTAACACTATCTGAAGGTATTCGTTAGATCCAGACCTGGGTCGTGCGCTACCAGAATGGGCAGTGGTAGGGCGGAAAACGACCGCCGGCTGACCACCCGAAAACCCACTAACCGGAGAACCTGTTCACCGGCCGCTCGCCTAGTTTTGAGGTCCGTGATGGCCCCTTAGCTTCAGCCTATCGGCCAGCGGAAGGCTCGGCTGAAAGCTAATATTTGTACCTTTCAGTTTAACCGCAAACCGCATGAGAGCGCTGCGTTCCTCCGGGGTAGAGAGTACCACACGAAGTAGCCGCAGTAAGGGGTTTGGTACATTAACTGGGACGTTCCCCAGTCTAAGCAGCTTCCTGACAGTAACGCCTGGAAAACCAGGCAGAAGCAGCTTCGTTACGCACATTTTAAACCACTGAAGGTCGTCTAACATGCTATCAGCAGGAATGGCAGCAGTAGATTCAGCCGCGTTACGAAATATAACGCTGCTATCCGTGAAAGAATCGCCACGACGGGGTGTATTAACCCCACGGGTCTTTGATTCAATACTTGGAGCAGGTGGCTTCCCTAACGGTGATAGGACTGTCCTTAGCCCCTCCGATGAGGTAGCAACGGCAGCATATGTTTTTCGCTTCATTGTCGATGCCATCCTTTTGTTAGGGTCATCGATTTCGCCGAAAGGCTTTATGGCAGATTTGGTCTGCTTTTTCTTCTTGATAACGGGAGCAGGGTCCTGTGAGGATTATCGCTTTGAGAAAAAGCAGGCAAACTTTTATAACATGCCTTCTCGGTGAGCACCGAGGTTGCCGGCAAGTTCCGCTGACAAGTAGTGCGTGTTGGAATCTTCGCCTTCGCAAAACCGCCAGACGGTTTGCCAAGTAACTTCACTTGGCTTGTTTCCGGTGCCGAGACAATTAAAACTTTTTGCTTAGCAGGGAGCTTACGGGGTATCTTGGCTCTCTTCCGCTTTACTCGAAGGACCATTGAACTAGCAATTCGGCGTCGATCAGGGTAGCTTTAGATACGACGTCCGAAGCTGCTTCATTCTTGTTGTCGTAGCCATCTGGGCCGGTGACATAATGATTGGTGCCACAAGTTGATCATCAGTGTAGGCGATCAAATCCGCGTTGTTGGATACCGGAAGCGTCTTTATGAGCAGATCAATCTTAAAGCGAAGATCTGAGAGCATCGAGAACGAACGCTCTACATTTCTCAGCCGGGTATCAGGAGATTCGTCTCTCGTACGAAAGGCCGCGCGGCCTTGCCGGCGGCTGCAGCAATTGGCACAACTAAAAAGCAACTTCTCGCTGGAGGCCAGCGCTGCGTACTGCTCGGTATTCAGGTCCGTACAAAGCTGATGGTACCATCGGTTGCAGACATCTCACTGCATACCGCCGGAATCGTCAGGTACTGGTATATTGCAGCTTGGACTGCCACAAAGCGCGATAACCTCAGCATCCAAGCCACCAGGAACAACAGCCTCGGTGCATTGCGAGACCGAAACAGTGGAAAACAGAGTGGAATTACAACGCGTACACAAAAGCTAAACGACCGCAATAAAAAAGGCAAAAAAGGGGTGCAAAACGGGATTAAAACTGGAAAATCCGGAAAATTTACCAGTAAGCATCAAAGAGGCTTTGACCAGAAACGCTTTAATCGATTCAAGATAGCTTGGATCAGAGGAAATTTGACAATAGTCAAATTCCGTAGTAAGTGTTTATTCAAACACTATTTTCCACAATATTGTAGCTAAAAAGCTTGATCAGTATGGCACGCCAAAAAACTGAATCTGAAAATACATTCAAGCATCTAACTCCGAACGTGTTAAATTTCTTGGTACCAAAAATTGATTCATCTTATGATTTAGCTGAGTTAACCCATGTGACCTTTGGCCATGGTGACAGCTTATCCTCCAAAATAAAAATGAACCATTTCCGGCCGGGAAGGTTTAATCGATAGGAATAGCAAAACTAAAGTTTGTTGTCGTTTTGTTGTACGTCCTGTGCGAAGCTTCAGCGTTCAGTGCAAAAAATAATGAGTAGGGTATATATATATACTAAAAGTAGACTATATGAAGCAGATTATAAATAGTTATGCTGTAGGTCGAAGTAAGTCACGATCCAAGCTCAAGTAAGCAAGGATCAACTAAAATCACGCGCCTAAACAGTGTAAACGAATCTACTTGAAGTAAGGAATTTGTTGATTTTATCGTTATTAAACAGAGAGAGAAAGTTATAATACTTGTGGGTTTAATAAATTAAACGGAAATGTAGTAAAGCGTCATCTTTCTCGGACATCGGTCTCAAAGTCCACTAGCGGCTAGTAATAGATACCTGTTGTAGTAGGTAGTTAAGCGATTATTTGTACTGTTGTTGATTCACTACCAACTATGTTATTCACAGTCAACCGCCAAAAGCACCTCCCAAGCTTCAATCAGCTGCTTCCTGGTTTTTAGACACTTTTACGCCGAGTTTCCTGTCTAATGACACTTACAGACTCTGAATCTGTTGCGATTAACACCATACTCCAAGATGCTACTATGGAACTACGTTTGCTTCACCGTATGTTTAGTACGCGAATGGTAATGATCACGAAAATACTTATGCTAATGTTGAAGGAGAGTGGTAATTTAATACAGGAAAAACAGTTTCAGAAATATGCTGAGAAAGTATTGTGCAAATATTCCTTAAGTTCAAGTGACTTTGCTGACTTCTATTAATAATTTCAGAAAACGGCGGATCCGCAGTAATGAGACAATTGCGAAAACCTGATAGAAGCCAGGCCTCTCAAGAAGAGATCTTAGAGAATTCTTTCAACTCCACTGAATACAACATTATGCTATGCACAAAGCTGTATGTGTTATGCCATTTTACTTGCAAGAGCATAGGAACGACGCTATTGAATTACTTGATAATCTAACTGGTGAGATATCTCGTCGCGGCACTTTCGAAACGCTTGATGAAATAGTCTCTAAGAAAGAGGAGATTTACAGGGAAATAAAACAACTATATCAAAAGTACGTTCCAGTGTGTGTTATTTCTTGACGCCTGAGTAAGTATACAATAGGTTGTAGGTATAACCTTACATCGAAAATGTTTGCAGTTCTCACTGCTGCACATTCGGAATCACTTCTACGAGCACTTTACCTTCATCTTTAGACACATGGCTTCTGGTGATAAGACTCCTAAGTCACTGTAAGCGAACCGCGTGTGTTTTCGTTCTGACAAAGGTTGATTCTGTCCGTCTTCTTGTGATTCATACGGGCTTTGAGATGCGCGAAATACTCGGAATCTTCTGCTGGTCTATCGATTATCATGGTGTTCAAGTGTCCTTGAGTTCATTGAGTTGTAGAGAACAGGAGGGAAATCCCTTTTCAGCCCTATCGATTCCGCATCATACTGGGTTTGCTGCGTGTCGTTGAGTTACGACGTTCCTCGAGGGTTTGTCGTAATTGCAGTGACAGCCGCAAGATTCCAGCATTCTCAGCGAATGTTTGTCTAACAGCCGCTTGAAACTTTCCTCGGACGGAGCGTCTGCAATTGCTTCCGATAGGCTGTTCCAGTCATTCACCAATCTAGTGGATGGGTGACGTCCTTGCGAATTTTGTGTATTCTTTGCTTAAACAGTTTCCATGTGTGACCTCGGGTGGGACAGTCAGTGTTGGGCCGGAAGAATTGTTGTAACTCACTTCCAAGTTTCCCTAGGAGGATGCGCCTAGTGTAGATGAGATCACCCCGGTGACGGCGGAGCTCGAGGGAGAACAGATTTAGCTGCTGGAGTCGAATTGGGTACGGGCAATCAAGAAGCCCCAGAACAGCTTTTGATGCGCGTCTCTGAACCTTTTCCATTAGAGCGCATTCAAACTTTGAAAGAGGATGGCTAGCTGGTAGGCCATATTCTAAGACTGGACGGACGTACGAAGTGAACAACGGTCGAAAATCTCGGGAGTCATTCGAGCGAATGATCTTCTTAAAGCACCTACTAGTCTCCTTCCAGTGGTCACCTTCTTTAACATGTCCTGCGTCGTTCTAAGGTCAGAAGTCACGATAACCCCGAGATCTCTCGTGGGTGGTATTTCTAAGGAGAAACCCACCAATGTGGTATGCACCCTAGGGTTCGGTGCTACCCCTTGGGAGAACAGCGCATTTATCTCGGTTTACTGGCAGTTCCTACCTGATGGACCACTCGTGTAACTGGTCTAGAGCCCCTTGTAATCTGTCCGCATCCTCAATGCTGGATACTGTTGACCAAAGCTTGAGGTCATCGGCGTAGATCAAGCACTCGGTTTGTAGCGCAGTCGGTAGATAGTTAATGTGCAGTTTGAAGAGCTCTGGTCCAAGTACTAATCCTTGGGGAATACCACTAGTAATAGGCAATGGAGCAGAGAGGGTTTGGTTCACTTGTACGCGCATTGTCCTACCCCTTAGGAAATCGGCAATCTAGGAGAGACGATTTCCCGTAATGCCAATTCCCTGGAGTTTATGTAGCAGTCGTAGGTGTGGAACCTTATCAAAGGCTTTGCTGAAGTCAATGAATATTACGTCAATCTGTTTTCGGGTATCTATGGCTTCTGCCCATGTTTCCCTGGCGAAGAGTAAGTTAGTGATGCATGAGCGTGCTCTCCGGAAGCCATTTTGAGCAGGTAAGATGATTGTGGTAAAGAAGTCACTGCCCGTTCATAGGCTATTCAATGTTCTTTCTGCGATGGCTGTTTGCGTATCATTTGTTGTGATATCTCATCAAATTTTTATGAGATTCGTCAGTCGTATACAGCATTCTCTGTTAGTATCTTTTGTGACTCTTGTCTTACTTTAGTTAACACCTAAGGTGCTCAGTCTGGTTTAGCTGCTTTTACTTCCCGCTCCTCCAGTGGTCACTCCGCTCCCCAACCGACTGTTTCTCGATATTTGCCTTCTTTTCCTTCTTTGTGCCTTCTGATTTTGTCACGTCAGTTTTTAAACACATTCCTATCCCACTCTCGGAGTCACGAATGTCTAGTTACAACCCCAGTAAGCCCCCGCCCAAGAGGTTTGTGACCGTCGTCAAGGAGAACGCGGCGGCTGCTCCCGCAAGCCGGATTCCTGTTGTGGATAAGTATAAGCCTATAACCAAGTCTGTAGAAGACAAAGCGTCACCTCCAAAGCGCGGGCTGGTATCGGTTCTTCATAGTGTCAACCATTTGGAGAAACTGTTCAATGACAAGCTGCATTCTAAGCCACCGATCCCCGAGACCTCCAAAGTCCCTAACCTGGAACCTTTTCATTATAATTAACTCCCTGGAGTCGAATAAAACAACCGCAGCAGAGAGCATTTAGGATGATCAATTATTTCTAAAATGAACGGTTTCCATACTGTTTGATGAGAGGGAACCGGGGGGTTAATATCCTCTTTGTTTTTCGACTTGGCATAAAACAAAAGATTCTTCTAAGCTGGGTGCCATTAAGGTTGTATGCCAAAGTGAAGATGAATACCGTAGGATCCTTCGACGGACTTTGCGCCTCAAGGCAGAACCGTTTCACATCTTACGGGATCTATCCCTGGAGGGCCGCGTTAAGATGAAGATTGCAGTCAATGAATTGAGAACTCGCCGTGCGAACTGTGAAACCGATTTGCATATTCAGGATTTTCGCGTGGTTCGGAAAACGCAGAGAACCTGCTGGAAGCCAGTTCTTGTCCTTTCCGGACATTAAACTCAACTACTGGATTGCACGTACTTTTTGCGAACGTATACAGTCTAGTTAACAAACTAGATGAAGTTGTGCACCTCGCCTTAATATCCCACCCCTGACCTTATGGCGTTTACGGAGACATGGTTGTCCCCAGAAATCCCAGAGCCCGAAGTATATATTCCTGATTACAGTCTCTCACGAGCTGATCGCATTGGTTTGAAGTCGGGCGGCGGCGTCATTCTCTATTGGAAAGAAAAGCTGAAGGTCCATGTAGTTGTTGTCTTGGGAAGTGATGACTGCTCCGAAGTGCTTTAGTGTCGTATTCACGATGGATATGAATCCCTCCTTCTCGGTGTCTTCTACAGAGCTCCCCTGAGTTCTGGTGATCGTTTACTGGCCTCTCTAAAGAAGCATGGTTGAAATAAGGATTGTTTATTAGTGGGGGACTTGAATGCCCTTAATGTTGATTGAGATCTTCACTGTGATGATGCACCTGCCTCCTTCTTTTCTACGTTTCTGGAAGCTGTTTTTGAAAGCAATTTACTTCAGTATGTTGCGGCAGCTACTCACATTATTCCTGGTCAGACGCCGCACATACTCGATCTTGTGCTTTCGCCTGCACAATCGGATGTTTCTGATTTGAATGTTTTACCACCAATCGGGAGGAGTGACCACTGCCTACTTTCCTTTCACTGGACCACACGGTTGAGCATTCACAACCACTGTGTCTATCGTCGGAATTTCTGGCGTGCTGATCCAAACCGCTTGAAGATGGCCGCTAGCGAGCAGGATTGGAGTCTTCCCCAGCACTTAGACGTCGATGATGCTTGGAGCCTTGTTTACTCGAAAATGTTGTCCCTTATTGATGATGTTGTTCCCATATCCAAACGAAAACCATTTACTAGAGGTCCCCTGGATTGACCGAGAATTACGATCGCTCATGAACCAAAGACACAAACTTTGGAATCGCTATAGGCTTTCGAGATTGGAAACTGATTATAGAAATTATAAATTGGTTCGGAACGTATGTACATCGAAAAAACGTACGAAACGGCAGCAATACGAAGGTCATCTGGCTGAACATTCCAAGTCCATACCGAAGCTGCTTTTCTCCTACTTGAAAAGGAGCACCAGAGCCGGAAGTGGAATACCGTCCTTGCATTCCCACGCTCTTAACACCGTGCTCCACGACGATGCTGATAAAGCTAGTCTTTTAGCTTGCCATTATTCATCGGTCTATTCAACAGAGGTGCCGTCAGTTGATTGTTATTCGTTCTTGCTCTCAGTTCTCAGTGATATGGACATAAATGTTAGTATGGTATCCAAACTTTTGTGCGAGCTGGATCCAAACTCTTCCCCGGGACCTGATGGATTGCATCCTCTTTTCCTCAAGATTGTGGCCGAATATATTGCTGTTCCTATCTGTCACGTATTTCGGCGCTCACTTGAGGCCGGGCGTCTTCCGCTTGCCTGGAAAGTGGGCATAGTCAAGCCCATATACAAAGGAGGAAATCGACAAGATCCTACAAATTATCGGCCCATCTGTCTAACATCTGTTGTCTGCAAGGTTATGGAGAGGATTCTCAAGCGAGCTCTCAACCTGCATTTCCAGAACCTCAAGATCATTTCAGCTGCGCAGCATGGGTTCCGTCGTTCGCGTTCATGTGTCACCAATCTTCTGGTAGCTCGAGAAAAGTGGGCTAAATCCATAGATGCTGGTAAGCGGCTAGATGTCGTATTTGTGGATTTCAGTAAAGCTTTTGACAAGGTTCCACACGAAATTTTGCTTAGCAAACTTCGCAGTATTGGTGTTTCAGGAAAAATCCTCTCTTTGCTCACTGGTTTCCTGCATGACCACGCCTTACGTGTGCAAGTAAATGAGTCCCATTTCTTCCCTGTAAATATGACCAGCGGTGTTCCGCAGGGCTCCGCTTTTGGCCCTGAACTTTTTCAAGTCTTTATTAATGACCTGGCGTCTGTACTACAGGCAGATTGTTTGATTTACGCAGATGATTTAAAGCTATGGATGGAAGTCTCCTGTGTGGATGAAGCAAACGCTCGATTCGCTGCATGATTGATCGATCAGGTGTCAATTACCCATAAATCACGATAAATGTTCCGTTCTTCCGATCGGTGCCTCCGAACCATTTGGAATGTATCATATCGGTGGGTTTTTGCTGCCAAACTCTAATTGTGAGAGGGACCTTGGCGTCGTTGTGACCCCAGACCTAAAATCGGCTGAAGATACCTTGAGGAAAGTCGCTTCTGCCAACAGGTTGTTTTTCGCCATACGACGATCCTTCTCCCTCTTGTCTCCGGAGATCTTCAGGCTCGTGTTCACTTCTCATGTACGTCCGATTCTTGAGTATGGACTGCCCGCTGTTAATCCTTTTTCCAAATTTGAATGCAACTTGTTTGAAAAAGTTCAGCGGAGATGATCTAAATCCATTCTGGATTTAAGAACCCTGCCTTACTCACATCGTCTTCAGCGCATGAACTTGTTCTCCCTATCCTATCGCCGGGATCGCGGGAATTCGATTTTCATACGACGCATAGTTAGAGGTGAACTTGAAGCTGAACTGCAGAATTTCTTTCCACTCAGTTCTTTCAGTTCGACTCGGGGTCACCTTTGGAACTTGTTTAAACAAAGGAGACTTCGGGTCCGTTGTGACGTCATCGAGTAGTGAACGGATGGAACAATCTACCTGTGTATGTCGTTGATGCACAGTCGGGGGAAGGTTTCAAACATCGATTGGATTCTTACCTATTGAGTAAACTCGGATCTTGTTGCTTCTTGTGTCAATGCAGCGGTTCCATTGGTACCGACTTGGAATGTCCACCTTGCTCCCTGTGACGAACGAGAGGCGATGGGGCTGACAAAGGATTTTTCCTTCTACTCTCTACATTCCAATGATCCAATTCAATGATCCCACAATTGGTAACGTGCCACAACAAAGTAGATCGCACGCTTTTACATGACAACCTCAATTATGTCCAGTTCACTGTAGATCCACTGAACGTTCTTTCCACGGGATTTCGGGTAGTATGCGCAGTCCACTTGCGTCGTTGCAGAGACGGTTCGCAGACAGCAGAACGACCTCAGTCTCCTCCGCCGAGTTTAGTGTTCCGCGAAGTAACCGGGGTTCGCCGTAGTGCAACGCGTTTGGGTGGCGCGAGATTCTTGTTACTGTCGTGGGATTAGCATGGACACCGATCAAAGTACAGATGGAACCCCACTGATTTCGATCGTCCGTCAACTTACTCTTAATTGTATGGGATTTGGATTCGGGGACATTTGTGTCTACAAGGTTTAGGGCACCATGCTTGCGTCTGGTGGCTACTGGTTTTGGATTTGGCGACTTAGTATCCGGTGTTGTTGGTGAATTTGTGAACAGCACTGATGGGTGCCATCCGTGCTGCGACACTTTTGGTTTATCTAGTCCGGGCATAAAGGTTACCGGTGCTCTTTCCGGTGTTTGCTTGGCCGCAACCGATGCGTACGTTGCCGGGTTGTTCATTATTGCTGGTTGACTGTAACTTACGGTCACGAGTGTAGCGAACAGACTACTAGGTGCAGCACACAGTACAGAAATTGAGGCAGGCGCGCTGCAGGCAATGTTTTTACTTATAGGAGGGCGAGAGAATGGAACCGATACTGCTGGAGGCCAAGTCGTTGGGGTAAGGTTGAGACGCCTGGCTCACTGCTTCGGCCTGACTAGGAAATTCGGGTGTTATTTTCACTCACAAGTGCAGGTCCGTTTCCCCCCATGGGTGTAACTCTGGCGCTCACCAGTTGCTCGGCCGCTTCGGTTAGTCCTTCACACCACTTCAGTAGCACAGATCGACAGCTAACAAATGGGATAGAATTACATACTTGGCAGAACCAGAATGCCTCTGCGGTGTTGGTTTTTGTCGACTTATTCCCAAGGCAGGTAGTGTGATAGGATTTCTAACATATGGTACACACCAGACCATTTCTTAACACTTTAGCACATGATTCGCATTTGCTGTTCATACGAGACATGTTCATAGTAGGCGTGCTATTTTAAGGGGTAGCAAGAGGACAGAGATACTGACGCACTGTTGCGAGGCTATCGGCGATGGTTTGAGGTCAGCGGGTTCAGGCTAGTCGCGGCCAGCTGAGTCACACGTTCCTTAGGGTAGATAGGCGATATGCGTGCTATCGATCCAGCCGGTAAGTGGGCAGGCAGCGATGCAGCGTAGGATTGAGGCAAAACAAGATGATTTGGAAAATACTGTCTAATGGTGACAGTGGCTGTTCCAAAGTCGGATCAAATTGACGACTATCGCTTTGTACATCGACTTAAAGGGATGGTAGAAATCTGTTCGGGTGACTCTTAAAAAGATCTTTAAAATAAGACTACAAGAGTTCTTGTGCGACGAAAGGAAAAATAAATCCTCCGATAAGGTTCAAATACGGTTGACTTTGCAGTTTCAAGAGCACAGTTTGATGGTGATCCGTGAATGATAGATCCAATAGATGAACAGTGGTAGAAGGAGCTCGCGGAGCCAAATCGAATGATAGCACGTAGGTCTCTGTGAGAATAAATCCAAAGATTTAGTGGTGAAAAACGCAGGAGGACATTTTTTGCGACCGCTCGGAAGCGTCTGCTGTTGAGGGCAGTTGCTAGGCTGAGCAAAAAACGACTGTGATGAGTCACTATCCCGAGAAATAATTGCAATTCGGGAACCTTACACGGTGTCGGCGGATCGAGAATGGGTTGAAGTTTCTCCCCCAATGGAAGTAACCCATGTCTGTCCAAACGGAAGCTCAGGTACTCAACGCTGTCGGAGAAAAAGACACAATTGATTTCTTTGAGCTTAAGTCCGCTCTCTTTGAGCCGCTCCTAAACAGTAGTGAGTGTCGTCAGATACTGGTAAGCCGTACTGCCAATAACAAAGATATCATCCAAGTATGCACACACCCCAGTATACCTTTTACTAAATTGTCTGCAGTCCTCCAAAAAATCGCCGGCGCAGAGTGTATTCCGAACTGTAACCGGTTGTAGTGAATCAACCCTCTATGTGTATTGATAGTCGTAACTTCCTTAGCAGATTCATGATATTCCACTTGCGAATAAGCGTGGCTCAAGTCAAATTTGGAGAACTTTCATCACTTCATCCTATTCGTGGATTAGGATAGTGTTCCGTAGTCGCGAGTTGATTAGCCGTCAGTTTCTAGTCACCACAAAAGCGAATCGAGCCATCTGCCTTTTGTACCGGAATGATCGGTGCAGCCCAAGATGAGTGGCTTACTGGGGAGATTATTCAGTCTTTTTTAAGGCGCTCCAGCTTTGACTCTACCTTCGGACGAACCGTAAAAGGCAAGCTTCGTGCTTTTAAAAACTTTGGTTGCCTACCTGGCATGATGTTGAAACGAGCTTGGAAATCACGTATTTTCCCGGGCAGATTTGCATCAAAAACAAGAGCAAAAGCTTTCAAAAGTCTGGGAAACTCTGGAATGCGATCCACCTTTTTGGCAGTTCTAAGTATTTCCGGCATGCGTTTCAACCAATTCCTCCCAAGCAGGTTGGGGCCGTCGGTGTTAACCACAATTAAGGGCAGAATCAACCTATCGCTGCCATGATTTACCCTCACATCACACACATCCAATACATCGAGCGTTTCTTCCGTATAAGAACGCAACGTAGACTGAGTCGGTGCAAGAATCAGATCAGGCAATGTTGTCTTGTTGATCAAAGTGACTGATGCCCCGGTGTCGCTTTCCAAGCGCACTGGCTGGCCATCTATGTTCAACTCCACAGCATATGGGGCTATCCCAATGATATAAGATGTGACAATATTTGATATTAAATACGATATGGACTTGCTGGAGTTTTTCACAGAATGAACAGCATTTTGTGCAGGGTGGGGTACCGATCGCTGGTAAACCGTTGAACGGCTTACGCGTGAAACATGTCCAACTTTGCCGCATTTGTGACAGATAGATTGCTTGTCTTTCCAGTCAGCAGCGTTTTTATGCCTTTCACTTCATCGGTAGCAAGTAAAAGAATGTTTAACGGTTAGTTGAGGAATCGATTTAACAACGTGAACTGTGACACTGTTGATGAAGGATGCACAGCACACTGGGCAGTTGCGCGTCGCAACCGAAACGGGCGCCAAGCAAACATGGCGATGATCAAGCCGCGCATTAGAACTCTACAAATAAGTCAACAAATCACACCGGTCGCCTAAGTGTACGATGAAATAATTTTAGTTAGAATTTTACACAGGCGAATCGGGGAGTCCCCAGACTGCTAAACTCCTCTACCATAGCACCCAAGCCGGCAGTAGCTTCCCTGCCTGGAGTTCATGTGTTCATGCGGTTCTAGTCTACGTAAACGCCGAATATTCCGGTCTCTTGGTCCAACAGTATTCTTCCGTCTATTCAAAAGAAACGCCGTACCTTGTCAACGTTGTGACCTTTCTTTCATCCACGTCGGTACACGTTGATATTAATCTAGACGTTATCACAAAACGCCTTCTTTATTTAGATCCGTTTTCCTCGCCCAGACTTGATGGCCTGGGCCCCTCTCCCTCAAAACTCTTGCTCAGCACATTTCCGCGCTTGTCTCTCAGACCTTTTGGAGCTCCCTTGAGACTGCACTTATCCCGACTGCCTGGAAGTTGGACATTGTCAAGCTTATGCACGAAGGAGGGGACTGACAGGACCCAGCTGGTTATCGTCTGATATTTTGGAAACCGGTATTAGGTAAAGTCATGGTAAGTACCCT
Organism: Dicrocoelium dendriticum; assembly: GCA_944474145.2. NCBI lineage: Eukaryota > Metazoa > Platyhelminthes > Trematoda > Plagiorchiida > Dicrocoeliidae > Dicrocoelium > Dicrocoelium dendriticum. Next base: position 86,300,514 of record OX104066.1, on the reverse strand, counting down.
GAAGCGGTTCCTTTACCTTTAAATCGAGGAGCCGGAACTCATTTCCTGTGCCTAGCAAAGTTTTCGAAGGGCTCGCTCTTGCGCCACCAACTTACTCGTGACCAAGGAGCAGGTGCTTGGATACCGAGTTTATTGTCCTTAACAAGGCTTTTGACAAGGTCCGGCATGAGCGGCTCCTATTTAGACATCAAGGCATCGGCATTGCTGGGTATTTTCTTTCCTGGATCTAAGATTATCTGTTTCGTCGCCTCATACAATTAAAAGTGAATGAAACGCCTTCTGATCCTGTACTCATGACCAGCGGTGTCCCGTATGGCTTTGTGCTTCTCTCCGAGCTTTTCAACCTATTCATTAACAACCGTGCTGCAGTCGGATAGCCTAATATATGCAGATGATCTGAAGTTACAGATGATCTAGCACAGAGAATGCTGATCAGTTAAAAGCGACGCTTGAGCTTTTGCATGCTTGGCCGATCCAGTGTCGGGTGCATGTTAATCTCGAAAAAGCTTCCATGCTACCTGTTGGCACGCCTGAAATAGTCAGGACTTAACACACTGGTGGTTCTTTACGCAAAAATACACTCATAAGGAGCCTCGACATGCTCGTGTCTCCCGACCAAAAATCAATTCAGGACACCTTGAGGAGGCTTACCGCTGACCACAGGATGATCCATGACATACGAAGTAGGTTCTGCGCTCTGATCCTGGTGCTCTTCCGACTCCTGTTTATCTCGCGTCTACGTCCGATTCTTGAATGCGGTATTCCTGCCACCTATTCCCTCACCAACTTCGGATGTAATATGATTGCGAAGGTCCAACGGAGCGGATCTGGATCTTCTTCTGAGTTGTGTGATCTACCCTATACTCTCCGACTGCAACACTTGAACCTGTTCTCCCTGAATTACCGTAACTGTCGTGGAGACTTACTTTTCACTCTACGTATCCTTAGAGGATGGTTGGCGAGAGAGCTGCAGAAGTTCCTTCATCTCAACGCTAGAACATCGACTAAAGGTCACACATGGGAAGTATTCAAGCCGATGAGCCCCGAGTGCGGACCAATCTTGTTCTATCCACCCGTCTAGTGAATGACTGGAACCACTTGCCGGAGTTCGTGGATGATGCACAAACGGGACAAGGTTTCAAAAGATTGATGCATTGTTGCTAAGTCTGCTAGGATCTTGGTGTTTACATTGCAGCTTTGGCGGCCCACTGCGAAGCTCCGTCTCGCAATGGTCAACTCATGCCAGTAATGATCTGGTAGTGATGGAGTTGACAAAGTCTATTCTTTCTGCTCTCTACTATCCAACAATCCAATGCATTTTTTGTACTTGAGGATGCAACGTAGACTCACGATAACCATCTGTCAAAGATAGCACTTCTAGAAGTGCAACTACTTCAGATTGAGTCTGAAAATATGAAGGCATTGAATAATTGCTGCATGATATGTCCATCACCCAGCCATACCGGGTTTCTCTTCTCTGAAACATAGAAAACACAGCGAATCACTTTTGATCGATTTGTTTTGGGCAGTACCGTAGATGGAAGGTTTGGTTATTCAAATCAGGCATTTATAGTTCCTTTGTGATGGCATTTGAAAGCGCCAGCCAACTATGGAGCGACAATTGATTACATTTTCATTGAACTGGCCTGCAAGTTACGGTCACAAGACCGTCCATAATTAGAGTAAATGAAAAGTACATTAAGTGACAACTATAGACTTGCGAAACTATGGCATTTCGAGAGTATCCCAACATAGCTGTGAAGGCAGTCCTTCGGTGTGATTTTTCCTTTGCATATTGTTCACGTGAAATCATCATACTTGTCTACAATCGCACTTGAGAAACGTATGGGCAGAGAGCTACTCCTGCATGCTATGGATTTTGACTGTACTTATTCGCACACTAGTGTGTAGGTCGACCTACACAGATTTATGGAACAAGTGACCAGAAGCAGTTGGGTGCTGGCAATTTTGCTGTTACCCTCTAGGATAGCACGGTGGGTTATGTTTCCTTTAACGTAATCTAATATATCTCTCATAAATGTAACAGTTTAGCGAAGATCATATATACAACTCAGTTATCCTAATGGAAGGCGCTTTCCAGAATGACCGGTAGGTGGAGAATGACTCGTTTATGCACAAACCACGGTGCGCCAAAATCGAGTGTTTATTTAGATTTTTGTTCACACTTTGTTCCGTGTGATGGTGATATGTGCAGATGTGTCCGTTGATTTCCACAGAAACTTATTCGAACGGACTGTTTGGACTAGTCACATGAACGAAGAATGACGTGTTTATCGCAACTACATGCCAAGTCCTTGATATGTTAAAACAACTCTGGTCTCACGTATAACTTATACCGACCACCTCTCTAGCAATGAGCGTACTCAGTGCCGTGTATCTGATGCAGGAACTAGGAAAGAACTGCTAAACACCGTTACATCACGCATTAGGTTCCTATGGCTGGGCCACCTGTTGCTCATGACAGCACACCGACTCCTGCGAAATGCGTTGTCTGCGCGCTCGAGATCTGGATGGAATAAGTGGGGGGACTTGGTCAAGTGGACTGAAGTCCCTCATTTCAAAGTTGGCGTCGGCTGGTGTTTCCTGACTGCCGGCTGGATTCGGAGGACGATGAACACGTTCAGCTGGAGATAGCAATTGACATGGCAAAGTGGCGAGTTCAGCGGCGTTTGTGCTGTGAGTCTCTTTATCCCTCCTCTCTCCTATAGCTACCCCCTCCACCAACAACACATAATACGATACGTTGCTTCTGTGGTTATTTTTTAACTTTTTGTGTGTGTAACCTTAAACGCTTATCTTCTTTGCATTGCGACACCTTAGATGAGGTGTGTTCTTCGTCATATGCCAACGTGTATTGACGATGACGATGACCTAACACAGCATCCATCTGGCACTGACCGGTGATAGGCTTAAGTAAGTCACTTGTTTGCGAGGTTACTTTGGCAAATTATTGCCTTGATTTCCTCTGGTTTCGGAAGAATTGTGTTGGGAATAAGGGCAACCTAGCCGAATCGACTGCTTGCAATCGCAGGCAGGTAAAACCGTTTAGGTAAGGGACAGAATGACATACAATCCAATGTACCTGCGCCGTCAAAGGTACCAGTGAACCAAAAATAATCCGTGTCACAAAGTAGTAATTTTGTTACTTGTTGTAGAGCACTAGGTATCATGAATTCTTGTCTCCGTATACAAACTAGTGTCATATTTGAGTCGGAAGACGCAAAACAACTGACGTACTTTCCCAGTTGTGTTCTCTGTCTGTTCAGGTTCATATTGGGCGCACGTGATTAATTCTGAGCAAGTAGTTGGGTTCAAGTTCTCGGTCCTCAAGCTACAATGACTTGCCTTAACTCTCGTGGCCTAGGCCGCTGCTGTTTTTTCTCAGTTCCCATAAGAAGTACATACTTTGTTATGCATCAAAGTCCTAATTTTTTTATCCCGTATATAAAAAACTCTACTTGAATTCTTTATGGTCGGACTTCCCCCGCGTGCTTTGAGGAGTTCATAGCTCAATGTGGCAAGCTTATGTTCCCAAACATAGGGAGCACGCGTCAGCTACTATAGCGACCAAACTGGAGCTTAAAGTGATGCGATAGTTTACGTACCTGCGTAACCCATTGAGCCGCACGCTAATGGTTCAGATTCAGAATGAAGCAGTTCCACAACCGAATCCCCTTCAGAGGTTAGGGAGAGGTCGAAGGCTTTAGTCCTCTCAAACCCAATCACAGGAGACAAGTGATGAATTACAACCTCACAACTGGACTTGTATAGAGCACGATTGCCGCGCATTATTTCTGACAGTAGTAGAGCACCATCTGTGCATTGTGGGTTGCTGCCACACTCCTTCAGCCAGACAACCCTGATCAAATGGGTGCAAACCCGCTCATGCCCACCTTCGGCAACCGCTGGTCGCAACTTCGTAACATACCGCTGTCGAAAAACATGTGATTTGTTCTAAATTTTCAGAAAAACCAAAGTAGTTTCACTAATATTAAAGTTACACAGATCCGTTGTCTGTATCAAGCGTTCACAAATGAAACGGATTGAAAAGGAGGAGAACGCCCTGCGAATAACATGCAAAGGAAAGCAACTGACACAATTACTCCGTCATAGAACTAACGATCGGGTGTCTTTAATCAACGAACTGATCTATGAGGAGGGTCGCCACCTTAAGGATCCACCTGGGTTACTCAACAAAGGCTACACATTGACTGTGCGGTCCATAAAGCTTATTTCCAGATGCAGCGGATTTTCCAGTCTCCTGTGGATTTTATTGTCAACGATCACCCCGACGCTTGTATCAGTGTTACCTCCAAAAGTCTAAAAGACCCACTTCATCCACTGCATTTTGACCTATCAAAATATTATATATTCCTTCTACCCGCTCCAAATTTAAGGTTCTATTTTCTCGTACTGCATCTTACCGCAATTCTGTTCTACCGTACCTGTCCCGCTTGCTTGTTGACCCAGCCGAAAGTACCAGTATGATGCGAAAGTATTTGCTCGAGTAACATGTATAAACATTTCTGACCTTTATTTTTCATTTATCAGTAATTTCATATACTTAACCATCCGCAGTGACAGTGTAACACGCGGAAAATGCACCTACTCGGGTGCAGAAAGCCTATTTTGACTTGACTTGACAATCAAAAGCGTATTCCAACGTAGGTTCAACGTTTGTGCACAGCGAAAATCAACTTCCAAATTGTTATGAAGTAATGTTGAGTATTTAGACTTAAGCTCAAAAGTATTTTGTGTTAGCAATATGTGACCGAAACATGTTGGTGCGACAGCAGACAAATCGGTCACTCAGCGGCAGTCTTTCAGTCAATTGGGTTAACGGGGTATGCGATTTTATTCAAAAGCGTAGCAGTCTGGAGATTCCCCGGTTTGTCTGCATAAAATTCCCAATTTACTATTTCCTTGTACACCTAGGCGACCGATGCGGGTTGTTGAACTGATTGCTTGAGTTGAACATTGCTCTTTTGCTTGGCACTCGTGTCAGTTTCAACTCGCAACTGTCCTATGTGCTGTGCATTCTGTGTTACCCTAACTAGCTGTTTTCAAAGGTATCGTTCATTTATAGCTTGGGAAACAGGGAAGTTTTTCTGTTCCAATGAAAGATTCCCTGAAACTCGGTCTATCTTCTGGAATCGCTCTCCAGGCTTCCGCTAATTTCTACTCGCCAAATGAGTGACTCCAACGTGACCGGCGGATAGGAAATGGCTTGTAGGGTAAGGCCGTGGGCGTTAAAGACGCGCTATGGCATTCGATGTCATATTGAGACGTAGTACGCTATGTCTTCTTTACCTTCATATTTATACGAGTGGCCGAAAATACGCCGCAATAGGACAACCATCTACCGGTGCTGACATCGAAGTGCTATACAAGGCAGATTTTGCTTTCTATTCGTGAATCGAACAATAGGGGTTTTATTTTACTACAGATGTTGTCTTACGTGGTAGTGTCGCATGCGTGGGCGCGTCAGGTACACTGGGATCTTCAGCAGTGGCTGTTTTCGCTGAAGTGAACCACGACAAATATGTTACATGGCACTTATACTTTGTTCTCATTGTCAACAGGGAAACAGAATTACGTGAAAAATTGAAAGCATTGAGGCTCAACATTAAATACAAGGAAACGGAGGGGCTACACCTCATCAGCCAGGGTAAACAAACGATTGCGCATTTGAAGGGCCAAGTTCAGGTAAGCTGCTATTCATCCTGCTGCAATTGAATCATAAAGAATTATTCTCCCAAATTTCGTTTGTTGAGTAAGGCGTTTTGTTTAATTGTTGTCGCGCAGAAGAAATCTTAGATAATGCTTAGAGAAATCATTGGAATAAGGAAACTATTCTGTATGATCCTGGGCTAAAAAGATGAAAAGTCACGATTTGAGGCAAAATAGACAACTTCCGATGGACTTTACTAAGGGAAGTTGGTTCACATCGGGAGCTGATTTTTTTCGGCTGAAGCTAAGTATCCACGGAAATACTAGGTCGCACCTGATTTGCAGAAGTTGACTGTCACAGATCTCAACCTGGCTCCCACTTTACGGAGTATGCCGTACGAGGCCCGATGTAGGAGACTAGGGCTGTATACTCTGTCATCTCGTCGGGTTCGAGTTGATGTTCCAGTGACGCACCACATATTTCACCTGGTCCATTTCCCTGTGTTAAGGCCGTTGCTGCACCTTCGCGCATCAAGGCATCACATACGGACACCGGTACAAACTGGTGGTACCGGATTTAAAGTGCATCGCTCACACTCTGTGCTTCGAGCGTCGGTGGTGAAATATTGGAACAAGTTGTCTGAGGCGCTAGTCAAGGCGAAATTGGTGTCGGAATTTAACAGCTTTCTTGACGCGCATTTTACGGGCTACAGGTATAGGGAGCCTATTGCACCCGGATAAGGTGTGCGGTTGCAATATGCTGTCACAGCACAGGAATCCGCGACGTGATTCCGAGCATACGTCCGATCCCCCTACGATTGAGCAAAACAGATTTTTATCTTTTCGCTTTATATTCTCAGTATTTGGCACACGAACGACACACTATTTATGTAGTACAATGAGTCAAAAATCTCATACGTTAACTTGATAGGTTAGTAAATAGTATACTTGCACTAGCAAGTATAGGTAGTCCACTGCTGGGATGACCATCACACTCACCTCAACGAGAGTGGACATTATCGTAGTGCGATGGCTTGCGTACTTCTGCTGTCTGTTGAGCTATGCTGGGTGGCACTTTCCAACTGCCACTCATACTAGACAGGTCAATAGTTAAGGGTCAGACTAAGACAGTCTCACAATCCAATTCTGTTCAGAGGTTGGGGAGAGGTCGTTGGCACTGTCCCTTTAAAACCTAGCCATGCGAGACAAAAGGTCTACGGGTTATAAGCTCATAGCTCGATTGGTGTAGACAACGAACACCACGCACTGTCTCTGACGGTGGGTGGTCACCTTCCGGTGCTCAGTGCTTTGCTACCGCCCGACTCAAGCCAAGCAGCCCCTGATCACATTGGTGCAAACTCGTCAACTCTCACCTGCGACTAGCCGTGGTCGCAGATGCGTAACAGAATACAGTCGTAAAACACATGTGCATTGTTCTAAATATTCAAAGGTTTTGTGTGACAGGCCTTGGGCAGATCCCAATGGGTCTATGCAATCACATTCCTGAGCTGGACTTGCTCTCCACTGCCATGTGAGTCCGACTATTAAGCCAATCCCCTAGGTAGGGTCCTTCAAGCGAATTTCTGTACCCCTCACTGCCTTGTGGGTCAGACGGTTGGGTCAAAGGCTAGACGCTAGGCAAATCGAATAAAACCTCTTTTTCTTCTGGGCGACCGGAGTGTATCATCTGCCCCGTCTACCCAGTCGACAATACCCACTCTTCTACTTATTTTTCTCTCCCTTCTAAACTCGCTTCTTCTCATTCCTTTGAGACTGCCGCGCACCTTGCAGCTCTTGCCATCGATCCATGTAGCTTTTCCATCAAATCTAGAGCTTTATTTCAAATACGCTCTTTTGTCGCCCGCACCCCGCGTCAGCTCGGCCAGCATGCAGCGCTGGCTCTCAATCCACTCTCTTGGTACTGATGTGTACTGTGTCTCCGAAACACGCATACAAGAGACGACAGCGTTGTGACGAACCTTCGACTCTCTGTTTCCGAATCTTCTGACAATTAAAACACTCTTCTCATCTCTGGCGATACTGAGCCAACAGCATAAAGTATTTACGGTGTTGGTATCGCCCCCAGTAAACATGCTAAAAGCAATTACTCGACTGGGTGCTGGTGGGTACTCAGTTTCAGCGTGTCCGGAACTCCAAGAAACCACGTCTGACAAGGACTCTTCGAGTAGACTGAGAACCCTGGTGGGCTGCAAAGGTCCTTGCGACGAAGAAAGCCAGTGCTATTCGAAACAGCCGAGTGCTATTCCAGCTTATCTGAAACACGCGACCGAGGAATCCTTCAGTTAAAGAGACAAAATCTGAGAAAGATGAGTATCTGTTCCATTCTCAGCCTCGTCGAGTAGCCTGTCAGGCAGTTGAGCAAGCCTGCTGCGACTCACACAATTGCCGAATCACCTGAACCGAGTGGGAAGTTGACATCACACCTACTTCGGAAAATTCGTTATGTGCTTTCCATGCTGAAACGAAACAAGTCTGCTGGACCTTGTGACCTTCCTCCATATTTGCTGAAAGATGGAAGTGACTCTTTACTGCCTGGGCTTGCTCCTCTATTTAACGCGATTTGAAACAGTGAAGAGGTGTCTTCAGACTGGCGAATGCCATCGGTCGTTCTCATCTTCAAGCAGGGTTAGTGCACTTTGTGTGAAAATCATCGAGTCCTTTGACTTATTTTCATTGCCCCAAACTTCTCACGGATATCATTATCAACGACTTACTGATCCCTGTGAGAACCGAATCAGTGAAAACCTGGTTGTGTTCCGCCCTGGCCGTGGTTGCATCGACCACATAGTTAGTCTTCGTTAACTTTTAGAGTAGACACACTTACAGACGACCGATTATATTGGACGGTCAGTGCGACTACCCCTTATGAATAGGAATGATGGCCTCTTGTTACCATACTGGTGAAATCTGGTCCTCCTCTATACTTTGCTGATAGCAAAACGACAGTGGTTGTGTTAGATCACTGCCTACTACCTGCAGAGTCTTCACTCGAATGTTATTGAGTATAGGAGAACTGGATACGCATGGATAGCAACTAATTCAAAACAGTTTCTGCAGTGAAAATGATGTTGAACAAACCTGACAGTGGAGTAATAGAAACGAGAAGCGTATTTGTGCTCATAACCCTCTGGAACGTATGGGGGTAACGAAACCGTAAGAGATCGGCTGCTACCATCGCTGACCGCGTGCACCCATCAGTAGCTGTACCTACGGACACAGCAGATTGTTAAATCACCGTGTGCTGGATAGTACTTTGGCTTCAGATTACTGCGTTATATTTTTCTGTGTAAATTGTGCACCTATATTCTTCTTTTGGTGTATTTTCCAATCGGTACGAATTTAGTGGATAATCTTTGGCTAATTCCGGAGATCTCATTGATTGGCCAACTGCTGTCTGTGTCCGCCACCTTCGATTTGCTTTACCTTGTGATGCTGTCTCCAGCTACTTGTGATTCGTGTTCGAAAATTGTTGGACATAAGGCTCATGCACTTCGGTGCTTCGGTTGCGACGCTTTGTTCCATACTTCGTGCATTGACTTATCCGTTGACGTGTTTCGAACAACTCGACGTCCGATATCTGTTTTTCCAAGTTACATGTGATAAATGTTGCGGTGCAAGACATCAAAATACACAGGACCGCCAACAACTACGGGCAAACCTCACTTCCAGGCAGAAACAACTCGTTCACCACGTGGGGTCAAACCTCCACTGTAGTGTAACTCTGTCACCGCGCTTTCCCTTGTCACTCCGCGATCTGCACCATCACCAACGTCTTCGACCCCGGCCGAGCCTCAGGTTCAATGTTCCCCACCGATAAAAGACTCAGACGCGTAACCTACGAAATGCTACTTCGCTGATCAGTCCGTTGATTTCTCAAAGCCTGTCTGTGAAGCTCTGAACACCGAGGATCCATGGACCACTCGAAAGCACAAAGTGCCACGTAAGCAAGTTCATGCGAACCCCCCCCCCTCTGATACACAACAACCAAAACCGATAAGCGCCTCTAGTCCGGCTCCCACATGTTCCGCACCCATTTCACTGAGGCGTCATAGTCTCATGGTCTTACGCGTATCAGAGTCAAAAGATGAAAACCGTCAGATACGTTGTGATCACGAGGTTGCGTTCCTCCAGGGGCTCGTGAGGCTAGCCACTGTCCTCTGCACAGTTCGTAACTGGCATAGCAGTGGGAGATGATCCGGGCTATATCATAGTCAACTATCACCCACACAGATCCGCGGCTGTCTCCCATGGCGAAGTGGTACTAGCTGCTGGCATTCTGAAGTCATGGAGACGGAACCCAACAAGGATCCGCTGGGAGGCGCACTACCGACGAGACCCAGGAGGTCGAAACGCCGGCGTCTGGTGCTTTTCCTGACTAGCCTAGGCCTACTGCGTAGATGTGACGCCGATGAATTAGCTGAATTATACAACAGAACCAATTGGAGCATGGAAGTGCGGGTGAAACCCATCGTGGAAATACCCTGCATGGAAGCAAGTCCCCTGGGGACAGTTCCATGGATGACCGTATTACTTTACTTGCACTTTCCGCAAAATCTACATTTATTGTTGTTCCCAGTTTCTTTATCTCTCTACTTTTTCCAAACTGCTAATCATTTCAAAAATCCATATGAGAACCACTGATCAAAAAACGAATAATTAACTATATTATGCGATCACGTTGTACATGTTGATAAGACCACCCAATTGGTCTGTGCCTCGCACTGCTGAGGAATAAAACGTTTATTTATTTATAAAAAGACTCAGTACTACTCATCTGAAATCTGTGTTTGTTTTTAAGGTGACCGTTGGTTTCCCGGCCTTTAATCGTTTTTTGGTTGGTCATCGGTTTATGAATTTCATTCGATCTTCGTCCCTTTACAGTGTTCCAGATCAGAAGTTTTACTGCTGCTTCACTCTGTCTTGTGGTATGCTCTGGGTGCTGTTGTGTTGGTCTCTTCGCTGGACTGTGGAGACAAAGAATTTTCTGCGGTTGTAACTTCCATAGAATTCTTGACCACTCGTGATCTTGAGCCTGCTGTCTTTAGCCGGATCTCGGTTGGCAATTTCGCACGAAATTTCGACCAGTGTTTAAATAAAAGTCACGTCATTCCTTCGGAGCGTAGCACCGCTCTCATTACCATTGGGCTGCATCCCTTGTAGTTACGTGATGAAAGAATTCTTATCAATGACAGCGATAATACTGCCCGGAGAAAGTGCTTCTCAGAAATAGCGCCATTGCTTGCGGCCATGTGTTTGCTTTGCATGATCAGGAGAGTCCAAAAGCTCGGAAACACATTGATGAAGCATGGTTTCATTTGCGATCGCTTTTAGAAGGGCCGGCTTAGTTGTTTTTGCTTTGGTTGAGCTTTCCAGGGAAGTTCTTGTAATATGCACACTCCTCTCAGGGAGTTGCGAAGACGAAGTGCTGAGGACAGGACAGTCTGTGTCTCATCTGCGGAAAATAAGGGTACTCGAAGTATTCGAGGCTCACCGTAGTGCACTGAGGTCGGGTTATTCGCTACGTGTCTCAGTATATTGGGCTCAATTCGAATATCAGTTGCATCGCAGATGGAATTCCACTGCTTGCGATCGTCCAGCAACTTGCTCATTGTTGTGCCAGATTCGGACTAGGGAACGTTAGTGCACAAGAGATAAACTGCACTGTGGTCCATTCTACCGAATGTCAGCTTGAGAGTTCTTGCTGGTAATTTGGACTGGTTAGGGACGCCACTTGAGGTGATGGGGAAAGTTACGTCGCCCCACTTGTGCACATTCCACATGATGGACCTACGTGTGCGCTCCAAGGGTGTTTATAGAGGCTGCCGATGCGCACGATACCCGTTTTATCTCTGCACCGCATTGTCTCCGGCCCTGAGCTTCCAGTGTCTTGACTGAGTCTTTAGTTGTAGCTTCCATGAATGGGTAATAGCAGTCACGTCAAATGTAACCTGCCCAATCAGGAGGTTAAGATGTGCCAGGATAAGTAGCGCAGACACTATGGGACGATAAATAGGACTAGCTTTGCTCTTTGGCCTACGGACGGGGGGTTTTGCTGGGAGGCAGAATCGATTTTCCTCCATTCCATTGGCGAAGCACTGGGACTCTGCAATAGCTCAATTGCTCCAGTCACTTGCACTTTTTCATGAGCAGAACTAAATGACTGACAATTGGAATAGCTCTGCACACCTAGCAAAACCACAATGCGTCGGTCCAATCGTGGAACCTTTCTAATTCTACCCTGCTTACTCCACCACAATTAGCATGGAGTGCGAAGGTGCCGTTTGTGGAGGTTATATTAGTCTTTCCCACCCGAGGGGTATTTCCATTTTACATATTTACCGTTACGTTGGGTCTTTTTCAGTGACGGCTATTGTGACCGCCGAAAAGTGCACCTGTTCGGTCACCTGAATTTGTGGGCGAGCGATCCTCAAGCTCCTTGTCACAGTCGCGCAGTTGACCTCGGTTATCAAAGACGGGATTGTCACAGGAACGACATACGCATTATGACTTCACTGTAGATTGCCGGTGGTTCGTGTAAGATTAGGCTAGTTAGCGTGCTTTGTCTTGGGTGGATTCCAGAAGCTGAGTGTCACCGACGGGCGAATGTAATCAAAAGCTATAAGTTGGGCCGTGGCTTCGGAAAAATATTCTCGGATGAGTAACCTTTGGATCACAGGATAACGCGGCGAATCCTTTATCGAATGCAATTTCGCAGTAATAAAGTGTTACAAACAACAAGACTACACACGAGAAGTGCTTAGACAACTTGGGTAGCAGGAACCAAGATCCGTAGAGAATATTCCGTATAAAGATACCCTTTGAATACCAGAAGTTAACCTGATTCCGATGAGCGAATGATGACTACGCTGGATGAAGATGAAGCAGGAAAAACCCTTGACAGAGAAGGGCGTACGTTTACCGACCCACTCTGGGATGCTTGTGATGTAAAATAAAGTCAGATATGCGCCGCACCCCGGGATCGTTGCGGGGACCTTTAGATCTCCAGTCTTATGCTCTCCCAACCGAGTAATAGAAGTTAGGTGAGTATCGGATCCTTAAGACGTTGGGTGTCTCTCTCGCTGTATGTGTCTACCCAGCAACCGTAGTGAAGGGTGTGATTCTCCGTGGCACTGTACGTAGGCTGTTGACGTGTCTGCGAGGAAGCCTGTGGTTCGAACAGAGTCGCTACAACAACTACTGTTTGTTTATCAACTTGTCTTCACGAACCAACTGTACATATTAATTGCGTCGAGTTACGTACGCTGTTCCATTCTCTGGAGAATTTGTAAACGTGCCATGATTGACCCCTTACGGGAATATATTATTACCATGCGCATCGCCACGCTATGCACTAACGCACTGATGATGTCACCTCGACTGGTGATGCAACGTTTGCAACAAAACGGCCAAACACAGAGAACAGTTAGCTTAACAAATGAACAACTTGGGCTACCCACATTTACTTCAGTGGTGTAACAGTTTGCTGGATCATCAAAGATCACTACCTCACCGCTACTCTTTCTGTCACTCCGGAGAAGCGACATACCGAGTAAGGTGATCACAACCTTGGTAAGTTCTCAGCTCATTCACGTTTCGATGCTTATTATCATATCCAAAGACTCTAGTGCCTGACGATGACGGAGTCCAACCAAGTTACTACCAACGCTTTGAGCGTTATTGTTCAAACAGGGCAGTTTAACGGCAACAGAAGGGAGTTGCTAGATGTCGAATTAAGACTGAAGGTTTTGCCGAACCTTGATTGGTCGGACACCAGTTGTGTCTTGACGAGTCTTTGGTCTTTGAACGTTGGTTGAGTTGTACGGCTGATCGCGGGTGTCGCGACCCTTATGATCGCCAAGATTTTGACGTATTCTATCGGGTGCTGAGGTCACCATCAGGTCAATCGCTTCGCAGCACTGTATGAGGCAAAGATTCACCAAATTTGCCGTCCCCAGTGAATTGTCAGTCACACTTGGCCGTGTGCCTTCGGGGCTAAACCGAATTTCTGTAAACATCCTTTTTGCGGAGTTCAGATCGGTTTTCCAAGGTGGGCTGTGCCGTTAACTCAAACTGAAGCACCACCTTCATCAGACTAAGAATGTTCCCCGCTTAATCTGGTGAAGGCTGAATTCTCGTCACCAAGATAGAATAGGGGTTTTGAAGCTCGGGAAAGCCGTAAAAACTGATCGCTCATTGGTCGTTAGGTTTACGAGCTACTTCAACGTTGTTACTCCCTTTTTGACTCCTTTTTCCGAGGGATGCCCGGAAGTACGTAAACAGCCTGTGCTGAGTTACAAAGCCGAAAAGATGACGGAAATATGGCCTCCGTATATTTATCAGAAATTGTTGACCACCGCAATGCACTGGATTTGGCTAACGTGTGACTCATCTCAGCGTCCTACGCTCAGACTAAATGCGAATCGCACCACAGATGGGATTCAAATGATTAAAGTCATCCATCAGCTTCTTCTTTGTGGCGCCAGTGTGTGATTCCAGAATATTTGTGCACCCGACAGTTACGGCGCCGTACGTCAATCATTTGACTTCCGGTCTGAGGATATTGCTATCGTTTTTAGCATTTTAGTAAACTGTGGTAGCTACTTTACCTCAATTTTCTCACGGTGCGACAAACTGTATCAGAGGTATTCACCCCGGCGTTTGCATGGTGGCAACCGATGCATACCAAGCCGAGGAATTGTTGATGGTGGACTTGATCTAACTCGGGGCTGCCAGCACCACCACTGACTTAATTGGGGCTGCTCCACTAAAAAGAAGTGGAAGCAGGCACGCTCCAGTCTTCTCCGCTTATGGAAGTAGGTTGGGCCCCATGCGTTGGAAGCGCAGACGCTTATTACGGTTGGAGCGCTTGGGTTTCATCTTCGACCTAGTGGCGGAACTCTGAGCCACCGGGCTGAAGCTTCCCTAAACGACTGGATCCGAATGAACAGCCAGGTGGGTGCTGTCAGCATAGCTGGCTCGTTCAAAGCTTCAAAGTCGCGCGGGAACAAACGGTAACTGTTTGTCCTTGCATCATACACACCTAATAAGTGTGGCGCTATCTCGGTGAAAGACGGCTTCCACAACCAATTGAACGTGCTTCTCCATTGTAAAAGAAGTACGGATATTGTGGTGTCAGTTGGTGACTTGAACGCCCAAATTAGAAAACTGTTCGCCGATGAGCTTCACCATGATACGGACATTGGTCGTGCCATATCCATCCACTGCTATTCAGCCGGAAAGCCTGCTGCGTAGAGCACGTGTAACAGTGTGCATAGGTGTTTGTATGCCAACCAAACTGCGTCCGCCATTGATTTTCACTTCGATCTAGGGCTCCTTCTCGCGCTCATGCGGATCTCGTGACAGATGGTTTTTACGTGCTCATGTGCTGAGTATTGTACCACTTCATGCTTGCTACTAAAGTGTTCCTATTGCCATACCGGTGTTCTTATTTCGCTTGGATGTAACACACCTGTGCTACCAACACGGTGTAGGCTCCCGTAATGATAGAGGTGAGTGGTTGCTATCATTTGTAGATTATCGTCTCTTTCTCCGGGACCAATAACTTCCGACACAGCACCTGCAGAACAGTGACATGGTGCTCATCTCCTTGAAACCAGCCATGGAGGCAAATCAATCACATCTCAATCAGTTACCGCTGGGGAGCCTGGGTCCCAAACCGTCGCTCCATTTGTACCACGAGCGTTGACTCAGACCACGCATTTGTTTGTGCTGACCTGCTGGTACGTTTCCGTGGAGGCCCGCAACTGCGCAGTGAATGCATAGATATTTGCCAGCTGGCGAAGACAGCTGTTGTGTATGTTATCAAGGTACGGTGACATCTAACCTGAGTTAACGCTCACTGAACATAGTTGAAGATCACTGGTCGTACATCCGTCAGACGTTATTAGCAGTAGGCATGTCTTCATGTGGCAAATTAAATTGACTACCTAGACATTGGGTCTCCACCCAGTCTCTAGAACTTTTGGATGCATTCCAGCTAGAAGCGAACACAATTGGATTCGCAGTATTCTTAGTGTGAAACTTCCTACTAGCCTGAAGACAGACCACGACACGTGGTGGTCTCATTGTGCCTCATAAATGGAGACAGCCGCTGCCCTTGGTAACCACCTGAAGGTATTCTGTCTGATACGAGAAACGGGTAGCCGGAACGCTGGTGTTAGCGAGACCATATGCGACGAGGGTGTACAGCCGATTCACATCCTATCAAAACGTCTGGAGCGTTGGGCTGATCACTATGTGAAACATTCATAACTGAGAGCTTCTCCATCGACTAATGTGTGCCCTACTCCCTGGGCCGTCTCCTTGGATCCGCCCTCACGTGCAGAAATCTAATGTCAGATCGGACTGTTGAAATTGAACAAAGTCACTGGAGCAGCTGGACTTCATCCAGACCTCTACAAATTTGGGAGATCTGCTCTTTTGGATGATTTATATAAGTTGTTTTTGAATCTCTGGGTTCAGAAGTCTGTTCCAACAGACTGCAGCCGCTCTGTTATGGTCCCAATTTTCATGGTCTCTCGTTCAGAATGCGGAGGTATCAGTCTGATCTCCACTGCCTCTAAGTTACTTCCCTCCGTCTTCCTCCATGGACTTACTGTAGAGGTGCAAGCCAGATGCACGAGGACCAAGTCGGGTTTTGTCGAAATCGAGCCCGCATTGACCGCATCTTCACTTTAGGTCAATTTCTGGAACGCCGCCAGATCTACTTGTGACCCACCGAAGTCGTGTTCCTCGACATCAAAGGTGCCTTCGACTCGGTGAATCGATGTGCCCTTTGGGACTGTGCTGAGGAAAGGTGTGCCCGATAAATACCTAGACATTATCAGAGCGCTGTACGCGCATAGTTCGGGCGGAGTGAGGGTTTATGGAAAACTCTCGCCCCTCTTCAATATCTCCAGCGGTTTGAGATAAGGATGCCAGCCGTCAAGTCTCTTTTGTAACTTCTCCATCGACGAAGTCATGGAAATTGAGTTCGGTGGACACGACCTACAAGGTGTGGAAATGTCTCCTGGTGAGCGATGTCCAGATTCGGTGTATGTCGGCGACTTTTCTCTAGGGTGTGACTGCTCCCAAATGTGCCAAGCAGCACTGGACAGATTACCAATGGCTGTCAGTGGTTTTGGGCTATGGTTTAAACCCTCGAAAAACAAACTCCTCCAAGACTAGTAGTTATGCAGCCCAGCGCTGAACCTTAGCGGTGCTCAGCTAAAACTCTTCCAGAAATTCAAATTTTCCTGCAGCTATATTAGAGTCACTGGGATTGAAGACGAGCTCACGAATCATGACGAGACGGTTTTACCCATCTCCGCCACCTGTGGCGCCGGCGTGACATCACTCTCGCACTGAAGGGCAGAGTTTACAATACAACCGTCTGTTCAGTCCTCTTGTACGGTTGATAAAACTGGACTATTAAGTCGACAGACTTAAAGAGGTTTGTTACCTTGGACCTTCGCAGCTTGGCTCACGTCTAGTGGGAACACCGCGTTAGCAACAGAATTGTACGGCATCGCGAAGGATGAGTGAACCGCTCAACCTTATTATATCCTGCCCAGGCTCCGATACTTGGGTTTCAATATGATTCCGTGAGCTTGGTATGTCTTTGACAAACCAAAAGCCATGCGTGGCGCACCGAGTAGGCAGGCATCAGCAGTACACCGGTACGCAATACTGACGCACCGCTGCCGACCAACGACCATCACAAGGATATTGCAACGGTCGCCCGGCTCCTCAATTAGGCTCGAACCCCCCGCTCTCGGCATACAAGGCAGGCTTGCGATCATTAATGCCACGGCCCTGCAGCGCCCTGAGTGCTCCGAATGAATCTATGATCCATTTGACGGCTTTACGTCTCTGTGATCTGACACAAATATTAATCAGTCTGTGCCTAAACGTACAAGCGAAATGAAAAACGGTGCTCCAGGTGGTTGAACTAGTATCTATTGACTAGATGGCTGGCTCGATAGGAGCCTGTAAGCGATACTTTATAGCCCTCATATGCCCCTAAAGGGGATGTTAGAATCGCGAAGACAGCGTGGACAGTTTGCGCTTAGTAATTTCGCTGGAATATGCACTGTATTGACATCTAAATCCCATAAGCGAATGGACAGTGGATAAATTATCCGACGCACCGCCTGAAATCCATACTGCTAAATGTCCGGAGAAAACAAGAAACAATGCTCTATTCTCGGGAAAATATAGCGGTGATTTAGGAGACATCCTGGAGTGTTAAGCGAGCGAAGTTAACTCAAACTTGTGGCATTTGGTATTGCTCACATTGCGAAGCTTGATTTCTCCACGAGTATTCAAACTGACTTGATAGTGAATCTCAACTTTTCCGCTTGTAGGAGATGAAGGCAAAAACTATTATGGAGGAGAAGTTTGCGACCCATTACTCAACAGCAAAATTAGAACAGATGAAGCATCAATGTGAAACAGAACAAAATGGGATAAAAAGCAAAATAATGAGGGTACTCTTGATGCAAGAACGTGAGGATCGGGTGGCGGAAGAGACCCGGTCATACATGCATGACAGAGTGGACGAACTTCGTCAGGTAAGTCATCATCCGCCTGGTCTCTAAGACCCCCCTTTATGGATGACGTGATACTTTCTATGTCTACTGACTCAAACAGAGCTGCATAATGCATTTGATTTCATTTCGATGGGAACATTATACTTACCCATGCAAGATATATATATATATATTGGATACCTTGGGAAATATTTGTAACCGATCGACAACCCATCGTTGCAAAAGGTTTGGCAAACGACCAGTTAGTTTATTAGTCATGCTGTACAGCATTATATATATATATATATATATATATATATATATATGCAGGCTGCAGGGACAAGCAAATCCGGAATGGGACGCCACCAATTCTTTCACCCCGTGGGACCTTAGACGCTACTATAAGTCTCCTAACTCATGTGTCTGTTAAGTATGAGAATGCCACACTGCGCTTTACGACGAGTACTGGCTTGCCTATATAGTAACCCATCCTTTTTGCAAAGCTGTCTAGTCTAGCGTTGTTACTACATTGCTATATCCTCTGACATTTATGACACAGTGGCTACGCTTAATCAAGTGGATGCTCCAGGGTTTTGGCCATTTTAGATACTGAAGGAATGTCCATGCGTTCGTTACTACGAATTCACGAACCATGGTTGTGTCAGAATGCTCTCTCTCTCATTCGCTAGAGAGGATTGGATTGCGATACACTGCTGGTTAAGTTATTGAAACTTACAACAAACTCCATCCTGTCACTGGAGATAGTAGTTAGTCAAGGCAGCCTGGGCGATCATCTGAACAAGACCAATCGGAACCCCATTTTAATAATTTTGATGTCTATTCTCGGGTTTAGGAGACATGCTTTATCCGGCATGATCGTATTTATACAATTTTTTCGTATAGTCTTAACAGTATATTGCAAATATCGGGCAGAAATAAAAGTCGAGCTTTTATCCTCCTGGATTTTGCAGTTCTACGCCTTGTTTGGGCACAGAATATATCATAGCGGAGATCTCCGTGTACGGATGAAACCAAGTTTTCATTTCCTAGGGTAAAAGATGAAGAGTAATTGGGGGGGGACAAGGGAAATATTAACTCTGAAATCATACCATACAAACAAAACATCTGATGTAGGTAAATCATTTATTATACATTGTAACCTACTATAAAGTACTGGTGAAAGAGGGGGTATTTATTTCCTTCCATTTCAGCAGCTGTACATATGGGCCGAAACAGAGAGAATGGGAGATGTATCTGTTGTGTGTGAGATGAACATGATTGGCACTTGTCAACTGGTGCAGGTATTTCGGTATAACTGTACGCTGGGCACAAGCGAGTAAGAGGAAAAATGAGAGCGAATTTTTTGAAATAGGGATGAAGATGTTGGAAACAGAATCGTTTAGCTTCACCATACTATCTGATATGTTTACCTGTGGGCAACATGGAGAAGCATAGACGAGTAAGAGCAGAACGAATGGTAAAAGCGAATGAAGATGGATAGATTCAGTCAGCGTTCCCTTCTCAG
>OX104066.1:85975922-86280250 GCA_944474145.2 Dicrocoelium dendriticum | reverse complement strand
CAGCTGTACATATGGGCAGAGACAGATAGAATGGGAGATGTATCTGTTGTGTGTGAGATGAACATGATTGGGACTTGTCAACTGGTGCAGGTATTTCGGTATAATTGTACGCTGGGCGCGAGCGAGTACGGGGAAAAATGAGAGCGAATTTTTTGAAACAGGGATGAAGATGTTGGAAGCAGAATCGTTTAGCTTCACCATACTATCTGATATGTTTACCTGGGCGCAAAATGGGAAGCATAGACGAGTAAGAGAAAAGCGAATGGTAAAAGTGAATGAAGATGGACAGATTCAGTCAGCGTTCCCTTCTCAGCTCACAATTTTTGGTATAGCTGCAAGGTAGGCGTGGCTGAATAAGCACAACGTGGAAGAGTTGGGACAACAATGGTTATCTCAATCTCAGTTTTCAATTCATTTGCAATCTACACTTAGGGTTGGACAAGTGAATCACTGTATGTCACATATTTCATGCGTATCAGTTATTAACACACTTACGCATCGGCCCCCTCCTCAAATAGCATTTTTGCGTTACAATTTAGTCGCAACATTGCTTTTGCATATCGTACCGTCAGGCACTTTGAAACTGCCCTTTTAAACAGTGGTTGCGAGTCGTATGGTCTTACTTCAATGATGAGTCTGTTTAAGATCTCAGCTTACGTGGTAGATGGAATTTTATTCGAGTATTAGTTTCGTTTCGAACATTGTGAATTTGTTATTTGTATTCCTAATTGCGTAAGTACCTACATTTTTGAAGTGGGTATTGATATTTGGCGCGAATACACGCTTATGTATCAAATCAAATAGGAATTTTAATCCTAGGCTCATGCGTCTTAGCCACGGTGGCTCCAGTTGCAGCAGCTTACAAGGCTCAGCTTAGTTAAGTTTGGCCGCTGATTTAAAGCGAGCCTTTGCGAATGACCTCTCCAGGTTTTCTAAGCACACACGTTCGCTTGTCTTGCTGCATATAATAAATTATGGAACAGTACTCTAGCACTGGGTGAACGCAGGCCCTAAACAAATACAGTACTGGTTCACGCATCGAGCAATTTTAAGATGGGTTTTGCGCTTCTTCGTGATCTGGCCGTTATGAATTCAACTTTTCAGCGAAATTCAGTGTGTCTGAGTACTGCATGCCTATATCTCGTATAGTCCTATTACAGGGGATGGGCTTACCACCAAGGTGAAGTGCATTAGGCGAAAGTTCACATTTGCATGTTAACACACTGCACTTGTCCTCTGAGAAGGACATTTGCCAATCAGTGCACCACGATTCCAAAGCCAGTAGGTCTATAAGAACCTTTTCTAGCGTGTCGCTCATACACCGGGCGTCGAAGGTTTATAATATTTTTATATCATCCGCAAAGATATATGGTGTCCCAAATTTTATTTTTTTCTGTTATATGATTGTTATACATTACTGAGTGAAAGTGTGTGTCATAACTATGGATTATTTTGGTTATCCTACAAAACACAATAATGTGAGGTATGGTTACATGATCGCTTGATCCTAACAATGTTATCAATGTCACAGACGGTTCATGTAAATGGTCCAATGAAGGCGGCCAGTTTGTGTCAGGAAAGTCTGCTTCTGTGGAAAGACCCTACTTTCGGACTCTATCGAGATTATTCATGCAGCCTTTAGTCATATTTTCGTTTCGCATGTATGCAGCCTCATTCATGTTATCCTCATTGGTCTGTTGTGTTTTATTTACAAAGTCTTATCTTGAGCGCTCCAAAGTAGGTGTACAGATCCGTTATGAGACGCTATGCTTTGTCCATACGACACGCAAGTGTCCTCTAGAGCAACGGGGATTAGAGTGAAGTGGAGACTATCGCCCAACCGAAATAGGCTGGTGACTGGGTAGATGGTAATCGACCGGTACGGAAAAGCATGGCTCATGTGGGTTGATTAAAGGCACTAGGCGATCAGAATACATACCACTTTGTTTCAATGAATTTTATGCGCCAAGTGGTTTGAGTTTAGAGCAGTGTGCATAGTGAACTAATCGTCGCGCATCATAGGAACAGAGGGAAACTGCAGCAGAGCGCCCAAACAATCCTTGCCAAAAGTTGCAGGAAGCTATCAGGCGCTGAGAAAATCAGGGACAATGTCTATGATTTTTGGTGGTTGTTGTGAGTACACAATTATTGTGCAAAGTTTAATCGTGGCTTCTACTTTCTACGTCTATGATTTCGTTCGTAATAAGGGAAAAAATTTGGCTTGTCGGTTTTAGAAAAAGCCTGTTTGTTGTATGACCCTGAGAAAGAGCAACATCACATGAGGCCAGAAAATTGGGGGTGCAGTCTGAAGCTGAGGCTACGAACATGATCAAATTTCCCAACACTCCACAATGACGGCGCAGGTTCACTCATGCTCACTTTGTTTAAGAATGGTGGCGGGGTATTGTACAGCAAATTGTCTTATTTGTTCTGAGGGGGGGAGGATAATAATGCTTGCGCCGGCCAATTGGCACAAACCGGTTATGGTAGCAAATTGTTACGAGGATGGTGGTGACAAGCAGGCTAGTATGAAAACTACGAACTTCATCTCGGTAGTGATAAAGCTGTTGTCACCTGCTTTTTAACGGAACGGAACAACTGGGTGCGAGGCAAACAGAAAGGCCACTGATTGCGATACAGATGCCTAGATAGCATTTGGACTTCGCGGCAGGAGTTATTGCGACGTCATACGTACCGCAAGCTGACTAAATCAGTGATCGTTGGTTTCGAGAGCGCCTCTGACTCGACCGGAGTGCCGTTCTATTGATGTGCGCGGAAACTTCAGAAGCTCTGTGATCTAACACAGGTGGCCCAATAGTTTGCGACAATTTGTCAGGCACCCTCTGACAAGCGCTGTTCGTCAAGGCTGTTCATGTTGTTATTCTGCCTTTCCACGAACTTTTGCATAGAGTGCGTTATTTGTTTGCCTTGCGGTATTGCTCGGTGAATTAGTCGTTCGTTTGAGCAGTAAAGGCGGCAGAATCATCCTGGTTGACAAACAAATTGTAGTACAGTAACTTGGGGTAATCCCACACCGGGGGGTAATTCCACACCTTTTCTAGTTAGAGAATTTTTTCGTAAATGGAAAGTAGTTGTTGGTGAATGCATGAACCATCCTCTTTTAGCGACACCATTTTTCCAGCTTCTCGTTTACGTACGGTCAGCACCATGTACAAGTGTTCAGCTAGAGATATACAATACACGAGCACTGTAGTCATCTTCATGAAAGTATATATGCTACACTCTTTAAAAGTCTATAACTATCTCAAAACTCCTTATACTGCCAGGAATCGAGTAAGTTAGATTAATATGGTTATAGTGTTAATAATTTTCACGTTTACTTGTTTATCCTATGAGCTAGTTTTACGATTTTTGAGTGACCAATTACTAGCATGTAGGGGAAATTGCATGCCCCAAATTAAAAGCTTGTGGGACAATTCCACATATTGTAGCGAGAACGACCCGGCAATGAAACAATCTTTATTGACGCGATCACAAGCTCCACTAGTGGCTAAATTATGGACAATCATTTTACAATCAGCAACTTTTTTCATATTTCATCACATATCTCGTAAGAATCAAATGATGCAACTGTAAACTGATTATATTTACCCAGCATAACATATATCGAATAGAAAATTATCAAGATCAGTATTTCGTAAATGATCCTTTGGCAGTTTTCAAGGAGTTAACACGCAAAGGCCTAGTTTGTGAGATTTTTGTAAATGATGACTAATTGTTTGATGTGACGTGTACAGTAGTTATGTAAACGGAGTTACATTTTTATCATACTTCGTTATTTACAAATGTACTCTACATTACAGAATTACTTTTGTCTGGTTTTTGATCAATTTATAGGTGTGTTTAATTACTTTTATTGTTATTTTTCAAGGTATCTTTTCAAGGAACGACACAACCATATTGATCACCAGTTTTTAGATGGTGTTGACATATTAATGGGTAAATTACGTGACCTGACCTCTCGAAAGCTTGCCCAAATTGAAATTTTGTTCAAAGGAGCAGAAATTATGAACAATGAACAATGAACAATGATTTATCACGGGATAAAAGCAAGTGCTTGACACGTCCCGTAGGATGGTTGAGGTGAATATGATGAAATCAAAATATGTCTGGGTCATCTACCGAACGTCTGCCGAGATGAATAGTTTGATAAGTAACATCAGTGTAAAAGTAAAATAAATTATCGAGCGTAAACGTCCAGAAAGACACTGGGGTGCAGTGATCATTGAGGTAAAGAGTGAGCAAAGTAAAATACGGTCGCTCACTTAGATCCGTTTGATACATAACTCCTGTTGTAATGCATCCTTGGCGTAATCCACAGTAGGGGAGTTTAGGTAACAAAATGTTGGGAGCTAAGAGCAACATCTAATCATTTTTTGAAAACATCCAAGGTAGGAGAGGATACAACTGAGTCTGGGAGTGCGTTCCAAGGTTTGCAAACCCGAAGGGAAAAGTAATTCCGTCGACACTCTAGACGGCTGTATTGTTCCTTCAACTTTAAGCAGTTACCCCTGAGCTGCGTGTTGTGGCTAAGTTTCAGCAAATGGCGGCATACGTGGTTGGGGTCACTCAATATTTGATACGCTAATATGAGATCACCGCGCAGTCTTCGATAGCGCCAGCTGAAAATTCCCAGCAACTTCAGCCTTCGGTGGCAAGAGTGATACCGCAGGCCCTTCACGTTCTTGGTTGCTCTCCGTTGTGGTGCCTCCATCGCTCCTAGGTCGCGTTTCAACCAAGGTTGCCAAGCTTGGATTGCGTACTCAACATGCGGGCGCACGTAGGAATTGAGCATCATTGGGAACATTGATGGGTCAAATCTTCCGAATGCTCTTCGCAACATGCCGACATGCTGGTTGCCTCTTCTAGCAGCAACCTCAGCCTGTTTTGAACAGTTGAGGTCTCTCTGTACGATCACACCAAGATCACGTTCCTGGGAGCTATTCTGCAGTCCTTTGGTCCCAAGTGAATAGGTATAGTTATGACGATGGCGTAATTGTACGACGCGACATTTGTCTACGTTGAACGGTAGAGCGTTTTGAACTGACCAGTTCGACACTGTGTTAAGATCGTGCTGGAGCCGTTCATGGTCTTCCGGTCCTCTGATCCTTCGCCATATCTTGATATCATCAGCGAAAAATAAGAAATCGGAAGTGAATGATCTCGCCAAATCGTTAATGAACACCAAGAATAGACGAGGTCCAAGAACCGAGCCTTGTGGTACTCCGCACGCCACATCGATTGCATCAGACAATGATTCTCGGACTCTCACCACTAACCTTCGTTCTTGTAGAAAATTGTCAATCCAACTCAGGATTGGGTCGCCAATGCCGTAATTCCGAAGCTTGTGAATGAGAATGCGATGGTTTAAGCGATCAAATGCTTTTGAAAAGTCTAGGTAGATGACATCGACTCCTACTCCATCATCAACAGCTTCAGTCCAGCTATTACGTGCAATTAATAGGTTGGTATTACACGAATGCTTTTGACGAAAACCATGTTGCTCTGGGGCTATTAAATTGTGGCTTTCCAGGTATTCCATCAGCGCATCTGCGACGATTGATTCCATCACTTTGGATAGTACAGGAAGTAGTGTTATTGGACGGTAGTTGGCAGGATCAGTGCGGCTACCTCCTTTATGGATAGGAGTGATGACCCCTCGCTTCCCTACTGGTGGAATACGGTTCTCCTCTAGACATCGCTGATAGAAAATAGCCAGTGGTGCTGCTAGATCACTAGCTACTGCCTGGAGAGCCTTTGGTCGGATGTTGTCGGCTCCAGGAGAACTGTGGATACGCAAGGATAACAACTTCTTCAACACAGCTTCCACAGTGAAGGTGATGTTTTCTATGCCAGATGGTGGAGTAGTAGGAATGAGGGGAATGTTTGTGCTCGTTGCCTACTGGAAAGTTCGGGAGTAATGAAGCCGTAGTAGATCAGTTGCTTCCATTGCTGATCGCGTGCACCCATCAGCCGTGGCTAGTGCTGAAACCAAGATTGGTGTCAGCCCAGCATCTGTATGTCGACCTCGAAAGAAATTGCAAAAGAATTTACCCCTGTCCGCTAAAGGTTCCAGCAAATGTGGTCGCAGAAGAGAAACAACAGCTCGGGACGACTCACTTCTACTAAGGGAATGTCTAAAGAATCGCAAAGCGTCTAGCAGACAGCTACAAGGGATGTTGAAACAGCATGGTGTTGCAATTATTTCGAGAACTGTAAGAAGAGGACTTTTGGATGCTGGACTACGAGCTTGCAGGCCTCTGAAGAAGCAAAAGTTAAGCAAACAAATGAAAGAAAAATGCCAGAAATGGACCAAACGGCTTCAAAATGGTTCAAAGAAGACTGGGAGCAGGTATGAAGCGGAAGTTTTATTTTCCTAAAGATTTTCCAGAAACATTGTGTGTACATTACTTTTGCTGTGTTTTCTGCGTTTTGCTGTGTTTCATTTTAGGTGGTTTTCAGCGATAAGTGCATCATCCGGTGCTCTGACCTGCGATCTCTATATGTCCGCCGATTACCTGGCCAACAGATGAGGGAAGACTGCATCATCCAACGAGTCAAATATTCCATTCAGGTCATGATATGGAGCTCTATGAGCATCTACCGAACTGGTCAGCTCTCCATCGTCCAGGGTAACATGAACCAGCAGCAGTACAAGGACTATTGGAGCACCAACTGATCCCTCAGCTGTGTGAATGGTCGAAGGAAAAAGAATTTACAAGGACAGGAGACTTCATTTTCATGCATGACAGTGCTCCATGTCACAAGGGACGTGAAGTCGCCCGTTTTATTGAGGGTTGTGGTATAGAAGTGTTACCATGGCCTGGTAATAGCCCTGACATGGACCCAATAGAGAATTTGTGGGCAATTCTAAAGTCAGAGATGAAGGAAACATTATTACAAACAAGCGACTGCTCATTTAATAAATTGTAGCCACCTGGGCTCGCAGTGACAGCATGACTGAACTTTGCGAAAACTCGTTCACTCCATGCCTTTACGCGTTAACTCCTTGAAAATTGCCAAAGGATCATTTACGAAATACTAACCTTGCTAATTTTCTAATCGATATATGTTATCCTTGGTAAATACAACCAGTTTACAGTTACATCATTTGATTCTTACGAGATATGTGATGAAATATGAAAAAAGTTGCTGATTGAAAAAAGTTCTAATAATTTGGCCAATACTGTACATCACCACTCACACAAGCTTACATTAATGAGTCAGTTTCCTTCCCCCGTCGCATCATCTCTCTTGGCTTCCGTTCGCGACACGTCCATGCACTTTGGCGGATACGGGATGAAATATTCCCTGCCAATTTCATCCCGCTACCTCCGCTTCCATGCGTCCCATTTTGAGCGGCTCGGAGTCGTTCGACAGCTCGTAATTTGCTTGAACGTGGATGCATCATTCTGCTTGGAGTTGGTTCGGGAGGCTGCAAGCACAGCGGCTTTGTCTCATTTATTGCGTTTCCGACGAATACCCTCCCCCTTCTGTCTGGCTCAGGCTCATTACCGGACGGCGCTCGTGCCCCGTTTTGGTCTCATTCCTTCAGCCCAGTGTTGCTCCGTCTGTTCCCCCTCATTGCGTCCGTTCCTCTTTCCGTCCGCCCACTTTTTAGCGGTCTTTCTGTCCTCCGGACCATCAACGCCTTCCTGCAGTATCACGACGTGCATATAACCCATGTTTGTTACTGAGGTTTTCGGATGTCAGTGGTCTGATATTAATTACTTTCGGGTTTCAGCAAGGTTGGAAACTGCAAACGTAAAAAGGCAGCATATGACACAGCTGCAATGGAGCGAACCGTTGCTCAATGTAAAAAATTATCATGGACGACATGAAAGCTACCAAGTTGTACAACTTGAATAAGGAGACAATTCAAGACCATGTAACATGAAAATACATCAAAATGGGAGTTAGTCGAAAAATAGTTCTCACTGAAGCAGAAGAAAGATTTTCCAGCTGTTTACAACTTGTTTGTCAGTGGGGGTTCTGATTCGCATGCAGAGAAGTGATGGAAGTTTTGACTGATTTTATTACTTCCGTTGGTCAAGGTAGGACTATTCCTTTTGAGAAGCATGTTCCTGGTCGCGGTTGCTTATACAGATTTTTAAGAAGACATCCGGATCTGACAATAGCAGATAAAAGATTTAAATTTCAGTTGGCTGCAAATAAACAGACATTTGAAGAGTGGTTTCAGCTGCTTATTGAAACCCTTAAAATCATTGGCATTAGGAATAGGTCCGAAAGAATTTATCACGTTAATGTGAGTGGCTTTCTGTTAGAGAGCTCACGGATGTCAACCACACAGACAGCACGTGAAAATCGATCGATTTCTAGTTCTTGTGTTTGTATGTTGGCTTGAAACTTTCGACCAACCACATGACACCTGAGCATCGATGCCCATTTATAAGTCGAAGTTGATGAGGAAGCAAGACAATTTCTCACCATTAATACTCATAAGGGTCTATATTAATACAACAGACTGCCGTTTGGAATTAAGTGTGCTCCGGCAATTTTTCAACAAGTAATGGACTTAATGCTAAACGGGTTGGCTTTTGCTATGGATGACATGGATGACATAATAATCGTAGGCGCTTCAGTTAAGCTACATCAGGCACATCTAAATGAAGTGTTTGACAGGATCAGGAGTTTCGGTTTTACCCTGCAAATCGACAAATACGTATCCTTCATGTCTCGAATTTCGTACCTTGGTTCAATCACTGATGCCAGTGGTCATCGTCCTGATCCATCAAAAATTATGACAATTCAACAACTACAAGTTCCAAAGGACAGAAAAACACTTCAGTCGTTTTTGGGACTAGTTAACTATTACAATAAATTTGTCCCTAATATGCACTCGCTACGGATGCCACTAAATGAACTCCTGAAAAGTAATGCAAAATGGGTATGGTCACAAGCTTGTCAGTCGGCATTTGATGAAATAAAACGCATTTTAACTTCTGCTCTTGCACTTACACACTATGACCCGAAACTATCCATCATACTTACTGCCGACGCTTCAGAGCACGAGATTGGAGCAGCACTCTTGCACCAGTTTCGGGATGGCAGGCAACAAACGTTCAGCCATGTTTCACGCACGCCAACAGCAACTGAACGGAAGTACAGCCACATTGAAAAAGAAGGTTTAGCAATTGTGTTTGCAGCCAGAAAGTTTCATAAGATTTTGCATGATCGGAAATTCTTGTTATGAACTGAGCATATGCCCCAGTTGTCTATACTTGCTACCAAGAAAGGAATTCCTGTTCAAACCGCAAATCGCCTGCAACATTGGGCAACAATACTTCGCGGATACGATTTTACTATAGGTAAAATTCGCAACCACATAAAGACACAGTCATTTTATCAGTTGAAGTTGATGCTGAGATAAAATCTATCTTTGAGGAGTCCACACGAAACTTACCAGTTACCCACATTGATATTTGTGAGTCTACGCAATCAGATAGCTGTTTATAACGAGTCATCTTTTAGCTTCGCAACGGTTGGCCAAGAATTCTATCAGACGCAGAAATTAAACCAACTTTTTTGCGTAAAAATGCCGTAACAATAGTGAACGACTGTTTAATGCTGGCAGATGGCATTGTGATCCCTAAAAATTTCAGAGTAAAAGTGATTCCATTGCTTCACACTGGACACCAGCAAATTACACGAATGAAATCACTTGCCAGATGTTATTCTTATTGGCCAGATATTGATAAGGATATAGAAGGCGTTGTTCGTAGTTGTTTCAAATGTGCACAGGCTGCGAAAGCCCCGATCAAAGTTGACTTTCATCCTTGGCCTAAAGCATTTGCTCCCAGTATGAGGATTAATCTGGATTGTACAGGACCACTGAACAATCAATATTTTCTGGGTATTGTTGATTCCAGTTCAAAATGGCCAGCAGCAGCTTGTGACATTCAACCAACGATAGCTTCAACGATCGCAGTTCCTCGTTGTTGGTTTGCACAGTTTGGTTCCGCAGAAACGCTCGTCACTGATAATGGTCCGCGATTCGCATCGAACGTGTTCAACCGATTTTGTCACTCCATGGGTGGACAACTTATACGCATTCCCATTTATCACCCCCAGTCTAATGAGCAGGCTGAGAGATTTGTGGATACATTCAAACTTTTTCTGCTTAAACTTAACGGAGAGGGAGATATTTCTACAAACTTGGATGCACTCTTACGCATGTATCGTTAAACAACGAATTCTGTTCTCCTAAACCGGCAAGCACTGTGGGAACGTTCATTGCTCTAGGTTTACGCATACCATTAGATGCCATGTTTCCAGCAAAGGAGACTAATGAGTGTGAACAGAAAATGGCAGATCAGTTCAATCATAAGCACCGTACTCGGATGAGATATTTCCATCCCGGTGACCCAGACTTAGTGTACAACTAAAGGGATACACATAAACGTTGGATTCCAAGAATTGACAAAGTAAAAAAGCAAATGTTCTGTTTGAAGTGGAATGTCAAAACCGATTGACTGCACATCATGTGAATCACATCAAAGATTGTTATACACCAGAATAGGTTAAGCAAAATGGCAACAGAGATTCCTTTACACATACACTTAGCTACATTTGCTTTGCCTAAGCCAATGGAATCAGATGCAGAGCAACGCTTTGGTGTAAGCACAGAAGTGAAACTTGAACGAAGACATTTCGCACGTCCACGCTCCCCAATTCAGCGACTCGGCGTCAGTTCCAGCAAAAGATCTTATGTGTAACAACTTATTTTGAACCGAGGAAGGTGTTAGAGAGATCACGGATGTCAACCACACAGACAGCACGTAAAAATCGAGCGATTTCCAGCTCGTGTGCTTGTATGTTAGCTTGGAACTTTCAGCCAACCACATGGCACGTGAGCATCGATTGGTTTCGACCAAGTGTGTAGTTAACGTCTCTCCCACAAAGTTGGTTGCAACCAGTTGTGCGAGGAAACGTTTTCAACCAGTGTCAATGCTATCTTCTTAATACTAAGCGTAATTTATTACATTTAGCACTCGACTTTAAGCGATTGAAAATAATTTGTGAAAGGGGACTCAAAACCTTTTTCGTGTCATTGATGGCACAGGAAGAATTTCTCTCACAGTTCAAGGATGTGCTCGGGATGATGTGAGCATACTTTCCTTATATATACTTTATGGGGGCGAAAATCCAAGTTTCTTGAACGTACAATTGACCTGACAATGCTAGATACAATATCTCTAAAAAGGGTTGGATGGACAGTGTTTGATTAGTGGCTGGTTTATAAAACATTTCATCCCATGGCTACAAGAAGGTGGACCTGTTCTGTTAACTCTTGGTGAGTATGCTTCACGTATGATTATTAAACTCATCAGAGAAGAAATTCAAAATGGTGTTATAAGTACGAAACTTCCAGAAAATGCAACCCACTTGGTCCAACCTCTTGATATAGGTGTCTGTGGATCAGTGGAGAGAGTATGGGAGAAAATTCTTATTAAATTTGCCAGGCAGAACATAGGTACAGCCTTATCCAAAAAGCTATTTCCTATTCTTCTGGAGAGGTTATGGGAAAGTGGTTGTCGAAGCAAAGTAAATACTGAATCAGAATTTAGCAAATGTGGCCCATACCGTTTGACCCTTCCAAAATTCCATCCTCTGTGCATGAACCTGCAACATAGGTGAACAGCGTTCAAGTCACAGAGCACGACGCCAGCCGTAAAAGTGTGGATATACCGCAAGACGACAATGAATTGAATCAAGCAGCCGTTTCAGTTCTGTCAACAGATTCTGCCATGACGACAGCATCCGCTTTATTTCAACTTTCCACATCCAGAAAAGAATCTCATGCTGAGAAGCACAGCGATCAAAGAATCTCTATTAGACACTTTTCCTCAGCAGGCTGTCACCATTCCTGAAACCAAACACATCTGAAACTCAGAGAATGTCAAGTAAAAGACATTATGGGAAAAGTCTGACTACTCAGGAACGTGTGGAGCTAATGGAGCAGCAATAAGCAGCAAAGGCAAAAAACAGCAGAAGACCACGGAGAAGTTTGCATAAAAATAAAACAGATCGTAAGCATCCAAGTGATTTGGACCAAAGGAAACTATCCAGTTCACATGGTCAGATACCATGGACCAACGGCTTCTTGATGTTTTTTTGCAAAGGCAGCAACAATCACACGGTCACAGAGACATCGTTTAAATGAAGTGCATGTGCTTAATAAGACTACAATGTTTTAGATAAAGATAAACAATCTTGTTTGTATGCTCAGCTTAGAGATGATTCCACGTAGCAGCAGAAGAGTGCTTTAGAATCTTGCAATGATATTGACTTTTCCATGTCGTCAGAGCAGTGAGGACATAAGTTGCGATATTTCAACATTTCGATTGTTCTCATCAGCCGCAAACACAATACAAGCGGGATTCATAGACAGTTATATACGGGGGAGGGGGGAAATTGGCACACCAACCAAAACGTCAAAATCAGGACCACGGTAACCTAATTGATTGTCTCAATAGCTTCTGTGCACACAACATAGGTCGATAAGCTCTAATTGGCAAAGCCTCACTAATTGCCCTAATTAGCAGATTGTTGTGGTGTAATAACTCCTTGAACGCAGTCTCCGGGTTCACCTGATATCGGGTTGCCAGGAGATGCTTGATGATAGATGATGCTGGGCTCCGGTTCATTGTCGGGTCTACTCCGTTTTGTTGCGTCACCAGTTGTTCCAACCACCTCGGAACATGTTCAGCTACCTCGTGAGCTAACTGATGGTCAGTCCTGCCTATGTAAATGTTACCGCAACCGCAGGTGAACTGGTAAACGACGTAAAAGGCCGAACTGACTGGTGAGTTGCTCTGAAGTCATGAAGAAAAAGGCTTCGCGTTGTATGTATGAGTCGCAACTGGGCGGTCACGTAGGTGCGAGTAAGGGCGGACCGGAGTTTACGTTCGATATCATTTGATACATGGTCTCCTTTGAACGGCAAGAACAAATAAACATTCCTTTTCTCTGCGGTTAACACTGGTATTTTCTCCTTGGGAGACCTGCTGTGGGTCTGCATGAACTTCTCAGGATACCCATTTGACACCAAGGTTTTTAACAATAACTAGTCTTCAGCTTGCAACATTTCGGGGCTGCATATCCGTCTGGCTCTGTAGAAGAGCGTTTTCACTAGACCACGTTTGTATGCGACCGGGGGCAAAGCTGGAAGAGTGGAGGTACTGCCCTCTCCAAGTTACCTTGCGATGAACCGTGCGCTGTAGTGTACCATCGGTCCGTCTCCTAATGAGTATATCCAAAAGTGGCAGACTATCATGTTGCTCCAACTCATGGGACATCGATAGATTTGGATTGATTGAATTCAGAACTGTCAAAAGCCGCGCAAAATGTTCGTTGCTGGTGAAGACTAAGATGTCGTCCACATACCGCTTGTACAACGTAGCTTCACCAATACTGGCAGTAACTTGTCTTTCTATCGAGCCTAGAAAGATGTCTGTTAATACTGATCCTAGGGGGCTACCCATGGCGACGCTTTCGATCTGTTTATAAGCAGTACCCTCAAACTGGAACCGTATATTTTCCGTACATAATAGGATCATATCTATCAACTACTCCAGAGGCAGGCCAACAGACATGTTTTGACTCGCGATGAAATCACACAAATTTTCAACCGCCTCACATAGAGGCACGTTTGTGAATAGGGAGTCGACGTCTATTGAGTACCTTTGATCCGCACCCAGCGACACGTGTTCCAGTGTCTCGACTAATTCAAAGGAGTCCTTTAGGCAATACGGGGCCAGGAGTTTGCGCACCGGCTCCAACGTTTTCGCTAGCCACTGCGCAACGTTGTGACACGGTGAGTTGTTCATACACGTAATCGGGCGCAGTGGGTTACCTGCCTTGTGTAATTTGGGAGCGACCCTCATTCTGGGTGTCTGAGTTCCAGTCGGTTTCAACCGCCTATATTGCGAGGCATTGATGTAACCATGCAGTAAGTGAAGCTGCAGTTTCCTTGCACTTGCTTCTCGACCAAAATGTTGTTTTCTTGTGTCTTGTTTAACTGGAACTTCCGTCTGTCCCCCAGAATAGATTCCATCTTTGCAATGTAGTCAGGCCGATTCATTATCACAACGCCTGACCCCTTATCCGGCTGCAAAAGCATTATGTGTCCCACTTGTTTTAACTCTTTGATCGCCATATATAGTGTTCGGCTTTCAGATAGCATCTCTGGCTTATCGGCGTGTTCAAGGGTTGCTTCGCAATATCTCCCAATTTTGCCCGGAACCAATCCACATCTTCCATTGATCTTGGCGTGTGGTCACTGAGCTGTTCATTCAGATACTCAAACTGAGCATGAGTGCTGAGATTATCTATTGCTTTGGGCGTCAATCGGTATTTTAGTCCAAGTGAGAGAACTTCCAATTGTGTGCACGTGAACTATACAGATGACAGATTGTATACGTGCTTTAAGCACTCAGTAGAGAAAGCAGCATTTGGCGCTTTTGCAAGGAAACCCTGCAGACTGCGGACTGTTTTCGTTCTCATGCGACGGATAATGTCAGCGGAAAATGCCTCGAACTTCAACCGACAAACCAACGACAACATTTTGAGCATGCATACGAACTGACTCTGCGTCTCGAGGAACTTGCCTTCTCGTTCAAGACAGGCGTCGATGTGCGCCGACGCTATCCTTGACAGATTGGCGTTGTTAGTGTGGCTTTGCTAATTAGGGCTTATCAACCTGTGTTGTGTGCACAGAAGCTACTGAGACAATCAATTAGGTTACCGTGGTCCTGATTTTGACATTTTGATTGGTGTGCCAATTTTTCCCCCTGTATATAACTATGAATCCCGCTTGTATTGTGTTGGCGGATGATGAGAACAATCGAAATGTTTACATATATCAACTTATGTCTTCTCACTGCTTTGCCGAAATGGCTGAAGGAGACCCGCTGTTTTACCTTTTTCCTATCGGATAGTGCTGAGGAGTGCTTACCCCCAAAGTTCTCTAGTCACAACATATTTGAGAAATTCAGTTTCTGCGAGACATAACATCAAGTGCCTGCCATATGTGCGGTTGTGTTGTTTGAAAGTCCCAGCCGTATCAAAAAGGAATGGAATTGCCCATTTTCCTATTTTAGCAAAATAGCAATAAAATGCAGATATCTTGGTTAAACTTGTTTTCAGCGCTTAAATGATAAACTCCAGGTTCGGTCCGAATCCTTTGTCTTATACCAGTTCACCTGCACCTGTGGGGCTAGGTATCTTGTACATACGACCAGGTATTTGTCCAAAGTAATCGCTGAACATTGTCCTGCGTCATTACGAAAAGGCACGGTAAAATCCATCAGCAGTTCCGTTTTACCACACCGGACTGTTTTACGACACTGGACATGAAGTTCAGATGAACCAGTCGTTTCAAGTCGTTTATACTATCCCTAAACGCTACCCAAAACAGCTTAAGAAACATCTGTTGAGCATTTCTGAAGCCATTGCAGTCAAGCTTCTAAAACCAGAGCTGTGCAAACAGCGCACACTGCTACAGGCTCTGAAATTGCCTTGGCCTTGAACTTGACATATGACCTGCCTTGATCACCTGCTTCCTAATGCGACAGTCTAATTGATCAAACTCTTCATGTAGTTTTCATACCGCCCAGTTACTGAGTTGGTTGCTATCTGTACAAGCCTCTACGGGCTTTATTCTCGCCAAAATTGTGCTTCACAATTGTACACGCCCGATTAGAATTATCGAAAAGAATATTCTTCACGCATTTGCTTACTTCTGACGCAAATGAGGATAATTTATGAACTGAAAGTTCTTTCGGTAACGTTAAATTTAACCCATTGCTGTCCATATAATAGGTGGGATTATGAATATTGTTAATTATTGGCTTTTTGTAAATATTTCGCAAAGTAGGGTGCGGGATCACCCTGACTTCCTGTACAACCGAAGAGTGAAATCAACAACCACTAGACTGGGCCTGTTAGACCTAGTTTCTGCTAGACTGGAATCCATGCCGCTCACGGGGTGCTCGGCTGAAGATATCAAAGGACATAACACGCATCTGACATTACTGTGTCGTTGTTTATTCCTGGCCGAACTGTTCATTTAGGTTGTGTCCGATGCTGTTATTTGCGCTGCAGATCGACGAGGAGGTGGCACCATGGGAATCACAAAGAAGTTCTATTGGATCCCATCCTGTTACCACGTGATAAGCCCTTTCTATAACCGTACATTGTTGGCAATGTGTGGATGCTTTGATCCTGAATGTCATTCTACTGCTTTGGTTTGGTATCTGATCCTGTTTTTCCCCATTCGGATATCGTATTTTAGTGTGATTGCGATCGTGTGATATCGAACCGATAGTGGAAGATTAATTTCCCAAATCTGCCTGAATAACTGTGAACATCTTTCTCATATACAGAGAGAAGAGTTCTGGCAAAACAATTCCGATCAAAATATCCAGGAACTCAGATACAGACTTGAAATATTGAAGACCAGCAAGGCCAGAGATTTAGCCCAAATGTGTGAATTGAAAACTCAGGTGAGGAACGAAAAACGAAGTGCCAAGATTATTTGTCTGCGAGTCGATCAAATTTCCATGTAGCCAAAGCTCAGTAATCCTATACAACTGCAATGTAGAAACATTTCCAGGTTAGCCTAATATTTCGCACCGCATTCTTAACTGTAAGCCGCAACACCGACCAAGATGAACTTGTAATGAAGCAACGGCTTATTACGAGCATAAAAGCGGATGCTTCACATATCCCGTAATATGGTTAGGGGGAAAACCACAAAATTTAGAAAAACCATGTCTGTACAAGTATGTATGAGATACATGACTCATCAAGGGACTTGGAGTAGCACATGTGCGAGTATTCCTGCCTGAATTATAGTGGGCTTATAATGCCGTCCACTTTTTGCAGTGCACTTATGTCATCATCTGATGCACACGGGCTATATCATATAGTGTAAATGCGTCAGACTATCGTCAAGGCTTTTTTGTTAAGGGGTAGTATGGGGTCATTAATTACATGTGCCGGGAGGCCGTCCCAAGGTTGTGACACTCGGAGGGAGAAAAAGTTTTGTCGACATTCCAGTCCATTGTACTGCGTGACTGACTGACTGAGTTTCCAAGGAGAATGGCATGTGTGGTTGGGGTTTCTCAGGATACCTTCTGCGATCGCCCCTTAGATGCCGATAACGTCCGCAATCTATTTTGTGAGTTTTCAGCCTGAGTCGTTAGGGAAGGCGCGACAAACCTCTGCCGCTGTTTGTCTCCCTGCGTTGTGCAGTATCGAGCGCTGTGAAGTGGTGCTGCTGCCAGGGGTGCCACGCTTGAATAGCGTATTCCGCGTGCGGCCTCACGTACCTGCCAAGCATTTTCGGCAAGATTGAGGCGTACAACTTCCCAAATGCTTCACGAAGAAGGCCGAAGTGTTGGTTTGCTTTCTTTGAGGCCTTTTCAGTCTTCCTCAAACACCAAAAATCCTCTTGCACAAGCACACCAACATCGCACTCATGAGAATCCCGCTGTAGCATTTGTGACCCTAAGCGGTAGTTGTGAGTACTCTACTGGCGTATGCTCAGCATTTTGCACTTCGTGGTGTTTAAATGCAGTGTGTTCTCGATGGACTATGTACACGCTTTGTCTAGGTCATCCTGTACGACTGTATGATCCTCCACTGAAGTGATAGCACGTCATAGCTTTAGATCATCAAGAAAATGGCAGACAGTTTAAAGGCAACACATTTGCAACGTCCTCTGTGAAAACCAGGAACAGGTGTGGCCCCTGTACCAAGCCCTGAGGTACGCCGCACTGAACTTCCATTGGTTCTGACAGGGTGCTGCGAATGCTTACATTCAGGTGACGTTAAATGATAAAGTCGCCTATCCATCTCAGAACAGGATCGCTGATACCATAATTCCGGAGTTTGTGCAGTAGAATGCGATGGTCCTGGCGGTCTAATGCGTTAGAGAATTTCAGGTAGGCTGCATCCACTCCTACACCAGCGTCCATAGATTCCGCCCAGCTTGCACGAGCTATCGACAGGACCGATTTTGGCGAACTTCGTTCTGCTCCGGAACGAGAATTTTGTTACTCTCCAGGTACCTCATGAGCATCTCAGCTATAATGGACTCCATGATCTTGAAGATCACTAGAAGAAGTGTTATTGGGCGATTGTTTGCTAGTTATGCACGTTTACCACGTTTGTACATTGAAGTGACGATCGCGTGCTTCCACATCGTGAGGACGTGCATCTCGTTAAAACATCGCTGAAAGACCAATGCTAACGGTTCGGCTAAACTCATGGCAGCAGCTTGCAACGCCTTCGGGCGAATGCCGTCCTCACCCGGGGAGCTGTATGCGAGCAAAGATATCAGCCGTTTCAGTGCAGCTGCGATTGCAAATGATATGGGGTTAAGGCCTGTTGGCGGCATAAGCTGCGTAGGCATAGTGTAGGATAGTTGCGCAGTTTAGATAGTACGGACAAATTGTTGTCGAAGTACCTTGGCCGGCTCTTGTGCCGTTTGTGCTAACACGCATGCTGTGCGCAGAGCATGAATTCCGCGCTTACCGCGGCGATTTTTGTTCATTTGTCTGTATAGGAGCTTTGGGTCTTGTTGGTTCCCCAGCGAATGTAAAGGACTGTTTATTCATCTGAATGCAGATTGAAAGTCCTGCATAATACCATCTGGGTAACTCCAGGGAAACAGAGTGTGAAAAAGTCGAGACGAATCGTTCAGACCACATAGGATAAGACTACTGTCCAGGGAAAGAGTGGTAATCCTTCTGGTACGGAAGTTGATATTGTCGACAAAAATGGCTCCATTCGTTGCAAATGAAAGATGCACCAAGTAAGAGTGCAAATGGTAAGTCTTCACCCTCCGATTACATGCAAAACCTCTGTTTGATGACAACGTAGTAAAAAGGGGCTAACCCAATTGTTCAGGCTTCAAGCAGTTAAAGCGGCTGTGTCCAAGATGGGCATTTGGTACTCCTGCTGGTATGTAAGTTGTACAAATGGCAGTAGTATCTGCTATTCACAGATAGGTGAAGGTGCTTCGGAAGGGTACGACTTCGGGTTGCTGGCAAATGTTGTTGCTGCATCAACCGGTAACAGAGGATGATCCTTCGTTGTGCCAGCACGGCACCTCTTTAATTTCATTGGAAAGGCAAACTGCGAACAAAAGAAAAACAAACAGACGTAGGTCGAATATACACTTAAGCAAACGGAGTGGTCATACTTATACCATTATCGAAGTCGCTATATTTTATTTGAGATTTGTTACTACCAATATGAGGTACCTGTGTTCTTACAAGAGCTTCATGTCGTGAACATTCCTTGCATGATCTAGGTTACTGGAGCTGCTAGACGTATGGTTAATAGACAGCTACTCTAACACTTCAAAAAGCAAGTTCGAACTCTTGCAATGTATTTGGAACCGATCAAGTAGTCATCGTTCCAGAGATTTGTGAGCTATCTTTTGGTTTATCTACTTGGCAACGTTTCGCTTTTGACACAAAAGCTTCGTCAGGCTAGATGAATTGGTGGACAGTTGGTGGCGGCCCGACGCAAATACGATGTTAACTCGCTTTAGACGCCACAAGGTAGGCGAATACAATCGTTTCAGGAATGTTTCATCTCTCCTACCAATTCAAATTGCAAGCCCTTCACTTGTACATCGGTAAATATCGGCGCATGCGACATGTCATTATAGTGTACCAAATGGTACCGAACCCCAATCACATCTATCGTCATCTGTTGCACCTCAGGCAGAATACTGACCTGAGAGGTCACCAGCTCACACTGGTCG
The DNA here is from genome assembly GCA_944474145.2 of Dicrocoelium dendriticum. Taxonomy (NCBI): domain Eukaryota; kingdom Metazoa; phylum Platyhelminthes; class Trematoda; order Plagiorchiida; family Dicrocoeliidae; genus Dicrocoelium; species Dicrocoelium dendriticum. The sequence goes on along the minus strand of OX104066.1, from coordinate 86,260,428 downwards.
TGTACTAGAGTGGACATGATTGCCGGCAGTCGGTTTCTCCCTTTGGATATCCCGAACGTAGAACGTTCTTCTTGTCCCCGCACTAACATTTTTCAAGACAACTTAAAGTCACTATCCCATTTAAAATACGTGATATAGTACGTTTCAAGCAGAAGACCAAATAACGCACAGTGTGCTCACCAACAATCTCCGAAACGTAGTGGTGAGGAGACTAGCATATGTTTATATGGATAGCTTGGTAAGTCATTAAAACCTGTTTTTTCGTTTTACCTACCATTTTAAACTGTTATTTGATAATTCTCAATCCGGTCATTCTAAGGGACTAGTCAAGCATTCTCTTCTTCACTTGATGTAAATAGCTGTTCATTTGCGGTCCCAGTGACTAAACTGACCAAGATCCGCCTCAATGTAAGTAACGGTCCACATTGAGACGTGTTGCAATTCATTTGCATAACGAGTGCTTCAAAACGAACTTTCAAATCATCTTGTTGTGCTGTTCTGCGTGATACTTTCCATAGCTTAGTCCAATGTGTGGTTAACCTTTCGCCTTTTGCTTTGTTGCATGCACAGTCCACATTTTACACTTCGCATCATGACAAGCCTACAGGACTTGTTAACCATATGCCATTTTACCCATCATAAACCGTTGTTCCAGAGACGTGAAACCTCTCAAAGAACGGTCTGTATGGATGACTGCTGATATTTAGAGAGCTGTGTAGTGGGAATCTAGTAGTCCCAGTTGCGCCTCGTCCGGGCCAGTTGGCGCATATTTTAAGCTTCCCATCCTGTCCATACAATGGCCATTGGTTGGCTGGTGCATCGGTGGCGCTTACTTGCCTTTCATTCCTGTGGATTCGAATCGTTGTTCGCATGCGCTACCATCCACCAGCACATTGTTGCATACATACATGGTGTGCAATACAAGCGCCTCGTCTAATCGCACTCATAGTGGATAAGTGCTGAACAACTTTTGCAGCAGGCTCCAAATCATTCCACAGACTGTGCATGCCAGTGTGTCTATCGTCGAATGGACGATGGTAAAGAGAACTAAGAATAGTCTAAATCACTCATATGGCTGGGCCCATCAACCCGTTTGTTCCAATCCATGTGCATAATTCCCATTTCGATTTCGTCCGTCAGTACCAGGATCACGAATCCGTCGTATTGAATGATCGGATCGCAAAAGAAAAGGCCAGGCAAGCGATGGAGAAAAAGGAGATGGAGGATCAGGCATCGCTTAAAGTAAGTGATGGATTAAACGTGCGAGTAGGTTGACAGTAGTTCATCGGATGCTTTGTTGACGAGGGAGAGCTGGGTTATAGCAAAATTCACGAACTGCGCTTTTGTCCCAAAAAGCCCAAATGGAAAGGTGTAGTGGGAAAGGAAGCATTCGAGCAGAGGATCTCATAGATCAACCAAAAATGGTGCAGACCTACTATCCAACTATACACGTGCCATTGATGTGTTATACATCAATGTAACAATAATAATCACCTGAAAATCGCAAAGGACTTGTGTTCATTTCGATTTAACTATCGCGATTCTAGCTGCTTATTGATCCAATGGCTCCGAAAAGCAGATCCAGGTTCATACTCGGCGAGACTAAACGATAAGCCGTAAACCCGGAGCTTAGGGTTGGATGAGGCAGTAAACGTACGAACTGCGATAATGTATGTCACATGAAGGGGTAATAATTTACTCGCTGGAGGTGGAACGTGATAGTGGTGTTTACTTAGATCAATTTGAAGTGCACATCGCGGATGACAAATGGTTGTTTGTAACGCACAGACTCAAGCTGCCATGGATTTAAGGAATGAACTTCTATCAATCACAATGCACCTCAAACAAGGTTACACCACTAAAACAGAAACTGTATGGCCGGGAATTTTCGCACAATTTAACTAAGGAGAACCAGATATCGATCATCGTCCGGAATGATATGTTTGTGTCAGTTTCAGTGGAATTTATCGGTCACAACATTGACCGATACGGTACATCACCTAAAACGGACAGGTTGTATGCTATTCGGCGATCTGCAGTACCGACTTCTTTTAAGTAACTTAAACGCTTTTTGAGAATGATCAACTTCCACCGCCCGTTCTTCTCTAAAGCGAAGCAAAAATCATAAACTCTTATAAGTCTTCCAATTAGAAGTCCTAGTACCAAGAAATTTCAGCCAACAGATAATGCCAAACAAAGCTTCAACAAATCACTTCTCCATTATGGACAACTGCATTTCGTTTTATTTATAATATGGCGCTTCCCCATCTTTAAAGTACACATGAACAATGCTGCAGTCTTACATTGAACAATCATTCAAGTCTCTTAACCACAAGGTTTCCCGTATATAATTTCACCTGCCGAATGATGACAGATGGCGAGAAATTTACCAAAATTGATCTCAGTCATGCGTACTCGCAGATAGAACTCAACGAGGCTTCAGGGAAGGTTACTGCTACTGGGCTGGCACAGCCCTGTCCAACTTATCCGGAGTTCACCGGTGTCGGTACCCTATCGGGTACGAACAACACGGTCTCTATGCGGAGACCCAAAGTTCTCAGTTCAGAGCGGGGCTCTCCCTACAGAAAGTACCACGAAAGGCTCACTCCTCTGCACAGATCGAAACGGAGTTATCCTCAGTAAGAACGAGACCAGTATATTCTGCACAGTTTCTACTTAACTTGCTCCAGTTTCATCATCGTATTTCCCGGACTCTCCCTAAATCAGTAGTCTGCCTGTAGTGCTTTGTTCATGCTAATGCCTCAACTACCGAGCACACTAAACATCTGTGATTTGTCCAAGTCTCAACAGCATTCACCCCGCTGCATATCCGCGAGGAGATAGGATCATTCTACGGCAAATCATGTACTAACAAACATACGTGTTTCCTTATAGCTTTTTGCATTTACTACGACTTTTATTGAGCTAAAACGGTTAGGGGGTAGCTAGTACGGGGACCTTAGCTAAGTCAGTTAAAGCACTCTTCCTAATGGATAGTCATCTTCCTGCGGGTCTCGGTACATTTGTGCGGTGCTTACACATTCTGTCTGCATTATCAGTTACGAGTTCAAGTCTACCGGCTAATTCCACTAGCCGTTCTAATACGAATCGTCTAGGCTGCTCTGTGCGTGGGAACCGACGAGTGAAAGAGTTGGTCCGTTCCGACCAGTCGAAACCCAACCAGGACGTTTACGAAAGTTACTACGTTCACCCAGAAGGCCCAAAAGGCGTGCTTCGCCTTGTCGAGGTGAATATTTATTTACATATGGGATTGCACCAATATACCTTTAGGCAATAATTCTGCTCCTGGAATCTTTCTAAGTATTATTTACGACTTAGTAAAAGACATATCATTTGACTGTGCCTATCTGTATGAGATTCTTATCTCTGGGTCCTCTGATACGGAGCATCTTCTTGCACTTGCTGTCCTGCTCGAGCGGCTTTAGATTGGAAAAACCCAAATGTGAGTTTTTTCGCCTTCCGTTTGCTACGTGGATACCGACTTGATAAACACGGATTACATGTTTTAAATGACAAGATGAAATTGATCTTAGAAAGTCCAGATCCGAAGCATAGTGATGAACTCGGTTCGTTTTTATACATGCTGTATCACTATCGCTGTCCTTGCTTAATACATCTACGGTATTAGTTCCACTAGAATAGCTGTTGCGCTTTGGAGTCCTAAGCAGTGTGATGCCTGCAAGTGGGCTACCAACGTTCGTATATTCGAGTCCAAATAGCTACTCATCCTTTGGTGTGACACGTCCCCTTGGGGCTCGCAGCTGTCCTGAGTTACCGCATAAACCATGTTTCTTTACGTCCTATGGCATTCGCATGACGCACTTACAAACAGCAAGGAACAACTAGTCACAATTGGACAAGGAAGCGTTGGATGTAATCTTCGGAGAAAAGAATCATCAGAAGCAACTTTTGTGAACTTCCTTCGAGGTGCACAGCTCACAAACCTTCACTAACGTTATTGGCGGAAACCAAGTTCGTTCAACAGGTGGCATCACCTAGGATGCAAGGATGGGCTGTAATCTTGGGTGCGAGCAGTTACAAAATTGTTTACATTACGAGCATCAGCATCCGCACAGCCGACGCGCTTACCCGTCTAACAATAACTGGATCTACACCTGAACACAATCTTTCGTTCGAACTAGTTAGTTTAATGCAATATATAGACGCGACCCAGATACGAAGTGCAACAGTCCGTCAATGGACGGAACAATACCCAGTACTGTCCATGGTGAAACGCTTTCTGACGATAGGTTAGCCCTCGGAAGTAACAGCTGATTTACAGCTGTTCGTATTCCGCATATATATACATATATATCTATGGAACAAGGCAAGCATTACAATTGGCAACGTGCCACAACGTGTGGAAAAATATAATACAACAATACTAAGGAAATAGAGAGATTAAAATAGTGTAAAACTGGAGTCATGGGAGCAGAGTCTCACAACATGTTCGCCATTGCTCACGGTTTCTTGACATGTCCGAAAGGGTTTCCGGTCAAGTGTGCTTATGGTTCTTGCACCCCCAATGGGGGGTCGTGAGCGTCCGACCGCGGCCAGATGTGAGGCCCAAGTCGTTCGCTGGCCACCTTGTCTTATCTCCCAGTCGACTACTGTGCGCGCAGAATGCACGGTAAAGCAAACGCTCAGTAGGCATGAGAAGCACTTGCCCAAGTCACCGAATTCTATGTACTGAAAGTATACGGCTCAGGGGCCTGCAAAGTCTGTCCAATTTGAAAAGCTTTTGGCGAACATCCTCATTACCAATGTGATGTTGCCGCCGTACACCAGCAATATCCGAAGTCAGTGATGATCAAAGACAGACTGCCTCTGAAGGTCCTTTACGCGAACAGAGCAAGTCTCGCAACTGTGGAGCAGGACCGCTCTCACCAGGACACTGTAGACTCGACCCTACAAGGAGACTCAGGTTGCAGCCACGCCAGAGATGGCGGAGATTAACAAACCAACCCGGGCCTTAGAGACGCTTAAAGAGACCTCATCCGTTAAATCGTTAGCGCTGATGCAACTTCCGAGGTAAACGAACTTTTCCACCACTTCCAGAGAATGACCTGAAAGGTTAAGGGTGTGAGCAGATTCTAGGGAGCTCTGTAAGAAGACCTTACACTTCGAAGGGGCGAAAGTCATTCCAAACTGCGAGGCAGACACCGCCAACCTGCAAGGCACATTTTGGGCGGCTTTTGGAGAAACGCAAATTACGGCAATGTCGTCCGCATACTCCAAATCGCGAATTCAGTCCCCCGAAAGTAGTTCAACGCCTCTGGGTCCGCAGTGCTCCAGAACCACTCTAGGATGTCTCCAATAGCGAAAGTAAACAGAAAGGGTGATGCAGGGCAGCCCGGTCTCACGCCACTGGTGATACTAAAGGGCGGTGAAAGTTCGCCATACACTCGCACTCGGCCAGGGGTTTCTAGAGTAGATGGCTCAAAGAATGTTGACGTACTTCTCAGGCACTCCCCTTCTCAATGAATGACTCCAGATAGCAGCTCGATCAACTGAGTCAAACGCGGCTCCGATGTCTAAGGCTAGAACGATCGTTGGCCTGCCGAACATTTGACTACGCTCGAGTATTTGGCGGAGTGTAATCTGATCGATAAAACTCAGGCCAAAGCGAAATCTAGTTTGCTCTACGCGTAGGTTTTATTCACATACCTGGCTGTGCCTCTTTAAAAGCAGGGCCCCGAGCACTGCAGGTGTAACGCAGATGAGACTAAACTCTCTGTGGTTAGCGCAGTCTGTCAGGCACCCCTTTTGAAGACAAGCATGATTTCCGCTAGACTCCAATCGAGTGCGATTGCTTCCGTGGTACAAACCTTTTGGAGCAGGGAAGTTAGCTCCCGAACAAATAATTAATCTCCATGTTTGAAAAGGGCCGAAGGGAGTTCGTTCTGGCCAGGGACTTTGTAGAAAAAATCAACAGAGTGTATTGGACGGCTGTGATTTTGTGGGATTTCGGTTAGTCCCTGCCGTTAGCGCGCGTTCGCAGATTCTCAACGATCTACATGATGCTCATCCAGGTGTGGCAAGAATGAAAGCCTTAGCAAGTGGGTACTGCTGGTAGTCCAAAATCAATTCAGACAGAAAAAAGCTACTGAGGAATTACAGCATTTGTCAGGCTCATCAGCGTAAAACCCGGCCAAGTGCACCCTTGACGATGGTCCGACAAGTCACGGCAGCTGACTACTTCGGACCGATTAACGGGATAATATTTCTCCTAATTATGGATGCACATTCTAAGTGGATTGGTGTACCTCCAGTTGTCCAGGCGACATCGGAAACCCCATTACCAAAATGCGCTCTTCGTGTGCTACGTTTGGCATTTCGGAAACTTTATGGTTTACCTATTATGAGTGCTGAATTCAATAAATCTGCCCCTAATAATGGAATACAGCACATTAAAAGTGTCCCATATTACCCGGCATCAAACAGGCTAGCAGAACGTGTCCTAAAAAGCGTTAACTAACTTACAAAAGTGACGAGCAGGAATATTAAAAACAAAGCTGGATCACATGCTATTTGCATGCTTTTCTAACCCCACTGAGACTACTAGTAAATCCCCGGTGGAATTGATGTTCGGCAGGAATTTTAGGACAAGGCTTCATCTGTTGTTATTCAACCCTCGGGCTGGAGTACAGTAGCGACAGAAAAACTGTGTGACCTTAGACGAAGCAAAGACGAAAGATACACTCAAGTAACATCAACCAGTTTGCACCCGGTTACCGCATGAACAATGTTGGCAGCCGGCAACCGTAATCGCTTCGGCAGAGAAACAAAACGACTTGTAGCTTCAAGACGGGCGGATCGTTTTCCGGCATTCGGATTACGTACGCACCAGAGGCAGACACACCAGCCGAACCACAGTTTGACCCCCAATCTGGCACAGAGCAATTGGCAATGGGCGAAGAATGTACGCTTACAAGTGTAACCCTATCTTAGCGGTCGATCTGCATACGCAAAACGGTCAGACGCTTTCAACCCGGACTGTATCGCTAACCACGACGGTGACGTGTTTACCTACCGATTGTTGACGTCGCTTTTCTTACTCTGATTGGTCCTGTGCACACGCGACCGCACACATGTAAATAAACACACCTCTTTTCAATCATGGCAACTTGTATCACGTCGGAGTTTGGTTACACTGTCCGACGTACGTACACTGTCTCATACAACTTGGTTAAGGGCCAACATCAGTGCTACTAGGAGAGAGCGGTGACATATTTCTACCATCTTTGAGCGACCAAAGAAACGATCTAAATCCGTAACACAGCTATATAGCTGGGAGTCGCTTCAATTTAATGATGACCCTAACAGATGTCCAATTTCCTCACCTTTCAGGTTGACTGATAAAATTAATTTCCATTCGTGTGTACAGTATAACATCTCGGGTTATAACGATCTCGAAGTAACTCGATCAACCGCCTCATTACGCCCCTGACACTGCTCCCGCCCTCTGTTACGGACCCCGTTTTCGTTAGACGCACTCGATGAACGCACGCTTAGTGTCGTTCCCACTGCTCGAGTAGACGATTAGGCAATTCGGACCGAATATGCTATGAGAATTGCATAGGAACTAGCCACTGTATATACGGTAACAGGAACTCTGCATGCAATGCGAGACGGTGAACCAACGACCGCACCCGAGACCGGAGAAGGAGAGAAATAGACATCTCGCATGAGCGCTTTTACTGACTCCGCAGAAAGGTGACATAGGTCGAAACAACCCCTTAATTATAGCCCAAATAACTCACTACGCGGGCATGAGTTTGGGCAGTACGAGTATTTTCATTAAACTCTAACGCGTCGTAGTTTTAAAGTCACGCGAACGCCACGCCGCGTAACCGTTTGCTTGTGCATCCGAGTACTGGGGTTTGTGCCGCTGGTACATAACTTTGTGGAATCACTTGACGTTCATGCAATAGTTTCACGCACACACACACACACTGAGATGCAGACAAGTCAACAAGTTGAGCTCACCGGCATTTGCAACACGATGACATCTGGAATCACTGACATGTGTCAATCAAGGTGAATAGAAGAAACACGGGTAGCATTGTTGGCACATTGATGAACCAGTAGAGATATGCCAATGGCAAGAACAAGCAACCAAGGTGACAATAAATAGTAACACTATCTTTTGGTCCGATATACAATTGTGAATTCTCACATACGATCGAATCGGCTAAGGCTTTAGCTACGCCATGGATAGAGTGAAGTTAACATTCCGCCGCGTTCTCACGCTCCAAGACCATCGTCGGCTGCAAAGCCCTGCCTCCTAGTCGGGAGCCTGTAAAACTAAACCCAGAAACAACAAGTCTTCATTATTTCATTGTGCATCCTATTACCGCTCTTAGTATCTGAAACAACGTTTATTTCCGTGATCAGGTTGGTCTATCTATGGTGGTTGTCAACCCTTTTGATTTAGTTTAAGGATGCGATTTAGTGCTAAATCTAAACGTTACGTATTAGCCTACATATCCTACGGAAGAAAAATAAGAAGCTGGGAATTTCGGGGTGGGAAGTTCATTTACCATAGATGCAGGAAAGAGCCATGCAACACAACAAAATATCACGCTTAAGGTACTGTGACTCGGTACAGTTGGCTCCCACTTGAATGGAATGTCCTATGATTCGACAGAAGACTAAGTATATGATGGTACCAGTTAACCACGCAGGAAGCTAACCTAGTCGTGAAAGGAACGCTTGGTAACCCACGCGAACACAGGAATAAGCGATGTTGCTGCTACGCGTTCATCTAAAATGCGCAGTGCAATCATTCCTGGGTACTTCGTAGCAATCGCTGAACTGGAACAATGGAACAATGGTTTATAAAGCGTCAAAAAGCACAACCTTAAGATGTCCCGTAGGTCGGTAATGGAAAAAATTGAAATTGAAATATTACATGTGGTTGGCGGCACCCGGTTTCGGATTTGCCCGTCACTTTGGCCTCCACGTGGACAGCCACAGGACGCCTGCGCCTACAGAGGGACCATGGGTGGCTTGCGTTTCAACACCCACAGTTCCATTCATACACCCCATATCCAGTGTAAACCCAAAGGAATAAGACCGGGAGACATGTGGATGGGAGCCACGTTTCATCAATGGAGCCGGCCCACACTCCTTCACAGGTAAACACAAGCACGCTGTAGTTGGGGAATCAAACGCACACAAGGCGGTGGCTGGACCGTAGTCCGCTCCACACTGAGTGCATGGAACCGCACTTTGAGCCTAGCACGGCCACAAGAACCGTGCACCCCGTCCCCTCCAGCCACGACCAGCTGTCTCCTGGAGCCAGTATGAACGAGGTAGTGGCTAATAGACAGGTAGGCACCTAGTCAACACACATCAAGCGCAGCCACATCGGGGATATCAAACAACAGCCAGTCACATGAAAAGACATTATCAAATAAAATAAATCGAATAATGCATAGAGACGGGGACATAATTCGTTACTAAATGAGCGTATAAAATAAATTGGTTACGAGCAAATCCGCGAGAAGTTCAAGAAGTCAGAAATATATCTTAAGAAATGCCACAATCACAATTATGTTATGGATGTTAACTACAATTAGCTTAAGCGACCCGTGCAAGTTCATAGAAGATAGTTCAGGTAGAAATTAATGGGAGATAAAAGCATCAGGGTGATAAAGCAGACCCATCACCTGAAATAAAGAGACCAGCCCTGCAAGCACGCGGTTAGTAAATCGAATGCAGCTTACCTACAAACGCTGCGTCGGTTCTGCCTACGTTCTCTGTAGGACCCGTCGTCGCTTCGGTGGTGGCCCCGAGTGGCCTCGCTCATGGCTCTTTAGGCCTGCCTGACTTAGGCACCCGCGACCGCATGTGGTACAACACCACGCACTCGATGTCGATGGAGCACAACCCATTGGCACCGGTAGCTTCCGCAACTGCCGCTTATTCTCTGCAAGCACGAGGGCTTTCTCTTGCACCTCGGCAACGGCCTTCGTGATCAGGTCGCACCATGCACGTTGATCAACCGCATACGACTCCTATGACCTGCAATCAAGATTAGAACGTGAGAGGCTCACTTTGATCATGTCCTGGTAACGAAGCTTCGGTTTCCCTACATGCCGCTTCCCCACACTCAGTTGACCAAATAATAGCTGCTTCGGTATCCGCGTCGAATCCATACGCCACACATGATCGAACGACCTCAGGTGTCTCAGCAAAAGTATGCAGTCCACTGCATGCATTCCACTCCAACTCAACACTTCCATGTCTGCAACTCTGTTGCACAAACCGATGCGCAGAATCCGTTGCAGACACTGTTGATGGAACTACTCGAGATATTTCACATCTCGACGGTACATCAACCAAGTTTCGCCACTGTATAGAAGAACGGACATCACCATGGATTTGTACACCATCAGCTTGGTGCTAACGGTAAACTGATGGTTGTTCCGCACTCAGTACTCAAGGTTCCCGAACGCCGCCGCTGCCTTCGAGACGCGGATGTGCTGCTCACTGTGCAGCTGCTGGTCAGTTGACATCATACTGAAAAAGTAGCAGAAGCAGTAGGTGGTTTCAAATACTTCCGCATTAATGATGATTCGCGGCACCATTGTAGATTGCACCTTCAGTGAAGGTTGAAAGGGACGGACAGTTTTGCTTGCGTTGATGGTGAGCCTGAATTTGACCGCTTTCGATGCCAGAGCACTAGTCATATGCTGCAACTCATCCGCGCTAGTTGCAAACGACGCACAGTCGTCAGCAAACAGCAGCATACGTTAGTTGTCTTACAGACTGAGGTTCTCGCACCGTAACGACGGATGTTCAGCAACCCACCATCAATACGGGGTTCCACACGAACGCTGTAAGAACAAGTGACATCAAAAGCACAAGACATCATTGCATGGAGATAAATATTAAACGGGGTAGGAGCTAAGACACAGTATTGCTTCACGCCAGAGATAACTGTAAAGTCATCCGAGGTCTCTCCACTCAGCTGCACCCTAGCCCTCATACCAATGTGCAAACATTCAAGTAAACTTTCAAATTTACGTGGACTAACAAACTTACCCAACACCAGCCAAAATGCCTCGCGGTTCACTGTATCACATGGCTTGATGAAATCAACAAAAAGCGAGTACAACGGCTGGTGTCGTTCTCTATATTTATTCTGCAACTGAGGAGCCGCAAACCTCATACCTATAGTGCTGCGACCCGAACGGAATCCACATTGCTCTTCCGCCACGTTAGGTTCCACAACCTGACTGACGAGGCGGTTGAGCAGAATTCGGGCAATCACCTTGCCTACACAACTCAACAAGTTGATGCCACGATAATTCGTGCAACGTTGCTTACTCCCTTTGCCCTTGTACAATGGTAGCGCAGGGGCAACCTTCAGCTCAGGATGCACCTCCTATTCAATCCAGAAACGTTGCACCAAATGGTGCAGCGCAGTCACCAACGCGGCTCCGCCGTGTTTCAATACTTCAGGCGGGGTCGCGTCGGCACCGGCACATTTGCTGTTTCGCAGCTGAGCAAGCACTCTCTGCGTCTCATCCAGTGGCGGCGTGTCTGCCAGACTCGCCTTCACATCGTGCTGCTTCAGGCCAATCAATGTAGGCCGGTCGAGCACTGAACAGTTGTTCAAGATACGGTCAAAGTGATTTCGCCAGATTTGCATTATGTCTGCAGTCTGTGTGCAGGTAGCGCCTGAGCTACCATCGATCAGCGTCCTCAGCGGCTCCAATCTCGGTCCATACACCGCCTCCAAGATTTCAAAGAATTCCTTGTGTTGGCGACGTTCGGCGTAGCATTCTATCTGCTTTGCCTTCTCCGTCAACCATGAATTTTTAATGCCACGGAGCTCACGGGTCAGTCGTCGTCGAATTAACCTAAACTTTCTCTTCTTCACCAAGTTACTGGGGCCTGCCACATGTACATCAAATGCTACATTCTTCTCCGACACCAATGCATCAATTGGCCCATTGTTCTCATCAAACCAGTTAGGCCGCTTACAGTTTGCGCGCCCGATGGTCTCCTAGGCAGCAGCTGCCAACTGGTCGCGAATGTGGTGCCACAGGTCGCCCACTGTGACTATGCATTCCACATCACACAGGCGTGCAGTCATTGCCTTCTGCAGCTCAATACGTTTCGCCACGGTACCGAGGGAGAGGGTTAAATTTGCGCCGATTCACGGCGGGAGTGCAATACATAGATTTACGAAAGTATATGTACAATTTGGTCCGCACCAATTTGTGATCAGTGCCACACTCAGCTCCACGCAGTACACGTGTCATGCGCACTTCACGTATATCACGCTGACGTACGATGACATAGTCGAGCAGGTGAGCGTAACCACTCCGTGGATGTATCCAAGTTGTTATATCACTCGTACTCAATGCAAACCGAGTGTTCGTGATCGTCAGGCTGTGAGTGGCACACAGTGAGAGCAGCTTCGCACCGTTCGCATTCGCTGGAGCAATGCCATGCGGACCGATAACATCTGTCCACACCGATGCATCACGTCTAACGCGCGCGTTGAAATCACTCAGCAGAAATAGTCGGTCACTCCTCGGCACAGACCGTATCACGGAGGATAGCTGAGCGTAGAATTTATCACGCGAGTCCTCATGATAACACATGGTCGCACCGTACGTGCTTATAAAGTGGCAAACTTACGTCTTCCGAGTCGTAGGCGAACAGTCATCAGTCGCGCACTGATGCCTGTTGGTTCACCCACCAGCTGGCCATTTAGACGATCGGATATTGCAAATCCGACCCCATGTTCACATGGTGCTGAGGTGGCGTTGCCCACCCAGTAGAACTTGTAGCCAGCACCTGCTTCATGCAACTTACCTTGCTCAACGATCCGAGTCTCACTTAGCGCCGCAATAGCGCTTTTGTAGCGCGCCAGGTCCATCGCGACCAATGCATTGAGTAGCTTGGGGCGCTCACTCGAGTTCCGGTCTAGTAGTGTGGGCACATTCCAGCATCCCATATTGAGTGCTTTGCATGCGGGCATACGATTATATTGGTGGGCGATCGCATACGAGGTGGCAGTTGTACTTTGGAGGTTTGCTTGAGGGACTTCATCTGGAGCCTTTGGCTCAATAGCCTGACCCACAAGCCAGTGGGGAGCAGATCCAGCTCGGGAATGTGATTGCAGAGACAGATTGGGATCTTCTTAATGGCCGCCACACGCAGCCTTGGAGATACTGGAACGATTCATATATGTTTTGCGATCGTAGTAGGATGCTCACCTGCGACCACGGCCAGACGCAGAAAGATTTTGGCGGGTTTGCACCAATTTGACCAGGAACCGCCTGGCTTGAGGCGGGCAGTAGCAGGCCATTGAGCACCCGGAGGTGCCCTCCCACCGTCAGAGACAATGCGTAGCGCTCATGCTCTACGTCAATCGAGTGATGAGCTTGTAACCCATAGACCAGTTGTCTCTCATGGCTAGGTTATACGGGAAGAGGGCCATCGACCAATTCCTAACCTCCGAAGAGGATGGACTAGTATACTGGCAGGGCGCCCACACCAGACAGGAGAACGACTCGAGTCCTCAGCCAAAGCCTTCGATTAAATGCACACCCGAAAGATAGTAGGTCTAACAAATGTTCCGTTCACTGACTCATGCGGATTGATATCTTGGATCTTGGCAGGGAGAATGGCGTAAACCAACTCTTACCCTGCAGTCGCCACGAGGAGGCGTACATGAGCCCATTGCACAACAATAGCAGCAGTGAATAGACCATCTGTCAGGATCTAGCCACCACCGGCCTCAGCGCACTTTAGGTTCTGCCGCCATTACATAAGTGACAAAATGAAGCACGCATAGGCAAAGCCACAGCGTAATTGTGTTAGAAGGGATGGCTATTGGGATGAGATGGTGCACGTAAAAGCAAAGAAACGTTTGTCTCACTGCAATACGAAATGCGTGCATTTGCCAGTCTTCGTCTTCTTATTGCGGTTTTCAACTTACTAAAGTGAGCTAACTGTTTCAAATAAAAGTTGTAATGATTAATACTCATAGAAAGTAAACCAGATTGCTCACCTCTCTGTACAAATCTACCTGCGTCACTGATAGTTATAATTTCCAAGTGGCTAGTTAGCCAGCATAAATTCAGAATATGTAAATGTATGTATTTAACACTTGCCTAATAAACATTTGGCAGAGTGCCACAACACATGAGTAACAATAACAAAAAAGAGAGTGAGTAAGAGGACTGGAAGCAAAGTTCCATGTGTTGTGTGGGCAGTGAGCTTCCCGGTTGCCCAGGCCGAGGAAGAAGGTTGACTTAAGGGATCCTACCCCTAGCCTTTAGTCTAAAGACCTGACCCGCAAGGCAGCGGGGTGATTCACGAAGACCGTTGACAGCCAAGCGGCTAGTTCGCCTTTTTTGTCTTCGGAAGCAGTCCACGGAGAAGGCAGTGGCCAGCGAGGTTGCTCATCCGCCCTCCGTTAGATAGTCACCCCCAGTTACAGGAGTGACTGATCAGTGACTCTATAGCCGGTCACATTGGCTTTGACACAATACCGTACGAGCACTTGTGGTATTTAATGGAGAACTAGGTGACCAACCCAGAACTCCCCACGCCCTGAGACGCTGCCGCTGATTGTCCGCGACTGCTTATCCATCTCGCCTGCAAGGCAAACGATACTTATTTGCAGGTACTTCCACAAGGAAGGGATTCCCCGATCCGCCACCTAGGGACGCGCCCGATAGCGTACACCTCCGTTGCAATAGCAATGTGCAGAGACTTCAATACCATATCCAATCATTTTTTAAAACCAGCTAATGTGGGGGGCACAAACAACTGAGTTTGGAAGGGCGTTCCAGGTTTGACAGACCCGGAGGGAGAAGTAATTTTCTTGACAGTCTAGACGACTGTGTTGTTGACTTAGGTTCAGTCTGTTGCCTCTGAGGTTGGTGTTCGGGCTGAGTTTCAGTAGGTGGCGGCATGTGTGAGTGTGGTCGCTCAGTATCTGTCAGACAAGTATAAGGTCTCCACGTAGCCGCTGGTAGCGTCCACTAAACACTCCGAGTGTTTTTAAGTCGTTGCTGGTACGGAAGGTTGCGCGATCCCTTGAAAAACTTCGTTGCTCCATGCGGGGGGGTTTCGAGCGCTGCATGATCACGCTTTAGCCAAGGATGCGAAGCCTAGATTGCGTATTCGACGTGAGGATACAGGTAGGCATCAGCGAGAAGGTGGATGAATCCGAACAACCAACTGCCCTCCGCAAGATATCAACATGCTAGTTACCATTTTTTAAAGCGGATTCTGACTGGCGCAACCGAGATCGTCCTGTACCAGCACACGAGGTCACGTTCCTGAGCGCTTGTCTGCAGATCGTGCAGCCTAAGTTTGTAGAGACAAGCGTGTGCATGGCGGATGTGGTCAACTTGGCACTTGTCCACGTTGCATTTCAGTGCATTCCTCACCGACCAATGCCAGGCCAGATCGAGGTCGCACTGGAGGATTTCGTGGTTGTCCATTCCCTTGGTCGCTCGCCAATGTTTAACGTAATCCGCGAAATTAAAATTTTGAGACGATAGCTCTCGATAGATCGTTCATGAAAGCTAAGAACAAGCGAGGTCCAAGTACCGAATCTTGCAGTGTGCAGCACTCCACTCGAATCGGATCGGATAGAGAAGTTCGGACTCTAACCTCAAGTTGCCGTTCGCGGCTAAAGCTAGCAATTCATCTTAATACTGGAATGCGGACAGCGTAGAGCTGCATTTTGTGCAGGAAGACTCGATGATCCAAGCGATCGAAGGCTTTCGAAAGTTCATGTAAATAACATTGGTTCCTGTCCCCTCGTTGATTGTTTCGAGCCAATTGTCGCGTGTTCTTAGCTGATTCGGGGTACATGAATGAAGTTTACGAAATCCACGCCGCTTCGGCGCTATGATGTCGGAGCTATCCAGGTAGTCCATCAGTACGTACGTGATGACCGCTTCCAGTACTTTGGCGAACACAGGGATAAGCGTTACCGGACGGTAATTGACAGAAGCAGACTAACCTTTTTCATTGTGAGTGGGGGTTATAATACATCGTTTCCACTTTGACAGAACTTTGTTTTCGTCTAGACAAGGCCGAGAGAAGTCGGCAAGTGATACTTGGCTTCCACCTTTAGTGCTCTAGGGTGAATGTTATCCACTCCAGGAGGGCTGTGTGTACGCACAGATAATAGTGTTTTCAGCACCGCTTTTGCCGTGAATATGAAGCTGGA
This sequence comes from Dicrocoelium dendriticum, assembly GCA_944474145.2. NCBI lineage: Eukaryota > Metazoa > Platyhelminthes > Trematoda > Plagiorchiida > Dicrocoeliidae > Dicrocoelium > Dicrocoelium dendriticum. The sequence goes on along the minus strand of OX104066.1, from coordinate 86,244,188 downwards.
TATCACTGGCAGTGTGGTGACAGAATCAAGTAGAGTATGGGAAAGTTGTGCTGGGTCCTTGAGGTATTGGCCGCCTTATTTGCTGTGTGTATACCCACGAATGGTAGTGTGTGGTGGGATACCGTACTGCAACTTTCAAAGTTCACCCATATGTCTGTAAGCAAACTTGTGGTTCGAACAGAATCGTTTCGCTAGCTGCTGTTGTGGTGATAAGTTGTCTTCACGAACCATTTATACCGAATAATTGCGCTGAGCTACGTATGCTGTCCAATTTTCTGCTCTGGGATTGTTTTTGTAAAGGTGTCATGTCCGATCCCTCAAGGCGGGAAGTAGTTATGGATTGCTGAGTGCTTAATCTTGCTAGAAGTCATCTTAGCGTATTCACAGCCTCCTATGACTTGTGCGTTATATAGAAGGATGTTGTGCCGGCCTGAAACGACAGGTAAGTATTAGGCACTCACGAAACATAATAGACACGTCACCTCTAATGATCCACAAGTTGCTGCTAAACCGACTTTACTGCGTCTTTCGATGCAGATACAAAATTGGTGGCGATGCGTACTGGTGAGACGCCATCTACAACCTCGGAAAAAGAAAAAGTCGAGGAAAACAAAGAAGGCCAGAAGTGACAAGATAAGAAAGAAATGAAAGGATTCGAATGTTCAGTCTGAGTTGTGGCGCGCATACATGGTTATATGTGTCCAATATCCATGTATTATGATCATGATATTTTCCCACAAATAAAGAATGTATGCTTCTCGACATGTGTGATTGCGCTGGTTATTCCAAAGTGATTGAAATGGGTGCAATTCAAAAGTATTCAAAAACTTCGTCAAAACGACACTGTTGATCTAATGCCACAAGGCTATGATTACTAATTACGAAAAGAGTCGTATTTAAAATAACAAAACCCTAAGGAGACGCCTAGATTCAAGGCATCCACAATTTGCCAACAGCGTGTGGTCAAAGAGAGACAACTATCGTTGGAAGACAAGTAGATATCAGGAAGACGGCTTCCTTGCGACTCTCCATGCAAAGCATCGGGAGGAAATCGAACATGAATCAGTCTATCGTCAAACAACCCAGGTATTGGATGTAAGAATTCTTTTGCAAATTCTGTACATCACATTTCCGGAACCATTAACTATTGATCATCTGGTTACTTGTAGACGTCGCAAATAACTAACGGTCAAAGGCAAATAATCGCGCCGTATAAACGGAGATTCTGATTGAGTAGAATAGACAAATGCCGGGGAAAGAGGATAACTTGATAAAACTGTGTACACAAGACTCAGCTGCACGTCTGGAAGGTCTATAGTCTTTCTTTGGGCGCTCACACCGTGCCTCTTACGGAGATTTCGATCAGACTGTAGATAATGTCCAGTAAGTTGGTTCATGAAGCAGAAGCTATAAAGCCAGTAGAGCAAGCTGAAATGATGTACATGAAATTAACCATTAAATCGCTAAAAACAGAGCAAATGTGGGTTAAATAGTTAAGCCTGTAGCGAAATGCATAACCAGACAGTGCATTATTGGAAACGCGATCACACCAGATGTGTAGCTTGAACAAGCTTAGCCTTGTTTACTCCGATTAGCTAGTGAAGGAAGCATGATAACATCTTTGAAAACAATGTGCAAATAGAGGGGCTATGAATAGCTGATAATTTTACATATTTTATAGTCCCTGATGCCATCTGGTAATTAAAGAACACAACAACGACATCGCTCATTGTACATCAGTAGCTTAAACTGCTGCTTCGCTGCCGTACAATCATAATGACTTAAGGTATCAATAATAAGTGTGGAAGAAGGGAGCTAGTGCGAAACGTAAACACTAGAGGCAAATATTCGGGACCAAAGCACCCACACCTTGTCAACGACATGCGGTCACAGACAGCTGGATGTGGTGCAAAGAGTAAACGACATTGGTAACACAGCTTCGTTGTGGCTTTCAGTTCCCGGTCTCATAATCTGCCATCACCCGATTAAGCAAGGACAGCAGATGCGCCTGGTAATATCTTAATCCAAGCACAGGGTTATCCAGGATCTAGACTGGAAGGCAAGACAGTCCAATAGCACCCTGTTTAATCGTCAGCATTTTAATCTCCCGCTGCCAAGTCAATTTTACTCAACCGACTGCGCCATCCTACATCCGGTACAAAAAACCAAGTCCTCCTCAGTAGGCAGTAACCGAGCATAAGTAGCGCATATCCAAGCCAATGTAACTTACTCAGTGTTACCCGATGTTCCACATAAATAAGCCAAATCTCACTGCGGAGGAAGCGCCTATGAACAAAATAATCACGGATAAGCTGATGCCCATAGAAAAAAAGCAGTGCTCCGTAGGAAATGACGAGCAATGATTGGGAGGTGCACCAGATGTTCAGACGGGAGGGGAAATGTCTCACTGCCCCCGAATACGACTATCGTGACTGTAGTCCTGTACACACGGCCTTTAGGGGAGATGAGATTCCTCTCTGAGGAAATAAATGCGTCGGATACATGAACACGTTTCCAACTTTCGCCAAGCGTTTTGTAACAGCATCTATTTCGGACAAGTCCATGCATGACCAAAGGTTGGACACAGCAAAATGCCAGAGTGAGATACTGCACAGGTATGGTAGCGTTACGTGCATCCATGACACTTATGCATTTAGCTCAGATAACGCCGCGTCCTTATTGGTTTGTCTCGCATTAACCAATCAATAATTCTTCACATCATCTTTTAAATCGTGTGTCATGTGGTGCATGTGTGTGAGGATTTGGCCGACACACTGTTTCATACAGTTGTCTTGTCCTGCCTTAATACGGTCACGAGGTGTGCTTCGCTTGACTTCTTAACTGCGTAATATTGGCGACTGTCAAAATGAACCCTATCAGTAATCTACCTGCTATTTTCTTCCGCTGAAGACAAATCGAACTTATCGAATTGCATATGGTGGAAGAAAGCATTTATTAACCACTTGTAAGTACTGCCTGTTTTGTATCCCATGATTTCAATTTCAGTCCCACAAAATAAGAGTATTCAGACAAGTACTGGGGGATGAAGGCCAGCGACATTATGAGGCACTACATTTGGAAAATTGTGACACTATTACATCTGCTTTTGATAAATATACCACCTTGTTGTTATTGAAACAGAATGCTTATACTGCGAGATACTGCTTTACAAAGCTTTTACAGAAATGGAACGAGAGCGTCAACGACTTCCTAACACACAACCACCAGTCCATTTCCGAGTGTAAGTACAATGAAATTCCACCTAAGTTTGGAGAAATTAAAATACACTGCTTAATTGCGGGGGTTCTGGACGAAAGTGCACGGGGAAAATCGTTATCTTTGAACGAGGCAGATACCAGGTGGGAGAACGCTTGTGTAGTCGTTCCCCAAACGTTCCCCAAACGTTCCCCAGCCACGTGAATTCACTGGCCATGCAGCCGTTGATGGTGTTCACGCAGATGTTAAACCACAGACTCCATCTGTATCTCAAAGACAATTAGTGTGTTACCGCTGTGGGATGCAACATACTTGTGCTTCTGAGTGTCGCCACAAAGAAAGCAATGCTGATCATGTGGTAATGTAGGCCACCTAGCCGTCGTGTGCATTTCAGAAGCAGCTCCACTGACTAATCTCGCTTAACCGTAGCGCCATAATAAACTGCCGCTCGCAGAGAGCAACGTCCTAGTAGACCCAGACAACAATCTAAATCCCGTCTACTTGAATACCGTATCACCTACCAAGTGCCCCCCATATACAATGCAATTGATGCTCGAGAATGAACCGATTGATTTGGAAATAGATACGGGGTTGCAGTTATCATTATAAAGTGATTCAATCAAGAGGTTGTCGGCTTTACAACCTTGTGACTCCAAATTGCATACCCATACTGGAACTCCGATTGGGGTCTTTGGAAAGTGCATTGGTACAGTCAGACATGTTGGACGAGAATTACCTCTACCCATGATGGTGGTATCTGAAAAAAGACCAAATATCTTAGGCAGCACTTGGATCCGATACTTCCCAGAAACGATGCAGATTAATGGGGTCGTGGTCAACGACAGCAGACTAAACGATTTGTTGAACCAATTTCCTCTTTACTCAAAATTAAGTTGGCGAAGCTGAGACATTTTAAATCTTCCATCAATCTAGGGGAGAATAGCAAGGCCAAGTTTTACAAAGCACGAACATTACCGTGCGATATACATCCCAAAGCTGAATTTGAACTGTACGGCTACAATCCGAAGAGGTAATCATGCATGTGTAACGTTTGGACTAGGGTACCTGTGGTATTCCACATAGTAACAATAATCGAAATGGATTAGGCTCAAATGCAGAGCTATCAACGACACTGAATTAATAACACTCGGTGACAGCACACAGAAATGGTCTACAGTGAATTCGGACTTACGCTAATTTCGAAAGCCCAGTAAAACAAGGAGTTCAGAATTGTTCATGTACAATCACCACATCCGCCGATGTTCAAATGAAGTTCCGGGTTTTCGTAATGACGGCGCTCTTTGTTCTTGAGTCTCTCAGAACTCTGCGATTGCTGTTTTGGAATTTCAGTAGCCTCTTCATCCGTTGAAGTTCACTCTGAAATAGACTTAAACAAAGGATCATTAAACTCATCAACAAGCTCAGTATTAGAAGAATTACCTACAAATTGATCATAATGCCTAGCATGCACAGAACCATTCAACAACTCAAGTATTCGACACATCCGGGGACCAATGTGGTTGAGAATTATTCTACATGATGGTCGGAAATTATTACCACGATGGTAGACAACTTCGACTGATTCCAGGCATAATATCTTTGTCCTAAGCATGCGTCTCTTGAACACTTTTTCCAGGCTCTCTCTCCGGTGGTCGAATGAGCAGCGTTCCTGTAATGCATTAGGAAGTTGTCAACACCTCTGTCAAGCTCAACCAACACTGCTGGTTGGTGGCAAGCGACTGGACTTTTAAGAACATGGACAAAATTTTGTGCAGTAACATTGAATTGCGGGTGCCTAGGAGCCGTATAGACGTGCCGGTAACCAGCCCCTTTAAGTCACTCATTTATGTTTTTAGCACTGAAATGGCTATCATAATCCGTAACCAAAACAATCGGTACCATTTCGTGCCTGAATATCCTGCTGAGATCGATGATGGTGTAGTCTGAATTGGCAGATGTGGTGGAGTACACTAGTGACCAGCAAGAAAAGGGATCCATTATTATCAATTCACCGTATTTGTCCAAAAATGGACCACAATAGTCAGCATGTACACGTTTCCATGTCTCATGTCATGTGACAAGGCGTCCATTTCGAGGGTCTGGAATGGATTTTGTGCGGGCAGCCGTGCGGAGAATGTCATCACTCAGCTCTGACAACCAGCAGGTCAATCTAGAGAAGGACTTCATTTTTTCTATATCCAGATGGCCAGAGTGCAAGTTCTGTAACGCAGCAGCTCGAAGTGTAGAAGGAACAACAATTCCACCTTGGAAACAACAAATGCCATCAGGCGTAAAAGTGGTTTGTCGCGTAGGTTGTAAAACTTCTGAAATAGTCTTCTCCAATCAGCTTCACACCCGTTGCGGATTGACGACAGAACAGCATGCTAATACTTCTTTGTATCTAATCCAAGCTGGGAGTGGCTTAGCGGATGTGATTGCATCAAATGGCACGCTGAACTCCGAATTCATCGGAATCAGCAGACCGTGATAGACAATCGACGTGTGGAATATGCTTGGCACTAAGGCACTGAATGTCATACGAATATGGGGTAAGCGCTATGCTCCAACTCTGTGCCATTGCTGCGGATATATTTGCGACGGTCTACGAATAGACATAAAGGCATCAGAAACCATGGAGTACAGAAATAGTAAAAGAAAATACAACACAAAACGTCAAAGTCCATGGTTTCATCAGATGTTGCTGCGGAAGATTTAACCAAATAATTATGGGGAGGAAAAATGAATTTCAAGGCTTCATTGTCATGAGGATTTTAACATGTATACCAAACAATATAGTTGTACAGGCTTGAGATGGCCTAACGCACTGCAAGATCCTCACTCATTGTTTGTGCGTTTCCAAGTTCAGCTTGGCTGAGACGTCTGGAAACACTTCACGGAATGTCCTTTTTGTTATAGTACTGCCCCGATTACAGTAGGGAACGCATCTGTATTTACAGCTGAGGGTACTTTTGGTGAAAAAGGACATAAAACAACATCCGTGGACAAAATCAAAGCATATTACGCAGTGCATCCTGATGAATTTGAAAAAAGCATAGGTTTTCTTAGACTGCAGTTCAAACGGAGTCTCTGCCTTTGCAGCAAAGTTGGGAATAAATTTCGGGCACTACTGCAATGATCCCATCAGTGAAAGAAGTTCGTCTAAATGCTTCGGAGTAGATGCTTTAGAAAGCAACGAAAAACAAACGGGATCTTGGAAAAAACCAGTTTCTTCGACCAGATAACCAAGACAAGAGAACTTTGTTGTACTAAAAATGCTTCGACTGGTTAACTGCCACATTAAATAAACAAAATCTTTACAACAGTGCACAAATTCTCTCGTCGTGAATGGATTTCATAGGCGCATGCACGATGACATCATCAAGCCAACGGTCACGGAACCCATAACATACTAGAAAAGAGACGGTGACATACTAAGTCCAAATGTGAAAATGGTAGAAAAGTAGACCAAATGACATATTGCTGGTTGTGAGAGTACTGGACTATACATCAAGAGGGATCTGCAGGTTAGCGTCTTTCAACTCAAGCTTCGTAAAACACTTGAATCCGTTCAACTGCCGAAAAATATCCTCGGGTTCAGCAGTACTGCAACACCTTGGTAACAGGCACTTGTTCAGTGTATCGCGGTAGTCGTCACAAATTCTGGGAGTCTTACCATCACGTTTGAACGGAGTAACAATCGGGGTGGCCCAAGAGGAGGTATTAACTGGCGAAATTATGCCTTTTTCAGCCATGTTGTCCAGTGATTTCCTCACAAGCTCCCTTAGATCGAATAGGATGAGTCGTCTCTTTCTGAACACAGGAGTGCCCTGAATATCAAGCGTGGCAGGTTCAACTCGCACGCCACTTAAGGCATTGGAATATTTTGTGACAAGCGAACAAATTTATGATTAAAGTGTCAGCAAACATTGCCAACGAAATGGCTGAAACTTTCTTGTTTCTCAGGCTTATGCTTGATGGATCACACTCCATGACAGGAAATGTACATTTGATCGGATTTGACTGACTATTTGAAAGAGGTGGTTCGCAGGAAGCAGAGATATTAATTGGATGTCCAGTAATCCCTCTATGAACAATGACTTATCAAGGCATAAAAGCGCTTGACAGGTCCCGTAGGATGGTTGGAATGAGTACAACAATGAAACCGAAATATATGTAAGTCATCTACTGAGCGTCTGCCAAAGTGAATGAGTTTAAAAATAACCTGTGTAAAATAAGAATCGAATGTAAGCATGTAGAAACACACGGGTGGCAGTGGGCAATTATATACGGCGTGAGCAAAATAAAATATAAGTCGATAAGCTAAGCGCCGTCTTCTTGGGTCCATTTGACACATAAATCTTGTAGAAGGGTATGACTGGCGTCATGCAAAGTGGCTTAATTTAGGTTAAGAAAAATCTTGCGAACTAGGAGCAACATCTAATAGTTTTTGAAAGTATCCAAAGTAGGGGAAGATACAACTGAGTCTTGGAGTGCGTTTCAGGGTTGACAAACCTGAATGGAAAAGTAATTACGTTTACACTTTAGACGACTATATTGTTCCTTCAATTTTAAGTAGTTACCCCTGAGCTGCGTGTTGTGGTTACGTTTCAGCAAATGGCGACATACATAGTTGGGTCACTCAATATTTGGTACGCTAATATGAGGTCTCCGCGCAGCCTTCAGTAGCGTCCGCTGGAAACTACCAACAGCTTCGGCCTTCCGTGGCAAGTGATTGCTCCGACCCTTTACATTCTGTGTTGCTCTTCGTTGTGGTGCCTCTAACGCTTCTAGGTCGCGCTTCAACCAAGATTGCCAAGCTTGGATAGCGTATTCAATGTGTGGGCGCACGTAGGAATTGTGCATCATTGGGAAGATTGATGGGTCGAATCTCTAGAATGCCCTTCGCAGCATGCCAACGTGCTGGTTGCCTCTTTTCGCAGCTATCTCAGCCTGTTTTGAACAGTTGAGGTCACTCTGTACGAGCACACCAAGGTCACGTTCCTGGGAGCTGGTCTGCAATCCGTGTGCCCCAAGCAAATACGTGTAGTCATGTCTATGGCGTAATTGCACAACGCGACATGTCTACATTGAATAGTAGGGCGTTCTGAACTGACCAGTTCGACATCGTGTTAAGATCGCACTGGAGCCGTTCGTGGTCGTCCGGTCCTCTGATCATTCGCCATATCTTGATATCATCCGCGGAAAAAAAGGAAATCGGAAGCAATTGATCTCGCCAAATCGTTAATGAACACCAAGAATAGACGAGGCTTAAGCACCGAGCCTTGTGGTACACCACACTCCACATCAATTGCATCGGACAGAGATTCCCGGACTCTCACCTCCAACCGACGTTCGTGTAGAAAATTGCTTATCCAACTCAGGATTGGGTCGCCAATGCCGTAGTTCCGAAGCTTGTGAAGGAGAATTCGATGGTCTAAGCGATCAAATGCTTTTGAGAAGTCCAGGTAGATGACATCGACTCCTGCTCCATCATCAACGGCTTCAGTCCAGCTATTACGTGCAATTAATAGGTTAGTAGTGCATGAACGCTTTTGACGGAAGCCATGTTGCTCTGGGGCTATTAAGTTGTGGCTTTCCAGATACTGCATTAGCGCATCCGCGATGATTGATTCCATAACTTTGGATAGTACAGGAAGTAGCGTTATTGGACGGTAGTTGGTAGGGTCAGTGCGGCTACCTCCTTTATGGATAGGAGTGATGACCCCTCGCTTCCATACTGGTGGAATATGGTTCTCCTCTAGACATCGCTGATAGAAAACGGCCAGTGGTTCTGCTAGATCACTAGCTACTGCTTGCAGAGCCTTCGGTCGAATGTTGTCGACTCCAGGAGAACTGTGGATACGCAAGGATAACAACTTCTTCAACACAGCTTCCGCAGTGAAGGTGATGTTGTATAAACCCGACGGTGGAGTAATAGAAACGAGGAGAATATGTGGGCTGGTTATCTGCTGGAAAGTTTGGGAGTAATGAAGCCGTAGGAGATCGGCTGCTTCCATTGCTGACCGCGTGCATCCATCAGCCGTGACCAGTGCTGGAATCCCGCGCTTCACCTTTCGAAGGCCGTTAACGTGCCTGTACAGAAGTTTGCGGTTCGTGCAGAATCGCTTCATTAACTCCTGCTGATGCGTGACCTTGTCTTCGCGGATCAGTTTCACACAGAAGTTACGATGTGTCACGTATGCAGTCCAGGTTTCGGCATTCGGGCAGTCCTTGTGAGCTCGCCATGCCAAATCCCTCAGGGACATACATTTACGTGTTCTGCTCCTCAGAAATGACATAATCGTTTTTATGTTGGAAAATTTTCTGTTCAGATGCGTGCGCTACCAGTGTGCTAAACGTCCGTGTGAACGTTTCTCAGGCAACGTCTTGGGCGCATTCGGTTAAGAAAGTCTAAATGGTATCCTTAACAAGTTTAGAAAACATGTTATAGTGCGTGACAGCATGCACTTTATCATCCTACTTTTCAGGATATTCCGCATAGCATATATAGTCAAAGTATAGTTACCTGGTCGCTGTGACCCAGTGGCGTGCTTGTAACTGTCCCGTCGACCATGAGTCATTAGAGAGCGCAAGATCCAGGGTCCACGGCTTGTTAGCAGTTCGAAATCTGGTGGGAGAAGTTACGTGGTTGTACAGAGGGTGGTTAGCAATTAGCTCTTGCAAGCAGGCTTTAAACTGCGTGCCATCGGTTGCTGGCGTTTCTATGTCATGCACGTTAAAATCTCCAGCGATGAGAACGTGAGTGTAGGATTTGTTCAAAGCAAACTGAAATACATGGTTCAGTTTGGAGTCCATTGCTAACCTACAGTTTGGGGTGGTAAATTACGGTTCGTTGACATGTGGTCTTGTTCCGCAACCATGGCCAGCCCCAAAGCTAATCAGGAGCGCAGATTTCCGGATGTTCGACAACTTTACATCGGAGGTTTCTATTATACTAAAGAATCACAGTACCACTACTTTCAGTTTTACCTTTCCGTAGCAGCGACCTACCAGGTAAATTGATCTCAGTATCGGTTATCAAGGTTCAACCAAGTCTCTAATCTTGACGAAGTCCCACGGTTGTGAGTCTTGCAGTAGTCTAAGTTCGGCCAACATAGATTTTCTAAGGTGGTAGCCGTTCAATGCCAGCCAATTATGGTCCAGTGATTCTCCTCCCGGTGGTCTCAAAGGTGATGGAATCGATCATTGCTGAGGCTGTAATGGGCTACTCTGAAAGGTCTAACATCATTGCACCGGTGCAACACGGATTACGTCAGCATCGGTCATGTACTACCGAACTACTACTTGCCCGTGGTAGTTGGACCGAGAAAGCCGACAATTGGACCGCCTTTGATGTCATCTACCGAAACTTTTCCAAAGCATTCGACCACATAGTTTACTGCAACCTTCTCCAAAAGGCGCAAGCATACGGAGTTTTAAACCATGTGCTTGGATGGATCGGAAACTTCCTTTTCCAGCGGCGCCTTCAGATTCGAGTTCGGGCTTCATTTTCTGATTCAATTGGTGTGGACTGCGGTATTCCACAAGGGTCAGTGTTGGGATCGCGCTTATTCCTCTTCTTCACTAACAACCTTGTACTTGTCATCAAGTCAAATTTCCAGTTTTTGGCGGATGGTATCAAGATATGGCGGGCAAGTGACTGTCAGAAAGATCACGATATGTTGAAACGAGACTTAGACTGCGCTTTTGAATGGTCAAAGCGAAATCTACTTCCGTTTAACACGGACAAGTGCAAAACCGTGCATGTCCGCCACAAGGCCACGTACGCATATAAGCTTGGAGACGACATTCTGCAAACCGTTTTACAAGGGCGAGACCTTGGGGTGGGATTTAAGACGACCTCCGCTGTTCGATGCAGTCCTTGAAAGAGTCCAAAACCGCGAACCAAGATGTTGGTCTGTTACGGAGGGCATCCGGGAGGTTCGCTCCCTCCCATCGGTCGGCATTCTCCCACACTTGACAGCTTCACCTCTCTGCGGGCTCCTGGAGACCGAGAAACTGGCCTGCTTGTATACAAATGCTCAGGGACTTTCTAACAAACTGGCTGAACTGAAAGATCGCCAAGCTTCCGGCTCGTATGATGTCATTGGTATCACCGAGACATGGTTGCACAGGGGAATGACGGACGCTGAAGTGTCGCTACCCGGCATGTCGTTGATCCGGAACGATAGGCTCACAAAAGGAGGAGGGGTAATTCTGTACTACCGAAACGACTTACAGTGCGAAGCTGTGGAGGATTCAGATTCGCAGTTCCCCGACTCTCTTTGGTGCCGGTTGCAGTTAAAAGGTAGGGACGCTTGCCTTATAATCTTGGTGTACCGCGCCCCTAACTTAACACCCGAAACCGACTACCACCTAATGGCTGCTTTAAGGTGCAGTTTACAACCAAAGTACACTCACATTCTTATCATGGGTGATTTCAACGTACATCGTTTAGAAGCCCCTGCCACGATCGGAGAACAATTCAAAATCGATTTACAAGATCTAGTAACTACTGCTCCTCTTTACAACCACATAACTTTGCCCACTCGGTTCAGAACTGGTAACCGGCCATCTGTGTTGGATCTTCTGCTTACCAACGAAGAGCATATGATTGATGCGTTGGTTTTAGACTGCCCGTTGGGTCGCAGTGATCACGCAGTCATCAGTTTCAACTTCGTCTGCTATGCAGAATATCGGAATGATAAAGATGAGACTGTGCGAACCATCACAAGGTACGACCGACTCGCCCAGCTAGTCAGCGCCACAACATGGTCTTTCCTCGAAGAAGAACCCCCAGAACTCGCCTGGCTCGAGTTCGTCAACACATTCAGTCAGCTGATTGCACAGGCTTCAGAGATAAAAGCTTACAATAAGTGCAAATCCGTTTCTTTCGTTAGGAGCAGAACCCGAAAATGGATGACAGTACGCAATGCAGCATGGCGAGTGTACAGAGAAGCTCCAGCACCAGAAACGTGGGACAACTACGTAGCCCAACGTAACCACTACACTCAACTGTTAAGAGAAGACAAAGCCGCCTATCAGCAGAACATCGCAAAAACCTTCAGTGCTAACCACAAACTGCTGTACAAGCACGTTAATAGCCCACGAAAGGTGAGGCAAGGATTTCCTCCACTCAAGACGGCTGACGGCCCAACAAGAACGTCTATGGAAGCTGCAAACGCGCTGCAGATGCAATACGCCCCCACGTTTCAAAGGGACTTGCCACCAAGCGATCTACCAAGCTTTGTCTTCTGCTCATCAGGACTAACCCACATCAATTTTACCGCAGAGGCTGTATTGCAAAAGCTGACCTCTCTACGCAAACACAGCTCGCCGGGTGTCGACGCCATTCGTCCTGAGGCATTGGGAGTAGCAGCAAACCAACTGGCAGGACATTTAGCTCAGTTTTTCCAGCACTGCTTAGACCAGAACCAAGTTCCCGCCATGTGGAAGCTTGGAATAATAAGCCCGATTCACAAAGGTGGAAGCAGATCTGATCCCTCCAACTACCGCCCAGTAACGCTTCTTCCTATACTCTCCAAGGTCATGGAATCCATTGTTGCCGATGCACTGGTGTGCTATCTGGAAAACTGCAACCTCATCACTCCTGAACAGCACGGTTTCCGTCGACAGCGGTCATGTACAACTAATTTACTAATCGCACGCAGTAGTTGGACCGAGGCAGCCGACGCTGGAGAAGGTGTTGATGTGATATACCTGGATTTTTCCAAGGCTTTCGATCGTCTAGACCATCGGATACTACTATCCAAGCTGCAGCAGTACGGGATCGGAGACCCTCTTTTAAGCTGGATCGCCAACTTTCTATTTCAAAGGCAATTAGTGGTCAGAGTTCGGAGCTCTTTATCGGACCCCATACAAGTCGAGTGTGGTGTGCCGCAAGGCTCGGTTCTAGGTCCACGTTTGTTTCTGGTGTTTATTAATGACCTTGCACAGGGAATCGCTTCAAACTTCCTAATGTTTGCCGATGATATCAAGATCTGGCGCAGGATCCAGGCGAACGCCGACCAACATGTGCTCCAAAGTGACTTAGATACAGTGTATCAATGGTCGATCCAAAACTTATTGCATTTCAACGTCAGTAAATGCAAGGTGCTTTCCATCCGACATCAAAGCAGCTACTCATACCGACTCGGAACGGATGTACTGCAAAAATCAACTCTCGAACGTGACTTGGATGTCCTGGTTCAAGATGACTTGGGTTGCTCCAGGCAATCCGAAAAGGCCTCGAAGACCGGGAATCAACACGTTGGGCTGTTGAGGTGGGCGTTTGGACAAATAAACAGCTCCATATTTCGACAAATGCTCAGTGCGTATGTTCGCCGCCATGTCGAATACGCAATTCAAGCCTGGCATCCATGGCTGAAACACTACCTTAATGCACTGGAGCAGCCTCAACGCCGCGCATCTAAGAACGTAACTGGAATGCGCAATCTGTCCTACCAGGAGAGGCTGCGACGACTGGGATTGTTCAGTGGAAGCTATCGCAGGCTACGAGGCGACCTGATTATGACATACTTGATTCTGCGAGACCCACATCATGTGTGCCGCCCTGTACTGCAACTCAGCAGCAATACAAACCTGAGGGGCCACTCATTAAAACTCGCAGAACAATACAGTCGTCTGGAGTGCCGCAGAAATTTCTTTTCCATCCGTGTCTGTCACCCGTGGAATGCTCTCCCAGAATCGGTCGTCTCTGCACCGACACTAACAATATTTAAAAGACGGTTGGACGATGCACTCATCCACTTACACTTTGTTACTTAACACTACGTCTCCATCCTACACCTGGAGTTTACCCTGGAATTATTTGTTGTTAACTGTGGGTGTTGTGAATCTAATTGAATCGCAGGACTGCAGCGAAGCAAACGATAAGTCCTTATTTTCGTATTTAAAGCGTTAACTATTTTACTATCCTTTTCATCTTAATTATTATGTTGATATCCCCACCAACTATCCAACGGGGCTTGTAAAGCAACGCTTCTTAACCCGTATAAATTCATTGTTCATTGTTCATCTTCCCCCAAATGTTCAATACCCATGCGAGGCCCCATGTAGAGTACGCAATCCAGGTCTGGCAACCCCGGTTAAAAGGTGACCTGGTTTCATTGGAGACCGCACAGCGACGAACAACAACAAATGTGATAGGGTTGCCGCACCTTCAATATCATAAGAGACTAAAAGCCCTGGGAGTGAACAGCGGAAGATGTCGCCGTTTACGGGGTGACCTCATCCCAACGTTCCAGATTTTGAAAAACCCCAAGCACGCTTGTTGTCACCTCCTGAAGCTTAGCTGCATCACAGAACTGAGGGGTCATAAATTGTAACCTGCCACCCAATACAGTCGGTTTGAGTGCCGGCTGAATTCTTTTTCCCTTCTAGTTTGTCAACCGTGGAACGCTCATTCAATTTTTGTCATTTCCGCGCCCACTCTAACCCAGTTTAAAAAACGACTCGACGATGCTTTACACCATTTACATTACTTGATCTAATTTCTATTCATTGAGTGACGACAAGACGCAGACAAACATTGTGCTCACCAACCCCACTAAATCGTAGTAGACGGATATACCTAGGTGTTAACGTGGATAATATGGTGAGTCCACAGTTGTGCTTTTCACGTTTGTATAACTTTATTGAACTAACGTTATTCTCACAAAACATCCCACGGGGATTGTCAAGCCTTGGCTCTTTTTATCCGTCTTATACCATTGTTCCATTGTACTTTGAAGGCCTGGGCGTTTGCGCATTGACAAGATACTGTTTTCGTTGTTAGGAGTGCATTGGTGGGTGTCACATTTTTGTTTGTTTTTTGGCCGACCGCTAGGTGGCCGGCCTATAAACTTTTTTTGGTTAATAAATTTCAGTCAATTTGCATGCATCCTTGAGTGTTCCTGAACAGAAGTTTCGCTCGTGCTGCGCTCTGTCCTGTTGTGTGCAGTGGGTGCTGTTGTGTCGGACTCTCCGCAGCAGTGTGCATACAAAGAAGTTACGGCGTTTGCAAGTTCCATCGAATTGCTTACGACTCGTGATCGTGCGCCTGCTGCCTACAGTTGAATCTCTGTTGGCAACATGGCTCGAAATTTGACCAGCAGTCGAATAGAACTTGCGTCGTGCCCTCGGAGCCTGATGCTACTTTCATTCGTCTTTGTCCGCAACCTTTGTATTTGGGTGATGACGGAACTCTTGTCCAGGATTTAGCAATAACTTTGTCCAGAGAGAGTGCTTCGCGGATGTAGCACCACTGCTCTCTGTCATGTGTTTGCGTATCATGATAAGGAGCATCCAGAACCTCGAGAGGGCCATGAAAAATATGGTGTTCATCCCATCGCTATTAGGAAGGTCGCATTGGTCATCTTCCTTTTAGTGATCTTTCCAAAGGAGATCGGGTAAATGCGCACTTCACTGGATGAGTTGCGAAGTCGAACTGCTGTGAGTCAGACAGCCTCTATCTCATCCGCTGAGTTAAGGGTTATTCGACGAATTCGAGGCTCAGCAGCATGCACTGTGTTCGGGTGGCACGCTAGGCGTCTCAACATAGTAGGCTCAACCCGAATATAAATCGCATCCCAGATGGAACTCCACTGGTTGCGATCATTTAGCAACTTGCCTTGTATTGAACCAGTTTTGAACTCGGGAACATTGATGCACACGATAGTTAACGCAGCGTGGTTGTGTCTAGCGAGCATCAGGGTTAAAGTCGTTGCTGGTAATCTGGACTGTTTAGAAGGCACCACTGATGTTGACGGTGAAAGTAGCGTCGCCCCACGTGTGTTCGGTACAGAAGATCGACCTACGTGTGTAACTCCCGGTGTGTCTGTCGATGTAATCGATGCGTACGTTATCCGCTTATTATACATACCGGATTGGCTTAGGCTTTGAGCTGCAGGGGTCATGGCTGCATCTCCAGGTAAAGTGTCCATGGTTGCAGGACTGGAAGCAGGCATGTTTGTAGCTTGTTCGCTTATGGGAGTGAGATGACCCAGAGGATTTAGTGGCATAAACGCTGCAGGTCCTTTGGAGCTTCTAGCGCTCATCTTCGGCTAAGAGTCAGAGCTTACGTTGGTTGGTTGAGATAGTAGCGTGTTCACACTACCTCCGAGGAGTGATTTTAGCATTTACAAATTGCGCGCTTATCTCAGTAATCCTACCGCATTTTTATGAGCAAACATAAACAGTTGACAAATAGAAGGATTTGACATTTTGGACAAAACCAAAATGCTTCAGCAACTTTGTTTGTCTGTCTCACTTCTTGGACGGATTTGCCTATGCAGTGCAGAGAGTACGATCTAATGCAGCTAGCAAAAGTTGCCGTGATCTCAAGGAATTTACCGCAATTTTCTGAGGAACATAGATGACGAACCATTGAAATGCTTATTGCTCTGTTATCTCGTGTTGCAAGGCCTATTCGAGCGCTCACGTTTGATGAATGTCCTATGGGCCAGGCATGTGCGGGGCACACAAAAGCATCAAAACGCGTACACGAGTTGAGAGTTGTTCAACCCGCACTAAGGTCAGTCAACCGAGACAGATGTGTGTCACACCAATAGTTGGTGTTAGTTGAACTTTGGGGCTTAAGCCTATAAAATAGAACTTCAAAGTATAAAAGACTCTACACTACCGGTATGTATAACAAAGGTGTGTTGTGATATCCCATTGGCATTCATGTAACATGCCCATTTTTGTGAATCCCAAAGCGGAAATGAGCGAAAAACTCGACAAACAGTTGTTTTCGATTAGTTCGTCATCAGTTCATTACACTAATAGTCTATCGACCTGATGATGAACTTATCGGAAACAAATGCTTGTCGAAAGTTTTCCCCTCGTTTCCTCTTTGGGACTGTTCTGGGGACCCAAGGTTCCCATAATGATCACAACTCGATTCAGGCAAGTACACAGGTACTCGATTCAGTCAAGTGCACATGTTTCCAACCAGACTTCTAACTCGTGAGGCATGCACATGTCGAGTAACCTATGTACCTCAGAAAAAATTCCAGTTCCCAGTCAACCCCCACAATCATGAAACATTCAACCATCTTTTATCAAAGAAACTTTCATTTTCCCAGTTCAGCCTCCGCATCTACCAACTTTACAATTCGGCATGACGCCAATACAGTTGCTTATGCCTTGCTCCCATGACCTGCTTACAAAACCATTTTATGTGACAATTCACATATGTTACAATCGATGTATAAAAGTAAGGATGAACTGCGCTGTAATCGCCATGAGCCTGGCCAGTAAAAGTGTCAACGCGAAGGGACTGTCTCTGTCTTGTTCTCTCGGTTTAGGTGGCTGCGTGTGAAATGGCGTTCCGTCTAGGGGTCCGTTCAACTCGCATATATACATCGTGTTGCGGCTAAGTCCATGAGTCGTGCGACTTCGAATTTTGTTGGTTACCGTGCCGTGCATGAAATAGCTCCAGGTAACATTCGTTTGTTGGTTCGTTCGACTAGGAGAGTTGATACCAGGTTGTCAGAGCGTGGCGTAACTGAGAGAAGTGCATAACAGTGACCTCATTGACAGCAAATTGTTTGGTAATGTGGGAATACTGCTCAGAGGAACACATAGCAAGAGCGATGGACTGGAACACATCTGAGAGGTGTTGCTCACCTGATGTTTATTGCACCAAACAAGTATTGGTACTTTGACAAACAGTTTGAAGATGACCAATATTTCCGCACTTATAACACTTGGAATTGCGCAACTTGCCAGTCAGTCGAGAATGTTTGTACCCACAAGACACAGTCATTACAACGGTTTTGACAGTAAATAACACTTTTCCTATGTATATCTTTGTGAATAGCAGGTATTTTAAATTCCCGCGACCGTTGGTTACCTGGTTGCAACTGCAACCGGAATTGTATAACATGGCAGGTTCTTTCCTCTCTGTCACTCAAATATCTTGACATTGCTAGCAGAATACCCTAACGGATTGAAAAGTTGGATCGGGAATAAGTAATAATTTCTGCTTCAGGCTGGAATGGTTAATTCCAGTGAGCAAGCCATCTCGAAGTCGGATAGGAAACTGGTCCCCAAAATTGCAGCGAGCGGCTGGCGTCAGAAGTTGCTGGATGAAATCTCGGATATCCTGGTTATGTTTTCGCATAACAGTGTGAAATTTAGTCCGGTTAGTTGCTTCAATGTTTGATGGTCGAGGATATTTCAGCAGCAGCTTTTTTAGTGTATCACAGGACGCGAACTTGGCGGACAAGGTAATGATAGGTGTTCCAAATGTGAGTAGGCATCCTGTCCAATGGCAGCAAGAAACTGGGCGACTTTCTTTTCATCCTTCAAATCTTTATTAAGAATGTACTAAATTTCAAAGCGTTCAAGATAATCTTCTATTTCGCTAGAGCAAGAGTGGACAACCAGCATACCCAAGTTGCATAGATCCATGAGTAATAGTGGCTGACCTCGATGCCAATTATGGTATTCCACGAAGTCACCGTAATCGAAATTGATTAGACTCAAAACCCAGAACTAGCAACGACACGGAAATAATAAAACTCAGTGAGATCACACAGAAATCGTATTAAGTGAATTCGGAATTACTCTACTTTCGAAAGCCCAATAAAATAAGAAGGATACAATATTGTTTATATACAATCACTACAGTACTCCAATTGTCCCTGTACTCAAACCGACGGTAACCTTCGTATCTGTGGAAACCATAAGTTAACTGTCAGTCAAACCTCCAAGGTGGAAAGATATACCTTGCCAAGCATCAAAAATTTGTACGCTACGTTATCCGGTGGCCAAAAATTTCCTAAGCTTTATCTTAGTCAAACATATTCGCAAGTTGGACTTGATAAGCACTCACTTGCATTAACCACCATAACCACATATCTTGGACCACTTCACTGTACCCGTCTCCCTTTCGAAGTAAATTCCGTCCCCAGCATACTCCAACGGATTGATAATGACAAAGTGAAGGATGCATTTTTCTCTTGTAATTATTTGTATGGTTTCTGGCCGCATTGATGATGAACGTTTAAAGACACTTACGAGAGTGTTTGAACGCTTGGAATCGAATGGATTGAGACTAAATAATCTAAATGTGAGCTTTTGTCTGAATCTGTTTGTTATTTTGCCCAAAAGCTTGATAAGAGAGGTCTGCATTTATTGCAAGTAAAGTATACCAATTATACAGGCAGCTCAGCCTAAGAATGCTGAGGAAACCCGATCATTCTTAGGTATGTTATCACACTAGCGTCGTATTTTTACTGGGGGCAGCAACTATTTTAGCTCCGTTGAACGTACTACTACATAAAAACTCCACCTGGTTATGGAATGATGAACATCAGTCCGCTTTCACTTGTGCCAAAAACTGTCTAGCAGCAGCGCCAGTTTTAGTTCACTACGATATGAAAAGTCGTTGATCATTTAGTGTGATGCTACTCCATACCGAGTTGGAACAGTTTTGTGTCAGAAAATGTCGAATGGTGCAATTCATCCGATTACTTTTGCTTCGGGTGCCTTACAAACTGCTAAAAATTACTCACAACTGGATCGAGAGGCCCTATCAGTTATCTCCAGTGTCGAGAAATTTCACCAGTATATTTGGGGCAGTAGTTTTGAGATCCAAACTTATTACGAATCGTTGATATCCTTATTGAGTGAATCCAAGAGAATCGAGCAAATGTTTTCACCCAACGATGGGCACTAATCCTGGGTGTATATGAATACAAATTGCTTACATCCCAGACGGTAACAACTGTATGGCGGATGCCGTGAGTCTGTTACCGCACGCGACCTCCGTAGGGCCAGCAGATCAACCGGTGGAGTTAGTTCATTTGATGTAGTACCTCGTCAGTACCACATTGACAAGTTAAGTCATAATTCGATGGACCGATCGCGATCCAAAACTCGTCTCCATGGTGCGTTTCGTGAAACTCAGCTGGCCTAGTAAAACTCCGGCTGATTTGAGACTTTTTGGGCTTTGAAACAATGATCTGAATATACACCATGGTTGCTTATTTTGGGGCTCACAGTTAAAGGCGCACTCGTTCATCCTAAATGAGCTTCACAATGAACATCCAGACGTTGCACGAATGAAAGTCCTTGCGTGTGGCTATTGCTACTGGCACGGCTTAGATGCCGAAATTGAAAGCTACCCGAAAGCGTGTGATCTCTGCCAACAATATCAATCGAATAAGCCTCCAAGTCCAATAGACACTTGGCGTTTGCCTGAAAAGTCATTGCAACGAATCCATGCAGATTATTTTGGTCCTTTGAACGTAACATTCTTTCTGTTGTTAGTCGATGTATATACGAAATGGATCGACGTTTATCCAGTGCCTCATCCCATGGCTGAAACAACCATTTCAAAAATGCGATCATCGTTCACAGTTTTCAGAATACGTTAAAAATTTTGTACAGATAATGTGTTCAGTTTTACTAGTAAGGAGTTTGAAAGCTTTCTAAAGAGCAATGACATTCAACAAGCGCGTGCAGCCTCAAATGGATTAGCCGAAAGGGCGGTGCTGGCTGCAAACTGGGGCCTGCTAAAGTAGTTATCGGGAACCATCCCAACACGAGTAGCTCGATTAATTTTTGCTTACAGAATAACTCAGACAAAAGCCACGGTTAAATCATCCGTAGAACTGATATTCGGCAGAACACTTCGTACTAGACTCTACCTATTATTTCCCAACCGTCGAGCGTAAATAGAAGCGAAACAAAACAAGACAGCTATGTTGAATAGGGATCACGATCTTGTTTTCAAATTTGGGGACCTGTGTATACACGACTTCCAAACGAACAATCTTGGTAGCGCGCAACCGTGGTCACAAGTGATGGTACCCGGGCAGAACTCGAGTTATATTGTTGCGTCTTCAAACGACATCCAGATCACATACGCAAGCGTTGTGTGAAAACACAATGGAAATTGGGAATATATATTGTAGGACGGTGGACGACAGTGAGTACTCGTGAACTGCAACGACAACAAAAACGGTATATCAGGGATTTACCAACGGGCGCAATGGTTAAGACTAGACAAGGCAGTACGAGCCGACAGCGGATCGAGCCGACAGCGGATCATCAGAGAGATTGGTAGCGAGCCTGGGTCCAGCACAAAGAAGATATTTGTTGAGAATGCAATGAAGCAGACAAATCAAGGACGACGGCTGGTAACGAGTCTGGGCCCGGAATAATGGAGGACGTATTTTTGGAGTACACAGTGCCTCAGACAAATACGCCGCTAACAAAGCCCACAGGACTGAACGCGGGCCGAATGATGCAGCCATGGGAAAGAAAATCGCGCGCTTTCGTACGACTTCTGGCTAGCGAGATTTGGATATAGCAAAGCGAAGCTCCAGGATGAAAGCATGGAGGGATTGTTCCAAAGCTCAAACACGTAGGCACATGGAGTGGCTCATCACACAAATTTTCATCTGCGTTGCGTCATGGGAATGAAACACAGTTCATGCTTGTATTGCTTTTGCAGTTGTCATTTGCACATTTTGTGCCCATACACACGCGCTACCCCCTCCTGAGTCGTTCTCGTTGCAAGATTACTCAATCCAACCAACTGCGTAACATACCACTCACGATACGGCGCAAACACCAATCTACCCACCACTTTGCAGATCTCAGTGTGTCCCGGAGTATGACGTACTCTAAGAGAGGAGGGGAAGTTATGTGCGTCCATGACATTGATTCGTTTAGCTTATTGGTTTCCCTCGCACTGACCAACCTGTACTCCTTCAAGTCAAGCTTTAAACCGTGTGTCATGTTATTCATATGCGTGAGTTTTTGGTCGGTACACTCTGCTTCATACTGTTGTCCTGCCCTGCACGACTACGGTCTGGAGGCGTGCTTTGGTTGACCTCTTGACTATGTACCGAGACAACAGTCCGCAATAAACGATTCGATAGACCAGGAGGACCGGTTTTCCAAGTCGATCATTGCATGTGCATATTGTGTAGAAGCTGCAGCGATGGTATTTGCACAAATGCGTGTCATACACGATGGAAAATCGTAGAACCGAAATGTTGGACCGCAAAAGACCCGTGGACATGGAATATTATGCGATAGCAGAACAAATCGGCGGTTGTCTAGAATCACTGGATCGTAAACAATAGTCGACACTAGCGGGAATTGTGACCGCACAAAAGTGGAAATCGCCTATGGCTACGCGCGGACCCTATGTCTGTCCCGCTTCAACTCATAGGTTCGTTCCATGTGAACCGCATGATAGATAGCTTAGACCCGATGAAAGCGCACACGAAAATTGCGCACAGCAAAATGTGTACAGATCTAAAACGCACATGAACATTCTGCACATGGAACAAGGCGACACGGAAAGCTGCCCACAAAAAAGTAAACCTATTTTCGCAATCTGGTAACATGTTGGCTTTTGACTACTATTTGTGTACTTTACTTAATGCTCAGACTAGGAATTCATGTCGCATACAACGATCTACTGGAGGTCTTACTGGTAATGACCACGAGACAATAAGATTTATCTTCGGTATCGGTACATACGTCACAACACAGCCGCTCATACAACGTTGCATCCCGGGGGTCGGTTGGGGGGATAACTGAACACATCTCCAGCGCTTGATCAGAGCTCCAGATTTAGCTGTATTTCCCCTCTTCACAAACACCTTGTTAGCAGTTTAACAATTCCCATCATCACGGTATAACCCACCTCACCCCGTACGATGAGTATGTTACTAGTGGCTGTAAAAATACAGACGAATGTTGGCTCATATTGACGGTGTGGAAGTTACTAACAAGATTCTACAAAATTGTAGACGTCGTAATAATATCACAACCGCACGAACTAACAAGGACAACCACGCTTGCATGTTTAAACCAATTTGAATCATGACTGGCAGTGTCTGTTCTTCGTCCTACGTGTTACTGTGTCCCGCATGTGGCCAATCACAAGATACCTGCGCTTAATGAGAGATGGACTATGATTAGCTTGCGCTGCACCACCCATAGCTCCATCCACACACAGCAAATCCAGTGTAAACCCTTAGGAATAAGACCGGGAGGCAAGTGAATGATAGTCAAGATTCATCAACAGGGTCGGCGCACACTTCTTCAACATGCACATCATTCCTCTCGAAGTGACAATACTAGTCGTGTACCGAGCATCGCATGCTAGGTGGCACCACTAATTGAGCACAGCACAAACGCTGTAAACCCGCGATGGGCGTGATTCATAAACCGCAAGCAAGGACTGGGTATTGCTCACAAACTTAATGTTGTCGAAGCCGCAACGAAATTACGGGTGACACCCACTCTAATTGAGCAGATGGAGTTCGTCGCTAGTGTCGCCTAGCCATGAAGATGTTGGTGTCCGCGGCCGCACAACATGAGGCTGGACAGCATCAAATCACCTTTGCACGCCAGTGTTCTGCCAATGACGCTGTTAGGTAACTGATTTGAGCCCCCAGTACTATTTAACTGGTTAACAGGAGTACGCGATTTACTAAGTGGACTGCAACACACATCACTGTTTTTCTTGCACTGTTACCTATGGAGTACTCCAGAAATCAGAAGGGCAACCTGTTTCGACATACCTGCAGTTTGAATACCTTGCTTTCTACCCTATCAAAGGAGTGGTAACTTGGAGATGCAGGCAAAACCGTGGTGTGAAATTTCACCCACTGATGAAGACACGAAACGGCATCATCTTGCAACAGCCGATTGCACAATGTCATGACTCATGTCCTCAAAAAGCGGAAGCGAATGCTGCACGAAGCCAAAAAATAATAGACATGTAGGCAGTCATTGCTACAATTCGCAACGTTATAGGAAATGTGTTGTCTGCACTGAGTAGTGAAACTTTGGCCCACTTGCCCAAGCAATCATCCAGTACAAGAACTCTTCGGAGTCACCGAAAAAGCGGTCAGTTGTCTTTTCCAACAGGCACAAATTTTGCTATTCCTGAGCAGTACTCTGAACTAATTATACATGATTTAGGTATGGATGATCCAGAAAGGATTCCCTTATTAGGTGATAAAGAACATACATGAATTATACACAGACACCGTATACGGGGACGGCATTTTTGCTCATGTTCCCAACACCTATTATCTGCTATACGTGGCACGCCATCGTGGGCATGGGTTATCCCGCTTGCCTTTACTTCCTGTTGCAGACCTGCATAAGAATGTTAGCAATAATTAAGCTACTGTTAACAGATATATGCCAACAAAGGCGTTAGTGGATTTGGAGAAGACTTCTATTAAAGCTGTGAGATTCGCATTTCCCGACGCGGTAATTAAAGGGTGCTAGTTCCACCTGCGTCGAAGTATCATCAGAAAATTTTACAATGTCGGACTAAAGAGTGCTTTTGAGATGGATGTCCAAATTCAACTACAGCTAATGTCGCTGACTACACTTTCCTTAGCACCAGTCGCTGAAGTGGGAGGAGTTTTTGTTGAACTTGCTAGCGCATTACCAAATGAAGGCTTATATACTGCGGTGCTCAATTATGTCTTCTCTAATCACATCGAAGGGGAAACAGACCGAGAACCGCATTTCCCATTGCAAACGTGAACCATCACTGGAAACTACCAGTTGCTGCAGAGTAATTCACAATGTTTTGTATTCCATATTCCACTTCATCTGTCATCCAAGGGTTGTGGCATTTGTTTGATAGACTACAAAGGGACTTGACATGCCACAGACTTACACTAGACAATGCGCGCGCAGGTCGCTTTGAGATGAGGAAGAAGAGATATGATGAGTTGAAAGCTGCAGTTGTTTCTTGCGTTTGAGATAAGGAAGCAACGGGAGACCGGCTTAAATACTTGCGAAGATTAGCTAATTTGCAATAATTACTCTTGTTGTTCCAGTCGGTGTTAAACATATCGTTAAGCTATTTGCGCTCAACGGAATATTGTACTGGTAGGAACAAATCCTGTACCATTATATTTCAACCTACATTCTGTCTCTTTCAAGTTAAATTCTTTTGTACGAGGGATTAGCGTGTTCTTGCATTGTTTAAGTGGGCAACTTTCCATATGCGCAGTTCAATGATGAAAACACAGTCCAGTTCAACATATGAATATTCACTCGTACTTTTGCGTACCTAAGTGGTAACACTTTCAAGCGGCACTGGTGATTCGTGCGGACTATGGTTGAGGGAGTAACAACGCGCGTCGCGGCTGCAGCAGGGATCGTGAGTATTTCAATAACCTTCCATTTCATTTCGGAAAAAAGTAAAGCATTGATGTTGCGTGGTAACTGGTTGCAGGCGTACCTGCGTATTTGCCAGGTACCAAGTAAACTGGTCGCTTGTCAGCGTTTTTCGTTACAGAATTATGAGATTTCTCAGATGAACGGACAATGTCATCACAAAAGCTACCAACAAACAAAACCAGTACCTGCCAATTAACAGTTGCAAATGCACGTGGAGAAATGGTTGTACTGGCAACTTATAAGTAGTCCCTTTCCGTCCGCCATATTTGCGAATAAGGGACATCCAGTTCATCGTGACTTCGTCGTCGGTAATTTGTGCGCGGAAGCAGGTTTCAGTCATAAAGTTGAGGTCCCACGCGTATAAATAAATAAAAAGGTTTAGTTCGCGAAGGTAGGAGGGAGAGACCAATTGAGTGGACTGATCACTTTGTACAACGTGACCGCATAATATATCTAATTTTTCGTGTTTTTTACAAAGGTTCCCAAATGGGTTTTTGGAAATAATAAGCAGTTTGAAAGTATTCGAGAAATTAAGAAACCGAGGAAAATAATAAAGGTAGGTTTAGCCAAATGTTTAAGTAACCTAATACGACCACCCATGAGGCTGTCCCCTGCTTCCATGCGGGGAATTCCCTCGATGGGTTTCACCCCCACTTCTACCCTCCACCTAGCTCTGCGCTGGTGGGGCAAAATAGTAACTAGGCCGTCATCTGTATAAAAAAACTACTTTTTATGAGGGCCGTTTAATGCATACAATTTGGGCGATGAATCCTCTGCCCGTTCCGTCATGCGGAGCAATCAAGTATGGCACTTTTTGTTTTAAGCCGGTGAGTCTGTGGGTATAATATTTTAGTTTGGAAGCTGTAATCCTTCACCACAAGAGTTCAACCCAGTCACAGCCAAAAAAGGAACAAGGAAGAATACATAGTATGAGGAATATTATAGAATAATAACGAATATAATCGTTTGCTGATAGGTCAATCACAATTTGATTGAGAATCTTAGCGAGTGACGATGATGGTACAGGGACTTCAGCTTGAAAGGCGCAGTGCATCCTCGAATCAGTGCATCAAAGTAGAAAACATAATTAGTTAGACGGAGTGAAAGGAGTAAGATCGTTTATAGATACACACTAAAGAATTCAACCATATGTAAGTAAAATTATACTATTGAGACAATTAGGGCACTTGGCGACTTTCAAGTGTATCCAGAACCTTCCTCATACAAGGTAACTATAGTCAACTTTTGGCTAAGTGTTGATCAGATATCTGAAGCAGTCAAGTGAACATTAATCACGCTTTTGAATTACGGATGGGTAGTGCAGTTTCTACTACTAGATGGAGATTTATTACATATTAATGCTTATTTTACAGAAAAATTTTGAGTGGAGCTTGGTACGAGACTTTTGTATTTGTCTTTTCTGCGCTCGCTATTGCTTAGTACGTAGCGCAAACCAAGCTGAAACTCGAGGTATGGCTGCACAGTGAAGCTTAATCCGAATAGTAAACTGTATGGTGGTCACAGCTTAAGTTTGAGTGTTGGCGACCATAGCGGCTCCAGTTTTAGAGCGTCGTAACGCTCAAAGTATGTCATAGGGTTGGGCATGTTCAAAAATCTCTTTGTGAACTTTTGTTGAATGTTCTCTAGTGCTACGATGTCCACTTTTTTCAGTTTACCGTACACTATCGTACTGTATTCAAGCTTCGACCTAACACATACGTTGAAGGCTTGAAGCCTGGAATCCATCAATAAATTCGAGAATAAACTATCTATTAATAAGAGCTCGGCTTACGTAGGTGATCACTTTTCTGACGGAAGCCCGCAAGAATATAACTTACTCTAAAAATTTAAATTAGGCAGAATACCATAGACCACGATCCATGACCGCACCACACACAAGAGTGGGGAGGTTGTTTAAGGTTAGTGTGTACAGAGAAGGGCCACTGCCGTGGTACAATAGATTACACTCCTCAGCGACAAAGTGAAACTTCCAAGAGTTACTCCAGTGCTCCAATGCGGACAAGCCAGACTGAATAATGCTAAATTAGGATTGGGTTGCCCAGGGGCAGACCAACACACAATTTTAACATCATCAACTAAGATGAATGGCTTCCCGTAAAAGATTTCATCACGGAGATGGTTGAAATAGATTAAAAATAAAAGCAAGTCTAGCACGCTACGTTGAATCAATCCACTAGAGATTGAGATGGTTTCAGATGTGTAGTTACCAATTTTGATTAATGGTTTCTACCCTCTAAGTAGGAGGACAACCACTATTGACGCAAATTCGCGATGTCATAGGACGTAAGCTTCCGCAACAATAAGTTGTACGGGAGACGGTTGAAAGCCTTTTGGATGTCAAGAAATATTACGATGATAGCACTTCCGGCGTCTCTTGCTCTAGTCACAGAATCAAGGTAATCTAACTGGCAGGTAGTGCACGACCTACCTTGCAAAAAACCGTGCTGACGTTTACTGAGAAGGCTCATAGAAAGCAAATATTCTATTATGCCTTCTATAACTAACCTCCCCATGATTCTGGAGATAATGGATGTGTGATGAATTAGGCGGTACTTGTTTACATCTTGCGTAAATCCGCTTTTGTGTCATGGTATTGTAGTTGACATTTTCCAGTGCATAGGATACTCCCCATTAAACATGGAAAGTGTAGATACATTAAGCAAAATAGGGGAAAGTCTGAACCTCCGTGCTTGACTAGAATTGGCGGGATGTTGTCAGGGCCTGGTGAGCATGATGGCCGGACTAATCTGAGTTGGCGACATATATCACTAAGTGTAAATTCAACAGTTTGGAGTGTATTACTGCCTCAGTGTATCAGCTGGAGCTGAGGATCTTCCTTCGCATTAGTGCCATACGTAGACATGAAGTAGTCATTGAAGATGGAACATATGATTGCGCGATCGGTTATGGCAGTTCCATCAGAGTTTACAATCGAGTTAGCATAAAGGGATTTTCTATTCTGCATACGGTTCAAATGTTTTGAAATGCAGCCTACCACGTTGGCGCCCTTCAGTACTATTACCTTCTCGGAGCATAGCATTTTGTGATGACTACCGTATAACGCAGTTAGCATTCTGGTGTGGAGCGTGAGCAGAGTAAAATCGTTTGTATTCCTTAATTTTTTCTTTATTTTATGAAGTTTATTGGCAACCTTTTTCTAGATGCCTGTAGACGCAACAGTGGTATTCAATCTCTTAGTAGGGGTCTGGACCCACAACTTCAACACAAACCTGAATGCGGTGGTAGAACTGATCACAAAATATTCGTACATTTTGTGCTAAGAAAAACGTACCCCAATTTGAAGACCTTAGGAAATCTGAGAAAATTGACCAATTCATAGAAGAGTATGGGCGGTATTTGATCACTGAATCTATCGGTATAGAAAGAATTTGGACAGAAGAACCAACGATGTTGTGATCACTACCCGGCAATCTGTCACTGATGTATGTGGACATATGTGAACATCCCATAGTAAATATTAGATCAAGGATCCGTCCTTGGTCCCCTCCTTTTTCTGGTCTACATTAACGACCTCCCGGATAATATTCAATCCTCGATGCAAATTTTTGCAGATGACGCAAAAATCTGGAGAGTTATTCGCTCAACATCAGACTGTGCCCTCCTCCAGAATGATTTGGATCGAATCAACAAATGGGCAGATATAAACCACCTCCCCCTGAATCCTGCCAAGTGTCACCTACTGTCATTGCGCAGCAATCTTACCAACACGTACCTCCTGGGGCAGTACGTTTTACGGCGCGTGACCACAGATAGAGACTTAGGTATCATTGTGCAAGAAAGTCTGGGGAATTCGCTCCAATGTTCGAAAGCAGCAAACGTGGCGAACATGAATCTGAGACTTTTGAGGCGAGCTTTTGATGTTTTTGAACGACGGTTGGTGCCCATGCTTGTCAACTCCCATATCCGTCCCCACGTCGAATATGCCGTCCAGGCTTGGTGCCCATGCTTAAAACGGGACATTCATCTCTTAGAGCAGCCCCAACGAAGAGCTACGAAGGCAACACGCGGATTATCTGGTCTCAATTATGAAGTGCGTCTCAGTTTAATCGGAATGTTTTCCTCCGAATACCGACGACTAAGTGGAGATCTCATTCTCGCATACCGGATATTAACGGAAAGCGATCACCCGTGCAAATCGCTGCTCACCCTAGCCTCATATAAGCGATCGAGAGGTCATAACCTCAAGCTGATAATCCAACACTCCCGATTAGACTGTAGAAAATATTTTTACTCTCTTAGAATCTGTTCACAATGGAATGACTTGCCAACGCATGTGGTAAACGCTTCGAACATTACAGCCTTCAAACAATTGTTAGACATTCATCTAAGTGACAAACAACACATTGTGGTGTGATGTACTAGGTTTAGACTATTGGCATTTCAGTTCCATGTCGGAATCTAATGATTTTTATTTATTTTGCATTTACCATCCTATGGGTCTTGTAAAGCCAATGCTTTTTATCCCATCATACACTATTGAATGGGTTGTGAGAGCCAATTTAGCAGTCTCGATGAGTGGTGGTTGTTGTATACGTAAGGTCAAAACGCACGAGCAAGTTAAAAGGTCATTCTGATAAACGGACTGCTGTAATCTGATCAATGTCTAACTGGGTGAGTACATAAAAGTGTCACAAGGAGAATGATGAACCAATAGGGAAGCAGAGAATTGGACGCTTTGTGTATGTGTGTGTGTGTCTGGAGTTGTGTGCACCTGTCTGTTTAGACTAGGTCAAGAATGCTGACAGAATACACAACAGTGGTGGTTCCCCTTTCGAGGTTCGACTCAGTTTGCCGTGTCTGTTGGTTACTTAGAGAACGTTGCCTTGAGCCTGAGCTCAAAAAGTAGTCTGTTCCAAAGTGCACACCATGGTTCTAACAATCGCGCTTATGTCTAGCTTGACTGAAACACTTTCATGCACTGTGTCTTGGTGAGCTAGGTAGTGGAGCGGAAAAGCGCAGCCCAATCAGAAGATCGGTCCAAATTTTGGAGGTGTGTCCAATTATTCCACCCGGATGAAACGTTGTATGTGCGGCTGTGAGGTGACATTCAATCCGATAACGCAGAGAACTCTTAATGTCTTTTAGTCACTACCAGGAAGACTTCTCAGCAGTTCGTTTTTTCGATGTGAATTCCTATTGTGAGTATGAAGTAAAGTACACTGATAGCCCTGGATTGTTTTGCAACCGTACGTTCACAGGGATGTGAGCACCGTGTTACACGATACATCATTTAGAAGTGTAGCGCAAAAAGAATCAAACACCAATTATATAAGTGGTCGGGACAATGGTCAGTGCAGCCAGAGGCTTGAGTTGGAGTATTCCGTTGACATCGATTTCAAAGGAAGTATTTGGGCCCACTTTACTGACATTCCTTATGAGGCTTTGGCTCAGATGAAAATAGCCTACTTCAATTTCAGCGTCGTCCAAATGGTGGTAATGGAAGGCGGAACATTAACTCGCCCTGCGGACACAGTGGGTTTCAGCTGCTGATTTGTGGGGACCTCGACTGACTGCAGTGGGCGAGCGATGCTTTATTTGTATAGTTCTGTAGGTGGTTATGCAACACTGCCCAGTAAGGTAGATTCCCAACGGTCAAACTAACGAGCACCTTGGGTGTGAATGCCATATTTGTTCCAGTTTGCTACCTCTGAAGGCTTAGGCCAAAAGTTGGATACTGTAAGTGCCACAAGTGGAGAAGATGGGTACTTGTGACAATGGAAGCAGAGTGCTAATAAGTATTTACTTGTAGTGTGCGCAATCTTCCGTGGGCGCATTCTCCCGTGTCCGCAACCTTCCTGTCCGCTTTTGATGTCCGTGCGCCTTTTGCTGTCCGCAATTTTAGTGTGCGGTTCCGTCGTGTGTGCTTTCATCATGGAATACTCTAGATCAATAGATCCATTCGGCTAAGGCGGTCAGGTGGCACACCCATGGATTGTTTTGTGTCATGTTCCGCTTACTCCTTAAAAATCTATACCTTTATTTGGTTGCCGTGGTATGTAAAGCTATCTGGTGCATGCATTAAGGAACCATATATATATATATATATATATATATATATATATATATATATTTGTATTTATATTTATATATGACGGCATCCGGTTTCGGATTTGCCCGTCACTGTGGCCAGCCTCAGAACGCCTGCGCCTACAGAGGGACCATGGGTGGTTTGCGCTGCACCACCCACAGCTCCATCCACATACCCCATATCCAGTGTAAACCCGAAGGAATAAGACCGAAAGCAGGTGGATGGGACCCACGTTTCATTAACGGAGCCGGCCCACACTCTTTCATTTGCAAACACAAGCACGCTGTATTTGGGGAATCAAGCGCACACAAGGCGGTGGCTGGACCGTAGTCCGCTCCACACTGAGTGCATGGAACCACTCTTCGAGCCTAGCACGGCCACAACGACCGTGTATCCCGTCCCCTCCAGCAACGACCAACTGTCTGCTGGAGCCAGTATTTACGAAGTAGTGGGTAACAGACAGATAGGCATCTAGTAAGCACGCACATCAAGCGCAGCCACACCGGGGATATCACGCAACAGCCAATCACTTGAAACGACAAAATGAAATAAAATAAATCCAATAATGCATACAGATACGGTGGCATAACTCTTCGCTGAATTAGCATATGAAGTAACTTGGCTAGCAATGAATCCGCGATAAGGAACAAATGTCCACAAGTTACTCAAAAATGCTATAAACGCAACAAAATTACCGAGGATAAGCGCAATTAGCGTAAGCGATGGGGCCAGCTAATAGAAGACTGTTCAGATAGGCAAAACTAACCAAATAAACTGGAATGAAATTTATGCAGCTTAAAGAGACCTAGTCTAAGTGTAAGTTGGTTTAGCCAAATTGCGGTGAAGAAGCATCAAGAATGCAACATCAGCCTCAGCATGGGGCATCCATACACACATGGTTGGCGGCATCCGGTCTCGGATTTGCCTGTCACTGTGGCCAGCCACAGGACGCCTGCGCCTACAGAGGGACCATGGATAGCTTGCGCTGCACCACCCACAGCTCCATCCACATACCCCATATCCAGTGTAAACCCGAAGGAATAAGACCGAAAGCAGGTGGATGGGACCCACGTTTCATTAACGGAGCCGGCCCACACTCTTTCATTTGCAAACACAAGCACGCTGTATTTGGGGAATCAAGCGCACACAAGGCGGTGGCTGGACCGTAGTCCGCTCCACACTGAGTGCATGGAACCACTTTTCGGGCCTAGCACAGCCACAAGCACCGTGCATCCCGTCCCCTCCAGCAACGACCAACTGTCTGCTGGAGCCAGTATGTACGAAGTAGTGGGTAACAGACAGATATGCATCTAGTAAGCACGCACATCAAGCGCAGCCACACCGGGGATATCAAGCAACAGGCAACGCACTTGAAACGTCGATAACAAATAAAATAAAGCGTATGCTGCATACAAATACGGTGACATAACTCTTCAGCAAAGGAGCATATGAAATGAATTGGTCACGAACAAATCCGCGATAAGTTCAAGATGTCAAAAATATATTTCAAGAAAATGTTACAAACGCGAAAATGTTATCGACGTTAACCAACGTAGCTTAAGAGACGTGTGCAAGATTACAAAATATAGATCAGGTAGAAATTAATATAAAGAGCATTAAGATAATGTAGCAAACGCACCACCTGAAATAAAGAGACCCAGCATGCAAGCACGCGGCTAATAAATCGATTGCGCCGTACCTACAAACGCTGCGCCGGTTCTGCTTACATTCTCCACAGGACTCGCTATCGTTTCGGTGGTGGCCCCGAGTGGCTTCGCTTGTGGCTCACTAGACCGTCTGCCATATAGCACCTTGCGCTCCGCGCCGATTTAGAACCCAGCGGTGCCTGACGTTTCCGCGATTACCGCTTTTCCTCTGCATGCAAGAACGAACGCTAAGATTATATCAATACAAGCGAGTACGCGCCAGGATAACTCAGTGGCGTCGAAGAGAAACCATGGCGTAAAATTTGCTTCGCTCGAACCACGATCGGGAATGTCCCAATTGCCGTTATCTTCGTCAATTTTGGAATAGTGCCAGGCGAAAACACACCGAAGCTCTGATAAAGAAATTTACTCAGGATCACGATCAAATTCAGCCGATCATGAAAACTTGTATAATTAAAAAGGATTGGATTGTTGAACCCGAGTTTAGTGCACCTACAACCCAATGGTATCTGGTCGAGTTCAAATTCCCCGAGACTCCAGTCACATGCAGGCATCGCTGCAAAAGTCCCTCGGGATGCTACACATAATGTCTCCCCTGTTGAAAATACCGCTAACGCCAAGAGAGCGACAAACAGTATCACTTGGGATAAACCTAGTCCCAACGATGACCCGACCTCACAGTACAACAAAAATTGTCACCAAAAATAACACTCTGATTGTCGTTTGCACAAATGTCCCCGAATCTACCATCATCACCTTACGGGATAAATAGTCTGACAATAAATACCAGTGGAACTCGCTGTGTATTTTGATGGGCGTAAAATCCGAAGCACAAACTTAGTGAGGGGTAATCGTCACCTGAATTCTGCACACTATGGTGAAACCAGAACTACTAGAGTGACACTAGAGTCGGCTATTGATGCAGAAGACGTTTTCTTCTCTGCAAGTGCGCTACGATACGGGTCTTGTAAGGTACGCATCTATGCTGAGGTCACTTGGAGCACGCGTTAATCGAAAAGAAACATTCGGATGGTCGGAGTAAGCTGGATTTACTTATTAATTATTTACTTAGGACGTGCCAGAAGTTTCTTCCAACGATAGTCATGAGGCCGTTAATCATGATTTGCAACAGTAGAGGTTCATTCGTGAAACACTTTCGTTGGACACCGTTGCGGCGCGATCGCTCAAAAGGCTGTCTCCTCACAAATTTATAGGGGAAGCAGAGCAAGAATCTAAAACTCCTGGTTCAGCCAGAGTAGATAGCAACGGAAGTGGCAGAACGTTGGCGGCGATATCTGAAAATCCGTCCGTCTGAACTTCGATTAAAAGCTGCTGAAGCATTTTTAAGACTGGACATGAGCCTATCTAAAAAAGCAAAGCTACCAGCGACAAGGCAGTAGCATCGCTTTATCGCTCGGTCACGCGATTCTGTAATATGTCCGGACGAGGGATAGGACGTACGTTGGTCAAATCAGTTTACGAACGATGTGTCATCATCATTCAATCAAAAAAATGAATAACGGTCGACATCACATCGGTCGGCATTCCAACACAGTCGACTCCTTTAGCTTCCAGTGGGATCCTAAAGACCAAGGAAGTATCGCGCCTTTATGCCAATGCTTAAGGTCATTTCAGTAAGCTGAAAGCACTTAAAGAATGCCAAAGTTCGAAGTCAGGTGATATCACCGGTGTCACGGAAACATGGTTCAACACTGCCGGGTATGTCACTCATACAAAATAACAGGCTTACGAATTGAGGAAAGGTAATTCTGTATTACTGAAGCGACCTGCAGTGCGAGGCCGTTGAGGATTCAGATTCACAGTTCGATGCTTCTTTTTGGTGCCGCCTGCAATTGCATGACAGAGACATCTGCCTTATACGTTTGGTGTATCGCCCCCTCCAAACTCTGTACCGGAAATGGACTGCCACCTATCGACAGCTTTAAGATGCAGTCTAAAGCGAAAACACACTCACAGCCTTATCATGGGTAATTTCAGTGCACACTGTTTAGAAACCTCTGCTACAAGTGTAGAACCATTCAAAGCAGATGTGTACGAGTTTATAACCATTGTTCCATTTCCAATCACGTCACTATGCTCACTCGGTTCAGAACAGGTAATAAATCAACTTTACTGAATATGCTGTCCACCAATGAGGAACATATGATGGATGTATTGATTATAGATTGCCCTTTGGGTCGTAGTGATCATGCACTCATCAGTTTCGACTTCATCTACTATGTGAAATAGCGTTACCAGAGCCCTGAGTTGACGCGTACTATTACGCGCTACGACCGCTTCGCTCAGCAACCTGGTCGTTCCTCGCTGAAATCCAACCGGAAGTCGCTTGGTTTGAATTCCTCGGAAAATTCAATTAACTGGTTATGGATGCCTTAGAAACAAGAGTTTTCGATGGGTCTAAAACCGTTTCTTTCGTGAGCAGCAGAACTAGAAAATGGATGACTGTAGGCAACGCAGCCAAGCGAGAGTACAGATCATCACCCACGCCAGATACTTTGAACAACAACTTTGCCTATAAGAAACCACTGCACTCAAATGCATAGATGTCAGCAGCAGAATATTGCGAAAACTTTCAGCGTTAACCACAATCTGCTGTAGAAGCATGTCAATGGCCATCGTAAGGTAAGGCACGGAATTCCTCAGCTCCGGACGACTGATGGTCCAACTAGAACAGCTATAGAAGTAGCAAACGCATTGCAGACGCAAGGTGCTCCTGCATTGCAGTGGGTCTCATCATGAAGCCATCTGCTTACTTTTGTTTTCCCGCCTCCAGAAACACACATCTCTGCTACTGCCTAAGCTGTTTTGTGGAGGCAGACGTTTCTGCGCAACCACAGCTCCACGGCAACCGACACCATTCGCTTAGAGGAACTGGGTGCATCAGCAAGACATTTGGCCCAGTTCCTTCAGCGCTGCTTATACCAGAAACAGATTACTGCGATGTGGAAGCTTGGAATAATAACTCCGTTTCTCAAAGGCGGAATCAGGACTGAGGCCTCAATCTACCGCCCAGTGTCTCTTCTTC
The DNA here is from genome assembly GCA_944474145.2 of Dicrocoelium dendriticum. Classification (NCBI taxonomy): domain Eukaryota; kingdom Metazoa; phylum Platyhelminthes; class Trematoda; order Plagiorchiida; family Dicrocoeliidae; genus Dicrocoelium; species Dicrocoelium dendriticum. The sequence continues at coordinate 86,208,004 of OX104066.1, read as the reverse complement.
CTGTATTATCCGAAGTCATGGAATACAGCGTTTCCGATGCCTTGGTAACTTATCCAGAAAATTGTAACATTATTGCACCCTAGCAACACGGTTACGTCGACAGCATTCGTGTACAACGAATTTATTTATCGCAGGGAGCAGTTGGACCGCGTCCGCTGAGGTTGGAGAGGCCGTTGATGTGACCTACTTAGATTTGTCGAAGGCATTCGATGGGTTAGCTCATCGGATTTTCCTTTCCAAGCTCCAATATTACGGGATCCGTCACCCTCCCTTGAGCTGGATCGCTAACCTTCTCCTGCAACGACAATTAGTGGTCAGAGTCCGGAGTTCCCTATCTGAACCCATACCAGTCGAGTCTGGTGTGCCCCAGGGCTCAGTTCTAGGTCCACGATTGTTTTTGGTATTCATCAATGACCTTGCACGGAATATCGCTTCAAATTTCCTGCTGTTTGCTGACGATATCAAGATATGGCGCCGGATTCAGGCGGATGCCGATCAGAATTTACTTCAGTGTGACCTAGATACGGTACATGATTGGTCAACCGAAATCTGTTACAGTTCAACGTGGACAAATGCAAGGTACTCTCCATACGACACCAGAGTACCTATTCCTACAAGCTAGGAACGCAAGTACTGCAGCGGTCATCCGTCGAACGCGACCTTGGCGTCCTTGTTCAGGATAACTTGGGTTGTTCCAAGCAATCCGCAAAGGCATCGAAAACTGGTAACCAGCACGTCGGCTTGCTACGACGGGCGTTCGGACAACTAGACACCACTATTTTCAGACAGATGCTGAATGCATTTGTACCTCCCCATATCGACTACGCAATCCAAACTTGGCAGCCATGGCTGAAGCACGACCCTACTGCACTGGACCAACATCAACGCCGGGCTTCTAAATACGTCATTTGAATGCAGCACCTTCCGTTCAAGCAGTGGCTGAAACCTTTGGGAGTGTTCAGCTGGCGGTTTCACCGACTACGAGGCGACTTGATTATGGCGTCGTTGATTTTACGCAATCCAACTCATGTGTGCCGCTCTTTACTGCGCCTCAGCATTAACGCTAAATTTCGTGGCCATTCCATGTAATCAGTAGAACCGTACGGCCGTCTTGGGTGCCGTGGAAATTTCTTTTTCACTCGTGTGTGTCAACCATGAAACACTTTCCCCGAATCTGTTGTTTCAGCACCGACGCTAGCCATATTTAAAAGTTGCTTGGAGGACGCACCCCGTCACTTACACTGTGTTACTTGACGCTACTCTCCATCCTACTCCCAGGGAATACTTTGAATTGAATTTTTTTCGCCTATTGAAGCAATGGAAACACTTAGAGTGAAGAGGTATTGCATTACACAACATGAGCCCATTCTTTTGACAGAACGACTATTAACTGCATATTTTTCATCAATGTTTTTCGTTAACCCACCAGTCTACCCAACGGAGCTTGTAAAGCAGTGCTCATTAACCCGTATAGAATCATTGTTCACTGAACACTGAACGTGGTGGATGTGACCCACCAATAACTAAATTCACCGCTCCTTGCTTCATCTCTGTGAGGCATTGCACTACAGCGGGTGAATGCTACAATTGTTTGGAGGATTGGTTTCCCGATTAACAACTCACCGAACCACGCGCGTGCGACTTGTAAACTCGGTCGACAGCTCCAAATGTGCAAATCCGTGATTTGCCCGTGGGCTACTCAGCTAAACACGGGTTGGTGTCCTCTTGGTCGGTGGCCGGAAGAAAGCGCACACAATGATTGTGGACAGCAAAAAGCGCACAGAAATACAAGCGGACGCGAAGATTGCGGACACGGGCGAATGTGCACAAGGAAGATTGCGGACACGGAATAATGGGCACATGGAAGATTGCGCACACGGAAGATTGCGCACAATAAAAGTGAACACTTTTTCGCAAGCTGATAACATGGTCACATATAACAGTATTATTAATTAGTTTACTTCATACTCACATTAGGAATTGACGTCGCATAAAAGGATCTGCTGGATATGTTGCAGGTAGAGACTACGCGACAAGAAGAGTTTTCTTCGGTATCGGAATATACGTCACACTACGGCCGCTCATACCACGTTGTACCCGGGGGGGGGAGGGATTATTGGACCCATCTCCAACGCTTAGTCCGATCTTAAGATCAAGCTGTATTTTTCCTCTTCACAAATGCATGCTTAGCAGTTTAACAATTCCCACCATCACGGTATAACCTACCTCACCCCTTGGGATGAACATGTTACTAATGGCTTTAAAAATACAGACAAATGTTGTCTCATAGTGACGGTTTGGAAGTTATTAACAAGATTCCACAAAATTGTAAACCTCGCAATAATATTACGGCCACACGAATGGACAACTATGACCACGCATGCATGTCTAAACGAGTGTGAATCATGACTGACAGCGTCCGTTCTCGGTTCTGCTTGTTACTGTGTCCCGCATTGGGACACCCACAGGATGGCTGCGCTGAATGAGAGAAGAAGTGTGATCGCCTTGCGCTGCACCACCCATAGCTCCATCAACTCACACACACCACATCCAATGTAAACCCATAGGAATAAGACTGGGAGGCAAGTGAATGTTAGTCAATATTCATCAACGGAGTCGGCGTACACTTGTTCAACGTGCACAGCATTCCTGTCGAAGTTGCGAATCAGCCGCGTACAGAACATCGCATGCTAGATGAGACCACTAATTGAGCATAGCACAGGCGCAAATGCTGTACACCCGCAATGGGGTGTGATTCATAAATCGCAAACAAGGACTGGGCATTGCTCACAAACTTAGGATAAGTTTCTCGAAGCCGCCATGAAATTGTAGGTGACACCAACTCCATGTAAGCAGATGGAGTTCGTCGCTAGTGTCGCCTAGCCATGAAGATGTTGGTGCCCGAGGCCGCACAATAGGAGGCTGGACAGCATCAAATCACCTTTGCACGCCAGTGTTTTGCCAATGACGCTGTTAGGTAACTGATTTGATCCCCCAGTACTATTTAACTGGTTAACAGGAGTAGGCGATTTACTAAGTGGACTGCAACACACATCACTGTTTTTTCTTGCACTGTTACCTATGGAGTACTCCAGAAATCAGAAGGGCAACCTGTTTCGACATACCTGCAGTTTGAATACCTTGCTTTCTACCGTATCGAAGGAGTGGTAACTTGGAGATGCAGGCAAAACTGAGGGGTGAAGAGTCACCCGCTGATAAAGACACGAAACGGCATCATCTTGCAACAGCCGATTGCACAATGTCATGACTCATGTCCTCAAAAAGCGGAAGCCAATGTTGCATTAAACCAAATGAAACTGGGCATGACGGCAGGCAGTGCGACACCTCGCAATTTCATGGGAAATGTGTTGTCTGCACTGAGTAGTGAAACTTTGGCCCACTTGCCCAAACAGTCATCCATAGGAAGAACTCTTCTGAGCCGCAGAAAAACCGGTCATTTGACTTGTTCAACAGGCAAAATTTTGCTGTTCATGTGCAGTACTCAGAACTATTTCTACATGAGTCAGGTGTGGATGATCCAGTAAGGATTCCCGAGTTAGATGATAAAGAACTTACACTTGCATTGTGGTCGTTACTGTTGATAAATTTCTTAACAAGTTTTATATGCTGTGTGCGTGGCACGACAATTTGAACAACAGTTATCCCGCTTGCCTTAACATCCAGTTGCAGAAAAATGATGCTCAGAACAATAAGAGAATGTTTGAAATAATGAAACTATTGTTACCCTATTTGGTGCCAAGAAAACTGTTAGTCGATTTTGTGAAGACTTCTATTAACGCTGTGAGGTAAGCATTTCCCGACGCAGAAGTTAAAGGATGCTAAGTCCACCTGTGCCAAAGTCCCATCAGAAAAGTCTGCAATGTCGGCCTAAAGATTGCTTTAGAAACTGATGTCAGCATTAAACTACATCTGAAGTTGCTGGCTGCACTTTCCGTAGTCTCGTTCGCTGAAGTGAGAGGAAACTTTGACGGGCTTTCCAGCACATTTACAGATGTAAAATAATCTAAGTTGGTGCTCACTTATTTCTTCTCTATTTCTATTGAAGGGGCAGCAGGCCGACAACCGTATATCCCACTGCAAATGTGGAACCATCAAGATGCCGCCCTTGAGAGGTCACCGAAACCCCCAATTGCTGCGTAGGATTTCACAATGCTTCGAATTCCTTATTCCCCTGCAGTCATCCAATTGTATGGTATTTGTTCGATGCACTACAGAGGGAATTGGCCCGTCAGACTTACACTAGCCAATGCGAATGCAAGTAGCCTTGAGATGAGAAAGAAACGACGGTTGCAATCTGCCGTTGCTTCTTGTGTTGGAGGTTATGAATCAACGGAAAGAAGAAATTCATCATTCATATGCCGGCACACTGTACCGACGCTTCGCTGACACGCGACCACCATCGGTCGCGAAGACGCACGTCGTATGTGCAATCACTTCGGTCACCGAACGACATGAATCAACGGAAGACCGGCTCAAATACTTACGAAGATTAGCTAATTTGCAATAATGATCCTTGTTGACTCTACCGGTGTTAAACCTATCGGTAAGCTATTTGTGCTCAACGGCAAACTGTGCTCGTACGAACAAATCTTGTACCCTTATATTACAACATGCGTCTACAGACATTTTCGTTTCTTTCAATATGAAATCATTCGTAAGTGTGATTAACCTATTTTGGAATTGTGTAAATGGGTATTTTCTACGTGAGCATTTCACTGATGAAAACGTAGTCCTGAACAACGCATTAATGAATAGGCACTCGTACGTTTTGCGTATACAAGAGGTGATTGCTTTCAAACGGCACCGGCGATTCGTGTGTACTAGGGATGTGGGAGTATCAGTGCGCGTTGCAGCTGCACGAGGGATAGTAAGCATTCCGATAGCCTTCCATAATGTCTCTTAATTGGGACTCAAATTAAAGCTATGGTGTTACGGGGTAAATGGTAACCCTCTTACCTGGGGATTTGCCAGGTACCAAGTAAACTGGTCGCATGTCAGAGTTTTTCGTTGCAAAAGCAAGAGACTTTCTCAGATGAACGGACGACGTAGTCACAAAGGCGGCAGCAAACAAAATCCCTTACTTACCAATCAGCAACTGCAAATTTACGTGTGGGATTGATTGTAGGGACAGATTATAAGTGGACAGCCACTTCCTGTCTCACCCCAGTTGTCATGTTCTATATTGCATGTTATGGTGTTAGTATTGAAGAGACAATACGAAATGTTGATATCTGCCAGTGTTCGACTTCTTATGGCTTTATTAAAATTACCAAAGGGAATTTTATGTACGTTCGTCGCAGTTGGACACAGACAGCCACCAGACATCCAGGAAAGCGTTAGACGGCCGTTTCGTCCTATTGGGACTCGTCAGTAGCGCGCACCCGCCGAATTCTGCCGGATTGGAACCCATGACCTTACTCTTGTGAGTCAGCGGCTTATATCACTGAGCCATGGGTGACGGCAGCGGACCGCCATAACTGATATCTAACTGCGATATAGCGCGACTCATCTTCCACTATGTTGCATGTTACGAATATGCCGAGGACAAGGCTGGCCCCCAAAGCAAAGACTTCGTTTGCAAGCCGCCACCAACGGAGGTGACATGCAAGCTGCTAAGGCGGCTACTGACTATTTGTTCGTAGTAGGGGGATTTAGTAGGTTTTTGTGTAGGTTCGTCGCAGTTAGACAAAGGCAGCCAGTCACCACACATCCAGGAAAACGCTAGACGGCCGTTTCGTCCTGTTTGGACTCGTCAGTAGCGCGCACTCACAGTATCTTGCCGGATACGAACCCAGAATCATACTCTTGCAAGTCAACGATTTGTCACTGAGCCAGGGGCGACGGCAGCGGATCGCTATAACTGATATCTAGCTACGATATAACGTGCTCATCCTCCACTGTCGTGGGTTCGAATCCGGCAGGTTTCGGCGGGTGCGCGCTACTGACGTGTCCCAATAGGACGAAACAGCCGTCTAGCGTTTCCTGGATGTGTGGTGACTGTCTGCCTGTGTCTAACTGCGAAGAACCTACACGAAAACTTAATAAACCTCACTACTACCTACAAATACTAAAGGGATTTAATTGTCTCAAACGTATAAGCAGTCCACTTCCGTTTGGCAGGTTTGTGAATAAGATGCACCTGCTTCATCGCGACTTCGTCGTTGGTAGCTGGCGCGCGCAACCATGTTTCAGTTATAAAGATGCGGTCCCACGCGTGTGATACCTCTGATGTCAGTAGTGAGTCGGAGGAAGTGTGAATTGTGTGTGAGGTTGCGCCGACCCCTAAGAGGTCGACCACCAATCGTTTCTTCTGTTATAATGGCGACTGAGTTTGTGTCCTATCAGACGTATATTGCTCCTGAACACTCGTTGTGCTTAAGGTATGGTGTGTGATCTCAAAGTTCGCAAGCTGGCCGAATAATCCCACCTAAATTGTTCGCCTTACGAGGTCTGACGCAGATCGCTGTGTACGCTGTTTACGTGGACTCCGCTTTGAACTAGAGCTCAGAAAGCAATCGGTTACGGTGCATACCAGCCTTCTAACAATCGCGCTCACATCTGGCTTGATTGAAGCACCGCCTTTATTTTGCTTTCACCACATTTTTTGTATCTTGTTGAACTAGGTGATGGAACGAAAAAACATGGCACAGTCAGAAGATCGGCCTAAGCGTTGGAGATGTGTACAATTATTCCCCTCAGATGCCAGGTTGTATAGGTGGCTGCGAGGTGACATTTATTTCGGTAACGCAGAGAAGTCTTACTGTCTCGTGGTCACTACTAGAAGGACTGTCAAGTAGATTGCTTTTGGCGGCATAAATTCCTGATGTCAGTAATAAGTAAAGTATATTTGTTGCCCTGGATTGTTTCACAACCGAATGTGGAGAGGTATGTGAGCACCGTATTATCAAACAGTCCACTTATATCAACGACAGCGACAACGGTCAGTGCAGCCGGAGGCTTGCGTTGGGGTTTTCAGCTGTAATCAATTTCAAAAGAAGTCGTTACGCCCACGTTGCTGACATTCCTTAGGAGGCTCTGGCTCAGGTGAAGATAGCCGCCTTTGATTTCAACGTCTGCGAAAGGAAGGCAAGGGGCGACGTAACAGTAACGGCCTGCTGACAGACTGAGTTTAAACCACCGATTCGTTGAGGTCTCGACTAACTGCAGTAGGCGAGCAATGCACCGTCTGTGTAGTTTTGTACATGGTTTTGCAATGCTGCGCAGTACAGTGCACGCCCAGCGGTCGAACTAGGGGGCACCTTGGGTATGATGTCATAATGGTCACAGTTTGCTATCTTTTGAGCCATACGACGAAAATTGGGTCTTGTTACTGCCACAAACAGATACTAGGGGCACTCGTGACAAAGTGACCAGGTTGATAAAATGTGTAAAAAATGAATAAATGGTATATTGCTTGACCCTGAGAGACACAGACCGATTTCTTAGTGGGATCACTTTGTACAAAATAGTCGAATGGTGGAGAAAGTTGTGCGAGTTTTTCAATGTCTTCCGGTTCGTATTGTGATCCGTTGTCCCGATGTGCTTGGTGATAGATGCTGATGGACTCCGGTTCATTCTGGAAGGTGCTCCGTTTTTCTGTGTCACCGTTTGTTTCGCCCACTTTTCGATGGTCCCAAAAAGGTTAGCAGTGCTTTTGCAGAGTAAGTCCTACTGAACAGCAGCACAGGCCAGTTCACTTGCATAGCTCTGAATCAAACCGTCAGTTGTGACGAATCAAAATCAAATGTATGCTAGTTAGATGGAAAAGTCATACCGACTTGATCGATGAAGCTAGAGAGACTACGCGACAAGTACGCCGTTTCAAAAGAAGCAAGCGTCTGAAGGATGCATGCCGGTAAACTGGTCTAAGCCGGTACAGCCGATGTAACTTTTAGGATTGTTGCGTTCAGTTCGCTGGGAAACTAGGTTTGCTGAAGCCCTAGCGACAAGTCGAGGGCGAGTTTCAACAGTTTGAAGTATTCCACATCCAAAGCCTCTGTGATTTGTGGAGAATGCACTGAGGAACTTTTCAAAGCCTGATCCGCTGGATTTACCGAGATTTTATCAGTAAGTTAATAAGTTTTGGACGTGATCATTGTAGTACATAGTTCGACGATAAACTTGCACTGCATTGCTAGCAATCATATCTGAGGGTCTACATTAGCCTTTCGATTAGCAAATGTAATGCAAACTCTTTAAATGAATGAGCTTTAGTTTGGCAGAATTTTAAAGTGTCCGTGAACGAAGTCGTCAAATGTCAGAAAGGTAGTGTGGTAATCTCTTATGATACGATGGGTAGTGGTTAGATGGGTTATTCTGTGTTAATGTAAGCTCATATTACTCAGAATTTGTCCCCCGGGAGAGGAGGCAAGAAGTAAATCATGTCGAAAGTGGTTATCCTCGGAAATTGGCCCAGCGGAAAAACAGGCCCACAGGTGCGATCCCTCCCGGAGAAGCCCAGAAGAAAAGCTTGGAAACTTTGGTATTCGACGAGTGTGCCCAATGGAGTTTGCGAGTTGAAGAGAAATTATCTGCGACGTAACACAAGATGACTGTACTGTTTATTTTATACTTCATGCAAGGTTCGACTAAGCAAAGTAAAAATAGTTGTGGATTGTTTCTGCAATTCTTGTTTTTAGTTTTCTGTATTCATTTAAATAGTTGTGCATATAACATAAAGGTAAGTCATTAGTTTTTGACAGGAACATTGACTACCGTGTCACAGAATTATTCATCATCGAATTCTGATGTACTAAAAATTGTTATCAGATTCTTCCCTTCAGGAATTGTTTCACAAAGTGTCACTGACTGATTTTTGGTGTAAAAAGAAGGACCAGTACATTAACAGAGTGAAGACGGCTGTTGACGTGCTTCTCCCATGTGCCACAAATTATCCGTTTGAAAGTTTAGATACGCATTATACATACACAGAAACAAAGTATCGGAATAAACTTGAAGCTCAACCACATATGAGATCGTAGTATTCTTAAATAACACCATACATCAAAGAAGTGAGTACTTCGTGTCAATAACGAATTCATCTGTCAAATCATGAATGGATGTACGTTGTTCTTCTATCTATATTCAACATCCTATATTTTTAACTTAAAAGGACACCTGTGTTAGTTCAGTGAATAACGACGAACGTTTTCAGGACACTCCACCTATTCCACAGTTTACTGAAGCCATTCTGTGAGATTCGCCGAGTTCCACGGCCCAAAATGATTAGGTACAGCTGATCTGAAACACTAACAAGCGCTTCAGAAACGTGCACAAAAGCCCAACCCATGAAACCCAAACGAAATCAGAACATCGGTATAGCAAAAGGAAAAGTTCAGTAGCAAGCGTAAATCAGTACACTCCACTCAGCACATGAGGATGTAAGGTGTCTGCCACGAGTCGCATAATCGCGAGATCGACTTCCAGTTCCAAGCAGATCAATAGCGGACACTGATTGGTTGGAACACAAACACGCACGCACGCAAGTACACGCGCTCCAATGCAGCAGCCTTCCGCCTGGATAGCAGTGGGTGGATTGGTCACGACAATGATTGTATCATCCGTTCCCCTTTTGGTTTGGGCTAACCGGCCTAGAAGCGCCCGACTGGTCGCCTTTGACGATTAGCCCAATTCAACAAAAGGTCCTGTTGCTGGTTGTGCGTCAGTCACCGGCATATCGGTTTGTTAGTCGGAATGGCATATCTGGTTCAGCATTTGTTTCTCGGTCCGATAGTCTTGGTCACACTTGGTCTAAATGGCGCCGCAGTATACGACCATCATCAGTTTCTAATTCTACGACCCGTCCGTTAGCTGATTTTACGGCGGCCAGTTCCCAGCTAGTCTGAACGTAAACGAATGTAAATTGGGTCTGACTCTGTCACAATTCTGTCCCTGCTGCAATTATCTAACTGTTCCTTCACTCGTTATCGCCTTTGGGCAGTTGTGACTAACGGTCCCGTGCAGTAGATCTAATGATGTACGCAAGGGTGGAACAAACACTAACTCTGTCGGGCTTCCACCAGTCGTCTTCTTGGGCATGATCCAGTACGCGAACAGGGAACGATCTAAACGCACACGCAGTGCAGTATTTGGTTGTTATGTTAGCAGCTTTTTCACGGTCTGTACCGCCCTCTCTGTCAACCCGTTGGACGATGGATGATAAGGTGCAGTAGTTATGTGTCTAACTTTATTCAATCGAAGAAAGGTGGAAAATTAGGCACTGGAAAACGCTGGCCCATCGTCGGACACTAGAGTTTCGGGGAGACTAAAGGTCGCGAAGGCTGTGCGCAGTTTAGTTACGGTGCTAGCTAAAGTTGTTGAAGGCAAGAATGTGGGTTTAAAACCGCTTAGAATGGGCGTCAAGGATCAATAAAATCATCTGACTCTCAAAAGGACCTAAAAAGTCTACGCAGACGCGTTTCCAGGGTGTTTCTGGTGGAGCGGTGTTTTGGTTTTCCTGACAGAGTCTGAAACTTTCAAGCTTCGCTACAATGTCATCGTCTAATAGTAACTTTATTTTGGCAAATCTTGTGTGCGCGTCATGTAGTTCATCCGAAATCCTTTGGCGTCTATAACTTGTGTGCCCAGCAATAAACATCCGTTCTGGAGGCTGAACGCAGCCATCCTATTACGGAAAGGTATGAGTTCTTTGGATGTGTTATTTGGCCACCCGACTTGAGCGTCGCGTTTCACCAGCGATAAAACTGGATCACTATCAGTCTCTTGACATATGTCCGTTGACGTGACCGGGGAATCATTGAGATGCTGAACCAAGTTTTCAAGCACTTGTGAAGTGAACTCCTCTGAAGATATCTTTAGTAAAAGAAGTAGACTAAGAACCTTAGCTGTGGTATCCCGCCGGCAGGGAACGTGCTAGCTTTTATATCTAGATGCAGATAGAATGAGACCAACAAAGGCTTCTGAGTGAAGCCATTTGTTGAATCACCTTCTCTTGGCCAAGGAGGGAAACAAGAAGCTTGAGATTCGGATAGATCACTAAGGGTCGGCCAAGAAAATTGTTATGGGGACCCAACGTCCCTATAAGTATTACGGGCTTAAATTACGAAAGGTTGAAAACCCGATTCACACAAGTGCACATGTACTCGGATCAGACAAAACGCACACGTTCAGTCAGCCTTCCAACTCGTGAAACATTCACATTGTTTAGCCTTTGCACCCAGAAACAGTCTTGTTACCAATCAAACACTCATTGTTGTATCCAAGCAACATTTATTTTTCCGGACAACTCTCGCCAAACTTCCAACATTTCTGCTCAGTTTACGGACTTTGCATATTTACATAAAACCATGTTTCTTGTTTCCAGGGTTTGCGTAAGCAAACCCTTCCAAGGGAACCCCCCTTCATCACTGTTTCGTGGTATAAAAATGAGGCTGTACAACGCTAGAATCGCCTTAGCTTTGGCCAGTAAAAGCGTCTGTGGCAAAAGGCCTGTCTTGTTCTTGATTGAGTCTTGGGTTGGGAAATCGTGCGTAGAAACTTTGCGTTCGGTCTAGGAACCCGTTCGACTCGCGTGAATTAAATCTTTCGCGGCTAAGATCCGAGAAGCCACCGACTTCGAGATTTGTCAGTTACCGTGCTGTGCGACAAATAATTCTGAGTCCATGTTCGTTCATCCGACTAGGAGAGTTGGTGTTACATTGTTAGAACCTGACGTATTCAAGTGGCAGTATTCAACATAAATATTGGTGAAATCGGGTAGTACCGAAGATCACAGCTGCCGTCTATCGATCAAGCTGCGAGTAATTATGTTCTGCTGCTGTGTTCTTAAAACATCGTCTACCATGCACTCGCGTGACGTGCGTGCTCCCGGTTCATTGGGATTATTCCTTTCTATCCTCTCTCCATCTTCTCGCAGCGTTGTCAATGTTCGCTCATTCGAAGGGGATTTACCAGACGTACACAGTGATCCATCATACGTGGAAATATCTTCTACGATTAGAGTCTGTGCTATCACTAACAATTTTCACTGGCATCCGTGATTAAGCGCAAGCGGATAACTCAATCACACTGAGCCGATTGCCTTTCTGTGTGACAGCATTCGATACAGAATTCTTGAGGCAGCCCGAAAAGCCTAAGCTTATTCCGATCCGGCGTTTCTCAACATAGCTGTGAAAGAATTTGTGAACTCTCAATCTCTGTTCAGCGCTGTGTTCTGATTTAGTTAGCAGGTTCCAGGCACTCGCCATTGGTTGTGACCTTGTCAGCCAATGTGCCTGCATAACCAGTCACACGAACCGTGAGAACCACGCCGACCGCTCATTTGACCTTGCAACCACTACGCTCGCCTGACCGATGTGCGCCGCTCTCAAAGCTGGAAAAGAATGCCAACCAATCCACTGAGTCAGGTAACGACACCAGGTTGAATGGCAAAAATGCGAATCCGAAAAGGCTCCAAGCGAAAGGCATTTGCGGCTTAGGAGATTGTCATCGAGTAGTTAAAATCGATCTGGCTTGCTCGCACAGTTTAGAATGATATCAGCCGAAATGTGCAAATGTGTCCCAAAAACGGGTACGAGAGCGAAATAGCTCACAAGATGCACTTTGGTTCTGTACTGCGTGCTCCACCAACCCACTCGGTAAGTGCTTGATTATCCTAGCTCAGAAGTGCGACAAGTTAACCGCAGAAGCCGAGCAGAAGATAAACGATAAATTTACTTTAATGGAAGCATGTACCACGGAAGCGTAGCAGCTTCAAAGCAACGGAATGCTGCACAATCCGCTCCCCCTGAACCGCAATCAGCCACGTCCCCCTCTCCGTTTTTTTCTCCAGCTTTGGTTGAACGCCAGGCGAAAACTGACCGTACCTACGAGAGTCAAACAGTACTCATGGCAATGAAGATCACCACCACCACTCGAAACGTCTGGTGAAGCAACTTCCACTAGACCTGGTATATAGCATTAAGAAGGATGAAGCAGCCAAACACCAACTTTCGGTATCTGTACCTCAAATGTCTCCTGTCGAGACAAAGTCCCCTGGAACATCAGTCACATATGCAGAGATTGCTGCAAAGGTCCACTGAGAGGCCGCCGTTGCAGCCTCTTCTTTTGTAAGCACCGTTAACGCGAATAGAGGGACAAACAGCAAACAATCAGCAATTGTCAGCAGGTCAGGACAAACAAGTACCACACCTTGTAAATCAATGAAAAAGGGATCCAGACTGTTGTATGCTCAAATGTCCCTGAATCTACCACCATTACATTGCGGGATAAGTTGTCGGACGACCAAGACCAATGGGACTCATTGTGCGTGCTGATGAGTGTCAAAACCAACCCCAGGAACTTATTACGAATTACTCGTCATCCGAACTCACCACACTATGGAGAACCCAGACTTATTCGAGTAACACTAGAATCCTCCACCGGCGTAGAAAACGTTTTGCTCTCCGCAAGCGCGATAAAACACGGATCCAGTGGGATTCGCAGCTATCCTGACGTCACTTGGAGCGCGCGACAATCAAAAAGAAATAGCGAAGAGGGACACAGCAAGCAAGATCGCCTAAACGCAACCTTCATACCTGGAGTGCCAGAACATCCTTCTAAGGATGTTCAAGAGACCGGAAAGCATGATATAGAACAGTGGCAATTCATTCGTGAAATACTTTCTTTGGATAATATTGTGGTGCTATCGCTCACCAGGATACCTCTCCCACCAAATTATAGAGGATGCGACCCTAGAAACATAAAACTTACGGTTCAGTCAGAGAAACAAGAAACGGATGTTTTGGATTAATGGTGAAGAAATCGGAAACGCCTTCCTTCTAAACTTCTGTTAAAGGTCATAGAAGCTTTGTACAACTCAAGTATTAAAGCACTTGTAGCAGCAAGCATACCGATGAATTTACAGAAGCGTAACTTGAATGCTGCTTTAATTGACTCTGACGTAGGTCTAAACGAAGATTTGGACGCATCTTGACCGAATCAAGTTTCAAACGAGCTATCATTAACCCAACAAAAATAGAAGTAACTGCCGACCTCCCATCCGTAGGCATTCTCCCACACTTGACCGCTTTACCCCTCTGTGGTCTCCTAGAGACCGAGAAACTGGCCTACTTGTATACGAATGCTCAGGGTCTTTTTAATAAACTGGAGGAACTGAAAGATCGCTAAGCTTCCGGGTCATATGATGTCATTGGTATCATCGAGACATGGTTGCACACGGGAATGACGGACGCTGAAGTTTCGCTACCGGGCATGTCGCTTATCCGGAACGATAGGCTCATTAAAAGATGAGGGTTAATCCTGTATTACCGAAGCGACTTATAGTGCGAAGCCGTGGAAAATTCAGACTCGCAGTTCCCCGACACTTTTTGGTGCCGATTGCAGTTAAAAGACAGGGACACTTGTCTTATTGTCTTGGTGTACCGCCCCCCTAACTCTACACCCGAAACCGACTGCCATCTAACGGCTGCTTTAAGATGCAGTTTACAACAAAAGTACACTCACATACTTATCATGGGAGATTTCAACGTACATTGTGTAGAAACTGCTACCACGATCGGAGAACACTTCAAAGGGGATCTACAAGATCTCGTAACCAGTGTTCCTCTTTACAATTACAGCACTGCCCACTCGGTTCAGAACAGGTAACAGGCCATCTGTGCTGGATCTTGTGCTAACCAACGTGGAACATATGAATGATGTGTTGGTTGTAGACTGCCCGTTGGGTCGCAGTGATCACGCCGCCTTCAGTTTCATCTTCGTCTTCTATGCGGAATATCGGAATGGGAACGATGAGACTGTGCGAACCACCAAAGCTATGATCGATTAGCCCAGCTCGTCAGCACTACAACTTGGTCGTTCCTTGCCGAAGAACCCCCGGAAGTCGCCTGGCTCGAGTTCGTCAAGAAATTCAGTCAGCTGATTGCAGAGGCTTCAGAGATAAGAGTTTGCAAGAAGTGCACATCGGTTTCTTTCGTTAGGAGCAAAACTCGAAAATGGATGACTATGTAACGCAGCATGGTGAGTGTACAGAAACCTTCAGTACCAGAAACTTGAGCGAAATACGCAGCCCAACCTGACCACTGCACCCAACTACCAAGAGAAGACAAAGCCGCCTATCAGCAGAACATCGCAAAAGCTTTCAGTACTAACCACAAACTGCTGTACAAGCACGTCGATAGCCTACGAAAGGTGAGACAAGGATTTCCTCCACTCAAGATGGTTGATGGCCCAACAAGAACGGCTGTAGAAGCAGCAAACGCGCTGCGGATTCAATATGCCCACACGTTTCAGAGGGTCTTGCCACCAAGCGATCTTCCAACCCGTGTCCTCTCCTAGCCAGGACTAATCAAGATAACTTCTACCGCGGAAGATGTATTGCAAAAGCTGACTTCTCTACGCAAACACAGCTCGCCGAGTGTCGACGCCATTCGTCCAGAGGCACTGGAAGCAGCAGAAAGTCAACTGAGAGAACCTTTAGCTCAGTCTTTCTAGCGCTGCCTAGACCAGAATCAAGTTCCCGCCATGTGGAAGCTTGGGACAATAACCCCGATTCACAAAGGTGGAAGCAGAACTGCTCCCTCCAACTGCCGCCCAGTATCCCTTCTTCCTATACTCTCCAAGGACATGGAATCCATTGTTGCCGATGCATTGGTGTGCTATCTGGAAAACTGTAACATCATCACGCCTCAGCAGCACGGTTTCCGTCGACAGGGGTCATGTACAACAAATTTACTAATCGCACGCAGTAGTTGGACCGAGGCAGCTGACGCTGGAGAAGGTGTTGATGTAATCTACCTGGATATTTCCAAGGCTTTCGATCGTCTAGACCATCGGATACTACTCTCCAAGCTGCAGCATTACGGGATCGGCGACCATCTTTTAAACTGGATTGCTAACTACCTACTTCAACGGCAATTAGTGGTCAGAGTCCGGACCTTTTTATCGGACCCCATATAAGTCGAGTGTGGTGTACCGCAAGACTCAGTTCTAGGTCCACGTTTGTTTTGGTGTTTATTAATAACCTTGCACAGGGAATCGCTTCAAACTTCCTAATGTTTGCCGACGATATCAAGACTTGGCGCAGGATCCAGGCAAACGCCGACCAGCATCTGCTTCAGAGTGACCTAGATAAGGTGTATCAATGGTCAAGCCAAAACTTACTGCATTTCAACGTCAGGAAGTTCAAGGTGCTTTCCATCCGACCTCAGAGCAAATAATACCGGCTCGGAACGAATAGACTACAATGATCAACTCTCGAACGTGACTTGGGTGTCTTGGTTCAAGATGACTTGAGTTACTCCAGACAATCCGAAAAGGCATCCAGGACTTGAAACCAACAAGTCGGGCTGTTGAGGCGGGCGTTTGGACAAATAAACAGCTCTATATTTCGACAAATGCTCAGTGCGTATGTTCGCTCCCATGTCGAATACGCAATTCAAGCCTGGCATCCATGGCTGAAACACGACCTTAATGCATTGGAGCAGCCACAACGTCAGGCATCTAAGAACGTAATTGGAATGTGCAATCTTCCATGCCAGGAGAGGCTGCAACGGTTGGGGGTATTCAGTAGAAGCTATCGCAAACTACGAGGTGACCTGATTATGACATACTTGATTCTGCGAGACTCACATCATGTGTGCCGCTCTTTACTGCGACTAAGCACCAATACAACGCTGAGGGGCTATCCATTGAAACTCGCTGTACAGTAAAGCCGCCTGGAGTGCCGCAAAAATCTTTTCCATTCCTGCCTGTCATCCGTAAAATGCTCTCCCAGAATTGGTCGTCTCTGCACTGACATTAACAGTATTTAAAAGACGGTTGGATGATACACCCATCCATCAACACTTTGTCACTTAGTACTACGCCTCTATCCTACACCTGGAGTTTACCATGGAACTGTTGTATGTTAACCGCGGGTGCTGTGAATCTAAGCGCATTGCAGGACTACGGCGGAGCAAACAATAAGTCCTTATTTGCATATTTAAAGTACTAACTGTTTTACTATTGTTATTATTATCATTGTTGTTATGTCGATATCCCCACCAACTATCCAACGGGAATTGTAAAAAAAACGCTTCTTAACCCGAATAAATTCATTATTCATTGGGTCGCTGTCAGCCCTCCGGTGATTCGTGCAGTAAAACAGCACCAACACCGTAAGGTGAAGCATCGTAAGAGAGAATAACAGGCTTTTGAGGGTCGCAATACACAAGAGCATTTGCTGATGCTAAAAGCTTTTTAACCGCTGTGAAGGCATGTTCACGAATCCTGTTTCTATTTCAAGTTTGGTTTTTAAGTAAGAGTTGATGAAGCGGATGTAGATGTGTTGCAGCCGATGTTATGAACCATAAAAACTGGGTAAAGGCACCTAAGAATGATCGCAGTTCATGAATATTTTTGGGTGCAGGCACTTCCAGTAGCGCTCTTGTCTTTTCTCTTAATAGTCACAATCCTTCTCTTGAGAACGGATACCCAATGTAGCGTACACTAGGCGCAAGATATTTACGCTATTCTTTTTTGAAACCAAGCTGACTTTTGATAATGGTTTCAAGACAACATCCAAAGCATGCAAGTGTTCCCTGACAATACGTCAAGTAACCAGGATGTCGTCTAAGTATGCACATGTGTTTATTATGTCCTTCAACAGTGTGTCAATATACAAAATATGCACAATGAGTGAAGGTGCTGACAGTCAGTTGAGGACGAGTGACGTTCATCGCAGCTATGACTAAGAAATTCTCTAAGCTGCACATGTTACTTGAGGGTGGGTTACAGTTAATCTGGGAGAATTTATTTACATCCCGTGAGATCTACTGATTAAAAGAAAACGCAAATAGCTCCTGAACGAGATTCGTCCATTGTCGGACTATATCACAGGCTTTTTCCCAAGTCAGGAGCATTTTGTCCTCGGATAGCAGCCGCTCTCATGCCTTCTCGTCGAGAACACCCACAATTAATGCCTGAAACAGCTTCGCTTCTTCGGACTGGTTCGGTAGAATCTGATCATAGACAATGGGGATGGGTAGTAAGAAATCGAGAGATAAACTCAATTAAACTTTCATTCGAGTGTTGTCGCATGATGTTGAATTTGTAGCGTGCTGTGAACACATGTGGACTTCCCCACAAAATACTGGTTCGTGGAGTAGAACACAGATCGTAGGTCTCTTTTGCGTGTAGTTGCAAACTGTCGAAATGTTACTAGCCCTCATTACCAAGGGCTGCATCGTCTAGCGTGTTGTTGCCGCCAAGAAGCAAAAGTAGCTTAATGTAATTAATGAAAGTAGTTTTTCACTGTGTCCATTGCTAAGGTCTTTCAGTAGGGGAATTCTAAAACGCTAGAGTTGCCGTAATCGAATTTGCCATGACTCATCCGATAAGCTTCGTAGCCAATAGGTTACACCCAAGCGAAATCAGAACACCAGTACTGGAAGTAGGAAAAGTTTAGTAGCAAGCGTGAAACGGTACACTGTAGTCAGCACATGAGCACATAAAAACCATCTGCCACGAGAGCCACATGAGCGCGAGAATGAGTTCTATACCATTTTACACACATGTTAGTGCATTGTACCAAGCTTTTAGCGTGGCACATTTTCGAAATCGCGCGCAGTACTTTCAAGTTAGTGAGGCTGAGAACGCTGTTTTGGCGTCGTTGACACGCATTGGTCATGGGACGTAAACCATTGGGACACCGGTTAGAAGCCGCCAGCATAAGCGACAAACAGTCCAATGAAAGTGATCGAGCACCACCTTCTGTTCTATTTTGATGCCTATCTGAAGGAAACCTCGATGATTGGTCTCCAAACTGAAACTGTCCAATGGGCAAATTGTGTGGCCTGTCTAAGGAGGAAATCCTGGCTACCACATGATCTGAAGGTTATGCCGTAATCAGTTCGGACAGACATACTAACCAGCACATGAAGCGGTCTATAGTGATCGCTAGCGGCTACCTAATGGTGGCTTATTCAGCGGCCTAACCATGGTGGCGTAGACAGGCAACCATCTAACTGGTATTCCACAGTACAGCAATGGCTGCTAGGCGATTAGACAGTTGTGTGCGAATGTCATTGCAACTATCATGGGGGACATTGTTCCCATTGAAGTTGGTAGAAAAACCTGAACAACGAAAGTTGTATGTTTGCTTACTTCTATCACAGTTGATGACTGAACAAAAAATGAGAGGATTCCGAGTGTGGCGTTAACACGACGTTAGTGAGTGTTCGTTTGTGCCCAAACCCATGGGCGACTTTGTTAATCGGTTATCGCTTCAGTGTCTGCATGTATAGCGTTATATAAAGGTCATAGGAACCTATGTATTCATAGGATAATTAGGCTTCACTTCCATATGATCGCCCATGCGTGTTGAGACGCTTCGACAAGTGGCTCTCCAAATAGAACCATTAGAAGCACAGTCAATGCAGATGGAACCTCCCTATTACGCCCATGGACTGGCATGCTATCCTCATGAAATCGGCATTACTCAACAAAGAAGCACCTAAAGGGGCTACAATGACTACGGTGTTTATACATGCCACATCGTCCTGCTAGAAAGAACGCAAGACTTGTAATTAGTGGCGACGCAGGCAACGATAATCGACTCCTCCCAAGTACATGGAACCTATACTTCACACTAACCCTTATTGTTAATGGCCTGACAACAATCCAGACACCTTGCTTGAACAGACCCGGAGGAACAGGCGATTATTTTCATGTAGCGTCATTAGAGTGATTGTGATGAAGGAAGTAACGGACAACAAGATAGTGTTCACATGACAAGTTGATCGACCCAAACATCGATTTCTCCACCAAGAACAACTACGTCTGATTTTTCAACTCTGCTCAAAAGTATTTTAAGTTCGACATAAAACCAGCCCTTTAACTGCGCGTAGCCGCAGTCGATTGCGGCGTAAATGCAGACCAGAAACAAGCTGAGCTCTCCATAATGTCTGTTCATCCTTCATGAGCCTTGGAGCCGGATTGCACATAGTCAGTATCAAGCTGGGAACAAGGCAGCCGTGAGGCTTCATCTTTGTCACTGAAAGCGAGGCGAACGGCAGCCAACCTGCCTGCAGCTGCTTTTTTATCAGTGTTGGGGTCTGGTAATCTGGTCGCGGAAAGCGAGCAAAGAGCAGTGGCGAGCAATGCCAGAGTACACGCTGGGCAACCTTGTCGCCTAAGAGTTGGTAGATGAAAAGCTATTAGTGAAAATGGAGAGAGGAGTCGAAAGGATGACACCAGCCGGACTCTTTGGGTTTTGGCGAAACTGGTATCGAAAGAACACGTGAAAGAACAAGAATAAGTAGCGAAAGGAATTTCGATTTGTGTTTGAAGTGCGTGAGCATTGTGGTACCCAAGGTATCACTAGCCGTAGAACCCACGGTTTTGTCAAGTGGTGTGGTAATAACCGGCTGCATACGCTGAAGTAAGCAGCTGTCACAAAGGGCAACAGTCCGAACACCCTGCTCAACATCCCATTCGCAAGGCAGCAGGGAGCTGGCGACTTTTCTCCCTATATATGCCTTTTTTGGATGGGCTATGAAAGAGTCTCAATCATCCTCAGGTAGCCAGAATACAATGCTCCAATGGCGTGAGCCAATGGGTAGCCATCTTAGCTAACGGTGAGTCAGAGTCGCATAGAAATGTTTTTAAACACATTTATGGGCTTTATGTGAAAAACTACAACTCCCTGGAACACCTTGACTGAACCGTTTACGATGAAGGCCCCGAGCCAAACGTCGCTTCCCTCTCCGAAACTTACCGTCTTTTTCCCGATTAGCCAGGGTCTTCAACAAGTGCAGCATAAAGTACATTATTCCGTGGTACCAATGCGGCAAGTTGAACTATTGCCATCAAACCAGTCGGATCTACTCTTTAGTCACGACGGTCATATGTTCCTCGAAGTGGTGCCATAGTTCGCTGGCGGGATCAATTGAATTTATACGACGAAAACAGGTTAGTATGCCTATCGGCTGCTTCCGGTTACGTCTGTCCACGCTGCGACATCACGCCCAACGCGCGCGTTGAAAGCACCCATTAGGAATAGCCGATCGCCCTCGGCCAGGACGGAATCACGGAGGACAAATGAGAGTAAAACTATCTTTGCATCACCAGAATAAAACGTGGCAGGGTCATGCGTGCTAACCGAAGTTGCAAAAATTACCTCATCCGGACCGTTGACGAAGTGTCGTCAACCTTAGACTGATACCAGTCGTCTATTCTACCAGGTGGCCATTTAGGACATCGAACAATGCAAAGCAAACCCCCATGTTCACGTGTTGCTGTGGTGGCGATTCCCCATCCAGTAGAACGTGTAGACGGCAAGAGCCTCATGCAGTTTGCACTGATCAGCCAGCAGAGTCTCACTAAGTGCGGCAATATAAATGTCGCAGCAACTGAGTTCCACGGCATCTACAATAGCGCGTCAATTGGGGCGTCCATTCGTACTCCGATCCAGTAATGTGCGCGTTCCCGCGTCCGATGTTGGGCACTTTTCGCGAAGCCATACTATATATATATATATATATATATATATATATATATATATATATATATATAATTAAAATCATGGGAATCGAAGGCGGTTGATCGGCGTACATGGCGCGATCTGATCACAAAGGCAGTTGCCGAGGTGCAGGAGAAAGCCCTCATGCATGCAGAGAAGAAGCGGCAAGTGCGGAAGCGGCAAGCACCGATGGATTGTACTCCATCGACATCGAGCGCATTGCGTTGTAGAACATGCGGTCGCGAGTGCCTTAGTCGGGCAGGCTTAGTGAGCCATGAGAGAGGTCACTCGGGACCACTGCCGAAGCGACGACGGGTCCCGCAGTGAACGTAGGCAGCACCGGCGCAGCGTTTGTAGGCACGCTGCATTCGATTTACTAACCGCGCGCTTGCATGCTAAGTCTCTTTATTTCAGGTGGTGGGTTTGCAATTTTGTTCTAATGATTTTCTTTCTCATATAAATGTCTACCTTATACTCCCTGCTATAAACATGCACATGTCGCTCCCGCCAACTGTAGTCGATTTCCATAACATTTTCGTCTTCGTGGCATTTCCGTAAAGTATACTTTCTGACCTCGTGAACTTATCTAGGATTCGTTTGTAAACAACTTATTTAATATGCTCATTAACTTAAGGTTTATGTCACCGTTTCCTTATGCATTATTCGAGTTATTTTCTTTGTCTCTCTCTCTCAAGTGATTGGCTGTTGTTTGATATCCCAGGTGTGGCTGCGCTTGATGTGCATGTTGACAAGGTGCCTACCTGTCTATTACCCACTATCTCGTCCATCTAGCTCCAGGAGACAGTTGGTCGTTGCTGGAGGGGACGGGGTGCGCGTTCCTTGTGGCCGTGTTAGGATCAAAGAGTGGTTCCATGCACTCAGTGTGGAGCGGACTACGGTCCAGCCACCGCCTTGTGTGCGCTTGATTCCCAAATACAGTGTGCTTGTGTTTGCCTGTGGAGGAGTGTGGGCCGGCTCCGTTGATGAAACGTGGCTCCCATCCACATACCTCCCGGTCTTATTCCTTCGGGTTTACACTGGATATGGGGTGTGTGGTTGGAGTTGTGGGTGGTGCATCGCAAGCCATGCATAGTCCCCCTGTAGACGCAGGCGTCCTGTAGCTTGCCACGGTGGCAGGTAAGTCCGAAACCGGATGCCGCCAACCATATATATATATATATATATATACGTCAGATGAACACACCTTGTTTCCATCGAACTTTTCTTATATATATATATATATATATATATATATATATATATATATATATATATATATAAGAAAAGTTCGATGGAAAACAAGGTGTGTTCATCTGACGTAGTGCCAGATAGCCAGTGTTATGAACATAGGTGTGAGGTTGTTTCGATGGGGAATATGTAAGCTTCAGCTGGAGGAAATATCGCTAAATTAAAAACATGAAGGTATTCTTTCAAATTACATAAATGTTTAGCAAAAAATACTACAAGGGGGCCAAACGCCGGGCGGACAAATACCACTGGGAGAAAAAGAAAATTGATGTCTGTACGCTTGAAAAGTATTGGGTTTTGAGTCCTGTGCATTTGTGCAGAATGGATCGTAAGGTGAGAAGTTTGGTTTGGTTTCATCCGTGTCACGTTATCAACGGGTGCGATGCATGCTGGAAAAACGAGAATTGGGGTCAGCCAACAGTTCCATGGGATGTCCTGTTTCAACTACCATCCCTTGATCCAAGACGACGATGCTAAAGGCAAGAGAGAGCACGAGCAATGCAAGTGTAAGATTCGATTCTTTCGGCATCGTGGGGATACGTAAGCGAGTATTATTTAGGGTCATCGTTTAAAACAGATGTGAAATAGCCAGCTGGACTTCTCAATACATGAAAGCGAGTAGGCGCTAGGCAAAATCTGTTAAGCCGAGTGTAGAAACGGAACGTTCATGTATATCGGCACCTGGAGATTGCTACTCTATGGCCCAGTGGCTACCATCCGATGTCAACTAGGGCGCAGTGGGCATACCAGTTCAAGTCATTCATCAGTGTGCAAAACACATTAAAGCTTGTCTGTTTACTGGTTCGTCTAGCTTAATTAATTTGTTGCATACATTTCGTCACCACAGGAGGTGGCATCGACAGTGCCGTTATGTGCATTGGGCAATCTTGGCTATTGAATCGTCCTTCCGTAATCGACAGGCAGGTGACTTTTCAAAGTGAGACCGACTTACGTCCCGTACTCTGCTCAGCACATACTGAGGATGCCGCCACCCAGTGTGGTGGCAAAACGTATGTAACTATTTAACCAAGCTCGGCGAACCAATCCACAGATGAACGACCAACCCCGGGGTACTAGTGTTTGAAATCAATCTGAACAGTGTAAGTCTGTTATTCAGTGATAATCTGAGAGGTGAAGTGCGTTTGATCCATTCTCTACGATAAACGAAGACTCGGAAACAAGAAAAATGGCAAAAACGGCAGAAAAATGTAAGAGAAAGTTCAAGGAAAAAGGAAAAGAATGGAGTCATGATTGTTACTACAAAGAAACAGGAGCACATATATGTTGCGAATCTCGCGCGGAAGTCATGTGAGTGAAGACTCCAACCACGTTTGTGACTGCCCTCAAGAATCCCAAGCCAGTTGGTCAACTTCTGTTTTTTCATCTCGTCATCAGTTGGCCACTGTGCCTTTGTCTAACAAGGCGCGGTGTGTAAAACCAACATACATCAACATAAACGAATGATAAATGTGAGACAAATAAAGATCTGCCAAAATGGACGGTAGGAGTTCAGCAGACAAGCAGGCAAGCCGGGCGCGAGTGGTGCAGCCACGTCTCCAGATGTGAACGAGGCTATGCAGCAGACATTGATCTAATTTATTCACGTCCCTTCATCACTCAGCGTTAAGTTGATGTCCCGTCATAACGATAAAATGTTTTGGTTTTGAAAGGTCATATGGTCTTTCAAGTGTTCTTAGGGTAGTTAAATCAACAAAGATGATACAGTAACGCAGATAAATGAACCTCACGAACACGTCTAGTGGTCATTTATTGACAGTGGGAGCCGGTTTGAAGAAACGACTTACGTCGCAATGGTGTAGGTCACATGAAAAAGCGTGTGGTCACAGGTGTTATTGTGCTCACCAGTAGAAATACAGCGACTGAGTAAAGCAACCGGAAGACGGAGAATCCATCTTGGGTAAAATGACGACGGTTACGAACCAGACAAAGTAAATAATAAAACAGAGGTAATCACGATTACACAGAGCACAAAATCGATGAAACCGAGACAAGGTAGTCGTGAGAAACCCTATTGGCCACATTAAGCTAAGGGTAGAACTTCGAGTAAACTGGAAATGGAACCACGTTAGAGGAGTTAGGGATTGGAGGGTCATTTGGAAACACCCGTTACGTGAATGAATTACGGCGCGCCATCTCAATGGATACCATAATTCGCATTGAAGTGAACCTTGGTCAATTCGATTACGGGGGCGCTAAATGAAGCAGATTGATGTTGGGTGCTGCCCACACGAACACACTCCACTCCACGACTGGTCTCGAGCCTAGTTGATCCCATATGATAGAGATAGGAGGCATTCGGACAAGTAAGTCACCGAGTCGCCTCGAGCAACACTTGTCACAAAGGTGAATGACTGATTGAAAGGTTGCGTTAAAGCACGCGCTGTGTGTGAAACGCGCTAATTCAACGTGGACTAGGGGTAGACGTTTCGGTTAACATCCTAATGACCCCAGGTTCCTTGCTTGCTATATCTACATAATGAGACCAAATAGGTTGGAAACCGATCATGGAGTGTAGTGTTTGCGAGCGGACAATATCCAATTTCCATTTGTTTCATCAGTATAGAGATACGCTTCCTGTGGCATTAAGT
This sequence comes from Dicrocoelium dendriticum, assembly GCA_944474145.2. Lineage (NCBI taxonomy): Eukaryota > Metazoa > Platyhelminthes > Trematoda > Plagiorchiida > Dicrocoeliidae > Dicrocoelium > Dicrocoelium dendriticum. The sequence goes on along the minus strand of OX104066.1, from coordinate 86,182,666 downwards.
CCAGTAAGCAGAGGAAGCACCGCAAACAAACGGGATCAACTCAATCAAAGGTACTCAATTGTAGGGGGAATGATAATTTGTTTCCAGTTATGGCAGATCTGTATTCGTCGCACATTCATCAACCGATAAGCCTTCCGCCCACACAACACATGAGACTTTGTATTCCAACCAATGCCCAAGTCTTCTCTTTGTTTTGTTGTTGCTCATGTGTCGTGGCACTCTGCCAAATAGTTGTCGGTCAAGTGTCGAATAATGTATAATATGGCAATATGCTAGTGTGTGGTCAATACGGATGGGGGCCGAGTACATTTCACTTTCAGTGAGTCACCGGATCGACGTGCCAAGACCGCTGCTGAATATTACCCGGAGAGCACCACGCCATAATCAATAGACCACAGATAAAAGACGACAGGGATATGAAGTCCGGATTGTAGGCATTGTTCTGCATCCATGGTGCCCGCTTCAGATTTGATCCTACCGATGGTGAAGGCTATGATACCAACATCCAACACGTCAAGGAGGCCAAGTAAGAAACTTAAACTCTACCAAAGTGCCTCTTTCGACAAAGCGGTGGACCAAATATCTCATTTGTGTTATCTTTCAAGCAGGGGCTATTTCCAAGCGGTCACCATACCATAACGCCTGCCTTCCACCTCCCCTGATTCTTTGGACTCTTGGTCATACGGAGGGATGCAGCTGCGCCGTTTTAACTAATGTTATCAGGGCTCCAGGAATCCATCCACAAACCGAAGAACTAAAGTCAGATGAACATGTAGCCTCGATGGACTTCATGACACATTTGATGTATCCAGTAGATGCCAGGCTCTCTAATCTGGTTTATCAGTGACATCCGAAGTTTCAATTTAGGCCGGATATTCACTAGCGAATGAGCATCATAGACCTAAAATGAATTATTTATAAGCAGTAGGGGGGTTTATTAGGTTTTGTGTAGGTTCGTCGCAGTTAGACACAAGCAAACAGCCACCACACATCTAGGAAAGCGCTAGACGGCCATTTCCTCCTATTGGGACTCGTCAGTAACCCGCACCCGCCGAATCCTGCCGAATTCGAACCCACGACCTTACTCTTGTGAGTCAGCGACTTATGTCACTGAGCCATGGGGGACGGCAGCGAACCGCCCCGACTGATATCTACCTGCGATATAGCGCGGCTCATCCTCCACTGTCTTGCATGTTATGAATGTGCAGAGGACAAGGCTGGCCCCCAGAGCAGCGACTTACTTTGCAAGCCGCCACCAATCGAGGTGACATGTAAGCTGCTAAGGCGACTATTAATTGGTTGTAAGCAGTAGGGGGTGTTTATTAGGTTTGTGTAGGTTCGTCGCAGTTAGACGAATGGATTACTCTGCTCTGAGGCCTGCAACCTAATGTTTCCGATGAGTGGGATATGGGGAGAGAAATACTGACTTCAGCTTAGGCACCAAACCGAAGGAATTGAAAATGGAGCTCAGCTCTCAACCAAATGGCACTGAAAAAGAGCAGATCAGCACATAACAGCGGGTTGTGAAGATACTTAGGTTATCAAAATGAATCGAGATTCGATTGCAGTAATGAAAGGAATTAATTAAACTTCTTGACATGTAGATAGGTAGTATGGAAAAATAAAAAAAACCTGGGGGCCGTTAGAACGGCTTTGTGGATCTGTTGCGCACACTTATTGGTCAGCCAACACTATCACTAGATAGGCCCTCTGTGAACGTTTGACAGTTCGCTCGATTAGTCCCCAAAATAAGGTTAGTAGACACGGTCTGGTAACAAAGGAACGGTTTTGTATCCAAATTTAGAGTAGTTCCACTTACACCAGTGGCACCCGACCCACCGTGAGTAATTCTGATTGGCTGCTCATTTGGATGGTTTAATCGCTCAGTGCGATCAAGGACTCTCGGTTAAATCGCGTGGTAGTCCGGCTTATTCAGCACGTTTTTCTATGACTCGGGCCTCGACGGGCATGAAATTGCGCATTACGCTTGGAACAACCAGATCAATGATATATGGTCTAGCAGCAATTCCCGATAAACTGGACTCAATCGTATAATTGAATCGAACCTAATTAGGACCATTTCTGACACCTCACAACTGTTCACGCGGATTCGAGTGAAAAGACAGCATAGGCAAGTGAGAGTCCTGAGTATAGCGATTATGCTGTTGGCAAGCGGTCGCACAAGGAGCCGAACACAACAGGCAAAACCCGTTGCAGAATAACGCGTCATGATTGCGCTGAACAAAACAAACAAAGTTGCCTGGCGCGAGTTGATGAGTTTGAACGACTCACTTCAAGTGCTGGAAAGAAATAGCCAAAGTAACCACTAATGGATGACCGCGAGTAGCCGTTCGTAGTGCGTGCGAATCGAAAAAAATGTCCAGTGAATAAACACAAATGTGCACACCACAGGCACCCTTCAAACAAGACAGCGTCTGATAAATAGTGGTCGGTGGTATGAGATAGACAAGTGCGCCACTGTCGTCTATGTCGATTAGACTGAAGAGATTAGACCATGGACGGTTGACTGCGTAGAGAAAAAGGTGCATTACTTAGTTGGTTTAAGCCTCTAGAAGGCTGTAATGACGTTGATACAACTACGGAAAAAAGCAAATATGGATGGATAACCGACGCCGTTCTAAATCGTTTCAACAAGACATATTTATCAGTCGGCCATAGCTACAAGTTACCATATCGCAATACTCCGGCAGTCCAGAAGAGAATCAAAGTAGCGGAATATGGTATCGTGACAGCACAGAGAACAAAATTAGTAGATTTGCACTAAACGGAAATACTCTCTATCTGTGAGCATGTAAACGATTACTGAAAACAACATCATATTAGTGGCGTACAAGTCGGTGTCCAATACAGTTGACAGTCGGTGGGCAATGATGATCACAGTGGCATGTCTAAACTGGTCCCCGACGACCGTCCGCATGACCAGATCAGCTGTCGCGGGATCCATAGCAGCGGTTGCCTCGTCCAACACGAGAAGGCGGACGCGCCCACGAGATGATAGGAAAACTCGAGCCAAGCAGATCAACTGACATTGTCCAGCCTGAAACAAACAGGATCGCAGGTGCAGTATGAGGGGCTGGCAAACTCACGTGGGCACCGGCTGGGAGCACGAGGGCCGTTCCTTTATACGAAGGGACAAATATGGCAAACCAGTCAAACAGAACGCGTTCACATTGGTTGAGGCCAGGACACCGAAGATGCGGGGGTCATTGCTTCCATAATTAGAATATATAGATTAATATCTGGATGGACAAATAGAACCGTCTTTTTCACATAACACACACCGCCTGCTGAGGCTTGATTTTTGATTTTCGCGGTTGGATAAGACACCATGCAGAGTAGACCGTGGACAACAGTGCTGCACGCAAAGCAGTACAACAAAAGCTGTAGAGATTTTGGTGTCATTCGCCACAAACACTGGCAGCCCAGGACCAGTTTCGTCTGTGTTTAGACTCATGAGGTGGAGATATATGGAGCTGGGAGTGAAACTCGGGACAGAATAGTTAACGACTGACGTCTTGATCACTAAACCAATGAGATGTGTAACGCTGTTTTGAAAACCTGTTTCATGGCACAGCCAAGTAGATTATGAGTAGCATTCGGATGCTTCACTTCGGTCGCTAGTGATGACCGGATAACCAGTTCGAAATGAAAGTGCTTAATCATGAATCGTAAGTCCAGTAAAGAGTAAAGAGTAAAGAGCGTCGATGGCAGACGACCCAGTATAACCGCGAAACTGAAGGTTACGCATGCGTATACTGGGGTGTGATTGGAGTCGAAAAAAGAAGTTAAAATGTTGCATATCCTCTGTAGTTGCTGGGAATACGGCCAATTTCAGCCCTGCACATTGTGGGACTAAGTGAGCGTAGTGAACGTTTGCAATAGAAAGTGGCGCTGCTATCATGGATGTAATGGTTGGAATGCATTTGAAGAAAGCGGCCGCTTGTCACTACATGGCACGCGCCGACCCCCAAACTATCTCATGAGCGTTGTTTCAAAACCGATAGGCAATATGCCCCGGTGTTTATGATTCCATTGGAATCCAAGTACGTGTTTCGCCAATTGTAAACTTAAAACAGACGGTTCTCAGCTTGACAGTAAGCAATGGAAACACACAAGGGAGTTCCCAAGGAGGCTTGTCTGCTGCAGTTTACAAGTTTATGCCTTCCACCTGTAAAATTGCTGACCAGAAACCATCCCATGATCGCCAAGGGTTTCACATCTTCCTATTCGCTGTGGTTATTCTTTTGTGGGATCGGAGACTACGTCTTATCGTATGTAAGAGGGTTGGTGCTAATGGGGCGACCAATATTCAGGTATGTTTGTGCAAGTGTCCAGAAGTGTCGACTCCCATGTTTTGCGCTTATGTATTGACGTCGTTTAGGCAATCATTTCGTAACCTTATAGACCGTTTAGGTGTTGTTTCTGTATGCGAATCAGTCCCACTCGGATGCTAACGATGTCACTTCTCTCTTATTGTTTACATCCGATTGGTAGGTACTCTATTTGTTCTGTCCTAACTCGCTTTATCTGGTCGCGCGCTTTTAGTGCTGTGGTCGATGTTTCCATATTCTATGCGTCACGCTACATACACAGCGCAACTTTCCTACGAAAAAACCTGAATCTCACTTCAACTATTTTGTGTTCACAGTATCATTAGTCGCAGGGGAGACACACCAGTTAGCTAGTTTGCTTCAAAAGAAATGCCTAGAGCATAGGAACGGAGACGGCTGAATTGGAGAACTGGAGTGCTAGAGCCCATAGTTGTCAACACAAAGCAAAATGCTATAGGTGAACTACGAACCGATAAGTTGCATCCAGCTTCACCGCAGTCAAATTCAAGGGTAAGTCCCTCCAACTGTAGCCAGTCCCTTAAATGAGCGGCGTCCAGGGCACTCCAAAGTTCATCATCTGTCCGATCTCCAAATGGATCCAGATTGAAGCGCAAAGAGCCGGAAAAGAGAACCGGTTCCTGAGAATCAAAAATAATAAGTGAAATAATAAACCTGGCTTATTTCATGATGGGGAAAAATTAAGCGCGCCTGAATAAAAAACAGTTGGAATAAGTAACTATGTTTCTACAACCGTACATATTTAAAAACAGAGCGTGTTAACTGCATTGTGAAATTAAACGCGCCATCCTCACTGACATTTGGCAACCAGAGTGAAGTGACACAAATATATTGCTCGAAAGTAAGAACGCCAGGCGTGACAGCTTCTAGTGATGTACAAGCATAAAGCGAAACGCTTCATTGGAAATGGGTGTATAGAACAGGTGGATTATATTAAGAAACTCTGGGAAAGTAGTAAAAGTAAGTGCGCTCAGGAAGAGGCTCATTGTTTTGGAAGATATAGCGCCATAGACACGAGCGAAGGTAAGGTGCTCGTTGACCAAATCCAGAACGACGAGGAAAGGTCGGAGTAGATGCAACGGACAGAACATTGAGCTCATATCTCTAAATTGTGCAGTCTGGAGGTAAATATGTTAACAGTGAATTTCACAAGCGAGACTGGAAAGAGGTAAACTCATGAAGGCAACGGTACATGGATGTCTCGAGGATGAACAAGTAATATTAACCAATAAAAATCATCAGCAGTACGCCGGAACATTGTACCGACGCTTTGCTACCACGCGACCACCACCGATCACGCGTGGGCTGAGTATACAGCGAGTAAGCCCATCCCTTTGCGGATTTGAACCGGTGACCTAAGGATTGCAAGCTAAGCGTGCAATCCCTTCGGCTACCGGCCGACGCCATATTAGCTAATACCATTTACACGCCGATGTTTCTGCTGGCGCAATGACAGCTCTGTTCGTTGCAAATTTCTTTACTGTAGAAAGTAGTGCCAATTTTAAAAAAGCATCAACAGTACGCCGACACACCGTGTCGAAGCTTCGCCGCCACGCGACCACGAACAGTCGCTAGAGGGCTGGGTATACACCGCGAGCTCGCCCGCACCCACGTGCAGTCGAACCGGTGACCTCCAGAGTACAATGTAGGTGCGTAAGAATTTCGGCCACCCTCGACAGAAATCTTCAAAAACACGATGTACCACTTTGGTGCAGTGAAAAGAAAACTGAGGTGGAGAAAAAACTCATTCGACGGGAAACGAGCACGTGGGGTGCCCATCCCACATACACGGAGCAACAGCTTCAAACAACGCAGAAGCATGAATTTATGCAGCAATAATCCAAGACAGAAACGAGTGAAGGCATTTGAATGCTTTCAACTACAACAAGTGGTTTACTGATTCGTAGTGGGTTCGTCGTTTAATGTCATGACTCGGGTAGTATGGGACGGAAGTCGGGTGAGATGACGAAAGGTGGCTTGGTAAGTTCACGTAGGAGTGTGACCAACATAGATCGGCCGGCTGGGTAATATTCTTTTAAATATACGAGGTTACTTTGCAATACGCCACGAAAGGAGATTGAAATCAAGTTCTCCATTTGCGACCTAGCACTTCCTTATTGGCGAAATAGGATATATGTCATTACTAAACCACAGGGTGGAACCTGAGATAATTTGCCGTCATCTTCACAAACCATAAAAGGCCGATTAGTCAGGAGTGCTGCTTTGATGGCAATGACAGACATCAATGTATGCTTGCTAGTAGAAAAGATAAGGTTTAAAACTGACAGCAGGAAAAATATCGCACGGCATAGGAAAGTACGTTAGTAAATATATTCTGTTGGAATTCATCTTGATCAGGACAAGCCTGGCAAACGCCTAAGCAGATAGAGAGCAATTGACAACCATTTCAACTTTCCAGAACTTCACAGCAACACACACTCCTTTTGACAGATGTGCAGTCAAACAACAACTTCTGGTTGGAGAACAGGAGCAGAAATCTCAAAGCAATGACAAACATGAGCAACTGACATGCCAAATCAAACTGCTGCTGCTGCGATACAATAGAGGTGGCAGGTAAGCAAGTAAGATATTTCAGTGCCCAGCTGTGAAATAAATTAAAGTACTGATACCTAACCTTAGTTGACTGCAAAAGTCCTGCAAAGACAAATGCTCCAGCACCAATGGGAGCTCTCACAGAACAACAGCAGTCGCATAACTATACGGAATCGCCAGGAAATGGGCTCAATCGATGACTCACCTGAGGTAAAATACTAAATCGTGACCGGATTTCGTGTAGCCCGAGGCGGCACAAGTCTATTCCGTCTACCATGATGGGGCCACAGTTGGTTAGAGATGCAGGAAGATTTTCGTAATCCTCCGGTAAAATAGTTGGTTCAACCAATCGAAACAAACTAGATGCCAAGGAGGACTTGCCGGCTCCAGTGCGACCCACAATACCGATGCGGCGCCTCCCTGGATCACCGCTAAGGCTCAAATCGATCGAGCGAAGCGCGGTTATAGTATGTGGTTCATTGCATCGATTCGGCTCAGAATGAGGCAACGGGCCATCCAACGGAGGTGTGTGCTCAAGTCGGGCAACGGGCTTGTACATCACAGTGGCCTTATTGAAGAGCAGGTGGCAACATGGAGCCGGCCAATCGGCAGGTAGTGAGCCGTTGAGGTCACCGTCCCAAGGGGCTTCCTGTTCGATCTGGCAAATGAGATTTGTTATACTCCAGCCAGATATAATAGATGCGAAATGTGCATTGTGTGGAGTGGGTAGAAAAACACAAATGCGTGTGTCGGCTAGAAGATATTGTAAGAACCAGTGATAGTTGTGTCTCAACCAGGGTTGTCAAATCAAGGCTATCGTTACAACTGTTGGGTAACAAGTACATAAACTGGGACCAAAACAATGGTTGGGTTTCTAAGAAGAAACGAACCAACGGAATACACAAAGAAAAACATTTGTACAGAAAGACTGAACAAATAAAGGATATCAAAAGCAAAACAATAAACTAAGGCACCAGGTTCACATAACAACGAAAGATAGGCTGCTACGTGGAGGAGCTGGAGGGAGAATGCGAAAGAGATCAGAGATTTGATATCCCAACGTGACAAAAGTGACGGCAATCGAGTAAGATAATTACAGGAGTGGACAACGTGATGCCTCTAAAGTTACAGAAAGTTTAGCACACATTGTGTGACGATAGGGAACACAGATTTACGCCGCTCATCATCATCACCAACAACAGCAAAACATCAGCCACTTGAAATGATGTTTCACCACCGTAAAAACGACAATGACCTACGGAGCGAACAATAAGAGGCAGAGAAGGGGGCTACGGTAAAACTTAACACCACAAACATTCAGGGTCAAGAGGCCGACACCTTGTCAACAACATGCCATCACAAACAGCTGGCTATGGTGTTAAGGCGGCAGCAGCAAGACAGTTTCCTTGCAGCTTTCACTGCTCCGCGTAACAATCAGCCTTTACCCCTCAGATAACTCAATAACAAACAGACTTTAAACAGGCAGTCTGACAAGGAGATGAGAGCAGAGGCGCCAGTGCTGTCGACTGTGAGCCATGTCCTGTAACGTCTCGAGGCAAGCACAAGGCGAGTAAGGTGAACTCCAGGCTGGAAGGAGAGACGGATTAACGTTACTGAGTTTGGAAGTAATTGAGTTCATTCTCGCTGTCAAGTAATTTTCCGCCTACCTCGGGCCGTGCGCCACACTACGACTGGCAGACTAAGCAGGGTCCTCTCCGGTAAACGGGCAAAACAAGCCAATGCAACTTATTACGTGCTATCTGTTGTACTAGGGAACAAGCATAATTATCACTGCCTAGCACTCGACTACGCACAGCATTTTTGCGGACATCCTGGTGCCATCCGACATCAGAAACTCTCAGCCAAAAGCGAGGAGCAAAGACGTGAAGCCGCGTCACATCGTCAGATCAAATGGGCCAAGTTTCACTCTCAAAGTTGGTCGGTCCTCACTGTGGCCGTGAAAACAGGACCTTTCAGACAGAGGGAAATCCCGTTATGACGCCACATATAACGCAGAGTAAAGTAGGCCGTTCTGGCTTTTTTAATACGTGAACTGACTTCATTTGCTATGCCCCCGCATCGCTGCCGACGTGATTAGCACATGCGGTCCGATTGCGCTCCCTGCATATCGTCACTATAATTGATTCACTACAGTTAACTAGGATTGGCTCTTCCATCTAGAGCTGTACGAACAGGGAGGTCAGAGTTTGCAGAGGACCTCACTAACATCCTTAAATGGTGTGGTTGTAAGGGAATTCGGGCCAGCAGCACGAAAGCGAATAAAGGCTGCGATCACGTTTCGGACTTCAGACGCCGACAGAGCCTCTAAACTAACCGTTCATGCCTCGTCCTGCATCATCTGAGTAGGAAGATGCCCTGGAACAGAGGGCCAGCCGAATTGATCTTGAAAGTGTTCCCTTCAAAGAGCCATACGGTGTTCTTTATTGTGAAACAGGGCACCCGCACTTTCTATGATTGTCCCACTGACGCTTGGTTTCCTGGGATCAGTGGTGCGGATCAGTTGTAAAGGCTTACGATAACTGCCTACGGCTCCCGCATTTACGGTTTCTTGAGCCCGACTGGTTCACTAGGATTCCTTGTTAACACACAGAGTCCGTTTTAGTTCGCGCCTAATAATTCGCCTAGTTACATTGTGTTTAGAGCCAGCCGGGAGTTTTCTTCCAGATTCCAACAGCTTAACAGACTTCTCGGATATCTAGTGATAGATGCGGTGACGAGTAACAGTGCTACAAGCGGATGCTCCTGCGTGGTGCATGGCGGCCGAGATGCTATTCCATTGGACCTGAGTGTCATTAGGACAAGACAGCGAAAGTTCGGTACGCAGTGCATCCTGCTAGGCTTGTCTGATGGAGGGCTGGGATAATTTCTCAGTTGCCAGTCGGGAGAGACAGTCGGTGCGCCTTCCGAGTAAGCTCATCGCTGGTCAGCTGTAGGTAGACGCCAATTGTTAATTCGGCGCCCACTATGTCTAAAAACGGTGCTACTAAAAGGCGCCGGTGCCCCGCAAACAGCTGTAATAATAGATCTCATAGACTGGCCAAATTGCAGCTTCACCCGACGTGGTGCAACCACAGCGTATAACGCACATCGAGGAAGCCGATCAGCAGGCATCCGGAGGATATGACATAGACAACATAAGGTAGTAGGATTTAGCAAACACACGATAGAAGCACCAGAAGGTTTCTTACCATAAACGAACTGGTGAATCGCAACATAGCACCTGGTTTTCCAGCCAAACGTGAGAAATAACCGGCAGGCACCGTTGGTTAAACAGAGTTAAACGTTTAATATCTTCACTTCGAATTGGCGAGATATCTAATCCATACAGTAAAACCGGCCTTACCGCATCGTTATATATTCTACTTTCACTGAAAGACTGATACCTCATCACCTACATAGATGGTTGAGTCTTTGGAAAGCCACGCGAGCCTTACTGATTATATTACCGTAAGCTACAGACAGTCCACGTGGGTTGGTCTGGAGCTACTGACTCGACCTGACCATGTATTCGTGCGTGCACGCAAAACGTTTAGTCTACACATTCCGACTAAGTGTCCACAGCCGAGAGTGCTTACATGTCGACTGCAATTACGAACCGCGAAGTAGCAGAGTAGAGTTGAATCGTAACACCAACTGTTATGAAGGAACGAAGTGGTCGACCGGTAAGGGGAGTAGTCACTTCTGGTGCAAGATGCAAAGGTCTGAAGCCTAATTGGAGCATAGGGATTACCTTCCCCAAGATGTCAAGTTGAAAATGTGCACGATTCTCTGGAACGATTTCTAACCAGTAGGCTTTTGAGGTCATGAAAGTTTTGTTGGATGGTGTGACGGAGAAAGCTAACGTGGTTACGAACAGCAGATTTGCTTACAATTCACTCGACATATGCGTACAAGGAACGCGAGTGCAGATGAAACAATAAGTAATAACGATGGACAGTTGATACGATCTGCAGGCAAATCGACCAAAAACACTGGGTACGGCGTTTAATCATGATTATGTTTAGTATCGGAACCAATTCGGGATGCTGACGCATCAAACTGTCAAAATAGATGAGATCTGACATGGAAGCAGAACAAGGCGCCTGACGCTAGCAACAATGCAACATTGTTGCGGGGCTGCCCTTTCCAAACACTGCAACATCGAATCTCCTTATTTCGGATGTAGCCACAATGATCGAAATGATGGAAGGTAACTTAAAAGTAAACCGTGCGCATATCATGATTGCGTGTCGCAATCCGGGAACATGATGCGTACTCCAGAACCCAACAAGGAACCTCGCATTGCTGTAGAAGGAAGACGGAGTATCATTGGTGCTTAAAAGGTCTGGTTCATCCACGGTGATCGCAAGCAGTACACTTGGACCATTCTGCAGTGGTATATGACGATCTTAGTGGCAGTAGAGTCGGTGAGAAACTGGGGACAGACTTCTGCCCCGGAAAAGAGTACTTATAGAGTGCTTCTACTCTTCGCTAGGTGCATGAACGCCACCCACATTTACAAAAGTCCATGAAGTTGGTTAAGTTTGACTTTAATACTGCCATTTAGTCCGTTGAACAAACCTGTTTGTGGTGAGGTTTAAGTATGAAGAATATGCTATAAAAGTTCAGATTCAAAAATAAACCTATTATGATTCGCGGAGCACTATGAAATTTTCGGGGAAAATTACCCTCGGGTAACATATAACGGCATTATTCACATTTTCCTGTACAACTGCATGGTGGAAACAGTCACATATAACTCGCTACGGCCTCCGATCGCACTCTGGATTTAAGTTGATGCAGGTTGATCAACCGCAAAAATTGGAGTATGCGGGCGATATAGCTCTCCTTAAACCGAACGTGGATGCATGAAAGAGATGCTGAACAGACTAACGCATAATGGTGCATGCTTTGATATGAGCTTCAAAGTGCTAAGGGCTGTTAGGTGATTGTGTGAGCGACATCACAAACAGGAGACTTAGAAGATACAAGCGGATTTCATTCCAACTCTGTCAGATGGCCATCCCAGATCCAGAAAAGCATTGAATGAGCTTTTAGTTGCTTGGGGAATCGTGAACACTCTGGATTCCATCTGCTCGTTATGCGGCTACGCTTAACTGAGCAAATACATGTGAAACAGAAACTCCGAAATCAGCTGCATAAGAGTGACGTTCCCAAGTATATCGTATTCGTATTCTAACAGTTTCGGAAAGGCCGGCATAGAGAGTATCAAAACTGGGCCTTAGAGAATCATAAGTACTGCGGTTGTTAGCATACATGCAAGCGTATTCACAAGTTGAGAAAGCTATAACGACTGTCTCGACATAACAGGTGCAGGGTGTTTTGGGGTGGGCGAAGGACTGACCCACAGTGCCATTTAGGTGAAGACACGGGTTAGAAAAGACACATGGTCGGGTAGTACGATAGGAAAAAAAGCGGTTAGGCGGTTAGGTGAACAGAGAGGCAGTACATTGAAGGAATGATGTCGTGAGTCATCGAACTGTGACCTTAGTTTGCAAACTTGGTACAAATCCGGACTCACCAATGTGTACTCCCAAATGCGCTCCAACGATACAGCACTTGTTTCAAACTCTGCCAATTGTTTGACAAAAACAGAGAAGTTTTCCGCCGCATCCATAGCATAGATGACGACGAGCCCGGCAAGACCAGGTGTTAGCATAGTCCGGTTGTAGACTACGACGATAGTGACGAGAAGAAGCATGACACGGTCGATCAGCTGGGAGAGCAGAAAAACAAATGTTGGTAAATAGCTACATGAGGCAGTTTGTGGAGAAGTGATATTTATCACATGATCGATAGAAATTAAGAGCACGTCACTAAAAATGGTCCAGGGGGACGAAATAGGGAAGTAGCTAGTCTACAGAAGGGCGTTGATAATTGCACGCAAACGGCGCAAACTGTGGTGAAAAATGGCCGAGTTTAAGCACTGTAACGTTTTTAGCCAAAAACAATGCACATTTTCAGGTCTGTGAGTAGCAAGCAGTAAACAGATTTTAGCTATCATGAGGCGCAAACGTGCGGATCAGACACAGGAACACAGATTCGCTTGTCGGTAGGGACTGGTCCGCATACGCCCATGGTAGCCAATTGAATCCCGCTGCTCAGAGGGATGAGCCACACACAGATGAAGAGAAACACGACCCAAAAAACAATGGGCAAAAAGCGGTGAAACTGAACCGAATACGAAAACCAACGGAAATAAGGAATCATTGATCGAATGTGGTAACAATACACAGATAAGCTTTACTACCAAATGTAACACCGCAGTATAAAAAGAAAAGAAATACTAATTCCGCAAAGAAAAAGGCAGATCGTATCCACAAGCACAGAGTAACTGAAAAAAGGGTAGATAAAAAGACATAAATGATTGAATCCAATGAAGTATTCGTCAGAAGAATGTGGAACCACGAGGCCTGGAAAGTAAAGGCAGTATTGTGCAACGAGTATTTGTCATCCCTGATTCGGGAAACACTAATCGGATCGAAATGGACTAATAAGGGAAAACGAGAAACTATAGACCCCAACAAACGGAGTTGAAAAAAGCAGTAACCTGGTTAGGTTTCTACTGCTACTTAGAAGCTAAGTGCACGCAGGCTAGAGCACAAAGTTGTCTAAAGTTATTTGGTGCGACTGTATTGAAAGCTGGGTGGGTATAAGTGGATTACCATGTATGTAAAGGCAGCTTTGCATACGGCACAAGCGGGGGTGGGGACAGCTAAGACGACAATGCAACACCCGATTAGCGATCCCAAGGTTTGTGTGCCATTGCATTTGAGCCCACAAGTTGCGCAGCCACTGGTCGCTAAAGAGAGCTTAGAATGCACATGCGTCTGCACCACCAACTCATACTATCCATACATCGTCACTCATTGGCTGATTTGGGTTAGGTCAATTCCAGGGACACTGCGCGCATAGTGCATCATAAAAACACCGGATGCAATTCAAATGCGATAAGGACCAAGTTCTATTACCTTACGGATGCAAGTTAGATCGTTAATGATCAATTCCATTGCACTAAGGAGGCAAGAGTTCGGGAAAAGGTGTGGTGTAGCGCGTATGGAGAAACAGTTGAGGTCTTCTGAAGTAGACCACAGTCGTCGGAAGTGTTAATCTATCTACATCGCTAAATCGACCGCGAAAAGGGCGTACGACAGCTGGAGAATTTGTGGTACTTCTTTGATATAGATCAGGCACAAAGAAGGCCACTGGCACCGTCCTTCGATCACTCCACTTGGAGTGAGATACCAGTCGGTTACGTTGCCGTTGATCTCTAGCCCGCGGGCAGTGAACAGAAAAAACCAGTCAACCTGATTTAAATTGATTTCAGAAGTGTTCGACAAAGCGATCCATGTCATCCACCTGCAGGGTGGAGTATGTGGTGCTGGTGGCTTAACTCACCGGGGAATCCGCGAGTTTCACGTTGGGGGAAATTGGAGGGTACAGGTCGATGGACATATAACCGAATGGTATCTCACTACAAGTAACCCAAGGACGGTGCCAGGGCCTAGTTGAGCCTAATCATCGTCAACAAAGTGTCAAAACAACTTCGTCAATCTAGCGCTTTGTTCGAGGACGACATGAATAGATGAAAGTAGTTGATGGTCTCGACGACTGCAGCACAATTCAACAAGACCACGATAGCATATCCATGTAGACTGCCGATGTTACGCTATCGATCAATCAGTGGGTACTTATTAGCAAGTTTCGTAGGATACAGGCAGAGTAGGAGGAAGCGAATGCCTCTGTTAGAAAGCAATGCTGCAGACGCAAATAATGAAGTTGGCAAGTAGTTGAAGAAATTGACCATCGTCATCCTCAACAAAAGCAGTATATCAGCCATTTGAACTGATGCTTCGTCACCGTACAACCACAATGACCTCTAGAATAAAGAATTACATGAGGAAGAGAAGGGGCTTACCGGAAGACGTTAATGCCCTAAACAAAGGTTCAGGGTCAATGCGTCTACACCTTGTGCCAACAGTTGCAGTTAAGACAATACCAAACACACCTTAAACAGGCAGCACGACTACGAAACGGCAGCAGATGCGCCATTGCTATCGACTGCCAGCAATGTCCTGTAAGATCTCAAGTCAAGTACAAGGTTGGTCAAGTGGACTCCAGTCTGGAAATCGAGGAGGACCAACAGCACCCAGTACTGTAGTCAGTGACTTCATTTCCTGCTACCAAGTTAACTTTTGCCCACCTCGGGCCTCGCACCACCCTAGATCCGGCAGACAAAACAACGCCCTCCTCGATAAACGGTGAAGGCGCATACGCTGTAGGTGCTCAAGCCAACGTAACTACAATGCTATTTGCTGTTCTAAGGAGCTAGCCTGATTATCACTGATTAATCACAAACCTGCCTTGTAATCCGAGGGCGTGGGTTCAAGCCAGCGTAGGTATTTGGCTACCGCAGCAGTATCCTTGGCCTACGTGTGACTGTTAGTTGTTGTGCAGCAGCAAAGTGCCGGTACCGCGGACTGGCGTACTGATGATATCTTATGCACACAATAATTGCGGACACGCTGGTGTCATCCGACACCAGCAACACTTTGTGGGCAAGGACGAGCAGACTAAGTGCCGCAGGTCCTAAGATAAAAAGGGTCAAGCTTCACGCCCATAAAGCAGGACGGCCTTCCCCGTGGCCATGTAAACACGGCCTTGCAGCGATAGAGAGAAAACTTTTCGACGCCACATATGTCGCAGATTCAAAAAGACAGCTCTAGATTTTGCAATACGTAAACTTCAGTCGTTATGCGCTCATTGTCCTTGATGCAGCTGCCAAGGTGGACG
This sequence comes from Dicrocoelium dendriticum, assembly GCA_944474145.2. Taxonomy (NCBI): domain Eukaryota; kingdom Metazoa; phylum Platyhelminthes; class Trematoda; order Plagiorchiida; family Dicrocoeliidae; genus Dicrocoelium; species Dicrocoelium dendriticum. Next base: position 86,166,929 of record OX104066.1, on the reverse strand, counting down.
GAGGGAGCAACTTTCTCGACTTCATCGCCATCAAGTGTCAAGGGATCATCCAGTGGCTGGTAGTCCTGTAGCAACATTTTGCACTTTGATGGCGCGAAGCAAATACCAAATAATGGGACCACTATAGAGAAGCTATTCAGGGTTAATTGCACTGCCCCAACATCGTTAAACAGCAAGACAATATCGTCCGCATAATCAAGATCAACTAGCATCCCACAAGGCAACACCTCAACGCCTCTTTCATGAGGCTCCGCAAGGAAGCACTTCCTGTTGCGGTTCACGACGAAGCCGAATAAAAATGGGGAAGTTGGACAACTCTGAAGAACGCCACTGGTTGTCGGAAAGGTATCCGTCACCGTAGACCCTGACGCGGCCTGTCGTGTTGGAGTACAGATCACAAATATTTCGAACAGAATGCATCGATCAAGTGAGTCGAATGTATTTTTAAAGTCTAGGAACACATCGTCGGTCTGCAGTACGTGTGGTACCGCTCTAGCACCTGCCGCAGGGTGAATATGTGATCTATACTGCCCCGTCCTAGCCGGAAGCCGGCTTGCTCTTCCCTACTCCGGAATTCCCGTTCCGCAGCGAGGGTAAAAACCGAAATTGAGGCTAACGATTGTGTCACCACCAGTGTTAGACTAATTCCCAAGCGGTTAGCAGCGTCCGTCTGACTGCCCTTCTTGTATATCGCCACTATAATCGATATACCCCAGTTATCTGAGACGGACCCTTTCTTCCAGACCTGTTCGAACAAGGGGGTCAATGCTTTGCAGAGGACTTTACTAACATCCTTAGACAGGGCGGTTGCAAGGGAATCCTGACCAGTGGCGCGAAAATGATTAACGGCTGCGGTCGCGTTGCGGACTTTGAAGGAGCCCCTAAACTAACCGACCATAAATCAGCACGGAGCCAAATGAACTACTCTCGTAAGTGCACCGCCCAATGAGCCATCCAGCGCTCGTTGTTGTGAATCAGGGCACCCAAGCTGTCGCTGATTGTTTCACTGACGCCTAGTTTTTGGGAGCAGTGATGCGGATCAATTGGAAGAGCTGATGATAATTGCCTATTGCTTCAGTAACCTCGATTTCTTGAGCCCGACTGGTATACCAGACTTCCTTGTCAGCACGCAGACTCCGCGCTTTAGTTCGCGCCTAACAGTCCGTCTGGTTACGTTGTACCCAGAACCAGCCGGAAGTGTTCTTCTGGATGCAAACAGGTTCACAGACCCCACAGATATCTAGTGACTGATGCGGTGGCGATTGACAGCGACGCGAGCGGAGACTCCCGCTGTGTCATTAGGGCGAGAGAGCGAAGTCGACCACTATTATCATGATGAAGTGAATCGACACCGAAGCGATCTTCAGTAACCCCTTAGATATACACGCCAGGAAAAAGAGAAAACATGAGGGAAACCAATGGGATCATTGCTGATACTCGCGGGAACCTGCAGTGGGGGACACCAAGACTAAAATAGTATTTTCTATCAGAAGACTAGTTCACAAGGGTTCTGAAGGTGAAAACACATAGGTCCGCGAGGATAAAGGTTAATCACGTTGCAGGAAATTGAAATTGCTCTCTCAACATGCACAACGGCACCTGTGTAAACGAGGGGTCATATCGGCACGGACTAGACGACCAACGCTCAGTAGACTGTTGATAAGCTGGGAGACGCGTATGTAACCGGGTGATGTCTGGCTGAGTCAGATATGCACTTCTCATTATCTAGTCCGGCTAAACCGCAATTACTGAACGTTGTCTCATCCGAGTTGCAGGTGGTGAGTTAACGCCGCATCGAGCCGGATCAGATCCGTGTTTGACGAGTGTCATCCCGCGTGAACACGTGAGGAAGAGATAACTTGTTGGAGCAAGTGCACAAGGTGGCATCCGTCAATGAACGACAGGGAAGGCCGTGACGACCATCCTTATCCAATTATGTGACGGATTATGGAGGTATAGTTTGAATGTTAGGCAACCTATACTCCGAGATTAGCTGCTAGGTTCATTCGTTTTATATGCGTTTCTAGTATGTCTTACTGAAAAACAACATGCATGTAATTTAATTGTGTCAGCTGATGTGTTGGACTAATGTTCTCCTGAAAAAATAGGCAACAGAAAATTTAAGTAGTATACTACCTTGCAAATGGAATGACGTACGGCCATACTATTTAGTTGCACGTTTCATTCGTGGATTTATACTATACTACACTAGCGTACACTGACAAATCTACTCTCATCCGACGTGTATTGATCGGCTCCGTCCGATAAACATAAAATTGAAGGAAGGAGATCATTACCTTATCACCTAATTTGACAAACAGCTTTTGCATATTTTTGGCTGAAACTCAGGCCCACATCTACCGAGCTTATTGAACGTACCTCCGAGTATTCACACCATCAGCAAAGCGAATAAAGTGTGAGATCCCAAAGGGAAAACGATTTTGTTCCTCTCTAGACGATAAGCTCATTTCAGAACCAAAACATAAACTGGGCACTTTGGAACCACAAATTGAGAAGATGGAAAAAACTGGTACTTACTGAAACTCACAAAAAACTTGATTTCGTTTGATTAGACCAGTGACTCATTGCAGAAACTGTTCCTTTTCTGACGGGAAAAGCAGGGCAGCTAAATGCCTTTTTTGTCTCCCGATTACATGAACGAATGTGCGGGTTAAAAATGCGGATGTTTTTAACACTCAGTAAAGAGTAAGTATGAATAAGGTAGAAGCAACAGTACTGAGAGCATGACACGTCTCTGATGTTCACTGCAAACGTCGATGTTTGGAAAAGGAAAGACCAAAGCATTGTTACCCTAACATTTGAAAATTTGAAGCGAAGGAGCCGCGGAGCGATTTATGCAATGTGGAACAATCGCAGCCCTGCACACACGTTTTAGTAAAATTATGATCAAACCAGATAGAACATCCCTACCTAGGTCCGTAATTGTCACTGTATCACGAACAATCAAATAGGCGGCTAAGTTCACCGAAAATTCTCAGTCAAACGTCCAAAAGATGGGTACACCTAATGTGGACACTAGGCGCATTGATTTAGCCCACGAGAATTCATATGCCGTGGCAACAAACACGAAGCCATTAATCCTGGCTCTACTAAAACATCTAGAGAGCAACGAATGGATAAGGCGGGTTCTCCTATCCATGACAACCGTAGTCCCAGTAAGTTGAATTCCTCGTGAATAGGGAGCGAAAATTGCTCGGAACAGTAGAACGATGATAACTCAATGGCTGCAAGACTATCCGGTCTCAACGACCGAGGCACATCCAAAGAGAGACGACCTGATGTAATAAATAACCCACGGCAGACAATGGGCGGTGAACACTCCAGGGACCAGTGTCTTCAAAAATCGGTAATACCCAATGTTACCTATCAACCAGTCCCCAACGACCACCACGAAAAGCAAGCTTCCCTGTTGAATAGGGCCAATAACAGATCTCTTGGCTACGCCTACTTATCAGTATACGGTCGATAACAAACACTGGACATGTGCTGATAACGCAAGGAAATCGGTCAACAGGACAATGTTACCGCTACGCTGTCTGTTATTGATAAATCGGTCTGGGAACAAGAGCAACTCCTAGCGCAGTCGGGTCAATTCAAAGGTCAAAGCCGGAAGAGCTAAGGTGCTATTTACAAATGGTTAGACGACAATTTAATAACAAAACTCAAACAATTCGTGATGGTCGGCTGCCGTCCTCCATAGTGCAGTTGCATAAGCTGCGGGCTAGTTGGCATAAACCACTAGCAGTCATGGGTTCGATCCTCCGTAGAGGACCGAAGGATGCGTACCACTGACGAGCCCCAATAGTGCGAAACGGCCGTCTGGTGCTTTTCCGGATAGGTAGTTGACTTATCTGGATCATCGGCTGACTGCGACGAACAAAACTCAGACAATTTTCGGACCAAATGTGTGTAATAATGCGGCTCTCAAATGCAACTTGTCGCCAACAGCGATGGTTAGCAGATAAGCACAGTGAAGCGAAGCGGTTCTAATGTCAGCGTAGTTTAAAGCAAAATGATCAATCGTCAATCGATCAGCCAATGAGTAGTGCACATGGAACGCGGGGGTGGTGAGCGAGTCTAGCCTACTTATACACAGACAATGGCATGTGTCCTGGACGAGAGTGTATGAATGTCTGGATGAGAGTTCGGTCAGCAAAACAAAGGAAGTAAGATGGGACCAGTACAGACTAATGAAGCTGAGTGTGTAACTGGGCCATATAACACGCGTAGGGAGTAAGACAGAAGGTTGGAGTAGCAAGCTTAACCATTGAGCGATGCAAGACGGGTAAACTTTTGTGGTTAATCAAGGTCCGAATGTGAACGAGAAACAAAGTAACTGAGGTTTTATCATGCAAAGTCCAATAGGTAAGCAAGGGGTAGTGATTGGTTGCTTGGGAGTCAATAAATAAGGGAAATTTGTCCGGTACACCGTCCCATGTTTAGTCAACTCTTCTTATTGTCCTTACCGAAAACCGTTTTTCGGCGGTGGCGGGAAGGACTTCGTACCTACTCACATTCCAGACACATCTGGTGGAGGTAACTAGTTGATCTCACTCTTCCCACAATTTGAGTGAATAACAACGCTAGTCCAGTGCTGTGGCATCCTCCCAGAAAATGTACTGAGCCCGTTCTATTTGTTGCCTGCATAATCTGGTGTGTGTCAGTAATACGCTCACCAAGTTATCGAGTGGCCTAGTTTAGAACAGTAGAGTAATGCGTTGCATAACATGCCGGTTAGGATACAGTTTTGCCTTCCATGGATCTGACGCATTTTGCTTTTTAATACTTCGGCTAAGAGCCAGCCACTGTGGGTTAGTTCCACAATTGCTAAACTGTGACAAGTGTCAAGCCGACGGCAGTCTAAACACTACGCCATGGCCCACTTCATCCCAACGCTATCGACATTCACATGTGACACAGTATATTAAACTAAAAATGTATTGGCGGTTGATTGGAGTACATCATGGTTGGCGGCATCCGGTTTCGGATTTGCCTGTCACTGTGCCCAGTCACAGGACGCCTGCGCCTACAGATGGACCATGGGTGGCTTGCGCTGCGCCACTCACAGTTCCATCCACACACCCCATATCCAGGTTAAACCCGAAGGAATAAAACCGGGAGGCATGCGGATGGGAGCCACGTTTCATCAACGAAGCCGGCCCACTCTCCTTCACAGGCAAACGCAAGTACGCTGTATTTGGGGAATCAAGTGCACACAAGGCGGTGGCTGGACCGTAGTCCGCTCCACAATGAGTGCATGGAACCACTCTTCGAGCCTAGCACGACCACAAGGACCGTGCATCCCGTCCCCTCCAGCAACGATCAACTGTCTCCTGGAGCCAGTATGGACGAGGTAGTGGGTAATAGACAGGTAGGCACCTTGTCAACAAGCACATCAAGCGCAGCCACACCTGGGATGTCAAACAACAGCCAATCATTCAAAATGTCGATATCGAATAAAGTAAACGCATATGGCGACATACTCGTAGAATGAGCATATGGAAGAAATCGGTTAAAGGTGAATACGCGATATGTACAAATTGCATGAGCGACGTGTGCAAGTTGGGAAAAGATTATCAAGCACGCAGAACAAACCAAATAAAATGGAATGAATTTTATCCACATTAAAAAGACCTAGTTTAAGTGCAAGTCGGTTTAGCTCACCTGCGGTGAAGAAGCATCATGAATGCAACATCAGCCTCAGCATGGGGCACTTCGAGCCCACCACTCACGCAATTACATACCATGTGTACCACACTTGAGCCCAACTACTCAGGAGACAGCGGCAACTTCTCAATACATAGCAGTTTCAGTGATTCTGCTTAGTAGCAGATCCACAATCAACAAACTACACCTTGTAAACACACCTGCAAAGTTCAATGACCCACAAGTAACCCGCGTCATTAGAGTATGGTGATTCTCTAATACACGTGACGCTATAATGACTTCAAACTAACACATGGAGCGAAAAGATCGTTTCCTAAGAAATGGCAGTGGGTATATCATATATGAACATAGAATATCTATAGCGGAACCTATAGATCATTCACAAGTGAAATATGCCCCTGAATCTCTACTTGTCAGTTGCAGGTGCCTTCTCTAATATACTGTTCGCTTGCACACGGAATGCGACGAATGCGAGTATCGCCAACATCACTTCTGCAATTGAGGTGTCCTAGGTTCAAGGCAGGAGTAGGACCTCTGGTAGGGACCTACCTTACCCTCCGGGGTAGTCCGCCTCTTTGGTCTCCACCTGTTGCCAAAAGGAATCAGTCTAAAAGACTATAAGCAGGATGGCCATCAGATGTTGCATTTCAAATCGAATTGTTAGCACAGGAAAACGACCACAGTCGTGTGGCATGTGGAGGCACAAATTGTGTATTGTCGCTTTCATCGGATTAAGCTCGAATCGGAGACGAACTTGATGTTGCCCCCCGGTCCCCCCAAAGAGATATCAAATTTTGTGGCATTCGGTGTAAGGGTTGTTAGAGCACCTACCTGTCGACGCCGCCGGACATGGGAGGCTCAAAGCGTGATCCCGTTGCGGAATGGGATACGGCTCAAGTGTCGCACTGTGCATCATGCACACTCCCTTCCGCAAATTTTGCATGCATATTAAAGGAATATAGGGCTAACGGCAAATCAATTCAAGTTCATATCTACGCGCTTCTAAGTCTACTGCCGGATGTACATAGTATGCGAGTGGGACATGTGATGGCGATATATCATCAGTGAACGGCTGAGTTAAAGGAGCGAGTTAGACACCCAATGGAAGACGGACACGACGAATTCGATCACTGGAATCTGACTGGCCGAGATTCGTGTGCGTAGTCTGTCTAACGCTTCGGCCAATAAAGGCTGTTATTAAAGAAATTGTACGGATAATATAAATCGAGGAGCTATACGTAAAAACATGTTATAATTTTCTATGCGTACACCTGTTCAGGAGGAACGCGTGTCCCTGGAGTACTGATTTCTGAAACATGACTGCGCATGTGATGAAACAAATCAAACTACTGTCACACTGTAGGAGTAAGCGTCCAGTGCGGGGTAACAGTCGCAGGCGAATTGAGACAAGGATGCGATCGACTGTTAGGTATAGGAAAATGCTCCTCCGCTGTGCGATAACTCACCTTAAGGTAAACATCCAACCACCGATTGACAGTGTACCTCAGGTATGCACAAACGGCGTTTTCGTCAATAAGTTTGTCCACGTTGGCAATAAACGCGCCAGTGCGATTGAATGCTCGTATAACGGAAGCTCCGAGCAAAGATGCTGAAGTTTCGCTGAAATGAGCCAGCAAAGGTGAACGAGTTAAAGCGTCCAACCGACGAGCCTGACGACTGCAAGGAACGTACATCCACAATAGGCCCAAATAGATCCCCGCAGCAGGCAGGATGATGGCGGTACCCAATCCAAATGGACGCAGTGTGAACAGGATGATCAGCAAAGCTACGATAGTGGAACTGAAAGAGCCAACCACTTCCAGAAGCGTATATGGGACGTCGTGGTCCAAACACTCTGTGTCATTGCTGAAGCGGTTGAGTATGCGACCAAGCGGAGTTTGATCGAAAAACCCGACAGGTGCACGCAAAACGCGAGACAGAAGATCACGATGCATAACCTTAAAGAGGGAGTGGTTGGGAAAACTCGAGTAAGGCACCGTACCAATCAGGTATAACTTGCAGAAAACTCTCATATTAGAACGGGAATGCATGAAACAGTGGACAAGAGGAGGTGACATGAATTGTGTGATATCGGAGCTAAAAGGAATCATAAGCACATAGGCTAAACAACAAGGGTGAACGACGAGTAAAGTCAGGGGACGAGTCCAGCTGATCGAGGAATAACAACTGAATTGAACTGCCGACAATCTAGGTCCCTATTAGGATAAGAAGAGTCACAAGGAATGGTCGATTTACGTATACCATTTCAACAACTGACTATCCGGAGCAGTTACCCAGCTATGTCTCGTGCCCACAAAAGAAAAAAACCGAAGTGGAAAGTCGCCAGACGAATAAAGCAATGAAGATGAATCAAGTCCGAAAAATGTATTGGTGCTGTATCAGGAGGGTTGTAATCGAACAAAAATTAGAGCATCTCAACAATGCGCGCCTCGTGCTCCAACTATACGTGAGATGGTAAACAGAAACAGAAGATCAAAGATAAGCAAGCTCCGAACGTCCATCCAAATCAGTGGCGGAAACTAAGGGACACGACAACACCAACTGCAATGCAGCTAATATCTCACAGTCACCGTAAGTGGGTTGAAAAACTAAATGAACGGCACCAATGTATGCAGAAGGTTCCTGGATGAGCTGATCACCAGTTGGCACAGCTACTTCAGTATCACGAGGACGTTAGAAAAGAGATATGGACCATTACAGTCCTGCAATGGCATCTGATATCTCAAAGTGAGAAGCATCTGTTGAAACTTGCACCGCACTGCATTAGTCTATCAAGAAATGCATACACAGAAGGTGAGGGAAACTCAAGGAGAATACCGCCAGCATGTTCCTAGTTCGTCAGTTGGTTACGTGGCAGACCGCGGAATTCGATAGAATCGGTGGGGAGAAAAGTATGTGTGGCCAGTGGGGATAAAGCGCGGCTGAATAAGAACAATTAGGCTAGCCCCTAGGCATACGACCATGGCAGTAGAATAAATGAAAAATTTCCACTTATTCCTATAAAAGAACCACATGTCGCAGTTGGGTCATCCCAGAGAAATAACCCAGTGATCAAATAATGAAATGGGAGGTGGGCAGGGACAAAAAAGAAGCGATTAACTGAGTCAGAACGCAGATTTTGGAGAGCGAAGACAACCGAAGTATGTAGCGCTGATTGAGAGACAAAGAAAATAATATTTGTAACCTTGGACGATAGATTCCGTGTCAGATGGCATAGCGTAAGCGATACAGCAGAGTGACGGAAAGAAACACGTTCACATGTGTTGTTGAGCACTCTGTTTAGATTCGCGCGTACGAGGTTCTTTAGTGGGAAGCATGCAGGTCTTCAGTTTACGATGAAGGATGTCCAATTAGTAGCTATGCATAATCAAAGATGACGCGAGTTTTCTACAGCCTAACAAGGACTAGCTAAGACGTCGCAACGTTGCATTGCAGATATAAGGTACAAGAAGAATAGGCAATACTGAGGGAAGGTGCTGTATGCTGATCACAAAGACGGTAGCTGAGACTACTGTAGTGTTTCATAAGGGTCAAATTAGCACGTTGTAACGTAAGCTGCAAAGTTGGACTCTGACTAACACTGGCTAAGCTAAAACTTGCGAGAGAGGACTAAAAGAGAAAGACCGTATATCTCATTTCAAGTAACAACTTAGTCCAGTTGTTATCACGCAAGCATCGTTCCTCGGATCACAATACGATCCAGCATTATTGGCCTCCCGCGAGTAAGGATGATGCCATTGTTTGTCTGGTTTCAAGTCATCGAGCCATCTAGTGAGTGGCTATGGAAGTCCGTTTTATTGCGATGGAGGTGGACAGGTCAGGAGCAGCGCACCGACACCACTGTGTCGCAGCTCAAAGGACATCAACAACTGTTGTTGCTTGTACATTCAAACTAAATGAAGAAAGTGAGGGCGTAACGGCTTGTCAACATAGTTAAATCACTATCAGAGTGGAATGGTAGATGCGATAAGGAATGTTTTGACTACTGGATAGTAACAAAGACGACGTACCTTGGAGGCTTTGATGGAAGAGAAAAAATGGCATGTCGAGTAGGAAAAAGTGAGGAAAAACAAAGCAACACCGACACCAATGTAGCCCACAAGGTAGTACCAGGTTTTGGAGGCAGCTTGGTGAATGAACCTAGTTCGAACCGTTGTATCATTGAGAATGGAAGCATTGTGAAGAGCATGGTCTGCAGCAAGGAGATCCGGATCGTCAGCGAAAAGCTGCAGCCAGAAGTTGCCGAAAATCTGGACACAGAATAAAAACAACCGAAAGTAAAATGCAAATGCTGTTAAGCAACCGAAAAGGACGTCAAAAACAGTCTGACAGAGACGTCCGATTGTTAGCCTCACCAAAAGAAAGCATGGCGGGAATGGCCTCCTATAGCATAATAAACAGGAAGGTCTAGGTAATACACACTGTAACTTCGAGCAACTACGGGAGCCAATAGTGGTACGGAGGATTGTGCATGACCTACAGCTGCTTCTCATTCCACATATTCAAAAGTGACGTGATAGAACTCGTGGCAATGTTGATTACAAATTAAAGGAGAAGAAAAGAGGAAACAACGCACGGAAGCTGAAAGTGAAATGACCAATATCCAGAAGGGGCAACAAGGTCGATCAGACGGACTAGCAGCGTATACACGGCGTGAACACGAGTACACGCGCCGTTTTGATCGTCGACAGTTCACTTGCAATTCTGACTGTATGGAAGACGCACGGTGCGTATGAGTGACAAACCACTGTGTGATATGTCACACTATTGGCTAGAAAACATGTTAATTTCGCATTGGTTGGTTCCAGTAACTCAATGTTACGCAAGCGCACGTCTCTTACACTAACCACTAGTGAGACACTGTGGAAATATTCGGTCGTACCGTTTAGCACATACTTCGAGGAAGCGCTTCAGCTCTAGCTAAGGCGATCACTGAACATCAATCATTTTGGCAGCCAATCCCCGAAAAACCCACTGCACGGCAGAGTATTCAAGTGACGGGTATGTTGATGAGAACTGACAAAATGTAATATTACGATTACACTTCAGACAGACGGCAAGTAACACTTCTCTAGTCTGCAGTAACACAAGGACTAAGACCGACAAACCACTAAGCTATTCTTGGTAGACTGTGGAGTAAACTGCAGCACGTTGTCACAGTAAGATAAACGTCCTTGAGCAGGGGAACAAAATTAGGTGCAATGCAAATGGGTCCGGTTTTTGACTCTTTGCTGTTTGGTAGTGATCAAGGCATGTTCAATTAGAAGAGATGCCAGTTCGAGCGTTAACAGCTCTGTGACGAGTGCAATGCAACCACGGGTGACACACAACAAGCTTATCTACTCTGTGAAACTAGCAAAAAATGGTCCGCATTCAGAAAGAATGTTCTAAGCGGAATGTTTTCAAACAAGAAAAATATAGAGAAAAGGAAAAAGTCACTGGAGATCTAACCCATAGGTAAGCCAATGGCAGAACAGTATCAGACTGCGGTATCACGATGAAAGATGTCCATTTTCTCTCTCCAACTGTGGTCTCACCGAAAAAGCAGGATTTTCTTTAACAAGAGTAACCAAACACGATTCCATTAAAGATACATTGTGTCATTTCACTAACAAAATGGCAGATGCAGAGGGCAGCTTTGCGCATACCATAATTCTCCGATGCATGCGAGCACACGTAGTTGAGGTTAGGTCCAAATAAAAAATAATTCTACGAAAATGTAGCAAAGCGCATGTTCGGATGTGTGATAGCTGTTTAAATGAAGCTAGTTGTGCCGAATCTCCACAGATCATTCAGTGGGAATGAAAAAGTGTCATCAGCTTGCGTTGACTTCCACGGAAAGAAACCCACATCGGTTATTTTTCGACATCGGTAAGCATAATATCAAGATATCAAGGATACAAGGGAAATTCGGCAGGTGACGTAGCCAATGACGGTGGGGAGACAGAACTAGTCAAAAAGAGCATCCATATAATGCTAATGATGCGACTAATTTGCACCAAAGGTTCGCCCAATACAACAACATTTGAACCAGGTAGCACGATTTGCCGGGCTTTGACGATTGACAATAGTAGCGAACATCGGGACAGAAAAAGGATACTGATGTGGTATTATGGTAAGGAGAGAAACTGGGATCAGAATTACCTCCAGACAAATAAGAACCAAGTGATGAGTGGAAGGAGAGAAAAAGTTAATTAAAACAATAAGATATTTCTCATTTCCCGAGAACCTGTGTCTGTAGAGGCATAGATTAATATGTACAGAAGCAACCATGCTCTCGTATGGGCGATTTGCAATACTGAAGTGGGACACTCATGTACTAGCGTCGTAATGGATGGCTGAGGCGAAATCCAAGGTTTGGAAGCGTGGAAGTTTGTATGTTTGTGGGCTCTTCTTGGAATAACTGATTGAGGAATTTTCCTCATGTGATTATAGTCAGTAATGTATTCAGATAAAGGGAACTTCAGAATATGTTACTACATGTTGCCACATTGTCACATCACCTGGGTGTGATTGGCACTTTATTGCACAAACAAGTAATTCTGATCAGAAAGAAATTTGAGCACATGCTTGTTCTAGACTTTGGTATAACCAGTGTACAATGTTGTTGCAAAGCCTTTGTGTTGAGTTATGTTGTAGTTTGAGTGAAGCAGATCGAAATAGGTCTACTGTGCAGCAGGTTGTAAAGTAGAAACTGCACTCATGAATTGTATTGCTTTAGCGGGAAAAGAACGAAGAACCGAAAACTAGCGTACGCGGTTGAGTACTCTGTAGGTGCTTCTGTAGAGTCGAGAGAAAGTGATGAGTGTGCCCCCGGAAAACGCGCCCTGAGTACAATGAATGTATGAAATGTGATCTTCGTTAAGAATCTTTCTCTCAGAATAGTTGACGAGACTAAGCTTAGCTCCAAGATCTGTGATAATAATGCGTGGTAAGATAAGTAACTGGATCAATCCAAGATGTAATCCCGGTGAACAAAGGGAGAAAAAATAGAATATGAAACAGTCACCAGTACACCGGCCGGCGGCCAGAAGGACAAGACGTCTGCTCTGAAACCCAGAGGTCGCGGGTTCGAGTCTGTGTGGGGGACTGGGCGCCCTTCGTGGCATCCTTAGCCCATGCGCGACTGGTGGAGATTGCGTAACAACAAAGCGGAGGTATGGCGTGCCGGTGTATAGCACCATGGAGCAGCTAATCCGACATGGAAGTTTCCGAACCGCTGATCCGATGGCAGCTTTCAATTAGTAGACCAGCTGGGTGACCGATGAGTTGCGGAAGTGAGTGAAATTAATCATTGGAAGTGCGAACTCCATAAAATGTATAACCAACCAACGAACCAAACAATCAACTAACTAAACAACACACCAAACGACCAACTAATTAACCAACAATCCAACCAAAAAACCAACCAACTAATCTATCCAGGTATATATAATTAGGCATAAACAGTGAGGGGAATAGTGACAAGACTAACGGGCGAAGATAGAAAGGACAGTTGACAACCATTTTAGGCCAAGCCGTATGGAAGCATCAACAATATTGTGTTTTATCGTAACTTTTCGAAGACGAGAATGCAAAGCCAAAGACGCGGGATTGGATTAACAATGACAGAAACGGTCGGTTAGAAGGATATATGAAGTGAGCGCACCATCCATAGAATTAAGGTCACAACATAGGATGTTATATCCAGTTTTTACAGTTAACATCTTACGAATGGGACATCTGTTAGACCTCATGACTTAATCATCCCAAGGGATGCACTTGCAAACAGTTAGCCACAGGTGGGCGTTAGTGAGTTTGCGCCTATCTGACCAGAGGCAAGTCTGTGAGCAACAGCGCATTTCGTGCTGAGACGATCAACGGCTGACTAGTGTAGTATAAGTGAATTTATGCGTAGCCTGGAAAGGTCACTCAGCGTGGTATGATGAGTCATAACATGAGAAATGTAATCATTGCACCCAACTATGGACCAGTCCATTAAGTGGGGACTGATTCAGGCAACTCCTACTGAAGTTGCAAAGCAAACAACTAATCGCGTAATGACGAAACAAACATTGAGTATAGTGGCAAAAACGTGATGCATAAACTCACTGCAACTCCAAGGGTTATGAAGAGTGAAATTAGGGTTAAGAAGGACGAAGCCCAACCCTTGGCCCGGAAGTAATAGGCGTAGGCAGCCAAAGAAACACGCCCACGGAAAATATCTTCATCCGGCATAAAATAATTGGTGTTAGGACTGGAAGCAGCAGACGAAGCGTGCAGAAGATCGGCCGAATTGCGGTAATCTGACCGGGAGCACTCTCCCGAACTTATGAGCTTCGGACGTGAAGTCTGCAGATAAGAGGAATGCGCAACCATTCGGTGAAAAGAAAACAAACTACAATACGTCCGCATATCGATTGATTGACCATCGAGAAGAGACGATCCGTCCCTTTGTGAGCATGATTCCTCGGAGGCACGAGAAATATACATAATAATAATAACAATAAGAATAATAATAGTAACTTCTCACTTGCACATGTAGTCAGAAGAAAGAAACAGCGATTGGACCATTTCGCTCACCGAATGTTTAGAGAAAATCAACTGGCCACGGTACCGAACTTTAGGATACATTAGGCTTAGTCCACTAGCTGCGTGATTGGTCCCCGAGTCGACGGTCTCACACGAGGCAGATCGAGCGCCAGAAGATGCTCGGTTCTATAACATAAATATAGGGACAAATAGAAGTGGTGTTATGTTGATTATAGATGTTTTGTTAAGTGAGTTGTTTGTAATTCTGGTTGACTATTGTTCTGGCAATGTAAGAAAAAGTGGATAAGAACCGAACAGAATGTCAATTAGTGACAAAGGGGGAAAACGACACGGATAAACATGCAGACATTTACTGGGGAAGTAGAGATATACTGGGTCGCATCTTCACACGGAGCAGATGTGCACGATCCCTCGGAGGACGAGCTCCCACGGTTACTGTGGCCTAATAAGTGAAAACAAGAAGGATGGTTTAGTTAAAAGCTAAAAACATCATACACAGACTGAATAAAAAACGACTGTGAGGAAGCACGTGGGAACAAATAGTTGATGTTAAAACATAAAGTGGAACCTCAACGCGAGTGTAATTGAAAAAGGGGACAAACACCGTCTGAAGAACGGAAAATTTATACGCAACAGTATCTACACAGAGGTGGTCAGTAGTAGAGCTCACGGAATTTCGGAATAGCTGGGAAAATGAACAGCAAAAAAAAAACATGTCTGCGGTGAACCAGTCAGTGGTAAAGCAGTAATAAGCCAACCCGGCAGTACCGAGTAGAAAGCGGGCCAAACCGATATCCAAAGACAAAGAAAACACTTAGGTGCGCCACATGGATGTGCAATAAATACTGAATCAGCGCTTGACATGGCTTCAAACAAGAGCGCATCAAACAACCTACGGGAAGACGTTCGAAGATGAGTGTTTCCTAGGCAAAAAAACGGACCACTGGAAGCGACAATGCCAGGGGGCGTGCTAGGTTATTGTACCAATCAAACGCACTCAAACAAATTTTTCTTCGCGGGTACAGAGATGCGTACTTGGGGTGCTGAATAAGAAAGCCATTGAAGCAATAGTGAAAGTAGACGGCCCGACACAGCGCTGTTTGATATACATGGGTGCCGCAGCATACCTGATTAGCCTTCGGAGTGAATAATAAGTTCAATCTTGCTCCGTAGTCGTGAAGGTTGTTGGTTTTTACCAAGTACGTATAAATGCTATGAAGAGCACATCGCTGGAATTAGAGGGCGGAAACCGACTTAAATATCTGTCTCGACGCCGGACGCAAAACAGACCATAATTGAGACCAGCTATGTCCAAATCAATGAGGCAATCGTCGAGTTGAAACGCGGGTCGATGGTGATAAATACGGGTATATACAGCTCAACAGAAAAGGATGTTTTATTAATGTGGTCCGGAGCTAGGAGCGGCTGCACTCAGGTGCTGACGTACACCGGCACGCTGGATTGCTAACTGTCAACTGGCGCAAATTGTTGAGCCGGCACGGGTGAGATGGGACACAGACGCTATATATGTGCCTACCAGCGCAGCGCATACCAAGCCGTTCGGCTGTGCGAAGTGAACGTTAGCAGACATCACAGCCGCAATGAAAGCGTCACGCTTAGACCGCACGGCAAAACAAACGTAACGCAAGCCGTTTGGCTGTGAGAACTGGATGTGAGCCAGACATCACAGCCGCACTGGAAGTGTCATGCAACAACGAGGATGCTGAGAGATGTCAGATATTAGCACTGTTAAACAAAAACATACCGAACACACTCCTGGAAAAGAAAAAAGGCCGAATGATTTTTCAAGCAGTCAACCCATCCCAGGCCATGAGCTTCGCGCTATGTTGCACATATGAGGCGCAACATTGCAGAAAGAAAATAGCCTCATCACATACGTCCAGGCTGTTTGTCTTAGTTGCTAGCACAGCGACCCACCCATCACTTCGCAGGAAACCCTTTGCTGACTTTTCACCTGCGTGAAGGCCGACTACCGATCGATCAAAGCATGACACATTCAGTACGACTGTGGTGCCTGGCTCACGTCCAGTTCTCACAGCCGAACGGCTTGCGATGCGTTGGTCTTGCCGTGCGGTAGAGGCGTGACACATTCATTGCGGCTGTGATGTCTGCTAACGTTCACTTCGCACAGCCGAACGGCTTGGTGTGCTCTGCGCTGGTAGGCACATATATGGAGTCTGTGTCCTATCTCACCCGTGCCGGCCCAACAATTTGCACCATTTGACAGTTAGCAATTCAGCGTGCCGGTGTACGTCAGCACCTGAGTGCAGCCGCTCCTAGCTCCGGACCACATTAACAAAAGACCCTGTACAGTATGATCCACACATAGTCGTGCTCGATAGTTCCAGTTTTACACACGACTGCTGTTTTGATAGCTCTGCGAAAATCAAAAAGGACGCTTGGGTCGCAATCAAAGTTTGTTATTCAAAGAACAAGATTCTGTATCTCGCATGAAATAGAATCACTCACAAATGTGGAGCATCTCTTCTTTTCCCGGCCAGCGCCCGAGATTAGTTTACGTCAGTCCAAGTCAGTAATCTGATATTCCTCAGGCCGGTGTAATTACCAACAGGTTGCGTTGCCGAGGAGTAACCGGCTTTCAGGCCGTTGGCTTCATGTGCACACAGCTCGCTAGTTCGACCCACTACCACTGTAGTTGGGTTGTCAACATACTGACAGCACAAGTACCGCCACCTCTTAACGGACGACAGTAGATCTTACGGGTTTTGTAAGCCCATATTTGAGCACAATTCCACTGTCGTGTAAGACGTATCGGCTGCAGAACCCCTCGGAAAGTACCATATCGTCTGGAGGCAAATATCAAGAGGCGAGTCCAAGAGATGTCGAATGCGGACGTAAGCGAGGGGCTCACAACTCGCTTATTTCTCGAGACGCTTTGGTGAAGAATGCCAGCAGAAAGTACCGCTTTTGCGTGGACTTCCGAAGGATGGATGAAATCTCGTTGAGTCGTTAAGTAAAGAAATTCATTTGGACGACAGAAGACCACTGAGCAATGAATTAAATTTAGAAGAAAGTAGGGGATCAGGAACCGACTTCAAAATTGCCGATCACCAGGTCAACGTTCACTGTGGTCACGGACGCTAGTGACGTCGTAATCGGAGCAGTGCAGAAGCAAAAACAGAAGGCAAAGGAATAAGTCAGTAGAATTCTAACACCGGCAGAAAGAAAGGATTCGAAAGTAGAAAAGGTGTCGCATATTTGTTTGGGCATTGCACAAATGTCGGCTGCACCTGCTGGGTCAACGACTTCACGTCGGAAAAGATCACGAACCGTTGGAATGGGTTGGGTCCTCCGAAGACCCCGGGGGAAATTTGGAGACATGGGCGATGCGCATCCGAGAATACGACTACACAGGAATCACATACCGAGGTAAGGTAATGTAAGTGCGGATATTTATCGCGTACGACGAATGAAGGTGATTTGCCCAGGTTTGTTTTCGGTGTCGAGTGCTGGAGCAGGACCCAGGAAAGTTGGCGGTTGTAAACGTAATGGCAGGCTAATACACAGGGTCAGAACAGCAGGAATACTGAATTGGGCGGCTGCAACCAAAGGCCAAGCCAGTATCCAGGCCGTTCGTTTGGAGTCCTCTATATTGTGGGATGCGCCACAGGAAGTGGAAAAGATGTGAAAACAAGAAATGGATGGATGCGACGCGAGTTCGAAAGAGGTGAGCCAGAGAAAAGAAGCGAGGAAATACATCTGGACTAGGTAACCACGGAGGAGAATATTCATTGAGCAGGTCCTTCAATGAGTAGCGAGCAGAACAGTGGTGTATACTGTGGTAGATAGTGACATCGGTAGTCAGCACATTATGCGTGGTCCCGTTTGTATCGTGTGTCAAGCCCCCATGCTGGGTTGCGTCCCATCCTCGTCAACATCTCAGCTGCCGTTTCCCTATGGTTCCCCACCATTTCAATCACCTTGTCCGTAAGATCAGTTTCACACACTGCGCTTCGCTCCCACTCACGCATTTTGGGTGCGCATCTGATGTCACAAATAAATCCCGCTCCCACATCGACCATGCCCTGTGACTCGCGCGGATCACTCACATTTTGGGCCAAACCGATCGCCCAGTCTGGAGTGTTTAAGAAGTCGCCTCTGGCGGCGGATGTGCGTCCGGACGCATGGGGTGTGCTTTTCGGTTACCCCTGTGAACCGGTTCGGCCCAGGTTCGCATTCTTTGGCATACAAGCTTGTTCGTACAATAACGTTCGGATTTTCTATTTGTCTTCACTCTGAATGCCCAAAGTATCTGTTCATGCGCAAGCAAATGGAAGCCGTTAGACCTGGAATGAAATACTGCATACCACTAAAGAGAATAAACAAGCTCAGTGCACCGGTGAACTTTAAGCATCTGCTCAGTGACATTCCGGCAAGATTATCGGAAAATGTGAGCTGGTATCAAGTGAAACTGGTGGATTTCACGAGCCAATTCCGGAGTTAACAGATAAGTTAGAGGTGCCGTCTGTACACTAAACATTGTACGACGAGCAGAAAGTTGAAACATACGTGACACGTAAATTTTCTCCAGCCGGATAAAGGATTCGGTACTGTGATAGTGGACAAAGTTGAATAACAAAATGAAATCTATTCTTGGAAAACGACGGAAGTTCCAGCCAGATAAAGGATCAAATATTAACATAGTGATAGAGAAGCAAGTGGTAAGGAAACTTCTGAGTCGCAACGCATATGGATACATCACTGAAACATAATAAAACCATTTAAAACCGATTGGGATGCAGACACCTAGAAAGGCGGGAGTCCGCTAACTATAGGTAACCCACTGCGTCCGATAATGTGTATGAAGAATTGCTATCCCAACGATACATGATGGTTGGCGAAACCTTTGAACCCCATGAAAATAGTCCTGGCTCCGCACTGTACGAAAAATTTCTTGCCACCTGCCGACACACTGGAGCAAATGTGCTCATTAGAATTGTACTACTTAATCACAAGAGTGCCTCTTCGAGAAACAGTCGACCATTTATGCAACTTTACCCCAAGTCAGAACCTGTCTGTGGTCCTACCACTGTAATGTCTGACGAATGAAACTTTAAGGTGCGCAAAAAACATACGTTTTGATTTTGAGAGAACAGCATATGAACAGTTACGCGATGTTGTCGTGGAGTTATCTGGGCCAGTTTGAGCAGACCCTTTCCTCGGCTTAATCGAAACGCAAGTTGATGATAGCAATGGCGAAGCAAGATCGTACAGGAAGTATATGGGTGAAATTCTATTCTACGCCAGATGCGAACATTTTATGTGGTTGTTGGCCGTTCTGAATTTGCCTCACCCCAATCTATCGGTATCACATGGGGTGAAACAACAGAGCAGTCCGTCGTTCTTGAATATACTCAGAGCCAGGTTGAAGGTACACTGCAGAATACTCTTTGCTGAGAGAGTACCCGGAGTGAGCAGTGTTTTCCCTTTTCCAGCTATACAGACGCGGCCTAGTGAACACTCTCTTCTACAGAAGCAGAGGGATATGCACCAGAGAAATGTCGAAACCTGATGAGGAATATCTGCAGAAGACTTTATCGTCAAATGGGTATCCTGATAAGCTCATCCAAACTGACAGCAGGCCCCCCAACGAGAAAAAAACCAGTGCTGACGGCAGAGAAAAATTTATATTTGTATCTGCCATTCAAGATGTAAACGGTGTTGGACACAAGTTGAGGTGCACTCTAACGCACACCTACAGAACCACTTAATGGCGATACTTGCAAAACGCAAAGGTCTGTTTTTTAAAATGGTCACAGTAGCTCATCGCTAGATGTGTCACGTTGTTTACTAATTGCGGTGATATTTATGTAGAGAGGATTGGCTGTCAGTTGGCTCAGAGTAAAATTAACATTTGCCGAAGTGGTTGGGACAAACAATGATGCAATCCAACGGGGTGGATAATACGTTAGACTGGAGCCCAGCATCCTCTATTACCCAGGAGGTCTTGAAGGTCTGGATACTATGTACAAGACGTTATTACGAAAAAAAGGATAATGCTGACGATCAGTGAGGCGCTGGTTATTAGGAAACGTCAACCTGTGCTAGGTGCACAGCACTTGCGAAGCAATCAATTAGGTTGCCTTGGTCTTGATTACAACTGGTTGATAAGTGCACGTGTTCCGCCTGCATTATGTTTGCGACTGGAAAGAACAATCGAAATGTTGACATATCGAAATCTTTGTCTATGATTTGACGAAATGGCTGTAGCGCAGTCACTGTTTTACTGTTTTAATAAAGTAACGTTGATCAGTTCCGGTTTTATTTTGTTGGTTTCTGGTAGTTAACGTGTCGCTCACACTTGCTAAGCAAGCAATCGTTTACATCACCGAGCACACACTGCACCAACCAGGGCGTGAGTGTCATCGGGGGACTATCACTCGTGTAACTTGACAACCTACTAATGTGGTTGGCGATATACTTTAAGCCACTGAATGGTTTTGATACACATATTAAATGAAATGTAGCTGAATCAAAAAGAACAACCAATGATGAAGCAAGAGGAACGCAATCGATTAATGTTTCACGTCTATTTCTTACTGTGACGGATTTAAGTAAAATTTGCTAGTATGCCACAAAGTGACGACGAGCAAGCTGATGGACAACCACTGATATAGGATGACGCAACCAGTATTCCCTAATCGGCAGCTAGCAAAGGAAAGAAAGTTCGTAAGGAGGAGTCTAAAGGTTTAAAATACAAGAACTAACGATTAAAGAAAAGCGAACATATAGAAAAAATCAGACGCACAAGTAATTTCCTCACGTTCAAATTTTCCAGTAGGTCGCAGGTACTCCGAGAATGGTACAGTTGTGTCATTCATTAGATCCTTAAGTAGGGAAAGACGAAGTAGAAGAGTGAAGATAATGGATAATCCGAGGCGGTCATTACTGTTTTTATACCCGAGTATACGAAGACAAACATCACCTGGAGTAACACATATTTGAAGAAAAGACACAATCAACGTCTAGTTGTGTGGCACGATAGCTAGCGAGTCCCAAGTGTTAAAAGGCGAGGAATGGTAAAAAAATGAAAGAAAATAATGGTCAAGTGTTTCACATTAACAACCAAGTGGTCTGTTTCCAGCCGAAGAACATTGACAAAATACCGAGACCTTCACAACAAAGTTGCTACAACAACGCATAGAATTATCGTCCATATATACTCTAGGCAGAAAATAACTTTCGGTTATGACAAAGTGTACCGTATAGTACCGATTATATAAGCCCCTCCACAGATAAGCCGATAATGACTTTGTAACATCAATTTGTTCATAGCCCATGTATTAGCCAACCCCTAAAAAAGCAGCAAAGGAGAAACGAAATTGTGTTGCCACGCTTTTGACGTCATCACCATGTGCTCTCACTTCAGTGAGTTTAAGTGAAACCTGCTCTACTACTGGTCAGTTGTGGTGACCGTAATGTGTTATAATCACATGAAACAGATAAGACAGCCGTTAATATATGGTAAGGTGAGAGGGTGTCAGCCAGGCCGCATATAGCATAGTCAGGGCCCCCATGCATATGAACCACAGTAGACCAGTGGGTGAGAGTGAACATCTCGGTTAGCAGTGTGGCTCGACGTTGTGCCTTCAAGGCACCGGATCGCCTGGCATAACATAATGTTTAAGGGCTTGTGAATCGATACTGTCATCCGTTGTGAACGTCAAAAGTGCAATACACCGAGAATTTTTCACACAATAGTACCGTGTCCAGTTATGGGCACTTAAAATACCTGTCTGGAATAACGTTCGTCACCAGCGGGTGGTGTTATGGGAGATAAGAGCAGAGGTATACAGTGAATTCCTCGGTGGATGTTGCATGTGATTTTTTTTCAAACCGCGTATGACCTTTGTATAAGCCGACTCCCCTCTAGGGAAGTAAAGGATCGTCCACAATTAATTGGCTTATATTCGGTATTCCGCATGATGTGGCCCCACATCGGTGACGAATGAGGTGAATTCAGCTACCTGAGATGTCAGTCACAATGGCCAACTAGAGCTGTATTACAAGGCTACTTATACAGTAAAAAGAAGCTGCGACCAACATTGAACGTCCTTGATATTAACCAGGTGCCCATTTTACAGTTAAGATTACATGAATTTCAAATCGGATAATGAATGATCGTCGCGCTTCGGATATCGATCGACCTTCCTTTGTCGTTTTAATAGTTGAGAGAGTAAAGGAGGAAGATGAGCCGTTAACGATATATTCATGGCAGTCTATAGTGCATCAATCAAGCATCAATGTATCGCAATACGAATGTGTACCGTGTACAAAGGGATAACACATAACGAGTAACATGAGCCTAAGCAGAAAATATTGTACCTGATAGGTTCCAGACTGAATAACCTCTCCCGATTGGCTAAGTACCACGATCCAATCAGCCTGAGGCAGCCATTGCAGTGAATTCGTAGTCATCAAACGAGTTTTGTGTCCCAGTAACCCGCAAGGCCCAATAATATGAGCGAAGAGATGCTGTGCGACACCACTGTCCACGGCAGATAGGGGATCATCAAGCAAATATATATCGGCATCCTGTGAAAAAATAAAGGATATTTCAAGGATAATAAGTTATGGGGGAATATCCGCATACGAAGATTGTAAAATAGGAAAGTTGCAATGACATTGCTAACTTGTAGACGACTACATAGCCGGTAGTAAAGTGGCGGGATTGCAAAGTCAAAAATTCAGTAACAAAACGGGGGGGGACAAAACCAAAGCCGCCACTTTACAATACAAGCGTACAAGATCGTTACTCAGTGCCATCTGCCTGCTAGACACCAAACATCGCCATAAGGTGAAACCAAATGAGCAACTAAGAGTGGCAGAGGTAAAATAAGTCATATAAGGGAAACGAAGCCACTCTAAAGGCGCACAAAATATTATTACTAATATTAATAGTGATAATATGAGGGCACATGAACTACCTAATGCCCGACCACATTTAAGATCAGCGATGGAGGGTACTGATCACTTCAAGTGTGCTGCTGCTACACAGCCATTGTAAGACGGAAGTAAAGCATGGGGTAGAAGGAGTGAATGGATAAGATACTCATGTCGTCGGGAAACCGGTGACCCCGGAGAACGATTTGGAAATTGCATCAGTAAATGGGCTACATACAACACTATCGAGTTCTAAATCAGACATCTCATGCAGTAGTGTCATAACACTACGTGCGCATGCAGCGTGCAGCCCGGTGCGCCCCTGCCTCCGTTTTCATGAAACTTGCAGTGGTAACTTGCCCGTTTGGACATTTAAAATGCATGGCAACGAACGAGCAAATAATACCGATGGGCCGCTGGCTCTCAAAATAAGTTTTGTGTTCTTATCTATCATGCAACAAGATTTAGAGTACTACAGAATTCTTTCAAGAAAAGTGCAAACTTTGAACTAGTGAAATGGTGCCCAGAGCTCTGCAATTGAACGACATCAAGTATCTAGTTAGTATGCTAAACGCACGAGGCTTACCCGCGGATGTAACATATTTGATCTCAGTCAACGCGCACAAAGAAGAGCGGAATCTGCAGCTAGTACTCCGCGATGCGCATACAGTTTGCTATTAGTGGTATCACACAAGTTCAAACCATGTGCGTCAGAGATTGACATGACACCTTGGTCGAATACAACACCAAAAGTACGAGTACTAAGAGACAATACAAACAAACAGTTGGATTTCTGAATAAAAGTGTTAGCAATAGCTGTAGATCAGGAGTGTCCAAACCTTACGCAAGGAGGGTCACATTTTGTGAGGTAAACATGTCGGGCCATATTCAGTTTGACATTAAGATAATAAAAGATTACGCATGCCATCAATTATTTATTGCAAGCTGTTAATGTGAAAAGTGAAACTGAGTACCTGAGGTCTTTATTATTAAATTTAGTTAAAACAGTTTCATTAGAGGCAGCCGATTGACATATGCCAGTTAGTTAAAAAATAAACAGTATATCATTGATTTTTGCAGACATCAGACGCCATTGAATTTTTTACTCATAACATCCATAATTTTTGTAATCTATGTCGTTGTTCGAAAAGAATACCAAAGCCTAAAGTTATTATTTCACGATGAGGTCACGGGCCAGTTGAAATGTTAACGTGGGCCGCATTTGGCTTGCGGGCAGGACTTTGGGCATCCCTGCTGTCTGAGAGAAAGTAAGAATGGCCCGGAAAATCTATTATTTTAGCGACTAATCGATTATTAACGAGTATGGATTTTGAAGGCACTGGTATGTTCTAAGTTGTGCACGTGACTATCAACCACTTGACATGTTGGCCAAATCTATGGGGAAACTCGGTGGTTGACTTTCCAAATCCATAGGTCGAAGGTCAGTAAGGTGCCTGTAAATATTGCCAAAGTCCGCGGCAGTTGTATAGTGGTTTGTTGACGGCGGTTAACACCTTATTTTGTCAAGGTTATTGGCGTCCAGTTTGTTCCTTCAGTTGGGCTAGAAGTTTCGTGGAGCAGTAAAGTGTCCATTTTTTGAATCGCTTCTAATCAAATTATGACAAATAGTGAAAGAGAAAATTGGTGTGATGAATTTTTATGCCGAACAATTTCAAAAGCTGCTTTTCCAACAGCAATCTCAAATGGAGGCACAATTGAAAATGATCGAAAAATTGACACAATGCTTCAGTTTGCAGCCAACAGAAGCAGCGACGCGGGACAGGCAGGCGTGTTCTGTTAATCCTCTCACGAATGCAACCACTGAATCCAATTACGACGCGGATCCTGAATGCGCATTCGAACCGTGGTTCAAGCGCTGAGATGACATGTTCCGGACGGACTTTATTTTCAGGACGACTCATGGAAGGTACGATTGCTATTTCGTAAGCTGGGAACAAGTGAACAATCAAGATTCATAGGCCACATACTGCGCAAACAGCCGAAGGATCTGGCGTTTGAAGAAGCAGTGTCGCAGCTGAATGAAAGTTTTGGTGAATCAGTATCCTTGTTTAGTATTCGTTATCAATGCCTGAAAAATGATGACTTTGGGTCCCTAGTAGACATGATTAACCGTGAGTGTGAGCGTTTCAAGCTATGCTCTTTAACGGACGATAAAATTAAATGTCTCATTTTAGTTAGCGCTCTACGGTCCCCCCAGTGATGCTGAGATCCGCACGGCTGCTCACTCTAAAACACGACACTGCGCTGATCGAACGAAATGGTCTCGCACCACCAAATACGGTGCTTACCGTGAAAAAGTCCAGGACTGTCAACTCAAGCAAAGACTTCAAAAGGCCTACGAACAAACCACCCAAAGCCTGCTGGTCAAGCGGCGAATGGCATTTCGCGCGCTTTTGTCCATTCAAACATCATATTTTTCAAATGTGCCATAAGCTTGGGCATAAGGAGGAATTCTGCAGGCAGGTCCGGCCGAAGAACGTGAAGAAGTCTTAAAGAAAGAGGAATTCTAGGAAAGATGGTGCAGAGTTTCGGACTATAGTTGCCGCATTCCAAAGTGAGTGTACACCGAGACACGATTCATCAGCGTGTTTATCAATGGGATCCCAACGAAACTGGAATTCGACACGGACTCTACTTCACGATTATTTCCAGGAACACATGGAATCACATAAAGAGGCCAAAGATGGTCGAGTCTCACAAAGTTGCACATAATGCATTCGGCGGTGTGTTAAACTTAGCGAGCGAAGTTACTTGCAAGATTGCTTTCAAAGGTGTGGAATAGTCGGGAATGTGCTACATTTCAGACCGGCCGAATTTGAAGCTTCTTGGTTTCGACTGGAATGAACAGTTGAAATTCCTCGATGTTCCCTTGAATCAGATCTGCAACCGAGTCCGAGCAAATCCAGAGCCATCATCCGACGAAGACATGACACATTCACTGGAGCGAAAATCTGCGTTTGACTTTCAGAATGACTTGAGCCATTATACAAAATTCAAGGCAACGCTGAGCATGCGATCAGTAGCCGAACCAGTTTGTAAGGCTAAAAGACGGGTAACATGTGCAGCCATGTCAACCGTTGATCAAGAACCCGATCGACTGGAACGAACCGGAGTCACCACAGCCGTCACCTACTGATCAAGGGCCGCACCTATTGTCGCAGTGAAGAAGGCAAATGACAAGTTACATGTCTGCGCTGACTTCTCTACTGGCCTTAACGCCGTGCTGGACGATCATCAGTACCCATTACCTGTACCGGAAAATATCTTGGTAAAACTGAATGGTAGTAAGTGCTTTTCTAAGATTGACCTATCCAATGCCTATCTTCAAGCGGATGTTTCCGAAGACTCGGGGGAGTTGTTGACGATCAACACTCATCGTGGGCTATTTCAACAAAGCCGCTTGCTCTTTGGTGTAAAAACGGCGTCAGCCATTTTCCAACAGTTTATGGACACCATGTTAGAGGGCGTTTATGGAGCGGTCGCATATCTGAATGATATAAAGCACGATCAAAGGGACAGAAAAACATAAATTCCATAAACACAGCTAAAAACGCCCACATGCACACTTACATACATTCATATATCAACATATGCGACATTCCCATTGTACAATTGTGCTCTTAACATGATCATGCCTGGGTAGGCGTGCCTCGCTTAGTCGAGAATAAACATTTTAGTTACTTATTTATTCATAATGATGGGTCGAACACCGAAAGAGCTATTAAAACACCTGGTTGAAGTGATAGGTCGTATACAATCGTGAGGTTTCCGGATCCGTGAGGACAAATGCATATTTTTCACGCCAGTCATCAAATACTTCGGCTGCATGCATGAAAAGAGTGGACGTCGAGCAGATCCAGCAAACGTAGAAGCCATTAGAAAATTGCCTCCACCAACAAACGGACAGCCTCTGCGTACCTTTTGCAGGCTCATCAGCCACTACAGCGCATTCTTGCCTGAGATGTACCGCCTGCGTGCCCCGCTAAACAAGCTACTAGCCAAAGGCCAAAGTTGGAACTGGACATCAGAATGACAGAATGCCTTCGAACGGGTCAAGATATTGCTGTCCTCAAACTTGCCTCTGACTCATTTCGATCCTTCCAAAGAGACTGTCCTAGTCACAGATGTATCAAATCATGGCGCAGGGTTTGGCGCAGTAATTTTACACATGTTCTCCGATAGATCTCAGAAAGCAATCGCCCATGCTGCTAGAACATTTACGAAGGCCGAGAAGGATTGCAGCCAGATCAAGAAAGAAGCATTGGCCATACTGTTCGCGGTAAAGAAATTCCACAAAATGTTGTACGGCCAGCGCTTCGAGTTTCTGACAGATCACAAGCCCTTGCTGGCTATCTTTGGTTCGAAAAAGGGCATTCCGGCCTACACAGCCAAACGGCTACAACGTTGAGCTCTTATCATTATGGGTTATGATTTCGAGATCCAGTATCAGTCGGCAATTTCCATTGGCCAAACGGATGCACTGTCACGACTAACTGATGCCCAATAGCAAGAACATGAGGACACAATAATTGCCTCAGTCGAGATCGAACCTAACGTCAACTATTTGGTAAGTTCTAAATAAGACAGTGGAAAGACTGGTATTGTGAGATGGAACCATTTCATGTTATTTGGTAAGTGATGCATTGCACGGTCTACCAGTTACCGCAGAAGCTGTACGAACCGAAACGCTTCGGGACCCGGTACTCAAGAAAGTTACAGTTTCACAAAACAAGTTGACCACGTTCATGTTCATAGTCGAGCTGCAATAGTACTTCCAGAGGATCCATTCGTTCTCTATTGTGAACGACTGCATACTATTTACGGAAAGATTGGTCATCCCCAAGGCACTTCAAGGGAGGGTTATTCGGCAGTTCCACGCCAAACATCCTGGAATCAAGCGGAGGAAGACGCTTGCGCGCAGCTATGTATACTGGCCTTTCATAGACAAGCAGCTAGAAGAAATGATGAGCCCCAAATAGGGCGAAACGGCCGTCTGGTGCTTTTCCGGACAGCTGGTCGACATATCTGAATTGTCGGCTGATTGCGACGAACAAAAATACTCACCAAAATCTTTCCATTCATAAGTACTACCAATTCGCCCGTACGGATTCCACCAAATGCTATGTCGATTCATAGCTGCCGTAACCGGGAAGTCCTGACGCCGGAAGGCCAACCGCTGTCATCTGCATGGCAGTGGAGGATGCGTCGGGCTATATCGCATTTAGCTAACAATTCACGGCGCAGTTGCATAAGCTGCGGGCTAGTTGGCAAGAGCCACTATGAGTCATGGGTTCGATCCTCCGCAGAACTCTATTCATGGCTAAAAGCTGCTCAGCCATGTCGACTTTGTAGGACCGATCAACGGTCGAAGTTTCCTCATTATGATCGACTGATACAGCAAGTGGCCTGAGGTATTTCTCATGGATAGCACAACCACCAATGCCACTGTGTCAAAATTGCGCCAAACATTCAGCAGATTCGGCTGTCCTGAGACAATTGTAACTGACGATGGCACATAATTCACTTCGGCAATTTTTACGGAGTTCTGCAAGCAATGCGCCGTTCATCACATTCGCTCGCCGCCGTTTCACCTACAGTAGAATGGTCAGGCAGAAAGGTTTGCCGATGCGTTCAAGCGAGCTCTTCACAAATCAAAAGGTGAGGGACCTATAGAGGTGGCTGACCGGTTCCTTTTTCTCTACCGATCAACACCGAATCCACAAGCGCCGGACAGAATTTCTCCAGCGCAGGCTAAGACGAACCGGAAGCTCCGCACGTCTTTTGACGCCATCCGACCGCACTCGGAATCCTCTGTTGGTGAAAGAAACCGCAGAATGGAACAGGATTTTAACCGGCGACATGCAGCAAAGAAACGGTCGTTTAAACTTAGACAGAAAGTGCTAGTACGTGGCTATCGGGAAGGCCAGGCGAAGTGGACACCAGGGACGGTCAATAACAAGCGCGGAAATGTCATGTGTGACGTGATCGTGAGCCCATAGATCTGGACACGGCATGCCAACCAGTTACGGCCACCACTGTGCCAACCAGAACAAGCAAGGCCTACCGACCTCCCGTTCGACTTATTGGTGGAAAGCTTCAACTTGCCGAAGGAACCGTGAACCACTGCTCGCAGTCGAGCAAGGAATCTAGACCACGGACATGGGAACCCAGTTCTCCGGCACTTCTGTCAAAGAGATGGACCGACAGGCTGAGAACACAGTCCCGAAGACTGCAAGTTAATCCTAGGTTTTCATCGTATACCTCGGACGATATCTCAATAGGTGTCCGGGAGAGAGTAAAAACGCCCGGAAAATCCATTATTTTAGCGACTAATCGATTACTAATGATAATCGATTTCGTAGGCTCTGGAATGTTCTAGGTTCTGCATGTGACTATCAACCACTTGACATGTCGGCCAAATCGATGGGGAGCCACTAACCTTGGTAGTTGACCTTCCAATTCCAAAAGTCATAGGTCAGTAAGAGACCTATAAATATTGCCAAGATCCGCGGCAGTTGTACAGTATTTGTTCAAGGCTGTTAACAAGTTAGTTTGTCAAGATCATTGCTCTGGTTTTTCCTTCGGTTGGACTGGAAGTTTTGTGGAACCTATTTAGGAAATGCATCTAATGAGAAGATTATAACATCTGCTATATATAGACAGACATTGAATGATTACCTCCTATCTTTCGGTTCACAAAAGGCATCATAATAACAGATAGCATGGACTAGATATGCAAATGCATCGTTCAAATGTTTGTAACCGAAAAAGTATTATCGCTAAACTTGCAGATAACTTATAATTAATACGATCTGCAGGTATAAGTTATGACATAACCGCATTCAGCCTTGATACCCTACCGGAGACGCGACAAATGACGCCGTTGAGTTAACTGCAATCACTGCTGTCGAAGAATCCGGGCATTCAGGGGTAAACGGTTTAATTTGACAAAGAAGTTTCAGTGAAAGTGGCAGCAAAACTACCATGTAGAAGCCCCAATGTAAATAACTAGGTCATTTTCGTAACCATAACAATGCTGCACTTCTCCTTCAGTCAAACAAACGCAATCCAGCGCTGCCAAACACTACCAATCAGCGTAGAAGCGGAGATGCGTGGGGATCCAATCATTTGCTCCGTTTTTTGGAGGCAATGTAGCCGCTCGCTCCGTCATGTAAATCTGATCCGTTCCTGTGACTGCATAAACCCATCACATCCTTCCGTTTTTCGGGATCAGCCACATCGGTGTCTCTGAAAACTCCGAACGCTCTTCTGCTCCAGGTGGTCTTAAACGCTCCTTTCTTTGTGACCCTTCCGTGAGCTGTCATGTGCTTTGTTCCAGGTTCACCTCCTCGTTCCCGGTGGCTCCGCAGCTGCACTCGGTTCCCTCGAATCATCTTCCCACCAATATTGACTTAAGAAGATCTTTCCCCGAGCTTTGCAGTCACTATACCTTCCATCAGTCGATAACACTCAGTATTGGTTGAATCCATGTTTGACTACAGCAATGAAAACTGGTAGCTCAGGTTGTTCAGATGGCTGTTGAACTGTGCGCTGAGCTTGGCAATTTCGTTGCAAACGTTTCGTCACCGATCGAGGTGACATCATCAGTGCACTGATGATGTGGGTGGAGGTGGGATCAAAACGCGATTTCCTTTGAACAGTGAATCGTAATACATCGTGAGTTCACTCAGAATGCTGAAGAACGGCGATAATTCATTTGGGAGTTTTTCCTTTGCACCTAGCCATCCTCACAAAACCACGTCTTACAACGCGCCTGCCTCCGTATGGTGCCTTCTTTCTTTCAGGCGATCTGTCATTACTGCCAGACGTAGTACCAGTTACTTCTTCGATATTTTCCTGTCGGTGTTCGACTATCGGAAGGTGAGCTCTCGACAGAGCGTCCGCGATGAACATCTGCATTCCAGGGGTGTATATATGTCGTATTTTTGGAGCCGGATAAGCATACATTGAAGACGTCGAGGCAAACTGGGTAACAGTTGACTGGTTAATGATACGAGCGGTTTATGGTCAGCATACGCAGTAGTCTTCCTCTCAAAGGTGTAGTCTTTGAATCGCTCCATCACGTAGACAACAGCAAGTATCTCCTTTTGGATCTGTGCGTAACGATGTTCCGGAACTATAAGCGTGCGACTGTGTAAATCCAAGAGTTTACCATCCTGCAGGGGAACAGCGCCTATTCCACTCTGGCTGCCTTTACATAGCAGAGCCGATCGTAGTAGCCGGATATCGGTGCACAGTGTGATAGTTGTAAAAGCGGCCATCTGCTCTTTTCTCCAACTCCAATTTACACCTTAGTGAGCCGGTCTCCGGACCAGCGTTACGATTTCAGCAAGTTTTGGCAAGAACGGGCTCAAACAATTCACCATGCCATTGAAACGACTAACATCCTCAGGTTGTGTCATCACTTGCATTGCCATGGTTTTTGTGGGATCGATCTTGATTCCATCGAATGTCAGAACGCGCCCATGAAAAATCGCTTCCGATTTTTGGAGCTCAACTTTCGCGCATTTGGGCTTTATGTTCCTTGGTACGAAACGCTGCACAAAGTGGTGCATATCGGCGTCATGATTTTTGGGTTGAGCCATAAATCACACATCGTCTAAATCGTCAACAAATTGCAATAACCGTTTTTGAAAAATTTCACTGGAAACCTTCGAACCAAACGGTAAATATAAATATCGAAAACGCTCAAAGGGTGTGGAGAATGTCGTTAGAAAACTGGAAAAATTTCCAGGAATCCGGGGGCTATAAACAACGGCTAAATTATAAACGATACCGGAATGGAGCAATCAAATGGCAAAAAGGAGCTAAGAATCGTTATGAGCTCAGAGTAGCTCAAACTGCAAAAAAATCCGAAGTTGTATTATAGTTATGTACAGTTAAAAGCTTCTTTGAGGGCGGGGATGTTAACCTGATTAAGTAGGACGTCAGTGAGGTTATGGAAGATGAAGCCAAGGCGAGGTGTTATTGTGTGTCGTTCAGCCCTTGCACCGTGGGGACAGTGGTTGTGCGATCCCCTCGCAGTCACACAGCCCATGTGACATTGAAATGCAAGACGTTGAAAGAAATGCATCAGAGGTCCCTCAGGTGCTGGCTGACTTAAACCCCTATAAATCGGCAGGCCCTGACAATGTTCAACCAGCGATTGTTAAACCGCTAGTTGATATGCTACAGTATCCTGTCTTGGACCTGTTCAACTGTTCTCTTTTTGAAGATAGTGTTAGATCACTTTTTTCGCTATTGCGAATTAACCATCCACAAAGTTCTCCGCAAAAATTCTAGCCCAGCCGAAGAAAAATCAAAATTTCAACAGTCTTGACCACGGAAAACGTGTTAACAAATCGCTCTGCCAACGTAGCCAAATAATGCCGCCGAAAACACTGCCCTCTCAACTCTGAGGCAAAAGCCCCATTAGCTGGGTGTTTGAAAACGCATTCGTCCGCTCGATCGATTGCCTGATCGACCGCACGGGGTTGGCAATTCCCTTCAGCCCAGCTTTCAATCACCATTATATACTTTCCCTTTTTCTTTTATGTTTTTATCTGATTCCCGGATACCTTCCCTCCTGAAGCTGCTGCCGTTGTGTATGATGCTAGCCTGGGATTAACCTGAAGCCTTCTGGAAGGGGTTCTTCGCCTACCGGTGCATCGCCTTGGCTGTAGTGTTCTGGATTCAAATTCCGTGCTCTGCGGTCTGGTAGAAAGGCTATCACATGACTGGAAAGAGGCGACTGTTGTAGCAAGTCATTAGGAGATTCCAAGTCTGCACCACTCAACTACAGGCCAGTCAGTCTGACAAGTATTCTGCTTGAGCCAATGAAAGCAGCGGAAGGTGGTCAAGAAGTATACATGGAGGACACGAACCAGCCAAAGCCAGCGGCTCGAATTTGACAGACACTCTGGTGAGATACCGTTGGGTTTCTTGTTAAACACTAAGTAGCAAACCTAAGCATTGCACATCCAGTTTTTCCACCACAAGTGGGTAGCAATTCGTAGACAAAGGCGATCAAGTTTATCAGCACAAGCTTACTCATCCAAACGGTGCACAGAAGGTGGAACCATCAAGGCTTTATTTCAAATCCTTTGAACAACATTTGAATTACAAACCCGTAGAAACCATCTTAATGACGCTTTGATACAATACTAATTGGCTTACTATTGGTGTGGAGCAACTTCCTGATACTTTAATACTATGTTTAGACTCCATAATAGGGGAAAAGTTCAAAAGCAATCTTCGACTTGGAGAGAAGGACGCTGACACTAAACAGATGCGCCATGGGTTGAATGGGTGATGGGAAAACATTTAGTACTGATCGAACAGATGTAGGGTAGTCAGTGAATGTGAGACTATGGTGTGAATGGAATGGCTTCTACTCAAAGAAATGACAAAGTAATAAGTGGACAAGTTTTAACGCAAACCAAAGAGGGTTAATACTTAACATACATGGTACCTCGGGAGGACTACTTAGCAGAGTGGCATACATGTGAACGTTTACAGACATGCAAGCACCAGGTTAAGGGTTCAGGCTAGAGCGCCGAACGATGCTTTGCGTAGCGTGGACTGCAGTAGTTGTATCATAATTTCTGCATGCAAGCAACTAGTAGCCAGATGCATGACAACGACAATTGCGTGAGCTGTTGTCTCGAGATTCGCAAGCACAGCATGTATCGACCTCAAGGGCGTCCGGTATGCTGTATGTACAGGTTCTAAGAATACCACTGTTAGGGGACCTATTATGAAGCCAGTCAAATGAATTAAGCAGCATGGCTTAATATGAAACTTTGACATCAAGAAACAACTGGGCCAGTGGCGATATGAACGGAGGTGCCAAAATCCTAAACAAATGGGTACGTTGGAGTTAAAGCTGGGGGCTACTAAGGAGTCAGTGTGGGGATCAGGATGAGAGCAAGAGGAAAGGGCAAAAAGTTGATGGGTGATAGTAGTTGTACTTGGACACTTATCTACTTTCGACAAAGCAATAAAGTTTAGGCTCCCTGAGGGCTGATGCGGAATGCGGCTGAAATTTGTGTTTGTCACCGCACATGTGGACTGTGCTACTGCAGGAGTGCCCAAATCTAGACGGGAAAACAATCCGTTCGCAACCAAAGGCTAGGGTTAAAAAGACTGAAAAGATTATTGAAACAGTGTTTCACAAGATGAGCTTCTCACATGTTGCCTCAGTTAAAGCCCAAACATGAGTAACATAGGGCTGAGATTGCCTGACCTCTAGTCATTGATCTAGCTGGACTATGCAGTTTGCAATACACATAATGGAGTCGAGAGATAGCTTAGATTAAAACCCATTCAAGTTACGACAGTTCACATGAAATGTACACGTTAGCAGGTACGGTTGAATAAACAGGCAGTAGGTTCGAGGTTGCGCGGAAGAAAGCTACTCTAGCATATTCAGCGCTGAAAGATATCAGAAGGACAGGGGACAACAATAAACAGTGAATAGTGTTGGTTTGGGTTGTTTTCCTAAAAGAGACTGCACACAAATGACTAAGAAATTTTACATAGTGACAGCCGGGATTGCGATGTTCCAGTGCTAGGAACTTTGATTCCAACAGATCGTGCTCTAGAACAAGGAAAATTTTCTTTTCCTGCTCAACTTAAAGCGTTGAGTTTCTCTCAGTTATTTTGCCGTAGCTGATTTATAAAATCAGCGCAGGATTTATCGTCATGAATGAACGAAATTAGGAAGCCGTGTGAATTGGACGCTAGTGTTCCAATGAAAGATGAACGTAAGCTATCGATGGACAAGGGAACTTGTTGGGGTTGAGAGCACAAAAGATGCAAGTTAGGTGAGCATTAAGTAGGAAGTCACAGTGAGCGACAAGAAGAAATTTCATGGAAAAAGAATACCCACTTGGTAAACTGCTCTGGCGAGACCAACACGTTGCCTCTGACCACCAGATAAGATAACTCCACGCTCTCCGACTCCAGACAAGTCACCCGCGGGTAGGTATTGTATGTCATGAAGCAGCGCGCATGCAGAGAGAACGGTACGATACCATGCCCGCCTCTCGCTCGCTGACAGGATGGTCGTTCGCGGCAAAATGGTGTCCTCGTCAAAAGAATCGCCAAAGCAGATATTTTCTTGCAATGACTGACTTTGCAACCAAGTTGTTTGTGATACGTACGCAACGGAACCCTGAAGTTGGAGTGATAAGCAATATCGTTGGGAAAGGGTGAACAACAGATGCAGGGGAACAGAAATGAAGCACTCAATAATGCGTAGCGTTATTTAAAAACAATGGGCGTGCGAAAGCGCAATGACTGCAAATCGTCCGATAGCGCACTCGTGAGAAACTGGATCGATTATCTCACAATGAGAGAATGAATGTGGTTGCACTGACTGGGTTCATGTGGAATACGATGAAGCGCCACTAAATGCAACCGAGATACGAATAGATTTAGCTGGAACCAACCAGTGTGACCGCGTTGCAAATGAAAAGCATGTGTCCGCATTATTTTGTCCGTTCATATCACCGTGTAAGTTGTTTAAGTCAAGAAAATAAATAAATGGTAAATTATCGACAGCGCGAGGCACGCCTAGCGCGAAAGAACGGCATTTGTATAAAAATGTTACAAGGTAACCAGTTGCAAATTGGATTAATATGCATATATGCATATGTAGGTATGCGTGTACGTGATCATGTTGAATGAAGTAGTTGATGTAATGCTGCATGTGTGTTTGTGTTTGCTGGGGTCGCTGTTGCAAGAAGGGATCATAGGAAACCTTCGAAGTGGATGAGTGAGGTCCGGGGAGAGGGTAGGATCATCTTGATGGGCAAGAGACGGTGACTTTATTTAGTGGCAAGTCACATCCGCCACGTCGCGATGTTGTTAAACGGACATTTGTGGCTTCTCATAGGAAGAGCAGTTGCCAGGCGGAAACCCACCACGTTCTGAAACACTGCCGCCGAACCATACGCCGGAACGAGATTGACCCGAAGCATCCAGCCGGCACCACGAGGTTGTTCAGCGAGCTTTACGATTAAAGTATCCGGAGTGGTGCCCAATGTAGACACATGATGTGTCAACCCAATTCATTAACATGGTTAAAGCAAACAAGCTACCGACATTTGAAAAGTAGTTGTGAAATATTGCGTATGTAGTTACCTTCGAAATGACGTAGAATCGAAGTACACAGGAAGAGAAAAACAGCCAACTGTAACCGAGAGCATATACGAATGAATGAAAGATTGATCAGGGACTTAGTTTGAAGTGCTACGAAGCTGCTTCATATAAATAGGTACAATGGACGGAGGGGATGCGCGCGCAACTAGAAGAGACGCAACAAGGCCAGTAAAGAGCCTACGAGCAACCAACTGTATCGACATTATGTGAAGACACCAGTAATGACGTAGTGAAGCCGATTTTCAAGTGGGTAGCTCACTCTATATGCTTCATACGTCTAGTAGTGAAATACTGGAACGGTTTGTCTGAGAAAATGGTCGGTGTCAAAATTCAAGAAATTCCTGGACGTGACGTGATTCCGAGCACGTGCCCGAAGTATCTACGCCGGAGCAACACAGACTTATGTCTATCAGCTCTCTATGTCGAGTAGTGGTAGTAACAGAACGCGAAGCTATATGAACAGCAAGCCCCCATAGACAGTAAAATCGCCCCAACTGCTGGAGTAAGTGTCAATGTTTATGGAAACTGTTCGGTTAGCAGTGGTAATCTCTGCAGAATCACTTCATGTGTGGCGTTTGATTTCATTTAGACAATCCGATACTTTAAGGTGTTGCATAAGATTAATTGTTTTTCCTCTCCTCTGGAGGATATACGGCTACCGAGCTGTTCACAAGTCGAGCGCGATGAAGTCATGTGCGCGCGGTATGCGCACAAAACGCAAGGCATAGTTATGGTATTGCACAGGAATACACTGAAGACATTGAAGTACGCTACGGTTCACTGGTTATGGACACAATCTGGTACACAAAGCAGTCTTTCTTCCGATGTATGACCAGTAAAACGCCCAAATATGCAAACTATCACGATTATCTTGCGTACAGACTGCGTATAACCTTGCAATGCCACGGTGAGTTCGCGACTGAAGATATCTAAAGGTTTCTCATCTGGTATGAGAACAGTGTTTATTCCTCTCCAGCTACTGTCGCACACAATCGGCCGGAAGGATTACGTGCTTGCCTTGTAGTCAGAAGATTACCGATTCGAATCCGCGAAGGTGTGAGAGACTTCGCTGTAGGCTCAAGCGAACCCAAGCAGAAAGTAAGATACTGAGTTTCCATGCCCGTTTGTTGCGAACAAAACAATATTTGTTACGCTCAAGCAAGTAGGTGGTTGGATTTCCAGTTTAATACATGATGGTATTCTCTAATACAATATCACACAACTGGGCGCGGTAAAGCCAGTAAAAAGCGCCAAATGGATTCGGTATGTAGCGGTTGTCCGATTCCATTGACATCGACGCTGTTCCGTTGTAAAAGTCCCAATTGTGATTTACCTAAACGTAAAAACGGAGAAATCTCCAGTAGCGTGGCCAAAGGCAGACCAAGCAGTGGTGCAGCAAAGACGGGCCACAATACCTAGTTCATCAGATGATGGATTCTGTTAGAATCATAGACGATTGGCTGCCTGATCCGGAACCATTTACTCCTGATTGCATACGCAATTCACACGTGATATGCTGAATCCCAAGCAGACAAGTACCCTAAACAGGTGACAATGATGTCGGTATAAATTCCGCGCGATGTATTTTATGGTCCCAGAGAAAGTAGATAAAGTCAACCGTGGACGCGTAATAATAGGGGAGTACACTAGAAGCTGACAGCAACGTAAAACGCTGATGAGGGTGAGGAAGAAAAATGCGGAAGTACTTAATCCAGTTTCACTAACTACAGCAGAGTAAGCCAACCTATTGACGCGGAAAAAAACGTTTCTTTGACGAGTCTCAGAGAACACTCAAAACAGCTTGAACCAAAGAAATGAATATATTAGGATGTTGGCATGTCCGACATCACCTAGTCTGATGATCGCGTAGAAACAAGAGATCCGTCAAACTGTTTAGGGGGAAACCACACTTACTCCAGATACAAGCCTCAATTGTGGTGGCAACAAACAAAGGAAAACCGAAGAAATGGAATTCGTTAACATCGGCGAGAAATTACCTGCATGGCCGTTAGGGTTGAAAAAGAATTCAGAAGGCGCTGTGTTCTACACCGATGTGACATCAATCTCGATAGCAAAGGAATTTAGGAAAAGTCAAGAAAAGTAGCTGTGGTAAACGTACGCTAACGCACACTGATCCACGTCGTCGAACCAAATCGCCAAGACACGCAGATAGCAAGGAGGATTTGCCAGACCCAACAGCTCCAAGCACGATAACTAGCCACCCACGTCGTATG
Organism: Dicrocoelium dendriticum; assembly: GCA_944474145.2. Classification (NCBI taxonomy): domain Eukaryota; kingdom Metazoa; phylum Platyhelminthes; class Trematoda; order Plagiorchiida; family Dicrocoeliidae; genus Dicrocoelium; species Dicrocoelium dendriticum. The sequence continues at coordinate 86,128,344 of OX104066.1, read as the reverse complement.
GTAAGATTAACACTGGAAAAAGAACAGGCGACAAATGATGCCTTGAGTAGACGGAAGGCGAATACAGTAGTGACAAGCATGAAGATCAGACTTCCGCATAAGCAGTGGGTTGGCCAGAGATGCGCAACAATGGAACACATATTGGAGTGAAGATTATGGAATGTTTGAGAGACTGGGGGAGTGGTGAAATTCAGTAATGAACTAGCTAGGATTGATTAAATAGCACACTGATGGCAAAAGATGAAATCAAAGGGTGATGAGTTGAAGAGCTCCTTTAAGAAAACGTCTTAGACTCACAAACAAATTAGCAAATATGTAACCAAGAAGATAGCTGCACACTGTATCATGACAAGTAAAAAGGGGATTTTATTTAATAAAAACAATGTTGGTACGAGAGAGAAAAGAGCGAAACGAGTAGTAGTCGACGATTGCGGGGACATTCGGGGTACCCCTAACACAATAAAATCGAGCGCCTAGCCGCATTGGTATACATCGACTTGGCTCTCGGGGGTACAGGTCGAAGAATGTGAAAGGAGGAGAGCGACAGGCAGAGCCACCAAAAGTGGAAAAGACGACAGGGTTTGCAGCAGCAAGCGTCAAAGTATAGTAACGCGGCTGAAGTCGTACATGCTCTGCTGATGAAACATAGGTCTCCCTTCTGTAAAACAACAAAAGCACTAGATCAACCAATCGAACTGATGCTTCGCTGCCGTACAATCACAGTTACATACGGACGGAAGAATAGTAAGGGAGAAGGGGGATCTATCGTAAAACCTTAGTGCCTAAGCAAACATTCAGGCTCAAAACCCCTACACCAAACCCACACAAACAGCTGGATATTGCGCAAAGCCGGCATTGGTGAGGCGGCTCCATTGAGGTTCTCACTTCCCCGTCTCATAATCAACCATTATACCACAGGTGACGCTAGACACAATGTACAGGCAGACAAACTAGTAGACGATAGCATACGAGTCACTGATGAGGGCGAAAAGCCATGTCCTGCAACTTCTCGAGCCAAACCCAAGGCGGGTCACGCGGATTCCATCCTAGAAGGCGAAACTGACCAAGGGTACCCAGTATTCATTTCACGATGCAAAGTCAACTTTATCCACCACGGGCTCAGCGCCTTCACATCCGGCTAAGAAAACAAAACACACCGCGGTAAACGTCGATCGGACATACCTAACATGCGACTAATTCAACGCAAATTATTCAGGGTTATCAGTCCTTCTAAGAAACTAACCTGATAATCACTGCCTAGTATTCGCTTACGCACATCATCGCTGGTAGTCTACGAAACCAATAACGCTCCACAGAGGGCAATGAGGGACGACCCTACTGTGGCGATCTCAGACCGAGAAAAAAATCCTTTTGACTCCAATGATGAAACTTTAAGGATGTTCTAGATTTTGCAATACGTGAACTACAAACATTAATTTTGGAAACTATGTATTGCCCAGGGACGGGGTCTATAGTAAATAGCCAAAGGCAGGACAACTTTCTCAAACAATACGGAGAGTCGTCTAGGGTGAATAAATCTATAAACTAGGCGAAACCGGACATCAAGTTAGTCAGTATGTGTTATGCTTAGACTGTAGGGAGGAGGCTCCGTGCATATACGCGTCATACACGCTGAGTGTTCCGCGAGTAGTGGAGACACACAAATCCGAAACGTCAAACAGTGAAAGACCCAGGGACTTGAGATGTATTGTCGGAGCAGAACAGATAAATCAGTGGTTTTCAAAAGCACGGATTGTGCAGTGTTCGATATTTGCAGAAATTGTGATTGCACATATCTGGAGATGGGTTTGGCATGCGGACCGTTATCATATCTGCTTAGTTTCAGTACTGAGATTCGTTTTATGCGGTATGCTCCACAGATCGCAACGTTCATAACATACGTGATAATATCCTTGACAGCGAGTAGGTCAGATTTGACAATGGATTACGTAGTGGGTATTTAGGGATCAGGATTGCAGACACAAGCTGTTTTGTGATTTCGTAGTACTTTTCAAAAGCGAGCATCGTGTGTGACCGCAAATGACTGAAGGACGTGTACATTTCCACTGCAATGAAGAAAGAATGTTGAGAAAGGTGATCCACGGCCAGTTCGTTATGACTTCGTTGAGATGACCACACCCGCAGCTGAAGCCCTCGTACGAATTGCAGAGGGAAGATCTTGGCACGTAGCGAGTGGAATGTGCAGTTATAACATCCAGAAAAGGGGGATCGCTGACGTTAGATAAAAATGCGGTTCTCTAAGTCTTCTTTGTAGAATCATTGTCGAGGATGGGTTATCCGGAGACAAAGACTATTTAAACGCTATGCGGAGGAGGTTAATCAAGGATTTGGACGAAGACATTGCACTTGCAACCGAAACGCTTAGTAGTGTACGCCAGAATCTAACTGTGATATGTGGAACTGAAAATGACAGTTGTCTCTCAAATCTAGACATACTGCTCACACGAGTACCAGATGGTTCAATCCGAAAGTCATTCTACGGGAATGCGACCTGTACGGATAAACCCTTAGATGTTAGGAGTGCCTCGCCGAATCATCACAAGTGCCCTTTACTTCGAACATTGGTCTATCAGACTAAAGTGATTGCACCAGAGATACTCCGGCGTGCTACGGTTACCCATTGGACCTGCAGTGACAGAAACAAAATGAAACATGTTGACAGATTGCTTTGAAATGATGTTGCACTCGATTACGGTCATATTTTCATATATCAATCTCAGGATTACATTTTAAGGTTTCAATGTTCACATAACTATCGAGCTAATTTACAACTTATGAGTAAATGGATTCGGCAAGATATTGATTTGCGTTATAGCGGTTGGAAGACAAGCTGTAAAGTCAACAATTACGTTGGATTGGAGCATTGCCTTCATTTCGTGAGTATTGTCATTGTTTCATTTTTAATGTTTTTTATGTAATTTCAAGCGGTTTCCTATATTTCAATGCAACAGGCGGCGCAATTAGGCTGTCGTTTGATCTGCGTTTGAATACAAACATATAAGTATTCCTAATATTTCGACTTGTTTTTGAGTTCGTAGATCTTCCTTTTTGAACGGGTTGAAGTATAACATGATTTCGCCACACCTTTTTTCTTCCTTTTCAATGCGATTGATCTGAATCAGTTCACCCAAATAATGACTCGCAGAAGATCATGCTTAGATCACCCTACTCGCGGAGCGGAGGAAGTGCGACGATAAAATGCAAATGTAACTGTGAAATGGTCGGGAATCAGCGAACGAGCGGAAAAAAACTAATAATGGCTCAGATATGCATCGTGGAAGCAGAAAAGACGTGCACACAGACTTGAGTATGCAAGGTTACGAACACAACGATCGCGTTCTGCAGCTGAATGGACGCGACAAACTGATACTGGCTGAAAGACGCCAATGAGAAACATCAGATCAGCGTCAAACACGGCTACGTGCTCAGTAATCGTGCGATTACAACTGCCATGCATTCCGGTACAGCCTAGCTGATGATAATGATCGAACCGGCATGTTCATATCGGCACCATGACTGAGTTATGTCCGTATTACAAGGCTCGGACGTTTAATGGAGAAATGAAGGAAACGTGTAGTGCCGCCGGAAAAAGCAAATTGCCTCAAGTTGCTGGAAATATTGCCGAATAAAAGCACTTTTTATCTAACGCCAGGAAATTTCAGGCTTACAAAGGATATTGTTGGGTGCAAAAATCTTAATAGATCAATTCATGCCCACTTTCAAATTGAAAGAACAAATTTATCACAAAGCCGGATCCATGCTTCTGTTCCCAGATGGTCAACATAGATTGTTACAAACGTCTTTAATCGGCGGCGGAAATGATGTAATGAACGTACGCAGCGGAATTTCTAACGGCATAAAATGTAAAATCGTTACCCGATTCCGAGAGCTTCTACAACAATAATATTAGTGCTTGTTCAAAACAGCTATTGACATGACATCTGATACAGACTAGAGTGTTGTCCATACTAAGAAAACGCCTGCTAGAGAACATGTAAGAAGATCCAATGCTACGACTATGAAGGAAGTGGCAATTATTAAAGTCGGATATTAATTCCCACCTAACGAGATTATGCAAAAATTTGGAAGCTATCGGTTGGTATAGTCGTTAGGTAACGTTTCGGTTTTGATACAAAAGCTTCATCAGACCAGGTGAATCAATGTGCAATTGTAGTGGCATTTTATAGCGGACAGGGACGATGACCGTGATACCCGAGACCTGAGCCAAAGTGAGATTACAGCGATGTCACCACAGGTGGTTCAGTCACAGTGGCAACAGTCCAGGGGTTCCTTTGTGCATCATGGCATCGACTGATAATCCCATAGCGATGACAATGGGAGTCGAGTTGCACTTTCCAATCTGATCCGCGTACCGACGCTTGTCAGACCGGCCGGCTTAAGATCACTCGCCACGCAATAGAGTTCTACCCCTCCATCCTATACACACAGCTGTTTGATTTGGTAACTTTCCAACGCCTGGCCAATCAACCGCTGGGGTGTCGATTGTATACCCCTACTAATGACCTATACGTTATCCAATTCGATCTCGTGAGCCGTTGCTAATGCATGCATAGCTACGGCCGAGTCCCTTAACAATGCCTGGTATTCAAAATTGTTGGTCTTGAAATGTGCCTTCCGTGCTCTGAAATTTGTGTGCGTGACTCTCTCGCTGTTAGGCCTACGTATTTATGTGTACAGTCCTTACATTTAATTGTATGAACACAGTTAGTTGAGCTACCCTAGGGAAGGGGGTCCTTCAGGTGCACCAGCCCCGAACGTAGCGTTTGAGCTCATTGGAAGATAACTGTCATATTTTCCTTGTTTAATACCATGCAAACTGTTGTCCTTGTAGGGAATTCCTACCGTCACCATCCACTAAAATGTGAGTTTTGACTGTCGGTTTAGCGATATATGTAACTGGCGTTTGACTAGCCGCATACGTTTGTAAGTACGTGAATAAGGGTATCAACATGGCAGTTGTTGGCGTGGTACAAGGACGAAATGATGATGAAATGATACGGTCATCCATATGGATGAAATCGTTCAGTATCAGGCTGGAAGATATATAAGCAGCAATGAAGCTGCATGGCGCATTCTTGCATTTCCGATACATGAACAAAGTAAAGCGGCACATCTGGTAGACGGACAACGCATTTATTTAACAGCTGTGAATGTTCACCAAAGAGCCTTGAATCCACAGGCTACAACGTTAACTGCTTTCTTCGCATTATGTCAAAATGATACGTTTTCGAAAACAATGCTGTCTTTGAAGGTGCCGACGTATTATATATGATATGCGAGTAGAAAATCATGTGTAGGACACAAATGAGGAGAGCCAGGCGAAAGACAACTTGGCACCTTCAAAGAAACGAAAATAAGCAGACTGCACATCGTGCATCCAAATCAAGAGGAATGCTTTTTTCTTCGCACGTTGTTGGTAAATGTGCCCGGTCCAACATCTTTTCAGCAGCTGAGAGTTGTCAACGGCGTTACCCCTGCATCTTTGCGTAGTCAAGCTGTAAATATATTTGAGAACGACCGACATTGGGATCTATGCATTAATGACGCGTACAGCACGTCACATCCAAATCAAATTCGCGCATGGTTTGCAGTCACACTGACCGCCCACTATCCTTCGTCTACTCTGGGAGAAATGTAAATCGCACATGGCTGAAGATATGTTCCGTCGAATACGAAACGGAAATTCAGAAACGAACATGGATTTTCCAAGAGAAATATAAAATGAAGTGTTGACAATGATTGAAGGTTTGCGCACAGAAATCGCGAACAAAGCTCGCAATCAGTTGAGAATGCCATCACCGAATCGATCTGCTGCTGCTTCGTTCGATGTCGAATTGCGTCGTGAACAAAACAGGTGATCTCACATCGCATGTGCAATCCAATATTAATAGGTCAACGCTTGAGCAAAAAAGCATTTAAGATAAAATATTGCAAACCGTCAATGACACGATTGGGAAAATCATATTCTTGGATGCACCAAGAGGAATTGGTAAAACGTTTCTCCTTAGATTGATCCCTGCAGTAATTCTATCCCAAAACAGCACAGCCTTAGTTTTCGTGTCGTCCGGAATACATGAGATATTGCTACCCCGGGGGAAAACGGCTCATACCGCATTGAAATCTCCTCATTTTTAACTCATTTGATATGGCAAGTAGTGCAGAAACGTAAATTTAACGTTTGGCATGAATGCACAGTCGCGCATAAAAATCGCTCGAGGCACTTGAATCATCGCAGCAATTTGTGTGAAAACAGACCATTTGAGAACGCGTTACTATTGCATTCCAAGACTTCAAGCAAACATTACTTGTAACTGCTCGATCGACACCATCAGACAAAGCAAATGCTTGCTTGAAATACTCAACCTTGTGGCGACACGTGAAGAGCTTAAAATTAACTAAAATATGCGTGTCCAACGGTACCGTCGCAACAAGACTGCACCTTACCGTGGTGCTACGGTTTGCATACCTCCTTGACTCATTGAGCCATACTGGGTGATGCCTCCGGGCAACTAGAGAGCAACTCTTACCAAGTTGGTCAATGGTGAAAGATCAGACAAACTCAGTCTCCTGATCCTTAAGGTTAGGGGTTTGAATTGGGATGGCGTCCATTTCTGTAAAACTAAATCATTGCCACCTCCCCGCTGCCTTGCGGATAGGTTTTTGAGCCAAAGGCTTTGGATGAGGACCATAATCGTCCTCCTGTCTAGGTCTGGGCGCCCTGGCAGCATCTCAGCCCACATACAACCAGGACATGTTCTTCAAACATAAACCTCATCCTGCATCGACCGTCGCGCAGATTATCAAGGGTCGCCTTATCTGCTACATACAGCAGGGCGGATAAGCGAAAACATGCTACCGCTGGCGCCTCCCTTCTTTCTTTTTCACCTTTTACTCCCATCCCGACCCCCATTACTAACCTTCCTTCTATAATTCCCAGTTTAATTGGCAGCAACCGAAGTGTTACTGCAATAGAACCATCTGCAGCCACTATCCCACAGCACCTATCGGCAAAAGTCCCTTATAAGGCCACGCTGTCCCGTTTCCATGGTGGCGTTCAACGTTCGCACTCTAAGACAAATAGGTCAACAGGCTGCACTCGCACGCACCTTCGACACACTGGGTATTGATGTGTGTTGTGTGTCCGAAACTAGGATCAATGACCCCAACGGGGTTGTTGAATTAACTGCACCCGGCTTATCCTCTCGTTATTGGTTGCATGCATCCGGAGACGCCGATGCAGCACTTACGGGTCAAGCTGGTGTAGGTATCATTCTAAGCTCCAAGGCTGAGCCATCATTGGTTGATTGGATTCCGGTGAACAGCCGTTTATGTGCAGCCCGTTTGACGACATCAGCTAAGGTTGATTCACAAAGTAGTACAAAACGCTGTTTGTTTGTGATTTCCGCTTATGCTCCCACCGACTGCAGTTTAAATGCTGTCAAGGACACATTCTATCACGAACTGAACGCGCTACAACGCAGTGCTACTAGTTCAGATATGATATAACTTGCAGGGGAGATGAACACACAAGCAAGAGTGTATGAGCTCTTCAGAAGCTCAGTTGGGTGGTAATTATGGGCTTAACTCTGAACAGACCGACAAAGGCGAGCGTCTGCTACAACTGTATGCGGAGCACCAGTTGTTTCTTAGCAGCACTGCTTTTAGACACAGTCGGCGCCGAAGTGCTACTTGGTGTCCTCCTGTAGCTGGCCAGCGATGGACCCAAATTGACCACATAGCCATAAGTTACAGGTGGTGTGATTCCATCCTGGATTGCCGCTCGTATTGGAGTACCTGTGTCGACTCTGATCATGCCTTGGTGCGCTGTCGTTTCTCCATGAACTTTACCGGGAGGCGCACCAAGCGTTTCCTCCGATTGGCAACTGAGAAATTGCCTCAGCCCTCTGTCAGACACGCCTACCAAGACGCACTGCGTACCGAACTTTCGCTCACTTGTCCTAATGACTTTGAGTTTCAGTGGACTAGGATCTCGGCCGCCATGCACGACGCAGGAGCATCTGTTTGTGACACTATCAGTCGTCACCGCCCTAGTCATTGGATATCCCAGAGGTCAGTGAACCTGTTGGAATCTAGGAAACCTACCGGCTGGCTCTGAGCACAATCTGACCAGAGGGGCTATTAGACGCGAACTAAGGTGGAGCCTACGTGTTGACAAGGAAGCCTGGTGGACCGTTCGGCATAAAGAAATGGAGGAGGCAGGAGCAGTAGGAAATTACAGCAAGCTCTTCCGGTTAATCCGCACCACTGGTCCCAGAAAACCAGGCGTCAGTAAGACGATCAGAGACAGAGCGGGTGCACTGATACACAATAAAGAGAGCCATATAACACGTTTGGTGAAACATTTTCAAGATCAATTCAGCTGGCCTCCTGCTCCCGGACCTCTTGCTACTCAGCTGATGCAGGGCGAGCCATGGACGGTTAATTTAGAGCCTCGTCGGAGGTCCGAAACGCGATCACAGCACCCAATCGTTTTCGTGCCGCAAAGCCGGATTTCCTCCGACCTGCACTATTTAAGGATGGAGGTGAGGTCCTCTGCAAAGTGCTGACCTCCCTTTTCGAACGTATCTGCAAGGAAGAAAGTATCCCTTCTAATTGGTGCGAACCGATTACAGTGGCAATATACAAGAAGGGCAGTCGCACAGACTGTTCTAATCACAGAGGTATTAGCCTAACGCCAGTTGTGACAAAATTACTGGCCTCGATACTCGCTCGTTGCCTAACTGGGAAACGGGAATCTCGGATTAGGGAAGAGCAGGCAGGTTTCCGCCCAGGACGTGGCTGTATAGACCATATATTCACTTTGCGGCAGGTGCTAGAGCAGCGACACGCATACCGCAGACCGACAATAGCTGTGTTCCTCGATTTCAAGAGTGCGTTCGATTCAGTCGATCGATCCATTCTTCTGTAAATACTTGCGCGGAAGTTGTTCCCACGAAATATGTGAACATACTTCGTGCTCTATACTCGAACACTACAGGCCGCGTCATGGTTTACGGTGGCCTATCGGATAGCTTTTCGACCGCAAGTGGTGTTCGTCAGGGAGGTTCGATTTCCCCATTTTTGTTTAATCTTGTCGCGGATTCTATTATGGAGTGTTCCCTTGCGGAATCTCACGATGTAGGCGTTGATGAAAGAGTAGTGGTGAAAGATTAGTTGATCTATATTATGCGGACGATATCGTCTTGCTTTTCGATGATGTTGCGACGGCACAATCAACACTGAATCGCCAGTCAAGAGTGGTCCCACTATTTGGTATGCGCTTCGCACCTTCAAATTGCAATGTGTTGCTGCAGGAACACCAGCCGCTCTAGAACCCCTTGATGCTTGCTAACGAGGAACTCGAGGTGGTCGATCAATTCGCTTATCATGGCAGCTGCATCAACAACGATGGGCGCATAGAAACTAAAGTGGGTTCAAGCATTGCAAAGGGCAGAACTGCCTTCTTGAACCTGCAGCATCTTTGACGACAGAAAGGCCGTGTATACAAAGCCACAGTGAGGGTCGTTCAGCTCTATGGGATTGAAACTTGGCCCCTTCGGTCTGAAGATCTGAGGCGCCTTGAAGTCTTTGATCATCGTTGTCTGCGAAGCATTGCTGGTGTTGGGTGGCACCAGCGTATCCGCAACGATGATGTGCGTAGGCGAGTATTAGGCAGTGCTAATCATGCTAGATCCCTAGGACAACAGATAGCACTGGATAAGTTGCGTTGGCTTGGGCACGTGCTACGTATGCCTGGTCATCGCTTACCTAGGAGGGAAATTGTTCAGTCTATAAAGCGTAGGGTGGCGCAAAGCTCCAGATGGACAGGCGTTGAGTTGGCAGCGGGAAATGAAGTCACTTACGACAAAAACTGGGTGCCGTTGGTGCGTTTCGCCTTCCGGGCTGGAGTCCACTTGACTCGCCTTGTGCTTGGCTCGAAACCAACATCAGTGGCGCGTCTGATGCCGTCTCCTAATCGGAGTGCGTTTGATGCTCAGTTATCTGCAGGGTAATGGCTGATTATGACGTGGGGCAGTGAAAGCCATAAGGAAGCTGTCTCGCCGATGCCGCCATATCTTTGCACAATAGCCAGCTGTTTGTGACGGTATGTTGTCTACACAAGGTGTAGGCGCCTTGACCCTGAATGTTTGCTTAGGGCATTAGGGTTTTCCTGCAATTCCCCCTTCTCTCCTTTTTATTATTTTTTATTCCATAGGTCATCATGGTTGTATGGCAGCGAAGCATCAGTTCAAATGGCTGATGTACTGCTGTTGATGATGATGATGTGTCCAACGGCAATGCGAGCAACCAGTTGAGGTATTCTCACTTCAATTACTGGATATTGCGAATGGAAAGTTGCCCGTTGATCTGACATCAGGAATAATTTAATTGCCTCATAACTTTGCAAGTTATTGATGACAAAAGAAAAATTTATGGAATAAGTATTCCCTAATGTCTAAACCAATTATAAGAATCAAAGTTGGCTGTGCGACCTATCCTCGCTGTCAAGGACAAAGACGTCGAGGAACTTGAAGGCTAAAAAGTCACATACAAGTTCATGGACACTGTTGTGGAAGCAAAGAAAGCAGCTCGTTATCTACTTGAATGTTTGAATTCACTAGATCTGCCAGGGATGCCACCACATGTATTAGCATTGAAACTCAGCATACCAATTATTATGTTGCGAAAAACGAACCAGTGTAAGTTTGTAACGGTACGCGGATTGCAGTGAAAGTATTACTCTGCAACGTCATAGAAGCAACAATCTTGACAGTGACTTACAAAGGTGAAGATGTCATCATTCCTCGCATTCCTATGACAATACAAGTTAAGAGTTCGCAATTCGTTCGGTGTGTGCAATCAGAATCAGTAAAGCTCAGGACCAATCTCTTGAAGTGTGCGGTTTAGAACAAGACACAGACTGCATCTCACATGGACAATAAAATGTTGAAGGGTATAGAGGTGGCAAATCTGACAATCTCTATTTTGCGCAGACAATGAAACAAAAATATTGTAAACCCACAAGTAATGCGTAAATACATCAAGTAAAAGATGAGATCTCATTCCTTTCTTTTTCTTTCAACCACATTGAGCCACAGCAACGCATGCATATATATATATATATATATATATATATATATATATATATACATTTGGTGCCACACACCATTCATACTAGTTGCGTGTTTCGCTTTGTCTAATGACCTTATTTAATACTCATAAGAGAACTATGTAAAAAAATCAATATTATATGGTAACAGTTTACAGATACTTCAGTAATGAACTCTGTGGAAAATAGGAAGTGTCGGCAGTACACCGGGGAAAACATGACATTTTTAGTTAGCGCATTACCTTAAGACTATACTCTACCTGTGTTTACTTTGCAAAAACACTTTCGAGTGAAAGTATGCGACCAAGTAGACTGAAAAATCATTCGAACAGCGTTCATAAGGACGAAAGTAGAAAAGCAATGAAATTTTTCTGAAAGCTGCGTGATAGTTTCGGAAAAGACGAAATTTTAACAGGGCAAAAAATGGAAAATGGACTTAAGACCTATTAGGAAATCAGCAAATAGCTTGCTAAAATTTACAGTCCACATGATGTTGGAGAAAATATTATCGGACCTGATGAACATGAATTCTCAAGAAGCAGTTCAAGCCGTTCCGAGCAGCAATTCAGCTGTATCCAGGTGAATAGATGTGATAACTCAGGACGTAGAAAGTATCTTAGTTTTCATTGAAAGTAGATGAATCTACTTTACCTGATAAAGACGCTCTTCACAAGGCATATGCCCGATACATCAATGAATTAATAAAACAGATGTAGTTTGCCAGGAGAATTAAAACTCATACGAAAGGCCAGTCAACTTTCGAGGTAGTCAATGGCTATGACTTAAAACTTCACCCAAAGTTAGAACACAGCTACATGCGCAACAGACGGTGCTGTCCCAATGTTTGGAATATATAAAGGATAGATCGCTCGCCTAAAAATGTTCTCCCTTCTGTTCATACCATTCATTGTGTGATTCCTCAGGACCATTTGGTGGCTAAGGAATTGGGAGGGCGCACAAGCGACTCACTGGAAACTATTATAACAGTAGTCAACGATATCAAATCACACCCTCCTCAAGATCGTCTTTTCCAACAGTTATGTGAGGGGGACAGTAAAGAATTTCGGGCAACAAAGGTTAACAGCTAAGTCAGAGATGCTTACACAAAGTAATGTTTTGAGAAACTTAACGTATTAAACAAAACCCATCAAGGTAAGTTGAAGAATCTCATCTCAAGCAAAGAAGGCAATATCGCTTTGCTTAACGCTGTCAGACCGCTGTACAGATTTTTTGGAAAATTCCGATTCCGACACTAAGCCGCTGTACCTAATTTTCGTTATTTTGCCTGGTATATTTTGTATGCTACAAAGCAGTAAGCTGCCGCAAAAAAGCGTTCATTTCATGTGATATATATATATATTCATATATGTAACTATAATCTATTGGTGGATACTGAAAATCAGCTCACTGCAGCCAACAAAAGGTTAATGGCCTAAGATCAGGTAGGGTTGAAAAGGTGGAAGCGAATGATCAAAACATCAGACGGGAAATTTTCACAGGTCCCAGTTTTCCCTACAGTCACGGAGGAGCCAGTGATTTACAAAAGCTCGAAAAGTAGTAGAAGACAGGGATCTCGACCTGGTTGACATGAAAATTCCGATTCGGATTTTAGATCCACTCAATGTACAGCCTTGTAATGTTAGAGTTAAAATCCAGGAAAGTCTCATATACAGTACTACAATCAAAATTCATGAAATATAGAAGGGATTTTTTAATAAAGCCTGATGCTTCTAACAGATGTCACATACTGTGGGAAACAAATGGAATATATTTCCCTGCTTTCTCACACATATGCTTGGTTGAATGCGGATTCAGCAGAGTGATTACTCTAACTAAACTAGAAACAGATTGCACATCACAGCAAGAGGAGATTTTCGGGTTTCGCTGTCAAATCTGGAGCCGGAAATAAGCAAGCTTGGTGAAGGACATCAGGCTCAAGACTCTCAATAATATTTCGACAAAAATATTGTTTACTATTTTCTAAATTCATCACATGCTTTACGGTTGAAAGCATACAATAATTAAATACAATTTTACAGTGGGTTTGATATGTTTGGATCTGTCCCCACAATGCAGCCATGACTAGTATATGTCATCAAAGCAATTGCGCGCACCTGCAACGCTTGTCCTACTGTCCAATCGGCAAAGTATGCTGGACAGAAAATGCTCGCATGCCTGTGCCTGTGTTTGGGGGTTGGGGCATACAATCGCGTGCGAAGCAATGAATTTTGCTCTACTCTTTGCTGGCATGTCGATTGAATAGCCGGATAAGCGCTAGAGATGTTGGTATTTCTTATATGCGCGCAAGTGCGTGGTTGAAAGGTACTAGTCATGGCTGAATTGCGGGGATACATGAAAACACATTGTAAATATTAATGATGACATGTGTAATTACAAATAAGCGGTTTGATACTGCTGCACAATGAATGTTATCTTGAGGATGTGAAAGTTCAAAAATGAGGTATAAGTAAAAAGCAGTGATACCAAATTAAAAATTTAGCCATTATAACAAAAGGTTCTAACATCATCACAGTAAATCACAAATTTACGTCAGTTAGGTGTTTCGGGTTGCTGAAATTGTGGTGACCAAGAGTGGGCCATAAGGGAAAAATTCAAAAGAGGGCGACATTTGAATAAAGGATGAGAGGGCCTGCCCTACAGGACCCCTAACCTTAGCATAGAACTTGTGTAGACAGAGCACGGTGGAATCAACGAATGACAGGACATTCTCGGCCGACATTCAATAGCGAGACGATGACAGCAGTACGTGTAGGTGCGCGCGTGCATATAGGCATGTGTGGTGTCCCTCGGCTTGAGTAGATTATGGTTTGACCTTTGGTGAAAATGTTATAGTGATCAGCGAAGCTCGAGGTGTAAAGTAAATGATGGAAGATCCATGCATATGTCCATGGCAGCCTTAAGTTGATTAATAATGTAAACGGAAATCTGGCTTCATCTGACTTATTGAAACAGTGTCGTCGAAAGGAAGAATAGAGAAGGGCTAAGTGATCCAACTGTGAACGCTGATCAGAGCTGTATACGGTGACGCGTTACAAGTAGAAGTTTACCTATTGAGGAAGCAGGTGGCGTGCGTGAACACATAGATGTAAAGGAGCAGAGATGCGGACCAAGAAGAACAGAACCAATTAGAAATCGAGAAAATCCCACAAAAAATCGATCCGTTAAGTAGCTTAATGGATTATGTTGATTACTACCTGGGAAGGAATGGAGGGGCGCGGGCTGGCGTCAATGTCGGCTAGGACGGGCGCAGGGCAGGGAAGATAAATCATACGAGGGAACCAAGATAGAGTGCAAAGCTAGTAAATGCCTATACAGAGAAAATACAAGGGGAATACAAAATAAAAGCAGCATGACTGTTAGAAGGTCGCGGCAACTGCACATAGTTCGCTTTTCACATGCATTCCTTTAACCGCTGCCCAGCAATCATCGCGCGATTCGTGTCACCACATCAGTACAAATATGATAACAAGAAAGGACCTATAGATAAGACAAGTGTTATCTGACTGATCACATTTACGCAAATTATTTCTTTTTGTCACATTAGTACTGATGAGATACTACGAAATACGCGCATTCCCCATTAATCTGGGTTAGGTACACAAGGTATAGTTTTAAAAAACGTAGAAAAATAGCGGGATGTTAAACTGGTGAAGTAGCCAATTCATCGAAGTGGCTAGACTCGGGCTTCGTGAGTGAGTTTAATCAATTCCGACCCAGAGCAGACATTTCTCCCAGACTAACCGGTTCGCATAGGAATAGAGGACAGGAAAAAGGGCATACAGGAATGTGAAATGGCTGGTGACGAATGCATCCAGTAATTGATCATTTGTTTCAGCTCTTGAATAACCCTTTCAACCAGGCCTCAGTGTAGGCAACTACAAAAGTCTTAGAAATGCGATGCAAGATGCGGGTAAACAATTCAAAACAAGGTCAACGAGACTTCATGACCACAAGAATAAAATGGATGCCATAGGAAGAATGATCTTAGCTTTCAAAAAATGCTCCATGAAGTTGCGGAGCGAGGGGTGGTTCGGCGTTGGAAAGCATGATCCCACAACTCCGTTTAACGATTCCGAAGTAAGTTGAAAAAGTAGTTTAACGAAAAACGTATAGGGAATAATCAGCAACTTCCATGGTAGTATGGAATTGGGAGTCCAATTCGCGATGTCGATTTCGTTAGCCGTTGAGGAGGCTATTTCGTCTGCGGTGGATTAACCAGAGAAGTGAGCGCATAATAGGGAGCAGTATAGTTGAATGGCTGATGGATGAGACGGGTTGAAAAAAAGTTGCAACATGTAACACCAAAATGATTAGAGGACGGGCGAGTGGAAAGCACCAAGAACCAATTGACCTACTCATGCAACACAAGTGGTCCATCAGAAGTCCAAGAGAAGGATGCATCTTTGAAAAGGATAGAGATGTCAGGATCTGTTGGTGCGAAAGGTCCAAATAATGAAAGGAAGGATAGAAATCCGTTTTGAAAGAATCTGATAACAACATATATTTAAGGCTACAGCCTAAATAGTGAAAAAAGGATAAATGAAATAGTTGTGGGGAGAGCGAATGAGATAGCGAACTAAAGTTGAACAGATTAAGATCGTGACTAGACAAGCAATTAACTGGAAACACACAAATTACTGGGCACCGACAAAATCCGGGAAATAAAAACCAGCAAGGTTTTAAACTGAGGTATTACGAGATTGTTCGAATGCAAGGTAATCAAGACCAGAGAAGGCAAGACTTGGGTGATGTCGCACAATATGTGAATTTCACACCAACAAAAAGAACAAAGTGATCAAACCGGACGTTGTGCTCACGGTGGACAGGCACGAAATAAAAAGCTTGCTGGATTTATAGAAAACAGAAGATAGAATAAAACCAGCAGGATCAATTGATGAGAATAACAGAAAAGAAATCTCTTCGCTATTCGGACTTCTTCTTTTTGACATGGGTATTACTCATGAGTTGAAAAAAGTGGTAACAAAAACAATGAAAAAGAAGCGGGAGAACAACAACTTTAGGTTCACATTATCTAAACATAAATAACAAAAGCCTGATAAATCATGATAATCAATAATATCATAGATTTGCCCCAAATCATCCGAAAGTCGATCAAAGAACCACCGAACTTGATGTAATAACTTCCATTGGCCACGCTGGGTTAAGCAGTCAAAGGGCATATGAAGGTAATCTCCTTGCGACAAAGCATGTGCCGGCAGGCGACAACTGGTGGACCTCAGCATTATCGATCTAGCGGTTTCAAAAATTACAAGTACTGTTTTTCAGGGGAGGAGATCCATGCAAGTTAGAGATTCAAAATTTGTTAAACTTGCGGGGACCAATCGTAAGCAGTCGTACACAAGCTGAGATAAATCGGGGGAGTCGAAATCCGTACAGAAGATAGGAAAATAAACTAGCAGGCAAAGCGGATCAAACCGAGTTAGATGGAAGATGTACTCAAGAATACTAAGTCGCAAAGTCGAAGTAACAGGACAATTGTGAACATCGTAAATCACCATGCGATGGAATAAGGTTAGAAGAAAAAACTGCTCCCGATACAATCGCTAAGGAGACATTAAACCACGGTGTATAGACTACTGCGAACAACTGGTGGGAACACCGGGTAAT
The DNA here is from genome assembly GCA_944474145.2 of Dicrocoelium dendriticum. NCBI lineage: Eukaryota > Metazoa > Platyhelminthes > Trematoda > Plagiorchiida > Dicrocoeliidae > Dicrocoelium > Dicrocoelium dendriticum. The sequence continues at coordinate 86,111,543 of OX104066.1, read as the reverse complement.
GCCAATGTCTACCAGTTGGTATTTGGCAAGAATTCAGCGAATGGACCATTGGATGTGTCGCCGGAGTTATACACTACCGGTCACGTCTACAGGTTGCTGGTTAGGGAATGCATTTTTGGTAAGAAGAATTGTGAAGAAATTGTTTTGCAAGCGATGAAAAAGCAGTCGAGGATAATCAGCGGCAACATCACAGGACATAGGGGTTGTCGACTAATCACGTGGTTCCATATTACATACCACGAAAGCAATTGTGACCGGTCATATGTCCAGTGACCACTCCCTTCTGCAGTCATAAATGGGAACCTAACGGAGAGCACATGAACTATCCTGTTGGTCACCGGCTTTTACGTGGACTGAACACTGAGAAGGCGCATCTATTGACTGAACATCAACGGATTTCGTGCCTGGTAGTAAGTTCGGATCACCATAAAACATCATCATCTCTGTGCTACTATACTTAAGCGCCCTGAGCAGTTTGTTGCTACTCGAAAGCTATGTTGTCCTGACTTTGATAGCCGGCTCCAAAAGGTTCGCGATATATTTTAATCGCCCCACTACCTGACGAGCTAGACCTTTTTGGCTCAAGACTTCCTGTGGGGTCCCCTAAGCCGACTGTTTCCCTCCGTCTGGGTAACTAGGAAGCATCATACACACACGACATATGGACCAAGGATTCATCGCTTCTTCTCGTTTTCCCTGCTCTCTGGAACAGCTAACCTCAGTGGAGGTGCTTTAGCCGTATCTGCTAAGCCGCGTTGTACCGCACCACCTTGCAACCGCTTTACGCGACGTTTGCTAAATCCCTCGGTTCTTGGTCACCTCCTCCAATCCCGAGTCCACAACATCGTGTCACCTTGGGCGATTGTTATTACCGCACGCATCAAAAGTTTCGGTCCTGGCGTAGGCCACCCGATCGCATTGGTAGGCCTTCTCTAGTACCTCATTCCCAATTTAAGCTGGCAACCTTTAGTGCTCGGACGTTGATGCAGATCGGAACACATGTAACCCCTGTTTGCACTGTAGAAACCCCTGCCATTAGCGTTCGCTGCTTCACTAAGACACGTTTACAAAACTCTAGCACGACCCTACGGACAGTTTCACCGTCTGAGAGTTGCAGTGACATTTTCAAATTGATCCGATCTAGTAAACCAACTGCCGAAGCTGATGGCCATACCGATGGGAGGGAGCATCGCGCCGAGCACACGTACTGAGGCTGCGCTACTCAACTACGTCCTCATTAAGAGCCAGCACTGCACGATTCGACTACAAGCTTTAGTGCGATCGTCCATCTGCGACGCCAGCAGACGATGTTTGTTCGTTGTAGCTAGGTGTGCCCCCACAAAATGCAGTCCTGTATCAGTTATAGATGAGTTATATGCTCGGCTATCAGGATTTCACCGGAAAAAGTGTCGCACGGACACTGTGGGCTTGACTGAGAATTGAACGAGCATGTCGGAAAACGTCTTGAAAACGTGAACTCAATGGTCAGCATTCCCATGATAACCGTAGGACGGAAAACAGTGATCAGCTCTGTGCTGATCATGGCCTATTTCTCTTAAGTAACAACTTTTGGCGATGCTGGAGTCAAGGCACCGCCCGTAGACCCCGATCACCGGGCCAACCGTGGACGTAAATTGATTACATCACCATAAGTTAACGCTGGTGCGGCTGCATCAAGGACTGCAAATAAACCTGGGGAGATACTCCACTTCGGATCATGCGCTCGTGTGTCTAAAGGCAACTCTACATTTCGGTGGCACCCAACAGCCTCAACCGAAACAGCTTGACGTGGCTAAACTGTCTGCTCTAAACGTTCTGAGCGCACAATATGACATGTCGCCCTCAGATCTCAAGAGCATTCACGCTCAGACGTTGAAATGCCAGTGCACACATCCTCAATGCCATGCGCAACTCTGCGACGCTGGTCTGCGGTTTCACCAGCAATCCTGACATTGGATCTCTGCACGTTCTCTCCAGATTCTCGAAGCTTTTCGAGCAGTTCACTCTGGCGTTGAGTACCATTTACTATACAAGACCACCAGCACCTACCTAAATAAACTCCTCCAGGTGGATGGCGAAGCCTGGTAGATGCAGAGGTTCTTCAAGATAAGGTAGCGGCCACCTCGGTAAATTTCCGTAAGCCTTTCCTCCTAATCGAAGCAATGGCGGCAACAAGCTGACTGAAAGCGAAGTGTTGTGCGAAAACAATGACTCGTAAATTCGCAGTAAACAACGTCGAGTTGAGCGTTGGGCCCAGCATTGCGAGTAGTAATTTATTTGGTCGGCTGCACCGATGAGCTTTCATTCCAGAATCCACGGTGTTGCCTAGTCTATAGACGAGTCATAACCATATAAGGCTGAGGATGATTATGAGCCACTTCCTGAACCTCTACAAAGCCCTTGGTTCATACGAATTTCCTCGACGGCCGTCAAACGTTCTGTCGGCCAGTGATCGTCGTCTACTTAAACATATGAGTCGCGTTCGACTCCGTTGACCAAGCTGCTCTTTGGAACAGACTGCCAAGAAGGTGAGTGTCTGAGAAGCATGTTAACATTCTTCAAGCTATTTACTCTCGTACCTCGGGTGGGGTGCAAATGTATGGCGGACTTTGCTTCCTTCAGTATCACCAGCTGTGTGAGACAGGGTTGTCCTGTATCACCCCTCCTGTTTAAGTTCGCTATGGACTACATCTCGGAGAGTGCTCTGGATAATTCTGAACCCAGTGGCGTTGAAGTGCTTCCGGGGGATCGACTTCGTGCCTTAGCGCATACTGACGACATCTTTGCAACTTGGGATTCATCGCTAGCCGCCCAAAATGTACTGTCTAGGGCGGAGATGTATGTCTCCCAGTTCGGAATGACTTTCGCCCCATCGAAGGTGGTCTTGAAGGACCGAATAGAGTCTGCTCCTTCTCTCACCAGTTTGGGTCACTTTTTGGAAGTGGCAGACAAACACGTCAGCCTCCGCGATGAGTTTTACGAATGAGGTCTCCTTGCGCGTCTCTAATGAGCAGATGGTCGCATTGGTTTGCTTGAACTGTTGATCATATCTAAATTCATACCAATTCTCAACTCTTCCGTCTTTTTAAAACTTTTAACTGATAAAATATCCACAAAACTCCTTTGGGAACTACCTTGGAAAACGCGAAAAATGTTCTTTACTATCCCATTATGCTGTACAGAATGATCAAACCGCATAGTCAGTCTGTGTCTCGCACTGTTTTTTTTGTATCGACGCGACCTCAGCCGCTCTCGGAAAGGCCTAGTCTAGAAATGCTCCGATGAAAGCGGTCCTGCTCTATGGATTTTCAGATCAAACAAACTGCCACTCCCTGAGCTGCATAATTCCACTGCACAAGCTACGGTAATTTAGGCACGTGCTTCGCATGCCAGCCCAGCAATTACATGACCGTGCACTCTGCGCGCGCAGAAACCGGTTGGAATCGAAAGCAAGGTGGTCAATGAATGACTAGTGTCCAAGTATAATAGCTCTAACATCAAACTCAGTCTTGGTCAAACGCACACGATTCTCAGGCTGGAGGCATATGGGTCACGAGCATGAGTGGGTAGAAACGATTTCAGACATGGCAAAATCTCGCCTTCCATGGCAGACATTACTACCATGGTTACAATTTTACAGCTACCATTATCACTGCTTTACTTACCTCCCTCTTTTTTAACTTTCTGTGCGTTGTGGTACTCTGCCAATCGTACTACAAAAGGCCGAGTGTTATGGTTGGCAGCACTATACGCCGACGCTGCACCAAGCCGAATGAAACCGCGAGATGTCCAGCAGGGGAACGTTCCACAAACACACGAAGAAACCAATGGAGAGAGGCTTCGTCAGGCTGGTGTGTGCCGCATCCCAAGATGAGGACCTCAGGATGGCCCACCCCAGTGGTTGGGGACCCAAACAGACGCGGTGCAGTTAGTTGCATCCCTGAATTCGGTTTATTGCATTCACCTGTTAACTTTCAGTCTGCTCCGATTAGTTTAACGCACTTCCTTCGGGATTTCATGTTCTTTACAATCGATTCACAGTCAAGCTCATTTATACCGCCGTTGTGTATTGCTTTTATGGCGACGTGAGTCGTAGCAACTGGATCCAGAGCACTTTGGTGCCCGGATCATAGCAGTTTAAATGAAGCATGAGACGAACAGTGTGAGATAGTGGGCTCGCGCGAGCGCGCACATTAGGGGTAACGATGATAATCGTCATAATTGAGACTACTAGAATAAAGGCCAAATGTTGCTGAGAAACGGTTAATGCAAGATTTTTGTATTAATGTAATTATAAAAAAGACTGTAAGAGAAAAAGATGCGCCTGGAAAATTACATCCGTTCCGATATTAAAAACATCGCAATTGCGAAGAGTACCCTTTTAAGCGAGTTCAATTCAAGACAACCTAACGTAACAAGTCGAGAAAATTAAGACTACGGTAGGATCAGTAAAGGAAGTAGATTGATAATTCAGCCGATCCACTTAGACTGTAGACCTCATGAGAGCGAGAAACGCAAGGGAGCGTTTACCGGCGAAGTAACAATGTCCATCCCAGGTAATGGTTACTACTCGATATGAACGGACTCCTGTTAAGGTTAGGGTATGATGACAGTAAGTGTATACACGGCCTTCCTGACGGTGAATCAGGATGTGGTTGTTTCATTGCGATGGAATCGACGGTGGTCAACAAGTACATTTTGAATCCTATGGGGTTGCGCTTCGATGCTGTCCTCAGTAGGAATTTGATGTCCAGTATTAAGCAGATTCTCGAAGGTGGAGTTGTAGACATTCTAGCCGTGCTGTGTAGCATAGGTAGGGCAGTACACCACTAGACACGTAGCCGAACGCCTGCCCGAGCTATTTCGCACTACAGTTGCAGGCCAGCAAGCGTATGCAGTAAATTACTCATGAGTTGACCGCACAAGGGGCCGGACCAAATTGGTCAACACATAGAACTAGCCAACCTAAGGAAGCTATAAGCCAAATATGTAGCGTAACTTAATTTACCGTTAAGAACAGTAAGGCATAATTTATTTTCACTTTCATGCCGTCTAGAATACATTAGATGAGCACTAACATCAAGGCAAACACAGGTAAATGATGCAGTATTAACACAAGTTCGCGAAGAGTATTCTTTTCGACAAACTTCAGGCATCAGTGCACGAAGAGCTGATGAAGTCAAAGTGGGGGTAATAGTGGAATCAGGATAGGCAGAAACTCAAAAGTTTTGATCGATAAAGTCGACTACCTACACATGTGACAGAGCACGTGTTGGTTGATCGGTGGAATGCCAGGCGCATCATCCGATCGCTGTCAGCGCACGAAGTGACAGAAGTTTGCAAGCTAATTAGGGTCAAAGTAGAAGAAGCCCATGCAGCAAAGCCTTCTGTTTGCATGATTCCGGTTGTTATCCTAATCGCGATTGTTTCAGCCGTCCGTAAGATTTGCTCCCTAATAAGGCCATTAGGGTACCGTTTTTGTACTACTTAAAGGACTTTGAAGGCATCAGCGGTCCTAACTTGGTGTCGGCTTTCCATCAGTTGTTCCAGGATGGAACTGTTGATGCAACTGACGATGCCTTTCCGCAAAGCCGCTGGGCAGTGCTCCGCTATGCGTTAGATGTCTGGTTGTTTGTCCCATGTACCTCGCAGCACAAGCGCAGGTAATCTAATATAACATGTAGCTTTGGGACTGCACCGGAAGTCTGTCTTTGACTCATTGGGGTATACAGTGAGCGGTTTCCGCATGGACGTGTGGACAGGCGGTCGGGAAGTTTTCAGCCACTGCACTGGAAATTCTTCTATTCAGCAGATCAAATGCATTATCGTCTTTAAAAGGTACTGATAAGTACACGTCGCACTCAGCGTTGCGAGTACATTCGAACGGCTCACGAAAGTGGGGACATAACTAATGTCGAACCGCGCATAGTTCATTACCTGGAATTGATTCTCTTCCACCGCATGATAGACGGTGATACATTTAATAGTTTGAAGCCCTGTGATGGTAGCGCTATTCCACAGTGGTATGGGTCCCCAAAGACCCATAAGAGTGAAGTACCTCCTAGACTAATCCTTTCAAAAATGATCGCGCCCCAGCAAAAACTCGCTCATTGGTTAGTAAACTTGCTATCTCTGTTGAAACAGCAGTTCAATCCGTACAGTCTTAAAAACTCATTTCAACTCATCGGCTACCTGGATGAACTCAACCTGTCTGACAAAATCATATGTTCTTTTGGTGTGGTATCCTTCTTTACTAATTTTCCTTTACATCAGACGGTTGATTACGTGTGCGATTCTGCTGAAAACGGTGGCTGTTCGGTAACAACTCCGATTGAATTGCTTAGAGAATCTCTACTATTGTGCACGGCGAATGTGAATTTTCCCTTCCGGAACACACTGTACCATCAAGTTGACGGCGTAGCAATAGGTAGTCCAGTAGGTCTTTTCTCGCTGATTTCTTCGTGCCGATGATCGAAAGAAACATATCTATGGAAGTATCCCGGGTGCCCTATTACGAACGATATGTCGATGATATCTTGGCTTTCTGTTCGTCGGTGAAGCAGCTCACACATTTGGTAGAACGCCTCAACGTTGCTCATGCTAACTTTTAAGAATTTGTGTGTGATTGCGGAAGTAGTTACATAGGCAGAACTAATAGAATGCTGACTTCCCGAATAAAGGAGCACGTACCAAGATAGGTTCAGCATGAAGTTGCTCAGATTTCCTACTCCCGTCAAATTCCATGTTCGCACAGACCGCAGGCTACCTCGATATGCGAATGCCTATTAGACCCGGGTCACCGGATTGAGGTGGGCTCAGCGTTCGAAGTTGTGTTACGTCACACGAATCCCCGTTTCCTTCGGTGTGCTGTGGTTGTCGCTATTAGCCGGATGAAGCCAACCCTATGTGTTCAGAAACAATTATTTGTCAGCCTAAAGTTGCCTTGGACGAAGGTGTGAAATTCCGTCATTCGTTCTCCACCTCAAGCTTGTCTGGTTGCATCCACTGTTAGCTATATCTTTGCATATCGGTTTTTTGTTAATGCTACTGAGGAGACAACACGAATTGCCTACATCTACCAGCCTTCGCCTTCTTTCCGGGCTTTTTGGATTGTTGAAAGGAACTAATTACTTTACATACATTTCAACTATTTCCCACAGTTTGGGACATCAGTCTATCCAAAAATCCCTTTTATATGACGCGAATTTGGTTTTGCTAGTGTCATTTTGATGTTCTATGAAACTTTCTTGGATTTCAGCTTCAACATCGTAGGGCTGTACATAAATGGATCCAAAATTTAAATCTGGATCTCTGTCAATTAAGTCATGAAACCTGTCTTTCATATCTTTTCTCAGTTGTTGTAAAGGACTTGAATAAACATTCAATTGAGAACTGTGAGAGTTCGCAACGTCCGATGTTTTGAGCATATACTTCCAGCTTTATAAGAAAATCGATGATGATGATTGAGATGAGATTATTCATCCTGCGTTGATGAGCTTTATTGCATAAGTAGAGTTTTACAAAATCATCAGCCAGCTAAACACATCTGACTTAGCTACTAACCGTTTTCTTTCATAATCAGTCCCAGAAAGGAATGTGATGACTGTGTCCCAAAATGCAATAAAACGGCGATTACACTTGCTCCTTAGTGTCATCTAACTTATTCAAAGTCGAACCTAGAAATCTTCACTGTTCTCCCCATATAATTGCTGGAAAGACGATCTTGAGATGGGTGCAGATCGATATTGTTAGCTGATGTTATACTGATGTTATATTGATAGTGAATCATTTTACCACCCTCCCGCGTTCTTAGCCACTAGGTGTTCTCATTGCATTGCACAATGAATTGTATGAACAGAAGAGAGACCACTAGATTGGCAATTAATTTTCTCTACCTTCCGATCATTGCGGTAGCACCACCTGTTGCCCGTGCAACTATCTTTTGCATTGTAGTAGAGTTTTCAGTCAGATCACCATCGACTACCGCGAATATAGACTGGCCCTTCCTATGAGTTTTATATATCCTCGCAAGCAACATTACGTCATTATCATTGACGATCGGACATTTTCCGCCAGAAGAGCGTCGTTAGTAGATTTCTCTACTCGTAACGAAAGTTTTCTCGTCTGTAGTAAGGTAACTAAGGTACTTTCTCTGTCCTGAGCCATCTCAACTATTCGCCTAGATATAGTTGAGTTGTTGCGCAGAATAGCTTAAACTGCTTCTTGTGGATTCATATACATCTGATCCGCCAGTATTATTGATACTGAAGGCAAGATAATATTTTCTCCAACACTATGTTGACTACAATTTCTAGCAATCAGTTTGCTGATTTGATAGGACGCCGTAAGCCCATTTGCCTTTTTTGCCCTGTCAGAAACTATTATCTAAAGTTGGTATCTTTTCGAAGTTATCCCGCAGCTTTCAAATAAAATCCACTGACTTTCCGCTTTCGCCCTTATCGACACTATCCAAATGATTTTTCAGCTTATGTGATCGCATACTTTCACGTCAGTGTTTTGGCAAATTAGACACAGGTTGAGTGGGGTTTTGTAGTGATGTGATAAATCCAAATGACTGGTATTCTACGGAGCATTACCTACCTTTCTTTGCCGAGGAGCTCATTTCTGAAATATGTAATTGGAAATTGTTACCATATATATATATATATATATATATATATATATATATATGCTGCTTTTGCTTTCGTTTTCTTACACGTTTGTATCATGGTTATTAAACAGCATCATTTAACAATGCGAAACACGCAGTTAGTGTGAATACTTGATGATCCTGAATTTCTTGCTTGACCGTGAGATTATAAGAAAAAACGTATGGCAAGTATACTTGTAACATCTTGGTGACTGCAATGTTTTAATGGATAAGTGTAGAAACACTGTAAAAGGCCACCCAAAGGTGGTTTCTAAGGATGGCTTTGAAAATACCGTGGATGGGTAAAATGACGGAAGAAAACTTCTTGACAGTAGCCGATGATGAAAACAAATGGAATTCAGAAAATGACAATACTCACTAGACCCACATACATTACGGGAAAGTTGTAGCAAACAGTGGTAACAGGTAAATTGAAAGACAGAAGAGACAACCACGGATGAAAATACCAGCTAGTTTAAGAACCTACATGGGAAAGTCAATAATGAAGTGAATAACATACATCAGCTATTGCCAAACATGGCGCCAAATGCGTGCTGCTGAGGCATTTGATTAGTATTAGTATAAGAAGTATCCTTATGTACACATTATGTTATGTATACTCACCAAAGCAACCGGATGTCTTCATGCGCGAACGATAGCCATTTGAATTCGGAATCTTGCGGGCTAACGTGCCTTAGCCGCCAGACGAACATGCGAGCTTAGGCGGTAGTGTTCCACCCTTATACATGTCAGTTAAAGGTGTGTTCACACCAATAATTTTATAATGCCTCTTCCTTATAACCATTAGAAATACTGACTGGTGGAACACTGCCAGCTGAGACTGGAGACGAAAAACGCGTGACCTAGCACTACCGCGATGAGACCCGAACCGGAAAGACTGACTGGCAAGTGAGTTGTCACGGTGGCAGTGTCCTGAGGAAAACTCGCTTAGTGTCAGTATGCCTTTGTGCCTTAACTGCCGCAGTGTGCGGACGAGAGTTCGTTAGATTGATTACAGCTTGCACAATAGATGCATCCGTGTCCTGAGTAAAGCTCAGTTGATTCACTGTGAATAGGCATCAAACTGCTGAGGACGAATCAGCTGTTAGTTTCCCAGTCTAAGTCGCCGTGTGGTGATCGCATGTTTGTGGTGAGCGCATCGAAATCTGCGCAAGTTTGAAGAACCTATGCCAGCTCCGCAACAGCAAGTTTGTTCATCCTGACTTTCACACCTTCGTAAACAGTTACTTGCGCGCCTAATTCCTTTCACTGACCTGTAGTTACCAAGGGAGATTAGTGCACGGAGGGAAACTGTCAGGAAGTTTTTATATAAATTTTGTCATTTGTGGTATCACGACTCATTTTTCACAGCACGGCCCACTATGGTCCCCCTAAAATGCTTCTCATCCCAGGACCTCCGGGAATTCTCCACGACCGCCTATATGGCCTCCGTTGAGAAAGTCTGGTCTAAACGCATAACGGAGCACGGCCCAGCGGCTTTGCGGAAAGGCATCGTCAGTTGCATCAACAGTTCCATCCTGGAACAACTGATGGAAAGCCGACACCAAGTTAGGACCGCTGATGCCTTCAAAGTCCTTTAAGTAGTACAAAAACGGTACCCTAATGGCCTTATTAGGGAGCAAATCTTACGGACGGCTGAAACAATCGCGATTAGGATAACAACCGGAATCATGCAAACAGAAGGCTTTGCTGCATGGGCTTCTTCTACTTTGACCCTAATTAGCTTGCAAACTTCTGTCACTTCGTGCGCTGACAGCGATCGGATGATGCGCCTGGCATTCCGCCGATCAACCAACACGTGCTTTGTCACATGTGTAGGTAGTCGACTTTATCGATCAAAACTTTTGAGTTTCTGCCTATCCTGATTCCACTACTACCCCCTCTTTGGCTTCGTCAGCTCTTTGTGCAATGACCTTCCATTTTATAAATGTAGATCCCTGAGGAGGTTTGTCGAAAAGAGTACTCTTCGAAAACTTGCATTTGCATTGGTCTAATGCACGAGATACAGTATTACAATAAATCAAAAAGCAATATATAATTTCCACATTTAAGTGAATGTTTCTGGAAAAACACGGGTCTTTACCCGATTCGTGTTAATACCAAAAACGAAAATGAACAGGATATACTAGTGCGGATTAATTCACAACTAGACGGGCACTCAGAATCCTGACTGAAACCCGTGAGGTGGGTAAACCAGTTTTATCAGGTAGATGGAACACGTATGTATGTGTAGACAACTGAGAAGAGTTCACACAAAACGGTCAAGGTGAATACGTGGAGGCGGATCGGCGAAGACATTGTACAGGGTGGACAACATACACACAAACACACAAAGAGGGAACTTGCTGTATCGTTAAACGCCCACAGAACCGTAAAGTGCTGTGATTTGGAGTCAAGAGAAGTTTACGTATTGCAAAATCCCGCTACATACAGGGTGGCGCATGAAATGTCACACCATTTGTTGTGTTCATTACACATGCATTTATCATCTAAATATTACAAAATTAATGCAGAATTGATCGTGTAAGCATGGAAATTTAGTCCAATGTGATCACCTCATTGCTTCACAAAATCTTACAAGTTTACAGGGTACGGACACTTGATGTGTGCCGTCGATTCTTCTCCACCAGAGAGCCAGTTGTTTCAAATTGACGATACAGTTGTTGATTAGTCTAGTTATATGGAGCCCATTTTGTATGAAAGCGTGCACGAAAACGTCTTTTTGTCGCTAGGATACTCCTCGTTTCTATAAAAACATTACAAACTCCACCTTCTGTTCAACACTCAATCTACTCTGACGGGACACCTAGAAAATTGTGTTTCGAGCCAAGAAAATATTACATACAAATCTATCGTGACATCTACCGGATGTTACATAAACCAAAGTGTACGAAAACGAGTTTTCAACATTACATCTATAATATTACATGTGTAATGAACATAACAAATGGTATGGGATTTTGTGCGCCACCCAGTACATATGATACTTTGAAAAACGAGTAGTCTTGCGAACAGTGCACAGTAAAACTCCACATGGTCAAGTCATACAGGTTAACTGTCATAGCACAAGTGGTCCACATATGCACAAATCTGATTCCATAGGATTTACATGATGTACATGCAACCGATGCGATGGCTGCGAAGCAGCCCCACGACCTAACAGTAGTCAATATAGTTGCTTTAATTGCAGTTCCTTCACAGTTTATTTTCATCCTGTGAGTGCTAATTAAATAGGGTGGAGCTAGTGGCTGAAAGCACCAATGAAACACTCCACCGAGATTGACTGGAGCGAACTGTCAGCCACATACGCACTAAGTTCAAGTTTGCAATAGAAAAACGATGGTGGTAAATTTGGCCTCACTACAGTTGTGAAAGGTGCAGTGGCGGTTGCCAGAAAACCAGTCGACAAACCGAAGCGGACACTCTGTTAACTAGAGAGAGAAGTGGGCTTAATAAGTTAAAACAGAATGGAGATCGTAAAGTGTGAACTGTTCGAAAGTGCACAAAAAGCAGTGCAAATTGTATGGGCCAAGCGAGAAAATGCACGGATGAAGGTGACGTCGCTTTGGTGCGCAGATCGCTTAACATGAAGCACGAGGTGACAAAACGGACAAGCAAAAAAAAGCATTTCTCCATCTGACGCAATATTCACAGCAGTCATATTGAACGGTGCTTAAGGTGATCTCATCCAAAAATGGATATAGGCTGAAAATACAGGAAGGGGCATGTTTGAAGAAAAACATAAGATTTCGAACCAGCAACCGGTCGGCAAGGGAAAATGTCATTTGATTAGAACTAACCGTTGTTTTCACACTGGTCGATAGGGTTCCTGTCCACTTCATGGCAGGTAAGAAAGGCGGAAATTCGTTTAAGTGAAACGTAAGCCTGTGTGGAAAAAATGTTTTCAGATTGAGTTTAGATTAGAGAATAAAAATCATGCAGCACCAATGGAGCCAAATCGACGTGAAGTAAGCATGTTAATGAAACAATCGGCAACCCAAATGTGCAATGTTATGAGAAGAGGTAAGATACATGTCTCATGGTGTGTGGCATCCGGGATTCGGATTTGCTTGCGCCTACAGAGGGACCATGGATGGCTTGCGCTGCACCACCCACACCTCCAACCACACACCCCATATCCAGTGTAGACCCGAAGGAATAAGACCGGGAGGCATGTGGACGGCAGCCACGTTTCATCAAAGAAGCCGGCCCACACTCCTTCACAGGCAAACATAAGCACGCTGTATTTGGGGAATCAAGCGCACACAAGACAATGGCTGGACCGTAGTCCGCTCCACACTGACTGCATGGAACCACTCTTCGAGCCTAGCATGGCCACAAGGATCGTGCACCCCGTCCCCTCCAGCAACGACCAACTGTCTCCTGCAGCCAGTATGAACGAGGTAGTGGGTAATAGACAGGTAGGCACCTTGTCAACATGCACATCAAGCGCAGCCACACCGGGGGTGTCAAACAACAGCCAGTCAATGACAATATCAAATAAATTATATCTGGTAAAGCACACGGCTATGCCGACATAGCTCTTTGCTAAATTAGCATGTAATGTAAGTTGGTTGGCAACGAGTTCGCGATAAGTACTAAATGTCCACAAGTTATGCAAAAATGCTACAAAGGCAATAAAGTTAACGAAGAGAACCACAATTAGCGTAGGCATTGTGTGCAAGTTAATAGAAGATTATTTAGGTAGGCAGAACAAGCTAATTAAAGTGAAATGAAATTTATCCAGCTTAAAAAGACCTAGTTTAAGTGTAAGTTGCTTTAGATCAACTGCGGTGTAGAAGCATCAGGAATACAACATCGATCACAGAATGGGGCACACACATCTCATACACATAAGGTAACAGACGGCAGTGAAGTGCGATCCAACCATGTGCGACGCTGGAACATAGCGACAGACAGTGACGAGCATGGACACTCCATTGAGGCTGTATGATAAACAAGTGAAGTGAAGGTTTGGCAGTACTGCATAAAGTAAACACCAATGAACTGTCGTAGGGAAAGAGCCAACAAGAGCGGGATGTGTAACGGTGTCTACGAAGACAACGACGTCATGATACAACGATAGTCGCACTACCAGCTACAGTAAATAAAGCGAAGGGGACAGTGACTGAGCGCGAAATTCACGTAGATATAACATAGCTCCAGTGGCCGATTGATGCTGATGCAACATAGCGAGTGGAATTAGGAGCCAGTTTGGCATAAAACATTCATCCTTGAAGCCTGACAGATATTCCGTGACCACTAAAACGTGCACAAATTGTCCAGAGAACTAGACAGCAGACCAAAGCACCATCAGTTCTCAAAGCAACTGCATCCCTAGTGTGGACGCTGATGCGCTCCGTCAAAAATACAAAAAACATGGCATAGTGTACCAGCATTTATCCCAACCATTGCTAGGGGGACAGTTGTCGAATATACAATTTATGGAAAACATTCTTAATTGTCGATTGGTTTCTTTCCGCTAACGATGTTACTGACATTTGTTTAAACACACCTTTCCGGTAATTGCATTGGCTGATTGTAGTCATTGTTACTGCTCTCGGATCGCAGTTTCATTGCACTGCTAACGCACTCTCTTTCCGTTCGTTGCTTGCCCCTTATTCGTTCCATTATTGATCACTCTTCATTGGCTTCATTTTGCTTGCATGTTTTCAGCAATTTGGTTGGCTTGTATGTCTTTTAGTAGTTTCCCTTCAGCCCATTCTTGGAACTATTTAACCAGGCATTATTCAATGCATACGATTCCTTCTCGGCACGTTTTTGGAGTGTTTCTTGCGGTGGTGCGGCGAAGGCGTTCTCTGGCGACACAACAGGCATGAATGAGCAGTAGCGGCTCCTACGTTCCTCAAAATCTAGACTACGCGTAAGGTTCTGGACGCATTCCCACGGAACAAGCAGTGATGAACGCTTGATATAGTTGTGTACCGGACAATAGCTGATTAGAGACAGCATCACTTTCGGAGAAAATGAACGCGAATATGCTATCCAGGTTCCCCTGAACGAAAACCAAGAAAGGAAGCATATAGATGACAACTTCATAAGCTTCATTTGGCGATGTCCCATGCTTGGATGCAGCTAAAGTACTAGAAGCAATCAGACGGTGATTAATCCTTGTCCACTGCCTACTACGCTCAAATTTGCGCGAAAACGGGGTAAAACATTTGTCCAGTTAGTAAGTGAAGGGATTAAAAACATAGCTAAGTAACTCTATCAGAGTGTGATGGCAGCTAGTCGTTTGGGTGAAGGTGACCCACGGGTGTAAACGGACAGGATCCCAATAAGTGGACACCGAGGTGAGTTGACTAAAGTTAAGTGAGCCGAGCCGACGAAGAAGGCTTGACTCGACCTAATGTGAAAAAAGCACAGGCTGGTCCCGGACAAAACCAAACAGGGTTGTCTGGACTAGACGCGTGCATACGGAGCAGAAACCCGCTCATTGCTCACATGGTGTTCACCCCAGAAATAAGTCGAACTGCAAAGACACTGACGGTCGAAAGTAACTAGCCACTTTGAGCCCATCGAACGGGTGTGTTAGATTTAGCAAAGGTAAAAGAAGGTTGAGCGGATGGTTGCATTGTAGACTATATCTTTAGAGTGACTGTGATGTCGCACCGGCGCCACAGGTGGTGAAGAATAGCAAGAGCACCTTGTTTTTGCTGTACAGTTTGTCAAAGGCTTGATCTCATTTCGGTTGCCCTCAAGCTATTGGTAACCAGTCATCTTCGCAGGCTATCCCCAATACGTGAATCATATTGCCGTTAATAACAAGCTGCTTCCCGTCAAGACCGTGGATGTGTAGATCAAATCGTCACGTTTCGCCAACTACCCGAACACAGCCCCACCATCGTGGCATCCCTAAATATACGGACTGGGTTTGATTCGGTTGAACAACCCACTTTACGGCCTTACTTGAGAAAAAATGGGGTCCCAACGAAGCGAAATGGTAATCTACGCGCATTTTACCATTATGCCTCCGGCAGAGTTAGGGTCCACGACAAGATTTCCTAGCCCTTCGCTGTCAATAGCGGTGTGCGACAGGGTTGTCCTATGTCCTCGTTCTTATACAATTTTGAAATCGAAGACGTACTGTCGATGAGATCGCCCAATTTGGTAACCACTCACAGAGCATGCAAAGCATTCTAGACCGTTTGGCGATTGAGGCATCTTGATACGGAATGTGCTTTGCCTCATCAAAGTGTAAAGTACTGCTACAGGATTAGCACGCATCCGTCCCCGTGCTCACTATTGTAACTATACAGCTCGAACAAGTGGATAGCTTTGTCTACCTGGGCAGCTGTGCGTCTGCTGGTGGAAAGGAAGTTTCCCTTCACATCCCCAAAGCTCGTTCCGCGTTTGTCAACCTGCAGCACTTGTGGCGTCGTCGGGATGTCTCCCTCCTAGAAAATGGTGGTGTTTAGAATGCCAACGTTTGGGCGAGAATCATTTTGCTCGACTTCGATGTGGACTACATCGTGAAGCGTTCTCTTGCGGAATCTCACGACGCAGGTGCTGATGTCACCAGATGAAAAGCTAGTTAGTCTTGATTACGTGGACAATACTGTCTTGCTGTTTAATGGTGATGGGGTGGCCCATTCAACCCCGGATACCCCACTAGAGTAGTCTCATCATTTGGCATGCGCTTTGCACTAATAAAGTGCAGTGTTGTTACAAAGCCATCAGCCACTTGCTGACCGTCTGAACTTTGATAGAGAGGTACTCGCTTTATAAGCAACGATGGGTGCATAACCACTAAGGTCAGTTCGCGCATTGAAAAGCTAGGACTGCCTTCTTGACATTTGTGGCGTCAGAAGGGAGTTCTCCTCTGTTTGAAAGGCTGTGTTTACAAGGCTACAGTAAGGGTAGTGTTACTCAATTTGAGTGAGATTTGTAATTCAGTCTAAGGATCTGAGGCACCTTCAAGTAATTGGTCATGGATAGAGTTAGGTGACACCAGGGTATACGTAACGGCGATGTCCGTGTGCAGGTGCTAGACATTGATAATCATGCCATTTCCTTAGAACAACTGATAACATTGAATAAGTGGCGTTGGCGTGGATTTGGCAACTACCACGTATGTGCGGCCAACGCTTACCGAGGAGGGCCTCGCTTTGTTTGCCAGATGTAGGCTCGAAGTGCGCAAAAGTTAAGTTGGCAGTAGGAAACGAAGTTACTGACTAAAAAACTGGCTGCCGTTGGCCCGTCTCGCATTCCAGAATGGAGTCTACATGTTATGCAATGTGTCTGGTATGAGAAGTTGCAGGAAGTAACTCGCAGTGGTGTTTCTGTTGTCCCTTGTCCTGCATGAAGTTTGTTTAGTGTTGTCTGCGGGCTAATGGCTGGTTAGGACGCGTGGCAGGGAAAGCCGCAATGAAGTTGTCTGGCCAATGTCGCTTTAACTTGAACGATAGCCAACTGTTTGTGACGGTATGCTGTTGACAAGGTGTAGCCGCCTTGACCCTGTGGGTTTGTTTGGAACATTAAGGCTTTACGCTATTAATTTTCGATCAGCAGGTCACTGTGGTTGTACAGCAGCGAAGAGCCAGTAAAAATGGCTGACGTGTTGCCGTTGATGACGGTGACATGGCGAAGCATGTGACGATCGTCTGCGTGAATGTGAGTAAGCGGAGACGTAGCTTATTTGGAATCGGCTTGTGCCATCTAGTGAGGACGTTCGTTCAGGCTTACACAAGTTGCCTATGAATGTTACAGCTTGTTTTATACTCCGTCCTAGAGTGTTCACAAATAGATTCTCACGTTGCAATCATTGGATTTAAGCTAGAAAGACGGGGAAACGACATCATGCCGACTGACAACAGTGAACCGACACAGCAACATGTATCCGAACTGGCCGTGTGGCTTCATCCTTGGATGCATGATATGATAAGAGCGGCTTGTCTGTTAAACTAAGATGCAAATGAGGAATTGGAGACAGCCGATGAAGTTACTTCGATTGGCGGTTACATTGGCGGTGACGGGAGAATACCATCGGAATTTCGGACGCAAAATAGATGCTCAAGCAGGTTTCAACAAGGTGGGAAATATCTGTGCTTAATAATCGCGTATAAATGTTACCAGCAGTAGTTATATTCTCTTATGGCACTGGGATTTGATCATTTCTATCTTATTGTGCCAGATGCAACCAAGGTTTCGACTGAAGCTGACTATGGATGACTGCTCGTGTTAAGTAACACAGGCGTGTCCGCAGTTGTGAGGTACGATGGGCGCAAGGAAGTGACAATAGACTGAGCGTCTAATCTTTACAGACACTGGTTTACTGTCAAGAAGCGGAAGCAAATCGGAGCATGTGTTAAAACATGCTTTCGTTCAGAAGTTTTGGAAACAGAGACTGATTGGAATGAGACAGTGATTACCGTTTTAAGAATTTAATCGAAAAGGTGTGGTTAAGCATACGTACCCAATGTGTGACTGGAATCGCCAGGCGGAGGTGCAGCCTCAGATAAAGAATACTTTGGATTTTTCGTGACGTTTCGTCTTGTCGACGCTGTCACTGATCCGGCTCAGTGTACAGCCACATTAATCCTCCATATTGATGTGGCACTGATACAGAGAAAATGAAGCCATCCAATCTCTATTTCTATCGAGGTGGACGCATGCGCTTATTGGATACCCGCAGGAATAGTGACGAAAAAGACTGTAAATAGCTCTGTTCTACGTCTGCTCCATAATCATGGAGGAGAAGGAGTGCTAAACGTGATTAGTACCGGTGCATAGTGCCGAGCTAAATGTTGTTCACAGCGGTGGATGAAATATAGAGTTAGAGGGGGCTGTCAGATAACAAAAATCCAAAGTAAGACGGACGTATGGTGGCTCTTCACATGATTATGAAGAGAAAGGTGTGTCTATTAAAACTAAGGTCTAACGGTGATGAGGCTGAAGGGATAGAGAAGGCTATGCAAAGAATCACTTGCCATGGCAGCAGCGGAAAGACTCCAGGGGAGCAAGATAAGAGGAATACGAAGCAAATTGAACAGACTGACACTGACGAAGATACGTTCGGAATTCAACATTCTCGGAACGGAGGAATTACTCGCGTGGGGCCCGTCCCCATCCCAAAAGATAAGCTCCCAACAGAAAGCAATGAAAGTCGAGAGTAAAATCAGTACGGGTGCGATACTCCACACCATTTCTCCAACAATCCAGCCCATAGTGACACGAAACAAGCGTTTCAGTTCTTGATCTCGTAGAGAATTCGCTTTCGTTTGAAACGCTTTCTCCCAGGCATAAAGCTTGACGATCTGAAGGGTGTAACAATTTCGATAAGTTCAGCGTGGTATGAAGTAGATGAATGAGTTGGCCTATAATTGGACCGAATGTGTGAAAATCGCGAAAAATGTCTCTGTATTAGTACCAATAAAGCAGCACTACTGTGATGTCTTGAGAAGAGCAAAAAACATGCGTACTGTTTCTGTGCATATCTGACTGTCGCATACTCAGGAATGTGTCCTGTCTGTCGGAAAATAAACCCATTTATTTATCTTCGACAGTAACAATGGCGCAGTGACATTACATCTAATGGGAAAAGCTTCTGCTGACAGATTCAAGTAATCATACGGAACCGAAGTCAAAGGTGTCATTCTTCCGACGGAAAATGGACACCAAATTCTTGGGCGGTTACAAACATCGGATAGCAACCGGAAGTTAAAAAATTTGTTGAAGTATACAGGACTATTATCAGTCTACGTGATAATAAATACTTAGAAATCTTAGGCAGATCTTTAATATCCCACATTACTGTGCCGTTCAGACTGGAGTACTCAAAAGCGCCAAAGTCGATTACCTCTCTTTGCGTCACGCCACGCATAAGTTTGTTTTGGACACTTCGAGTGCCGATCACTTGTCATGTACAGTCCATACTCCTTAAGTTTTTACTTGGCATAAAGAATAACATGCATCTGTTGGATATAACCAGACGTACCTATTTAAAATGATCCCGGCAAGTTCGCTGACTTGCTGTTTTTACTTGCGTTATTTCAAGAAGAGTAATTGTTTCTAAAAGGCACTTGATGGCATGCATATATTTTGGGTGGTAGTAATATGCGACGAACGATGCTAATTCGTGCCGCACAGCAACTAAATTGCGAGTCTAGTGAAAGAAATTCCGGTTGAAGGTAGACACGAAATCAGTGTATGTGTACCACGCGAACCAGAGGTGATTAGGCGGTGCACGAACTTACAATCAATCTAAGTTGACTTCAAAAGTGTTGTACAGGAATAGGTAAATGGAAGGTGCGGAAAAGACAAAGTATGTGTACAAGCAGTGCAATTCACCTTGGCGGCTGCAAAAAGTTCTCCGAGACATCGCATTCTAGCATCTTTCCACTCCATCTCCTCCGCCTGAAAAAGGAATATCAAAGCACATTAAGTAAACCAAAAAAATCAACAAGAAAATAGGCAAGTGAAAGAGCCGACAACGGTTAAATCGATTGCATGGATAACACCGACTGCGAAGTCACAAACCGGTCGAGGGATAACTGGGCAAATGTGCCAAGGGAAGCACAGATGGCACCCGCTGTGCAATACTCAGTCCGATAAACGGGATATGATACCCAGGGAGGAATAGAAGATGATGTGGAATCTAGTACAAGTAAAGTTGGGTTAAAGGATCACCTATACTTGGCTATAAACCGATAACTGAGACGCAAGTAGAAAGATGACTGCGACGCTTCACTAAAGGCAACAGCGGCAACGTGCTGGTTGCAACGATGCAGCAAGTAAGAGCATGATGATTGTAAGCGACGACCAGGAGTCCCGTTACCAAAATGTCAGCAATACATATGGGTTGAAGCATCAGTTATATTCTGAAAGCACACAGGAACATGTTACGTTTGGACACGGTTATCAATGACGATCAGAGTAGTGCATCAAGCATTACCAGGAGGTCATGTGACAAAACTGATTACTATTTATCTCGCTTTGACCAATGGCTACAGATCATACAGTCAGTGTCAGGTAGGAGTTACAATCAGGCAAACACTCAATTTCGTGCAAAATGGAACACTACGTTTTTGCCACCGTTCGCACATTATCACTAAGCGCACAAAACCATGCAGGTTACACAGGAGTTAAGTCACATCACGTATAGCCATTTGCAGTATTTCAAAATAATCACTTTACTGTTGCCCACAGCTCAGAGGAAAAGTGAAACAGATAATCACTGATAGATTCCGTCTCCATCAGCAACAGTTGGCCCGATACAAAGTACGACAAGTTTAATAAGCCTCAGCACAGCTGGAAGGCCAAATAGAAGGATTGGACTGGCGTGAGAAGTGAAGGAAGGTTTGAAGATCTGTGGTGTCCTTAGAGTTGTGCTCATAATCGTTCTCCTGTCCAAATTTGGGTGACCTGGCAGTACCTCAGCTTATGTACAACCACGACTATTAAACACCTATTGTAGTGGGAAATATGCTTCTCTCTCGTAAACGGTGTCCAGTCATCGTAAATACTTCCGAGTTTAATAAGGAGACGACGGGAAACAAAGGACGTAGAAATCCCTCTAAAGCGCATGATTCCTCAGTTGGACAGTGAAAAACAAGGGAATTATTTTCTCTGCGTTACACCTTAGCAGAAAGCCAGAAGGCCCTTTTAAATTTCGTCCTCTCAAGGTCTTTTGTTAAGATGTAGATAAATGCAGTCGCATCTTCGAATGGAGTACGCGTTCCCAGGGTGGAATAGTCGATGTCTAGATAACACTCTCCCAAAAGAGCGAACAATAATGAAAAGCACCATCGACAAACTCCGGATCCGTAGAATAAACGGCGAAACTAACTTACACGTAGTGGATTTTAGGTAAGATAGAAAGCCAGGGGGTCCTACTGGCGGACAATATTTGTTCTGCCCGCATGAACTGCGAGTGATGTCTGCAAATGTTTGAAGCCTCGAAACAAATTGGAAAAGACACACGCTTTTGTCTCGCAGCTCTTCCTGGACTTATAGGTTTTCACCGAACGTCGGCTCAGTCCAGATATCTCTGATCCTAAGGTACACGTTCCAGGATATCAACTCTTATCTACGGCAGCACAGTTTTCTATCGGAGATAAATTTACGGCTCACCTCGCAGAAGGTATAAGTGATGCTAGTGGTGGTGCAGAGATGCTCTGATGCCGGATCAATAACGGCTACAAATGGCATATTATCGGTGCAGTATACGAAACCCCGTGCGGTCATGGTACCGGGATGCTAGACGCAATCAAAACGCATGGAAACCGCAGAGATTGTCTTACAGTGGGTGACTTCAATGCTCCGGATGTCAACTGGGGCCTGGTTTACTGCCACATCTCTCTAGAGTCCATTGACACTGTTCTCAAAAGGAATCTCTAGTTAAGAGCAACACCCACATGGCTTTTTACGGGCCAGATTCCACACATACTTGCATTTGAGCTCATACCGGAAGTATCCGATGTCTCGGAACTAGACCTTCTACAGTCCATTAATAAAAGCGACCACTGGAGTTTTATTCCTGTAGATAAGACGCACAACCAAGTAAGGCCAGAGCGCACATCGTCGCAACATCTGGTGCACCCGTACATCCTGGTTAAGTGATAATGAGTACACTACACTGGAACGTTCCACAAATCCAGGGCTTGAGGATGCGCAGAGGAATTTGTACTCCAAGATGGTGCTACACATTGATGAGGCTGTTCCAAGCTATAAAGACAGCCTTTATTCTGAAGATCTCCAACAGATTGACCTAGAACTTAGCACTACCATGAGGCAAGGACGGAAATTTGTAACTAATTCTAAGTTTCTCATCTGGATTTTGACAACAAGAAATATAAAGAAGTCAGGAACCTTAGCGACTTACAAAACAGACCGTCTTTTTGAATTATCACGCCACGTGTCGAAATCTAAAACACACAGCGGGTGCTCCGAAAAACCCGAAAATCTACTTCTAACCGCTGTGTCAAACGCTGCTCGCGGAGCTCAATGGCCTAGTGATCATGGCGATAGCCGTTAAGCACTATGCACCGAGTTCCACTCCTAGCTCAGCTATCTCTACCTGATGAGTCTAAACAAAAACGAAACCGTCGGTCGTGAAGTGCAGGGATAGGAGAGAGCCACACCGAAACCCTCCACGCCGACACTCATTGGTAGGGAATTGGACTGTTTGGCACAGCACCGAATTCCGTATGTACACATAACGCAGTATTCCCAAAGACACCGGGAGCTCTCTGAGAAAGTAACTGTACTAATCAACTTCTTACCATGAATGGGTTGTCGCGAAAATCAGCATCTTGATAGAACTGAAAAGACCAATTGATTGGATATATTCAACTGGTAGCTCTGCGAGAAAACCTGCGGCTCGCACAAAGGAAACAGTAGGCCATTTATGTAGATGTAGGTGTTTTGAGATATATGTGTTTGTACATGAACAATGATTTATCACGGGTAAAATGATGATACTTGACAAGTCCCGTAGGGTGGTTAGAATGAGAAGTAGATCAACGGATAAGTGAATCATCAGCTAAATCGACGAGAGTTAACTGCAATACTGTATAACAATAGTTTGAAATGGAAATTGAATCTGTGCACACATAACAATATGGGGTGCGGTTCTAGTTTACATACTATGTGAGAAGAAAATTGTTAAGGGAAATGACAACGCTCAATCGTGTGCAGCTTTCCTGGGTCGATGGGATACGTAAATCCAATAGTTACGTTTAACCAATTATGTGTTGAAAGTGACAATGCGCACCTTGATTCGTAGTGCTAGGTTGACGTCCGGCTATAGCGGATTAAATGGCGTGATGTGAATGTATGAGTGCATCTAGACGTTTTTTGAATACCGTCAGTGTGGAAGAAGGAACAAGGTAAGTGGGGAGGGCGTTCTATGGTTGGCACACGCGAAGTGAAAAAGAAATTCCGGCGACGATCCAAATAGGCTATACTGTGTGGCCAGCCCTAGCAAGTGACCACTCAGAGTAGTATAATGATTCAGCTTCAGAAGACTACAAGCTTGGTTTCGATTCCTTAGGATAAAATATGTCATTATCAAATCGTCACACAGGCGTCGATATTGTCCACTGTAGATCCCTAGGGTTTTCAATCTCAGTTGGTAAGGGAGATGTAACAGACTACCGATGTTCTTGGTCGCCGTCAGTTGTGGCAATTGAAGTGTTGTGGGGTCGTGCTTCTGCCAGACGTGAAGAGCATATTCTGAATTGGGCTCAATAATGTAAGCATTGAGCATCTTAGAAAAGACTGAAGGGTCAAAACACCCGAACACTGTCCGCAAAAGCCCAAGGTGTTGGTTGGCTTTTTGAACGTCATCTCGGGCTGATGTGAACGGCCAAGATCTTCAGGTACTATGACACCTAAATCGCATTCAGTAGTAGCACTCTGCAAAGCATGATCCCCAGTGTGTACTCGCAAGTGGATTGATGGCGTATGCTCAGTGTCTTAAACTTGGTGGCGTTGAAATGAAGCAGATTCTAAATCGCCCAATCATATACCCTATCCAGGTCAACCTGAAGTGCTACGTGGTCTCTGTTTTATTTAATGGCCTGCCATATCTTGAGATGATCAACGAAGAGTTAGAAATTAGAAGTGATCAATGCTGCAAGATTGAGTATGTAAATAAGTAACAGGCGTGGACCAAGTACTGAGCCGTGTGGCACTTCGCGCTAAACATCGATAGGGTCAGAGATGGTGCTGCGAACGCACTCATTCATTGAGAGAAGCTTGGGTTTCTAGGGCGTGAAGATTGAAGTCGCCAACCAGAAGGATGTGACTGTATGCATGTGCGAGGATAGTTTTCATAGTGGAAGCTAGGCGATTGTCCATTTCTGAAGTAGACGACGGAGAGCAACACACGATGCCCATTAAACATGTGTGACTATGTTTTAGGTGAAGACAAGACAGGGGGAGTCGAGAATCTGGTTCATCAATTAGATCAAGAAGTAGGTTATTGCAGTAACGGAGTAGTATACCGCCTCCTCTATTCGGCCAATCACTGTGCAGCACGAACATTCCGGTGTCCGTGATCACTTCATTCAACCATATCTCGGTTACCATGGTAAGGTCCCACATAGTAGCATGACGTAGTCAAAGTTCTATCAGCTTGTTGAGAAGGCCTGGTGCGTTACTATAAAAACAAGAGAGTGGCTGATATGTTCGAAGTGTTCCGGTGAACGTCAAATTTGGGTTTACTTCCAAGCCGACCGTTTATCGGTCGGTCGCTAATTGTTTTTTGCGTGGGTCATTAGTTCCTGACCAGCGGAAAGGTTGCATGGTGGCACAGAGCGTTCCCGATCGCGATGTTCTCTCATGCGTTTCTGTCCTGTCAGGTGTCGAATGTTACTGCTTCTAGCACAGTGCAAGACAGTGGAGGTATAAATGTTACTGAAGTTGAGTGTTCCAACGAAGTGCTGCCCTCTTGAGTCCGTGTGATGCTGTATTTAGCCTAATCTCGGTTGGTAACCTAGAGCGATGCATCAACCAGGTATTCAATAGGACTTTTGTCACACCTTCGGAATGTAGCACCACCTTCAATAATTTTGGACTGCAGCCCTTGTAGTTTAGAGATGAAGGAATTCTCGTCAATGATTTATCGATTACGTCGTCCAGGAACAGTGATTCGTAGATGTAGCATCGCTGCTCTAGGTCATGTGTTTACACTTCGTAATCAGGAGAATTCGGGAGTTTAGGCACACTATGAACAATTTTCTTGAGTTCGTTCGTAGAAGGGCCCCTTAGGTTTTGTTTTACCTTTGACCAACCTTTCCAAGGAATAGCTGGTAGTATGGGTACCTCGTACAATAATCAACGAGCTTGAACCGCTGAGAGTAGGAGTGCGTCCGTCTCCTCAGTTAACTTCAAAGTTATTCGAAGAAATCGGAGTTTGCTGTAGTGCACAGAATTTGGGCGACGCACTATGAGTCGTAGCACAGTTGGCTCAACCCGAATACCAATCGCATCGCACATAGAATTCCATTGGCTACGATCATCCACCAACCTATCTTTTATCGTGCCAGATCTGGACTCAGGAACGTTAGAGCACATGATGTACCGCATTGTGGTTCTGTATAGTGAGTGACGGCTTGGGGGTTGTGGCTGGTAACACGGATTGTTTAACGGGCACTAAAGAATGTTGTGAAAACAGCATCATATCGCTCGTGTTTAGTCCGGAAAATAGATGTAGGGTCTCTTTGGGCGTTTCTATCGAGGCGATTGACGTGTATGTTGCCCGGCATTGGACTGCCGGTGTTGTGACCAACTCGTCAAGTATGGCATCAAGGGATGGGTTAATAGCAGCCATGACGATGAGGCTTGTCCACTTAAAGGTTTAGTAATTGTCGGAGTAGGTGGCACAGATGCTGTTGGGCGGTTAGCAACACTAACTTTACCCTTCGACTTATAGACATAGCTTTAAGGGTTTTGATGTAGAACTAGTCGGTGTTATTAGATTCTAATGGCAAAGCAGTGAAGCTCTCCATTTGTTGGACTGTTTCAGTTAGTTATTCATCCTTTTTCACGAGCGATATTATACAATTGACCATTAGGATTGCTCCGCATGTTTAACAAAACCAGAGCGCACTAGTCAGATGGATTTGTCTCTGACGTTCTAGTTGACTTGCACCATCACAGCGGGAGTGAAATTTAAAGACATAGTTGAAACAAATAATGTCCCTTGTGACTCCTCGGACACGAATGGGCTCGCCACATTTGCGGGCAGGCGGAATCGATAAGATTGAGGGTCGTTGTGGCACACGAACGCTGCCCCTATCTGAGCACATGAGGTAAAGGTAGTTCTTTGCCCCAGTCGCACGCTCGACGTCGGTCACCGTAGACAAGGGTGTCACAACGAGGACATATGTACATGGAGTTTGGCTAACGTACTGATCCACAACAGTGCCAATAAACCAAAGGTGACTGAATTGGTTAGTAGTGGGTGGATGTCAGCGACAAATGCCGGCGATGGGTGAATGCAAGAGAAACCACTGAGCGAGTCGTGGCGTCGTCAGAAACGATTTTATGGAAGTAATGCTAGGAGCACCAGATAGTGCGTAGACTTTCGCAACAGTGATAATTGCTTAAAAACAACACGGTCACGGGTTGGCATATAAACGCTAAAATAAGTTGGATAGCACAAATAACGTTTTGTAGGAAATAATTCAGTAAAATATGCGCACTGAACCCAGGGAGTTAATTCGAATGGGATGAGTGTATGATTACTGCGCTAGGTGAAGAAGAAGAAGAAGACGTGGAACTCTGTGACAAAGGAGAAAAGGTTTACCATGCGACTAGTCAGTGACGGTGTCAACGAATGGACATGTACGTATGTGGCAAGAGTATACGGCGCGCTGGGGCTGGTGGTGGCTAGATCATGACAAATCATCGACCGCTGCGCCCAATGTTGCAAGTGGACTCATGTCTTAGACGCCTCTTCGTGGAGACCGCTAGGTGGGAGTTGGGTTACACCGTTTTTCTAGCGAAGATTTAAGACACGATTCCGCGAGAGTCGGTTCAATGATTCAAGGCCTGCTGCTTTGCAGGCGAACATTTTGTCGAAGGTTTTGGCCGAGGGCCCGAGTAATTCCGCTGTCAGGTGTGGGCGTTTGGTAGTATAATAGTCCGACACGCAAACATGAATCAGGCCAATAATAATAATAATAATAATAATAATAATAATCCCACACTGTATCATTCGTTGTGCAGTGGCCTTAGGAAAAGAGTCGAGGTAGATGTTGTAAACAGCGGGGTGGATGAGCGAAAACATGCTACCGCAGACACCCACCTTATTTCTTCTTCCCATTATCACACTCCCCGTCCCTATTGCAACTAACGCCCTACTTCATCCAACCCAGGTCATCATAAGAGTGATTGTTAACCACCGCAAACGCATGTCTCCGCGCAAATCACTCGACATCGAGTGATGGAGCGTGCGCACACTACTTGACCGGAACACGAGTGAGCGGCCCCAGCGATGTACAAAACTGGTCGCGATGGAAGTCGCGGGCTACGGGATGGACATTCTCTAAGTCAGTGAGACTTGGCTCGATCACTAAGGCAAGCTGCATTAGGTTGGTGCTGGTTACACGTTCTGCTAGGTGGGGAACGCCACCTAAGAATCACGTGAACATGGGGTCGGGTTTATATTATCCGATCGCCTAAATGGCCAGCTGGTTGTAGAACCAACTGGCATCACCGCACGACTGATGACACTTCGGCTGTGACTTGGAAGATGTAAATTAGGAAACATTTTTTAACACGTATGTCGCCACCATGTTATGCGGAATACACGAGGGAGCAGTTGTATACCCAGTTATCCTCCTTGATAGGGTTTGTGCCGAGGATCAATGGAGGAATCTTACTGGGCGATTTCAATGTACGCGTTGGGCCTAATGCTGCAATGTGGACAGATGTAATCGGTCCGCATGGCATTGGTTCAGCGAATGCGAACGGTGATAGGATGTTCTCACTGTGTGCCATTTATGGCCTAAGGAACCCGAACACAGTTTGAACTGTGGGATTGATATAGCTACTTAGACGCATCCACGGAGTGGTCACGTTCACATACTTTACATGTCAACGCACGCCAGCGTGACACGCATGAAGTGCGTATGACACATGCATTGCGTAAAGTTGAATATGGCACTGATCACAAGTTGTTGCGTACCAAATAGTAGATATAGTTCGTAAATATATGTATTGCACTCCTGCAGTAAACGGGCAGAAATATAGCGTTTTTCCCTAGGTATTGCTAAGAGGAGGATGGAACTGAAGAAGGCATTGGATACCTGCCTTGGCAATGTCGAATCTGTTACCTCGATGAGCGACTTATGGCACATTTTGTGAGCAGGTGAAGCTGCAGTCAAGGGAACGACCGAGCACGCAAACTGCAAGCAGCCTGATTGATT
The DNA here is from genome assembly GCA_944474145.2 of Dicrocoelium dendriticum. Classification (NCBI taxonomy): domain Eukaryota; kingdom Metazoa; phylum Platyhelminthes; class Trematoda; order Plagiorchiida; family Dicrocoeliidae; genus Dicrocoelium; species Dicrocoelium dendriticum. The sequence continues at coordinate 86,082,974 of OX104066.1, read as the reverse complement.
TGATGAGAACAGTGCCACCACTGGCCCATTGACGTCGGAGAAGGATGCAGCATTTGCTGCCGATTCAGCGAACGCGAGGCAGTTTTGTAAAGTTCGACGACGACTGACTCGAGAGCTCCGTCGCATAGTGGACGGTGAAAGAGAAGCAGATGAAACGCTATACCAAACGCCGCCAACGTAAGGAACTTTAGATTCCTTGAAGGCGGTGAATGTAGCATCTGTTGAGGACGCTGCTGGGCCCTATTTCAGGATCTGTCTGCACACAGGCTGCAGATATAATGCACATCTGACGCACGCATTTTGATCGCCTCTCAAATAACTGTTCAGTGACCGAATGGCCTATGTTGCACTGGCTGCAAAAGCGGGAGATGAAGATGCATTTCGCCGACACACTGACACTGGATGAGACGCAGAGTGTACTTGTTCCGCAGCGAAAGGACAAATGTGCCAGCGCCGATGGGATGCCGCCTGAAGTATTGAAACACGGCACAGCCGCGTCGTTAAGTGCGCTGCACCACTTAATGCACCATTTGGGGTGGATAGAAGAGGAAGTGCCGGCCGAGCTGAAGGATGTGCTCGCGCTATCAAGGTACACCAGCCATGGCGTACTCGCTGTTGCTGAACTGCAGCAAGGCATTTTACACGGTTAAGCGCGAGGCACTGCGGTTAGTGTTGGGTAAGTTTGGTTGTCCGAACAAGTTTGTGAGATCAATTGAATGTCTGCACAGGGTTATGCGGGTGAAGGTGCGTTTGAGTGGACGAAGCTCGGATGACAATGATGTTGTCTTCGGTGTGATGCAACGCTGTGTCTACTACTCCGCCTTGTTTAATATTTACCTTAATGTAGTGATGTCTTATCTTTTTGATGCTACTTGCGACCACGGTGTCCGTTTGGAGCCCCGTATTGATGGTGGGTTGCTGAGCATCCGTCGTTTCGAGGCGAGAACTAGGGTGTGTGAGACAAAGATCCGTAGGTCGCTGTTCACTGACGATTGTGCGCTCTTTGCACACAGTGTGGATGATTTGCAGCACATGACTTCGGCACTCGCGTCGACACCGGTCCGGCTCACCATTAACACAAACAAGACTGTCTTTTTCAACCTTCACCAGGAATCCATTCAGCGATCTGTTGCATACCAACATTAGCAACAAAATTTTGGAAACCGCTTCAAAATTTCACTACCTAGAAGGCGTAATGTCTACCGACTTGCACATGACGAGCGAGCTGCGTATCCGCGTACAAACGTGGATACGGCATTTAGAAAGTTGGAAAGTGTGTGAAACAATCACCAGCTAACAACTGGGACGAAGCTAATGGTACACAAGTGGATAGTGCTGTCCGTTCTTCTATGCGGCAGCGACACCCGGACACAGTATCGGAAGAATGTCAGATATCTGGAACGGTTTCAGCAACAGCGTATACGACGGATTCTGCACATCGGTTGGTGCGAGTGTTGTAGACACGGAGGTGCTCCGACACAGTGGCATGTATGCAGTGGACTGCATACTTCTGTTGCGGCACCTGTGGTGGCTAGGGCATATCAGCTGGATGAATTCGACGAGGATGCACAAAGATCTTTTGTACGGCCAAGGTAGTGCAGAAAGCGGACCGTTGGACAACCTAAAGCACATTACCAGGACATGATCTAGGTGAGTCTATCACGAACTAATGCTGATTGCAGGTGTAGGGAATTACAACTGACTGGCGCGAATGGGCTGAGTCGATCAAGAGGTCGGTTGTTCAGGTGTAGCAGAAAGCCCTATCACATACGGAGGAAAAACGCCTAATAAGAAAGCGACAGGCGTCGATGGATTCTAGCCCATCGACGTCGAACGCATGGTGCTGTAGCACAGGCAATCGTGAGTGCCTGAGCTAAGCGAGCTTGGTAAGCAGCATCGTGACCAAGTGGGGACAGCATTCAAAAGACAACGAGTCAACTGATTATGCAATCAACATCGGCGCAGCGATTGGTGGGTGCGCTGCGTCCGCATCCATTAGATTTACTAACCCAGACCAATAAGGTGGTTGATATGGTACGTGTGTTTCATCATCGTTTCAGTTGGTCTGTAACCGTGTCTGTGTGCTCAGTTCCTTGCATTTCAGTGGGTGATTGTTGTTTGTTATCTTCGAGGTGGCTGCCCACAAGGAGCTTACCCTACTGTTACCCACCAGTCCAGTTCAGTTGCACGTCTATAATCCGAGTAGCGTAGTGCGGTGTATCCAGTTTCCACTACTCATATCGCAAAATTACCAATATATAACAAGGGCAAGATAGTTCGATTAAAGTGGAGTAGAATGTATCCATTACCAAACACCTCGTCTATACTGGCTTCAAGAGACAGTTGGCTGTTGCTGGAAGGAACGGGGTGCCCGGTCCAAGTGGCTTATCTAAGCTCAGAGTGGTCCCACGCACACAGTGTGGAAGGGGCTAAAGTCCAGCCAGTGCTATCAGTCAGAACGAATGTCCAGGGGGAAATAAATAGTAACACACGACGGACTGCCTGGTGGTTCCACATGCCTGTTAATTCTCGCTTACCTCGGACACGATGATAACCGGCTCTGGTTTACCTTCCGACACGGATAGCCTGCAGTTAATATAAAAGACAGCATCCACAGCACACACCACTACGCTTCTACTTATTCGTTAAAGTGAGCATAGCTATAATTCCCGTTCTTTCATCGCGGACTTTAACTTAGCTGAGCTTATAAAAATCAGTGGACTTTATCGCACCATTTGCCTGCTAACTTGTAAAGTTGCTTACTCCATCTCCGTCATCTTTGTGTCATCCTTATTCCATCGCTAATGTAAGTATCATTTGGGTACAGTTGCTACCTAGAAAATGAGTAACTACTGACTTGGTGCAATGCAGCAGCATTACTGCACCTGTCTAAGAGGCACCTACTAGACGTTGTATTAGACATGGCCAATCTTCTAGGTAAACTAAGAAGGTAATGCTAACGGTAATGGTATGTCAGTGTCTTAGTAGGTTACGTCGGAAAGGAATCGGCGCATAGCGACAATTGTTTAGTTTAGGAGCACCTACTGGCTGCACCCGAGGAGTACGATGCAGATTGTTACCAAATAGTTTATGTCCACAACAGGATACACGGTGGTATGTACAAACGGATGGGTACTTAGATGACAGCCACGCTAGGTCTTGAAAATTTGCAAAACGGTGTTCATATTATTTAGAAAGCCGCATGTTTGACAGTGAGCAGCAGGACTTGGTTGATGTAGAATGTCGGTATTTGTGTCTCTCCAATGAGGCCGTAAGCGGTGAAAATATGGTATTGACACTTGTCAATGCTTAAGACTGTGTAACAACCGTACCTCAGGCAGCAGTGGGTCGGACCGATCGACGACACGGAGTGACTGAAGTGAACACCCAATCGCATTCGCACGCTGTGCGATCTACCCCACCCCGACTGTGCAAATAGGAGGCCACACCTAAATACACACTATTTTACTGTACCACTTGTTTATTAATCATTCTACCTGGTAACCGTACTGATGACACTTGCGTCCCTATTCCTATATCGGTTTTGTTCAAATATGGATGCCCAAGATTTAAAGCTCTCACGTCTAAATGTTAAAGAAAACACCAACAATTCGTCTTGGATACTTATTTTCATGCCTGTGCAATTGGCTGTTAGCCTGACCTCCAAACGAAACTCATACACGTTTGTAGTACCATTGTTCATGAGGTCTAATGTGTCTCTATCCAGTTTGTGGCAGTTCATATTTAAGTCTGGACATCCGCATGTGTATAGGTTGCATTCGAACTGCCATTGGACACGGATGACGCAAGTCCATGTGTATTTGTATATCGAATGAATTCGAGGAGGATACTCATACCGATTTTGTACGGCCAATTTAGTGCAGGAATGCGGCATGGGGGCAAACCGAAAAGAACATTATCAGGGCATAAAGAAGGTGAGTTTATGACAAACTGATTTGATTTCAGGTGTTGCGAATCCAAAGTAATGTTGATCGATGCGAATCCCGTGGACTGATCAAAAGTGCCCAGGTGTAGGAGAAGGAACTACTGCACGCGGAATAGAAGCACGATGCGTACGCTCCCATTCAATTTACTAATCCAGACCAATAAGGCTGCGAATGTGACCGGTTTGCCTGCGTGCTGAGTAATCTTACATTTCAGAAGTAGATGTTGTTTGAGCTCCCCGGTGTGGCATCACCTGATGTGAATGATGACAACGTACCTACTTGTCTGATACCCTCCACCTCGATTGCTGGCTCCAGGAGACAGTTAGTCGTTGCTGGAGAGGACGATGTTCACCATCCTCGTGACTGTGCTAGGCACAAAGAGTGGTTCCATCCTGTGTGGAACGGGCTACGGTCCAGCCACCGTCATATGGACGTCTGGTGTGTATGATTTCCCAATTAGGCCGGAATGCTTCTGTTCTGCTTGTGAAAGGAGTCTGGGCCTGCTCCGTTGATGAGACGTGGCTCCTAATAACAGGCCTCCCGGTCTCATTCCTTCGGGTTTACACTGGATATGAGGTGTGTGGGTGAAACTGTGGGTGGTGCAGCGCAAGCCAACCATAGCCACTCTGTAGGCGCAGGCGTCCTGTGACTGGCCAGCTACAGGCTAATCCGAAACCGGATGCCGCGAATATATATATATATATATATATATATATATATATATATATATGCGCTCAAAATGTATTCGGCAACTGGTCGCATGTAATGTTCATCCCAGCAATTATGCTAAGGAAGTTACTCTCATTGCGCGATCATAGCTCTCCGGGAGCAGACAATATCTGCCCAAAAGCACTGAAGGCTGCGGCCACCAAGCAAGCTGAACCACGATCATAGTTCTTCCGAAGGCACTTTGATGAACAACAAGTCTCCACTATGCGGGTGTGGCATTTTCACCTCAATTTTTAAAGGCGGTAACCGTTAAAAGCCTGCAAACCATCGCTAAGTGACTCTCCTCCCTTTGTTTGCGAAGGTGATGGAAGCGGTCATCGCTGAGGCTCTAATGGACCATTTGGAAAAATGCAGCATCTTGTCACCGGAGCAGCATGGCTTCCGTCAACCCCCATCATGCACCACCAACCTCCTAATTGCACGAGGTAGTTGAACGGAAGTGCCTGATGATAGGGCGGGAGTTGACGTCATTTATCCGGACTTCTCCAAAAGTCTCAACCGTCTGGATCATCGCATCCTACTTCACAGGCTACAGAACTATGAAATCAAAGATCTTGTTCTTGGTTGGATTGCGAACTTTCTTCACCAACAGGAGTTTCAAATGCGTGTTAGGGGATCACTCTCTAATTCGATTGAGGTGGGATATGGAGTCCCACAGGGTTCAATGCTGGTACCGCGTTTATTTCTGGTGTTTATCAACGACGTGGAAAGAGTTATCTCCCCAAATTTCCTGCTTTTCGCCGATGATGTCAAAATATGGAGGGCAATTAATAACAATAAAGATCACGATCTACACCAACATGACCTAGATTGCATTTATGAATGGTTAAGGAGAAACCTACTTCAGTTGAATATAGCTAAGTGCAAGATGATCCATCTGCGTCACCAGCCAGTGAGCTTGTACTAGCTTGGAGACCACACCTTGCAGAAGACCTCTCAGGAGCGTGACCTGGGTGTACTGCTACAGGAAGATTTCGAGTGTTCAAAACAAGCAGAGAAAGCGACGAGAACAGACAATCAACACTTCGGTCGGTTTGAATCCTCAGTCTTCCCCCAAATGCTTAACGCCTACGTGCGACCGCACGTGGAATACGATATTCAGTCGTGGCATCTGTGGCAGAAACAGGATCTCGCTGCTCTCGAGATGCTTCAAAGAAGGGCAACCAAGAACGTCAGGGGCCCCTTTCATCCGCCTTAACAGCTTAGACTGAAGGTTCCAAGAATGTATAGCAGTCGATATCGGCGTTTGCATGGGATCTCATAATGGTTTACTAGATTCCAAAGAACCCAAACAACATTTGCCGCTGGTTGCTGGAATTGAACCACAACACTAACCTAAGAGGTCGTCCTGTTAAACTGACAAGACAGTATAGCCGGCTTGAATGCCGGAGAAATTTTTTTCCCTCCGTGTGTGCCAGCCTTGGAACGCTTCCCTAATTATGTCGTCTCTTCTCCCAATCTGGCGATAGTTAAAAAAACGAGTTGACGATGCGTTGTCGCATTTGCATTTCATTTTATAACTTGCTAGCTAGGGGGCTCCAAACCGCAATCAAACGATGTCTTGCCAAACTCCCAACCAATGAATTTACAGTTTTAATACGCGGACATCTCAGTTCTTCTACATAAGTCTATGATGAGCCCATCAAAATGTTTTGCACTTTGTCAGGCAATGTTATTTTCGCAATAAGTTCCATCCCATTGAACTTGATGCGCATTGTTTTTTAGCCGTAATACACCATTGTTCTATATCACCTCACCCGAAAGATTCAAAACGGATGATGAACTATCTGCTTTAGACTTTGGGCCAACCAACGAGGAACAAATGGAAGATACCGGAAGTATACATGCACCGCTTAACCCTAGCGTTCATTCGGCGCTGCTCTTTGGTTACTTTTTTACACGGAATACCTTAGTAGAAACAATGAGGAGGCCCAGATTGTCAACCATTACGACGTCCTGTCTGAGGTCGTTCAAGCAACCAACTGGTCTTTTCTTACCGAACATTCTCCGATGTCACCTGGAGGTAGTTTGTTACCAAATCAAACGGCAAAGTGACAAATGCATCGGAAACCAAAGTCTTTGGCCCAAAACAACTGAAATCATTTCTGATGATCTGTATTCAAAAGAACGTAGTGTTAAAGGATCCAGCCTGATGCGTTGGTAAAGACTCTCCGGTTGAGCAAACATCGGACGCCTGCCTTATGCAACAGAATCATTGCGTCAAGCTGATCCGCAAAAATAAACTCAAAGAGCAACAAAATTAATAGATAAAACTCAAGAGAAATTTAAAATGTCAACAAACACTACAGAGTGCAGCGCAGAATCTCAGTTATAAGTCCAGCAGATGGTCCGGCGCTAGATATACAAAAGTCAACCAACGTGCTTGGGCAATATTTCATCCATATATGTAAACTGACCGTTTGTTGCCCGAAAACACCGCACTCCATGGCGCTTTCTGACCTAATTTAGCTCAGTGGGTAGAGATCGCAAGTCTCGACTTCGTCACCAATGAGACAGTAGTTGGGACCACTATCCCATTAGCCCTCAGGTCAAGTCAGGTAACACTTGGCACAATGGTGGCTAAAAGGATAGAGATCCCAACTAACATCATGATGCTCCCGGGTTCGGGGACAAATAAGGTAGAAACGTGCCATTGAATGCAGTGTATTCAGCCAGGCAACATCCTAGTTCAATCTGCCTCAACTCCGGTGCTAGTGATCCACATGCAAAAGGTTCACTTCAAGGCGAATCACGGTCAAGCTTGAAATTGCGTGTGGCAATCTAACCCTACAACGAGGGCTTCCCAATCAGCTTCTAATCATTTTATTCTCACTTTCCAGAGTAAATCGTCCTTTCATCCGTTTTTGACACTGCACACTCCGCCCCTAGGGTCAAGCCACCTATCCTTCACTGCAGTGAATAAGGTGTAGAGGCTACTGTTTTGTGCGTGTGCAGCTCTTTTGTTGTGGACGGCATAAGACCAACGGCACTAAAGACGACTGCCATGATAATTGTTCAGTAGTTGGCTCGGTTTATTTGACAAGACCTTGAGGAAATTAAGGTTCCCACAATGTTGAAACATGAATTAGCCACCTCATTTCTAACCGTGGGAATGGTGCGGAGCCCTCGAACCCCCGTCTAATCACTCTTCTTTCAGAAATATCCAAAGTTATGGAGGGTGTAATCGCAGAAGCACTCACGGTATACCTTCAGAGTAACTGCATCGTAATGTCACAGTGGTGCGGATTCCACCGAAATCGGCCCTGCATCACAAAATGGTTGCTAGCCTGAGCAAGCGAGACTGAGTCAGTCGATGTCAGAGTAGGAATCAACTTCGTCGACCTTGAATTCTCAAAAATGTTCGAGCGCTGGGACCGCCATATCCTTCGTCACAAGCTTCGTAACTATAAAACCGGTGACCTGATGCTCGGTTGGATAAGCAACTTCTTCATTCCACGTCAGTTGTAGATAAGGTTTCCGAGCTACATCTCCGAACCAATTGAAGTCCAGTGCGGTACGCCCCAATGATCGGTTCTGAGATCACGTTAACTTCCTAGTGAAACGCAGTCGCACTTCCGACCATTCGCATACGATATCAAGGTTTGGCATGACGTTAAGATGGTGGAAGACCAGGCGCCAATGCAGAGAAACCTGTGGTGTGCTACTCAAATGCTAATCGCAAGAGGTGGCATGTAAGATGAGTGCCGAGTACGGAAGTAGGGTGAACACAGCTCGTCTGGATCCAAGGTGTATTGACAGAGGTTGCAAAGAATAGACGGCAGGTAAGCATATGCAGAGAGTGGTATGCAGTTTAACTCACGTGGGGAGCAACTGATTGGTATGTACCATCAGTTAAGCAAATGGACGATCGGAAGATATGAACAAGCGTAAACGCCTGTCTCAAATTGCTGAAAGCGTGGATGAATCATGTTTACAACAGATCACGACAGAGCGTCTACGTAGTTACCCGAAAACTGGCTCCAGTTTAACTTGGCGAAACGCAACCTCGTGAGCTACGCCACCAGCTATTTAGATTTCATTTTCCGAATCTAGCTTGTGTGGATCACCTATTATATACGCATCACAGTTTTATCACTGTTAACGCGGAAACACAAGTGTGAAATATTCCTAATTCCGAGCCATTTAGCAACACTTGTGGTTTCGAACGAAAACCGACTCCGAGAGCTATACAAAAAGCCATCAAACACAGCTGTCGAAAGCTAAGTGAAGTAGTTATCTGACATATTTTATCTCTATCGCTCATTCGATTCATTTACATCTCAGAGCGATTACCGGGCAAACCATCCAGCCGCTTACACCTGCCCTGAAAGCGTTGGGCGTACCGAATCTGACGATTATAAAAATACAGCCAATTCCATGTGCAAGCGACATGCAGAAATCCATAAGCGTTGGAATACTGACAGGAAAAAATTGCATCCAGGCAATAATTTGTAACGACCAACCAAAAGAAGCCAGTGTTATCGCACCCAAATTGACAGTAGTATGTAGCTTTCCTTTATGTCAGAAAGACGTACGAAAATGAATCGAGTGTTTCAAGTGCTTCATAAAGTTTTGTTCTAAGTGTGCTAAACTCACAGTAAATCAGTTGAAGATACACAATAGTAGACCAGATTCTTTGTGTTTCTGTGCAGTATGTATGGTCATCCCAATGGTAAAGATTGTATATGCACCATCGCTGAAACACGAAAGATTAGTGGCAATGCTTAAAGAAATGTGGAACGCCACGATTGACGCATTTGAAGGAAGCGTGACAGAGAGAAAACCCCAGTCGCTCCCATTAGGCTCCGCTTCAAAACTGAGGACGAATGCTAAGCAACTTGTTAGAAATGCGTCACATGTGGCCTTCGATATCAATGCCACCAGCTGCCAAAATACGCCTAAAGCAACCACCGCCAGTCAGATGGGAAAAAGTATGGCCAGGGCCTAATTCACACACCAAACTGTTCACTTCCATGGGAATCGCGGTCAACATTGAGATTGCGCATATATGCGGACAATAAGCATAATACAACTTCTGTATGCGACCCACACCTAGATAGCTTTACTGACACTGTTTGGATTAACATTCAAATAAAGTGCAAGACCATCCTTATTGGTTGTGTGTACAACCCACCACACTGTCATAAATCGGATATCGATCGCCTCGTGGAAGTCTTCTCATATGTCTTTGAGCGGCCAGCAACTCAGAAAATTAGTCGTGGAGATTGCAATATGCCGGAGATCCCCTGGTATCCACCACGGTTCCATTAAAATACCTGCACTTTGTTTCGTCAAGCACTTCATTGGATTAGATTCCACAAATTTCACCTCAAACAAGGGGTGAACACGTGCTAGACCTAATCTTTACAAAAGGCATAAGTCTTAGAAGCAAACGCATCCTCCACAATCTTCCTGGGAGTAACCACAAGATAACAGAGATCAGCTTCGAAGGAATCGCTTACATCCACGATGGATTCAGCATAATAGTTTTCGTGACTATCACATGACTAACTGGAAAGATTTTGCAATCAAATTGCGGTCTCTAGACTGGGAGGACTATTTCCGCTGCTCTAAACCTGAATATGCAGCTTGGTTGTTATACCAAAACGTAATCTCGTGTCTAGATGTCTTCTGCCCGATGCGTCACAGGCGTACTTCCCTCAAAACGAGTCAGACCACTATCCGGTCGCATCTAATACGAAACCTGTAGAAGCTACGATATAGACTTAAAAGGCTAACAATTTTAGTCTAGTAACTTAGTGAAATCAAATAATGTCATCCTAAGAAACAAATCGGTCCTTAAAACTTCTCAGAGATGATTTCAATACCTTAGCCTCCTGCAATAAACCAACGGATATGACTAGACTATACCAGCACAGGAGGAACTTCAAGCATGATATACCACCCTCCATCATACTACCGAACAACAGCTTTTCCGCAAACCCGGCTCAGATGTGTAGAGTTTTGAATGAATACTTTTCGTCGTTTTTCACAGAGCCATGCATAGTATCGATGGCAAACATCCCCACCAAAACTGTTGCATTTGAGCAATCGGATATAAGAACTCTGATATACTCAATGCGAAGGAGCTTTTATCCTGGCCCAGATGGAATACCGTCTGCTTTGCGCAAATTTGGCGGCCCTGATATCCCCATACTGCTTCAAAATATCTTTATGTTATCCATGAGTTGCTCCAGATGTGTGGAAATATGCGTTGGTTTCACCACGATATAAAAGTAGGCCATGCCAATTACAGGCGAGCTCATCAGTCATACCTACATTCTGTGTAGAACAATGGAAAGGATAGTAAAAGCCAAAATTGTTGAATTCCTATTGCCATGAAATTTAATCAAAATTTCCCATCAAGGATTTCTGAGAACACGATCATGTATTAATTGTTAAGTACAAATTCTTAACTTCGTTACTCGTTCCACTGACCATGGTAAGCGCCAGATCATCCTATTTCTTGATATACGTAGAGCGTTCGATCGGGTACCGCATGGAAATCTCCTATGTAAAGTACTTTCCTTTGGTATATCTGGCAATTTACCTTCTTGTATAGCTTCGTACCTTTCTGGTCGGCATCAGGCAGCAGAAATACTATGCAATACTTCCACAAGTAGAATAGTCACGAGTGGCGTGAAGCAAAGAAGTGTTCTAGGGTCTTTTTTGTTCTACATGTACATTACCGACGTCTTCCATGTCATCAAACAATGCAGATGACATTAAAATTGGTTACGGATTCGATTCGCCCTAGCCGACATACAAGCAGATCTGCAAGAGATGGAAAGTTGGTGCAACAAGTGGAAAATACAACTCTCATCCGAGAAGTGCAGCTGCATATGTTATCGGTGAAGAGTTGCACCAAAATTCTTTTGATGCTAGACGACAAAACCCTGTCCACCTCTCTCAGAATTTGTGATCTTGGGATACACTACTCGAACTCCTTCAACTTCGCCGAACAGGTACAGTATACAGTTGCCAAAGCCCGTTAACTAGGAGAGCTAATACTAAAATCATTTATTTTGAATGAATCCAAAATATACCAGTATGAAACTCGTATTCGTCCTCTGCTCGAATGTTTCTCAATAATATACTCCAACCAGAGAAAAAGTAATAGAACATCAACAGGAAATGTACAGCGCTACTTCACGAAGCGCCTGATAAGAAACCCTGATGATCTTACTTACTATGACCGCTGCTGTGAGATGAACATAGAACTTGTGTGCTTAAGGAGTTAAAACTTAACATGAGCTTCATGTTTGATATAATCCACAAACGCGTCTTTACCCCAAACATTGTGGTTGTACTTTAACCTTCCCTCAAGTACAATATAAGGAATGGAGATAGCACGTCACAAATGGAAAAGATAATAACTAGCTTAAGATCAAATTTCTTTCTTAACGGCTATGCAGTGATGTGAAACAAACTACCGCAGCATCTGAGGTGAGACTCAAAGTGCTTTTCCTACTCTAGTTAACAGGGAATTGAAAGTGATTAGTGAAGACCATGTTAAACATAGACGTGAGTATAGCCACATTATATTACAAAAGGCCGAGCGCCATATAGCAAATGACAAAATGCGCTGATTCGAAGTCAACCCCCCTGTACAACAATTTTATTTATAAGACAACCTTTTCCGCACTTCTAACTATCTTTTTTGTCCGGAAGAATCAATGGACAAATTGCGCAGCGACTAACGAAACCCCTCGATTTCAGTCCCTACACACCTCGGCTGCCCCGATCGGATTGAACGCAAATCCTGCAACTACAAATGTGATCGGAATAACCCAATATCGAGACATAACCTAGTCATTTACTTTTTTATTTATGACTATCTTTTTACACTCTTGCTGTAATGTTATATATTACTTTTTCTGTCGTGGAGGCGCTAGTCCAGGATTAGAGAATAAATCTCATTACTCAGCGCTATCAATGCCTGTACTTTTAGAATACAAGCAAATGCTGATAAATCTTAACATTATTTTTGCTACTTCCAGTGTACAGTTTGGTTTGTCTTTCTTGTGCGCATATTTTATATTCTTCTTCACTTCACTGTTGACAACGACTGGGTCGACCTCTTTAGGTGACGGATTTAAAGCTTCCAACGCTAATAACTATACCCATGCAAGGTGTATTGCTATTGGTTCCCAGGCGATAAAAAAGTGCTCTACTCAAAAAAGCAGCTGATGGTACGGGCCAGATGGCTTGACTGTCCACAAAATATACATAAAAAGCCAGCCCTAAAGATGACTTACATAAATGATGGCTTACCTGCTTTAAAAGCCACATAGGCACACGGCCAGATGGGGCATGAAAGTGTGTATGAAATTCATCGAGAGAATAACCCACGCATAGACACAGGTCCCCAGGAGGCGGTCCGAGTACTGGTTCTGGCACTTCACTTATACGTTTTATTTATCTACACTTGTTATCTTTTAAAACCTCACAATCCTCCCGAAATATCTAACCGACCAATTAGCCGTGTCCACCAAAAGACTTGAGGACTGATTTGGAGAATTCGAAAAATATAACCTGCTCCTTGCGATTTTGACGTACACTAAGAATCGTAATCTCTAGTTGAGGCGTAGATTGCACCGACGAGAGATATACCTTTGTTTTTCTTCACCACAGATTCATATTGCTCATACAAAAGCGTGGTACTACGTGTACATATTTGACCTGCACCAAATATGGACGCAGCTTCTTAGTTAAAGAGAAATATGCCCAGTATTATCATTATTACACAGCCGGTTAGAGTGTCGAAGAAACTTCTCCTCGCTACCTGTTTGCCACACGTGGAATACCCTCTCAGAAGCTGTAATTGCAGCCCACACATTAGCCATGTCCAAAGTTTTTGTCGACAGTGCACTAGTCGTACTGCACCCTATCACGCAACCGAAATGACCCTTACAAACAGCAGAAAAACAAAAGCAAAGCAACCGGCCTCTATTTTGGCCTCGAAACCACAGACGATAACCCTTGACCGCTCAGACAGGGACACTGTAACCGGAAAGTTGGAAATTTGTGGCTGTTCACTATCCCCTGCTGTTAGGTTTGCCTTTATTTTGCTCATCCCTAAGCGATCACCCAGCGGGACATGTCAAGTTTCGGCTGTTTTTCTCCGCAATATACCACTGACCATTGAGATGAGCCGGTCTCGGTTTTTACTACCTCAGATCAGCAAACATTAAAAAAACACCCGTTTTAAAAAATGTCAGCAGAAATGCATTCTTTGTGCCGGTCACTCACAGCGAACCGAGCTCCTAATATGTCGACAAATACAATGCTACTACATCAAAACTCAAGCGTTGTATTCAAGGCTTCCGGAACTGCACCATCGACATGATGCTGTAACTTAGGATATCGAAGCAGTGTCTGCAACTTGGATCACAAACGACATACTTGATCCGGATATTGAACTCAGTGAGATGTTAGTGATTCGGAATGATACTCCATCTCGCGGTGCCGGTGTCGTTATTTACCATCGAAATTACCCGAAATATGAAGCCCTTACAGAACATTCCTTTGTTATTCCCGACATAATTTTGCCGACTGCGACTAACAGGTCGAGCTGGTGGATCACAGAAGAAGACGCGTGATGCTTGTCTCTTAGCAGTTGTCAGGCCACCGAACTCCTCCGCAAATAGCGACAACCTTCTGGTAAGTACACTCTACTATGCTGTTTCAAAAGAGTACTCTCACTAGCCTATAATGGAGGAGTCTAATGTACCTTCAATAGTTTCAGTGGACATCATTTAAATCAAAACTCCTTGAATTCATAGACATGACAGCTTTGTGTAACCATGTGCATCGACCAAACAGACACCGTGGCCCCAACGAGCCCTCGCTTCTGGACTTAATCCGGACTAATGAAGGGTTCATGGTTGAGTCAGTCGCACAGGTCCCCCCCCCCCCCCCGCACTAGGCCGCAGCGACCATCCAGTCCTAACATTTGGTTGTGTGTATTATGCCAGCATTTTTGCTGAAGAACGAAAAACCCAACGAACTATTGCCAATTATTTCAAGCATTAAAACTTAGCGACAACCATTGGCTGGGATCTACGGCAGCACAGTTCGGCGAACGACGCATGAATTGAAGTGAAATTTAAAAGGAAGTGGGTCATACTGTAGGGAGAAGGCAGTAGGGACGCACAGCCTTTAGTGCCAATGCACAACGTGTTCCCAGGCTATCACACACTCGCGCACGTATAGAGAACAATTAAAACCAACCACGCACCTACATTGCCGTTCGCTCGTTGTCACATTCATGTCCGGATGTCTGTCCATCCACGATATCCTTTTGACCGATTTACCTTGGTATCGTCGCTTCCGCTTGTCGTGTTCTGACCGGCTGGATTCGTTCTAATGCTCTTAACTTGCTTACTCGGCGTTGCGTAGCTCTCCTTGGGGTTATTCCTGACAGCGTGCTCAAAGGCATGTCTACTCAGAAAATCGGGCTGTTCACAACTACATCCCCCGTTCTCCTCGGTCTGGGCTCGAAAGCATTTGTTGCTCGTAGACCATTTCCTGCATGTTTCGTAGACCTCGAGTTCCTCCGTCGACTTACATCGCTGGTACGTTCATTAGTTTTCCTCTTCCTTTGTTTCTGC
The DNA here is from genome assembly GCA_944474145.2 of Dicrocoelium dendriticum. Lineage (NCBI taxonomy): Eukaryota > Metazoa > Platyhelminthes > Trematoda > Plagiorchiida > Dicrocoeliidae > Dicrocoelium > Dicrocoelium dendriticum. Next base: position 86,067,685 of record OX104066.1, on the reverse strand, counting down.
GGCTTGCCAAGTTCGATTGTCATTCTCGTCTTCCGCGCCACTACAATACGAACAGTCTCAAAAGTTGTACCAGTACGGGTATCGCTCCGGACCCACAGTTGTTTCCGAAGCAGTACGCGTAAATGGATCAGTGGAAGAGATGGGATATGGAGGCAATATACGGTAACCCCATGTGGTACCACTTGGCAGAAGTTTAAAACTATTGAACGTCACACATTGGGGCAGACAAGTACGAATTACCATTGTACTCAAGTTTACGAGTAACACCACGTGAATAGCAAAAATAAGGTTAAACCTCATTTTTAACTAGTAAGGGGATTTATTGGGTTTTTGTGAAGATGCGCCGCAGTTAGACTCAGGTAGACAGCAACCACACCTCTAGCTAGACGGCCGTTGAACCTGAACTACCATCACTTAAGACGGCCAGTGGCTTAAGGACTACTGCTGTGGATACTGCGGACGCACTACTGCTGCAGTTTGCTTTATTGGCTATAGGTAGCATGGAACCTTTGCCTTATCAACTTCCAACAAATGTCGTCGGATTATCCAGCGTTACCTTTACCACAGTGGCTGCCGTAAACAAATTACGACATCTCCGGGAAATACCTCGGGAATCGACAAGATCTGCCCGAAGGTACTTAAGACCCTTACCCTATCAGAGCAGTATATCTTGTAGCCTTTTCCAGGCTCTACTTGACTACCATACACTCCCATCTGGGTTGCAACGTGTAATCATCATTCCGGTATACTGAGCAGTTAAGTGATCGGATCCTGCCAACTACCTACTTACTACTCTCCTACCTGAGGTATAAAAACTGAAGGAGCCGATTATCGCAGATGAACTGACGCGATATTTTGAAAGCATGCAAATAATTTCCAATGTCAAACAAGGATTTTCGAATCGGACGGAATTTGCCGGACGCTGTGCCGTATAATTTCAGTGTATAAGCATCAGTGGCTTGGGCAAGTACTTCCCATGCTTACTGAGCGTTTGCCCCACCGCGCACTCCTTGTGAGTACAGAAGTCGGCTGGAAGCGAATATAAGGTGGCGAGCAAACATCCACAAATGACTTCGGCCAAAAGTATGAAGACGTTGACTTCACATTTGGCCGTGATCGGGCGCTCCCGACTGCCCGGTTGGGCGCGCAAGGAATATGAACACACTTGGCTAGAAATCCAATCAGACATGTCAGGAAATGGTAAGCAATGGTGAAGACGTTGTGAGACGCTGCCCCCTTGAATCCCCTATCTATTTCCTTAGTATCGCTCTATTATATTTTCCCATACGGTGTGGCATTCTGTAAATGGTACTCTTGGCCGTGTTCAATATATATATATATATATATATATATATATATATATATATATATATATATACTCTCAAAAGGTATTCGGTAACTGGTCGCATGTACCTAGTGGACAGTGGAAATTGGGCAAGAAATGACCTTCGAGTGTTCATGGAGGTATCATGGTAAGCCACGATTTCACCTGTTTCCAATAATTATCAGTGATGAAGCGAAGTGCACCAGGGGTTTTGCGTTCTATGGCTATACTTTGTTGACCGCTAGATTGAATCACACGATGGCCCGAAGGTCCATTCGAAAAGGCGCTTTGCAAGTAGACCGGTTGACAGTGTCATAGGCCAATAACACTGCTGCCCACTGTGACTTTCTGCAGAACGTAAGCCGCAAATGTTTAGTTTTCACCATGACAACGCAGGAGTAAAAAAAACAGATATGCAATAATTCCACATCTATCCTAATCTATAAAGCTAACCGAGGCAATGGTCCCGGTACAATGTGAAAATGTCGACTGGAAGAGGATGAACGTAGCCCAACCAATAATTTGATCGTGCAGCAAAATGTGGGATATTTGGACTGCCGGAGTAGCAAGTCGACTTAAACATTAAGCTGAGAAAGGCAGATGACTCAGTTTAATAGCTCCTACGTACTGGCAACTGGCTTTTTATAGATGAGTAAAAGAAAAGCGTATTCTGACTATGAGCAGCAAATATAGGTGCCAACCGTTGGCGTATAATCAGGTATGGAACGCTGAAGCGAGCAAGTGTGGAAGATAAGGAAAACTCACCTCAAATTTTTGGGTGACCCACATAAATCCCAAACCAGAAGGAAGCATGAGAAGCAGACAAACAAGACCGGCCAGAGTGGCCACATCAAGTTGACCCCAGAGCAAATAGAAGGACAAGCAGAATTGTATGATGGCAGTCCACCCAAGGGAGGATGACACTGAAGTGTACAAAAGGAAATCACTGTAGTGAAAGGCGTTTGAGCAAATGCAGGACATAAAGGCAAAAGGTGAGTTAAGAAAAATAATTCAAAGAAATCAAACCAAATTACTGGCAAAAGTTCGGCTGAGCATCAAAAACACCGGTACTACTTCGGCGCCACCTGACACGGATAATGTAGTTTAGAAAACTATGGTAAGTCCCCGGAATATAGATCGGATGCTGAGTATATTTTAAAACAACACAACAAGACGCAGTACAATGTAGGGTGGAACAAAAAGTCCTATGGGCACAATAAAACAGTGAGCACGAAAACGGTGTAGAGATTTTTGAAAAGGCAAGCTTGAGCAGACGTCGTCAATTTAAGTCTGTGCACCTAAATATCGCTGATGCAATTGACATCGCACGTTCGATAGAATAGTGCTAAGAAAAACAACAGAAATGAGAGTAATATCAAAAAATAATGATTTATATGTAAACATCCCACTGATTACTCGTTTAGCACAGCCTCTCCGCATTTCGAGGCTTGCTATCTCCATCTGATGAGATAAAATGATATCGAAACGCGTCGTGGTTTTGCAGTAGTTTCGGACGAGCAATACCTATTTCCCATCTGTTTCCGCATTTCACCTCAGCCTATATGCCTCACTTGTTTGCTGAATAAAGTCTAATCTGTCGGGCTCATACTCTTCTCACTCGTCGTATTCATCATCATTCAATTCCATTACAGAGAACAATCAGGTCATCTTCCAAGCTGTGATCTGATGGCATTTCACCAAGTACCACTAAACCAGGAGGGCCTGACATACCACTGCTCCTGATGAACAGGTTAACACCATGGCCGCAATCTAGAAACTTTCCAGACCAATGGAAAACCACTTTTATCATGCCTCGGCACAATGGAGGTCCCAAACAAACGATTGATAGCTACAGACCCATCCATCACATTCCGATAAATGCTAGGTAATTTGAAAAATTGGTCAGATAGAAGATGATGTACTTTGTTGATTTTATTAGCCTGATCAACAATTTGCAGCATGATTTTCTTAAAAAGTGATCGTGCACCACCTGCCAACTGCATCGCTTGAGTCACATTTCAGAATCGATCGATCCCGATTATGCGGTAGTAATTCTGTTTCTGAACATACGCCAAGCATTCGACCGAGTACCTCACAAACAATCGTCACAAAAGTTGGAAAATTTGAGATTCGGGACACATTAATATGTTGCCGATCCTTATACCTGATTGGTCGCCAACAAGTAGTCCCTTCAGGTGACTATCGCTCTTCTCCACGCTCCATCACCAGTGGGGTCATTCAAGGCAGTGTGCTCGGTCCTTCACTCTTCCTGGTCTACATCAATGACATCACCACATCTGTAAACATGGTCGACCATTTTTATCTGCTGGCGATATCAAGACCGTCCTCTATAGACTAAAGGGTGGCGAATTACATGGAACGCTACTGCTCATTCAAGATGACTTACATTCCCTTGAGTCATGGGGCCACATGTGGGTGATGAACCTCTCGGCTAAGACTATGCAACATCTCTTACGACTGTTCCATCCCCGAAGGATCTAGCACACTAAACAATGAACACATCCCTACACAGCTGTCCACGCGTCTACCTTTAACTTCGCCGAGCAGGTCTAGTAGCAAGTATCACGTTCCAATCTATGTTGGATATACCCAACAAAATCCACACGAATCACACCAGAGTTGAGCTTTTCAAGCTACTCACTCGCCCCATCGTCGAATGCTGCAGCGTAATATCCGGCAATATGAGAAAGAGTGACCATTGCAGTGGAGCGCCTGCATAGGTCATTTGCTAAAATGTTGTATGGTAAGCACTCTGCTGAGTTACCGAACCACTTTGGATTCAAGGATTAAAGCACAAGTTGTTGCTACTTTCCAGCGTGCTACACAAAATACTTATTCCGACCTGCGCACAAGCAAGCCACAAGATAGCTCAGCTTGAGAGCATCGCAATAAAGAGGTTTTACAATGAACATACCAAGGACTAAAACGAACATTCGATCTACTTTCTTCCTATGGAATAAACTGCCAATAGAACTCAGGTCATGTGACAACGTGGCAACATTTAGAGGCAGACTCGCCAATTACCATAATCTCTACATTCACATGGGAAAAATCCCTCCATGAGCTATTCCAAGAGGGGGTTCAAAGACAACTAAACACCAATGTTTTCAAAACTAGGCTTTGGCCTCAAACATCCGCCAGAACGTAGCTACATGAAAACATATCCCAAAGTTCCAATGATACACGTCGCCCATGGAATAGAATGGATGCTATTTTACAAATTGGTATGTGCTAATGTAGACAGTTTCTCGCATCAGGAGAAATATACGCGTTATTATTGTAAGATGAAAGGAGCAAGGAGAAGAAATACTGGGAAAGCACCATCGATTTCGCAATGAGGTCACACTCGATAAGGAAAATAACCATGATAGGAGTGAAGCGCAGCTTTTTGTCTAGTATGGTGATAACCACCACACGGCTTAGCGTCACGGTAAGCTACTTCATTACTTTTGGTCGGATAATTTACAAGACCAAGTGTTGGAAAGCAAGTCGAAGAAACCGTCCAGGAGCTATACAAAGGATGTGTCACATCCAACGCACAAGTGGTGGGTGGAAAACACAGGGTCCTAGCAGATCTGAAGCATATTCGGTTCGCCAATTAGATAATGAGCAAAGGTGCCGCACGCATCGGTGGTCACACACGGCCATTTTGCCAATGTACTCAGATCAACAACCTGCGACCAACCCTGATGCAATCGATGAAGTGTAAATTCAGCGTTTCCTAACAAACGAATAGACAAGTTGAGATTCGGACATCGTATACTACCGAATACAAGCCCGTCCATAGATAAGCCGACAGTATAACATTGTAACATCAAATATGCCCAAAGTTCAAACTCTCTGCATTAGTTGACCCCTAAAAAAGCAGCAAAGGAGAAACGAAGTTGTTTCTTCACGCTTTTGACGTCATCACTATGTGCTTTCACTTCAGTAAGTTCAAGTGAAACCTGCTCTACTATTGGTCAGTTGTGGTGACCGTAATGTGTTATAATCACATGAAACAGCCGTCAATATATGGTAAGGTAAGAGGGTGTCAGACAGGCCGCCTAGCATAGTCAGGGCCCTCATACATATGAAGCACAGTAGAGCAGTGGTTGAGAGTGAACATCACGGTCAGGAGTGTGGGTTGATGTGCTTTCAAGGCACCGGATCGCCTGCCATAACATAATGTTTAAGGGCTTGTGAATCGGTATTGTCATCCGTTGTGAACGTCAAAAGTGCAATACACCGAGAATTTTCGACACAAAGTAGGAGCTTCTAATCCCTGTCTAGAATAACGTCTGTCACTAGCGGGAGGGGCTAAGAGGGGAGATAAGGGCAGCGAATTCCTGAGTAGGTTTTTTAGGTGACTTTTTTCAAATTCCGTATAACTTTTTATAAGGCGACCCCCTCTATAGAAACGAAAAATTTCCTCTCAGACATTGGCTTATGGTCAGCAATATACTATACTTGTTATGAGGGCAGAGACGCGGAGAAATGGTAGCAACAGGAGAAATCCTTCGCGATTCGTTGGGAGTGAAAGTAGACACCACAGGAACAGATAGATTGAACGACTAGTATGGTTGTTCTACCAATGCACATTTACTCAGAAAAATAAAGACGGTGGGGACAGTATACATAGATGTTTGACTAGATGCAACATTAGTCAAAAGATGCACTCAGTAAATAGAACATAGAAAACAAAAACGGTTCTTACAGAAGAACTCAAGGATTCTGTTAACATCGACACTGAGCAGATTGACCTGCTCGCCAGAGGAAAACTGAGAACGTGATTCCGAAGAAAGATACAGACCCTGTAGAACAAATAGTAGAGGAGATGTACCATACGGACCAGGGCTATGTAAGAAAGGTGAATGATTATAGTTTCCGCCAACTGTCACAGGATAATATAAACAGCAGTAAACGAGCATGCGGTACTGGAGCCTCGCTTCCACGCCAAGTATAATGACGCTAGAGGTAAGTCAGGTTAAAAAACATTCCGAGTGAAGATGTTCAGGATGAAAGTGCTCAGATTAGCAAAGGCAAATATTACAACACAGATTGTTCTCGGGAGATGGTGAGGGGCCATGGAACGGGCAACGGAGTTGAAGGTTATTTGCATGGAAATAACATTAAAGCCAAAAAGTAGAACCAGCATATGCAGACAACAGACAAAACGGCTAGAAAATAACAGCGAACAAACAATTCCTAGAGTAAACCATATACCACTACTTTAAGAGAAAGGCAAGGAGTATCGCGCTGAATTCATCATCCAGAATGTTTCCCGGTGACTTTGTTTCCCGCCATCAGGTCAACGATTGTGACACTTGAGTGTTGTCATTGTTTGACTCGAGAAACCTGGGCTTATCCTGATTGGTTGAACTTTGCTCAATGCGGGTTGATCGATTGGAGGAGTTTTAAGTTGATTCCCGTCTCGTTCTGAGCGGTGGTACGTTTTACGCTGCCTTATACAATACTCATGCTACATCTGCGTTTTTCTGATACAACATTTAGCAGCGCCTTAAAACGCCATTTTGACTGATTGTGGAAATAGGCTTACGTCAGATCCCTAGCTTCGCTCGGAAATTTTATTCCATAATTATTTGGAGTTAATCACCAATCAGCAAGGAAAACAATTTAAAGCTGCTTCGCCAATTGCTTGGGAATCAGGGACAGCGACAGCTTGATGACCTGAACCTCCAAGGATAAAAATCAGTTACAAATGCAGTAAATGCTCTCGATAGCATTTGAAGATCCCAAATGAACCTGTTTACGGTAACGTGTGTTCTACAGGATGCAACAGGAGCGTGGTGAATTTCTGAATGATTTTAGCACCAGATTTAATCGTACAGGACGACCGTGCGAGTACTCTTCTATTTCGCAGAAAAATATTGAAGGATGCACGATGACGGAACAGTTGATCTCAGGACTTACTGATGACTTGGTCGAGAGGAATGGGCTTTTACTTTGAAGTCAGTCCCGGTCGAAGCCTGTCGGCTCACTGGTTCGGGACCAAAGGACGATGAAAACGTCTGGTTGGACACAATTGTTGACATGGAGAGGAGCCGACCTCAATGGCGTTCGTGTTGTGAGTTTCTTTATCCCTCCCTATCCAACCACGGTCTCATTCAGTAAGCATAATATAACTTATTTTACGGCACAATAGACGGCTGTTAACTCCCCGGAACGATGTCCATTCGTTACTGGTGACTTAGCCGGTGTGCCTCTGTTGGATATAATTTTCTTTTGTATTGCGGCACAATAGCTGAGGTGTTTTCCACCTGCATCTAACGTGTCTAGTGAATGATAACTAGACATGCGAAACGTTGCTTCAGGAAGACGCCAGAATTCCAATCTAGGATCGAGTCTGCGAGTTGGTCAGAATGAAGATGAAGATTACGCTTTGATTCGTTCTCCGAGCTGAGTAATTTAATGTCAAACGTTTCACCACTTCCCTCAGTGGCATCTTCAGTGTACAGCTCCGTAGGGGAAATCTCACGGAAAATGTCGTTGGGACGTAGCGTTTGAAAATAGCCTCGTCGATCTGTGTCCCGTGACCTTCGTTTGTTCGATACTTAGCCGTCCAGCTTCACGCTTTCTCAGCTGTAGGTACACGGGATCGAGATCAATGCGGAGGTTCAGGGAATTCTCCGTAGAGAACCATGCCTCGAGGAATTCCCTTCCTTTTCTTGTCCCTCCGTGCGCCAGAATTTCTGTTTTGTCCCAGTTAACACTGTGTCCTTCCTCATCGAGGTGTGCTGAGATCTGTGACGATACATGATGATATCGACACGCACGCTTGTGCTCTTTTATTCTTGTGGATAGTTTTCTCCCCGTTTGACCTACATAGTCTTTGTCACAATTCTCGCATTTTATCCTGTAGATGACATTTTGGTGTTCTTGTGCCTCCAGTCGTTCTTTAGGTCTAGATAATATTCTTTTCAAAGTCCCAGTTGGTATGTGAGCTATCGTCAGGTTGTGCGGTTTGAGGAGTCTGGCTGTCTTTTCCGATATGTTTTTGATGTACGGTAAGGCGATGTGTTTCGTCGTCGTTGGTGCAGGTGTGGTAGTTGTGCTCCTTCGGTTTAGGTGTCTTCGGATGAAACTGTGTGGGTAGCCGTTACGAATGAAAGACCTAAACAGATGTTCTTCTTCCTTACGTTTTGCCTCTGCAGTATTGCAATGCGTTTCTATCCTACGAAACAGGGTCCGTATACAGCTTATTTTGTGACACTTAGGGTGATTGCTGTTAAAGTTTAGGATTTGGTCGGTGTGTGTTGCTTTTCTGTAAACTGATGTCTGTAATTCGCCTTCCACCGTTCTGGTGACCAGCAGGTCCAAAAGGGGTAGTTGGTTTTCCACCTCCTCTTCTATGGTGAAACGAATGCCTTCCATTGCATTGTTAAGTAGGTCTTGTGCGGTCTGTAGCTGGTTGCGTTTGAGAATCACAAACGTATCGTCAACGTATCGCACCCATAATTTCGGACTAAGGACTGGGAGTATATCCTCTTCCAACCTCTGCATGACGACTTCTGCAATGAGTCCAGATATGGGGGATCCCATTGGGGCTCCTCTAACTTGCTCGTAGAACACTCCGTTGAATTTGAAGTAAGTAGTAAGACACAAGTCGAGTAGCTTGCATATGCTTTCAGTTGTTAGCTTCCCAGTCATTTGTCCTCCATTATTCAGACGTTCTTTGATATTTTCTTTCGCTATCTGTAAGTTGATGGAGGTGAAAAGTGCGGTGACGTCAAAGGATACCATCACTTCTTCATGGTCTATCCTTATGCATTTGAGCTTTTCCAAAAACTGATGAGCATTATTGATGGAGTATTGCGATCCGTTGGTCAGATGTTTGAGGCCCTTCCATAATTCTTTAGCCAAGTTGTAAGTTGGTGTACCTGGGAGTGATACTATTGGTCGTGGCGGCGCACCCTCTTTGTGTACTTTAGGAAGCCCGTAAAACTGTGCAATGTTTGGATCACGAGCCTTCATTCTCTCATACTCTCCCTTTGTGAGTTGACTTAATTCTTGAAGTTTCTTAAGTGTCTTATTCACTTTATTTGTCAACCCTACTGTTGGATCGTTCTCCATACGTCGATAGGTTGTTGTGTCGGCTAGGAGATGACTTGCCTTTTCAATATAATCAGTTTTGTCCATTATGACAGTCATACGTCCCTTGTCCGCAGGCAAGATTACGATGGTTTCGTCGGCCTTCAAGGATTTCAGGGCACTTTTCTCTTGTTGTGAAAATGAGTTGTGTTGCTTGTTGCGTGCTAGCATCGGAACCACGGCATGTCTTATTTCTGTTTTGGTTTCTTCGTTAAGTCCATTGGATTGTAAGGTATTTTCGAATTCTGCTAGGAAGTCCAGGGTTCCAGCATCCTTGAAGTTGTAGTTAAGTCCCTTGATTAGGACCTGTCGTTCAACGTCATTGAGATTCCGTTTGGACAGGTTCCTGACCCAACCATCGTTGACATCTGCGCACTTCAAGCTGGACAATTTGGACAACTTTTCTCGTAGGGCAGCCTGCTTTTTCGCTTTTGCAATTGTTGCTTTGCGATCAATCACTAAGTCTAACTGTTCTGTCATTTGTTGGCCGACTGTTTTTAGGCATGTAGTTCGGTGTTCCTTAAGGCATCTTTCATATTTCTCGATCCGATTGTGTGCATCTGTGATCATCATCCTCACCATACGTTTTCCAAACTGCCTTGCAACTGCCCACGCTTGCGGATGGTTTATCGGAGGCTTGTAGTTTACACTTCTGGGGAGAATGTCATTTCGTAGGCATTCATGGAGGAAGAATAACTGTTCTTGTGTGGAGGCTTTACGGCAGGCAAAGTCTTCCCAACGGCGTGCAGATCGGAGCGTCGAGCGCCCATGATTGTTTGCAATGATTCGGAATACCTGTAGCTCGGGTTCGTAATTAACGTTTTGATTCGTTCTCCGAGCTGAGTAATTTAATGTCAAACGTTTCACCACTTCCCTCAGTGGCATCTTCAGTGTACAGCTCCGTAGGGGAAATCTCACGGAAAATGTCGTTGGGACGTAGCGTTTGAAAATAGCCTCGTCGATCTGTGTCCCGTGACCTTCGTTTGTTCGATACTTAGCCGTCCAGCTTCACGCTTTCTCAGCTGTAGGTACACGGGATCGAGATCAATGCGGAGGTTCAGGGAATTCTCCGTAGAGAACCATGCCTCGAGGAATTCCCTTCCTTTTCTTGTCCCTCCGTGCGCCAGAATTTCTGTTTTGTCCCAGTTAACACTGTGTCCTTCCTCATCGAGGTGTGCTGAGATCTGTGACGATACATGATGATACATGATGATGGGGTTAGACCATCCATCTTGAGATCTTCAGGTCTTGGAACGCGGCCACCGATGCCGTCAACCGCGGGCACTTCCTCATCACATCGCCGTAAAATCCAGTCCAGCACACGCAAATTTTCACCGAAACCGGGCCACATAAATTTGCCATTAGCATCTTTACGGAACCAATTGACATGGAAAATTTTCGGCAACTTGAGACCAGGTTTTTGCTGAAAGCTTAGCCAATGTTCCAAGTACTTGCCGAAGTTGTATCCGAAGAATGGACGCATCGCGAATGGATCATGCATCACCACTTTTGCCTTGTGTTCAGCGGCCGCAGTGGCTTCGGAGCGCATGCAAGCGCCCAAGAATACACCATGTCGCCAACTATACGATTCCATAACCAAGGGAACGCCCTCTGGGCGACGACCGCCGAAGATGATAGCATCGATGGGCACTCCCTCTGGTTTCTCCCAGTCTGGATCAATGATGGGACATTGCGAAGCCGGAGTGCAGAAACGTGAGTTCGGATGGGCGGCAGGTCGTCCACAACCCGGTTCCCAAGGCTTATTGGTCCAGTCGGTCACTTTCACCTTGCTGAAATCGACGGTACCTTCCAATCCTTCCCAGTAGAAACGGCCGTCGCTTAGCTCAGCGACGTTGGTGAACACCGTATTCTTTTGAATGGTCAACATAGCGTTCGGGTTCGTATCCATGGCCGTTCCTGGAGCCACACCGAAGAAACCGGCCTCTGGGTTGATGGCGCGAAGACGGCCATCCTTGTCAAACTTCATCCAAGCAATGTCGTCCCCAACACAAGTTACTTTGTAGCCCGGTAAACTAGGCTGCAGCATGGCCAAGTTCGTCTTCCCGCAGGCACTGGGAAATGCGGCCACAACGTACCGTAGTTTCCCGTTCGGACCTTTTAGACCCAGAATGAGCATATGCTCAGCCAATCACCCTTCACGCTGAGCCAGAATGGAACCCAAACGCAAAGCGAAGCATTTTTTGCCTAACAGAAAGTTCCCACCATATCCACTGCCAAAACTGCAGATTTCGTTATTGGCCGGAATGTGTGAAATCAAAGTCAGTTCGGGGTTGCACGGCCAGTTGTTGATGACCGGTCTCGATTCCGGTTTTGGTAACCCGACCGAATGCAAAGCTTTGATAAACCCACTGTCATCCTTTTGCAGCATCTTCATAACCTCGCTACCCATTCTGGTCATGATGCGCATACTAACGACCACGTAGGGTGAGTCTGTGAGTTCGATCCCAACCTTCGAGATGGGCCCTCCCAGCGGTCCCATACTGAACGGGATCACATACATGGTACGACCTTTCATGCAACCGGGGAACCGAACGCTGAATGCCTTCTCTAGGTCCGCCGGAGACATCCAAATACCCAATGTCCCCTTGACTCCCTCCTTTACTTTGGGCACCGTGGTGCGTTGATCTGGCGTGCTGATCACCGTCTTGGACTCCACACGAGCCACATCGGCTGGGTCGGTACGGGCCAGCCAGCAGTTATCGTATGCACTCAAAGGCTTGATAGCACCCGACTTGTGTAGCTCAGCCACGAGTGATTTGTTCTCCTCTTCACTGCCATTGCACACGTGAATATTATCCGGTTGGCAGAGAACGGCTTTTTCTTCCACGGATTACGCTGTAGTCGAAGTCGTTCCGTGCAACTAAATCAAGTAATATGGCAAGAATAAAGTCTACTCATCAGTTCTCAGGTCGTAAACCATCCTGTTACCGGTGTTGTAGTACCTCCATAAGAATAACTTTGCTTCTTGTGTAGCCCGCAAACTTAGATGCCCAAACTGGAAAATGTGGAGGTTATGCTCGCTGTTGCCGATCTCAGCGCATCGCACTCGTTGAACAGGACACCGTTCCGAAGCACCACGTAACCGATACAACAGAGCAACAGGATTATACAATCAGCGCCGATACCAGCAACTTGGAAAACGTGGTGATAGCTGTAGTTCAACCAAAACTTTCATCCGTAGACGTTCGAACTTTCTTATCTTATACGAACAAAGTCCTACTGTACGGTTGCGAAACCTGGCCCCTAAGATCGGCGGACATGAAGAGGCTAGTTACGTTCGACCATCGGTGCCTTCGCAGTTTGGCTCACATCTGGTGGGAACACCGCGTGAGTAACGAGCGTGTTCGACACCTTGTTTACGGCCCAGGAAAAGGAAACGAACCGCTTAGCACCATTATTTCACGCACCAGGCTTCGTTGGCTGGGCCACGTGTTATGCATGCCAGCCCACCGACTCCCTCGACGTGCGTTGTTTGCTCACCGGGGATGCGGGTGGAAGAAGAGGAGAGGTGGCCAAGCGATGACTTGGTCCAGAGGAATGAAGTCCCTCACTTCGGAGCTAGCCTCGGTTGGAGCTTCACGGCTCCCTGGTTGGGGTCCAAAAGACGGTGAACACGTTTGGCTGGATACACTTGCTGACATGGTAAGGAGCCGACCTCAGTGGCGTTCGTGCTGTGAGTTTCTTTGTCCCTCCCCATCCCGCTTAGCCTCCCCCTCCACCCACGATCTCATTTCTTAGCGTAAAACATAATTTTGCTTTTCTTTTTTTACCTAATAGCTGGCTGGTAGCCTACCGGAAGGATGCCTATCCGTTGCTGGTAGCTCAGCTGGCATGCAACTGTCGTATTTATTTTTCCTTTATGTGTTGTATTTATGTATATATTTCCTTTATGTATTGTGGTACAATAGCGGAGGTGTTTCCCCCCCCCTCCAGCTGACATGTATAATGATGATGATGATACGAACAAAGTGATATTCCACTAGGAATTGGACTCCGTTTTGCGTTTCCATTGTGTTCTCCAGTTTCGGGAAACGTTACATATCCGAGTACCCCATGCAGCCTACTGCTCATTCACACTGTAGTTACAGCGGCAATAATTCAACCATTCTCGGTTCCCTCATCGTACCTCCCCGGATCGGCCTGTTATTCGCGGATGTTGTGATATATGTTTCATCAGATAACAAACAGCCTCTGCTTGGGAGGAACGCAATGGTTGCGTTAAAAGTAGCGCCATCTTTTGCTCGTATGACTGTTTCTTCCATTGGAATAACATACTGGCAAGCGAGCTAACCGAAGTTTTTTCCACCTTCTATCGGACGTATATCATGTGGTGTTTATTGCATTCAAGTGAAACAGGCTGCGAAACCTGTTTCCATTAGTCAACTTGGACCGATTCCACTTGCGGAACGTCAAGCTGTCTCAGTAGCTTTGCAGAATATGTTAGCGAACGATCTAATCGAGCCAATTGATGGCTCCGAGTAGGTGAATCCGATGGTGAATGTTCTGAAGAAAGACGACCCTGTCAGAATATGCAATGATCTACAAGGTATAAATCGGCAGATAGTTGTCGAAAGATTTGTGCTAGCTTCTTGTGATGAGCTAACAGTTCGTCTTTCCGGTGCAAAAGTTTTCTCAATACTGGATGTAAGAAGTGAATTTTTCCACATGCCTATAGCTAATGACTCCAAACCCTTACCACCCCACTGGATTGTTTCGGTACCGTTTTACTTAGGAGGATGTGCTCAGCACATGCTGCCTGGCAGAAGCTTATGACACACTCTGACAGGTATTGATGGAAAGGTTGCCTATTTGGATGATATTTGTCTTTGGCCGCAAGCCGGAAGGGCATGATACGCATTTACATATAGTCCTTCATCGACTCAGTGAATTCGACCCACGCTCGAAAGCGAAAAATTGTAGTCAACGCCCCTGAGATTCAACTGCTAAGACACAGTTGACGCGCAGATACCTAGTAATTTAAAGGAACTAAAGTCGTTTTTGGATATGTGCTCCTGCAACATAAGATAGGTTAGTGATTTTGAGACCATAGCAGATTCACTATGGAAAATGATAAAAAGGAGTCACCGTTTGTTTACGGAACTGATCAACAAAATGCCTTTGATGAACTGAAAATACGAAATTCCTCTGCTCCATTGGCTGGCATCTTTGATGAATCATACTGAACTTTTGTGTCAACTGATGCCTCCGATATCGGTGTCGGTGCTGTTCTTTTACAGTTGCAAAACGGCGGAATGTCATAGCTTATGTTCCGCGGAAGTCATCAGACTCGGAACGTTAGTACTCCATCGGTGAGAAGGAAACCTTCGCCTGTGCGTATGGCCTTGCGAGAAGTGGCACCTTTAGCTAGCATTTCATTTTGGGAGCTGAACACTTCGCCCTCAACACCTTCCTCCTGAAGGGTTCCGCCCGAAGCGAATAGGCCAGAGTACACAGTCACGATTTCCGAAACATGTACACGTCAGGATAACAAAATCAGATCGCGGATGGATTATCCCGTTGACCATTGGAATTAGAAAATGGAAAAAAAGCATTAAGAGAGGCGGCAATGGGAGCGGATTTGTTGCCCTGACAACCAATGGACTACAAATTGAGAACGCCAGAAATGTAATGCTGCAGTAGCTCGTGGTTTTGTTCAAGAGGGATAGCCAAAGAAAAACAAAATACCCTGTGAGTTGGTTCCGTACTATGCAATCCGAGAGGCACTTTTTCAGTCGCAGATGCTTGTCTAATGCGATGCCTGACATTTGTAGTTCCACCATCGCTGGTTAACAAAATAATTGTGCCCAAGAAGGTCATCCGGATATTGTCCGAACTAAAAATAAAATCCGGCATAACTTATGGTGACCATGAATGTTATCAGGTATTGAAGCATTTGTGAGAAATTGTCAAGCTTGCCGATTAGCGGATAACAGTCCTCCACTTGTCAAGCCTCTCGTACAACCAATACCATACACGATGAAGCCGTGATCCAAAGTTGGAAATTATATTATGGACCCTATCGCCACGGTTCCGGTGAATAAGAAAAATCTACTTGTTGCAGCCCTCTTTTACAGCAGATGGCCTGAGGTTTACATATGTGACTAAGTAACCTCTTCTGTAGTGCTGCGATGGCTTACACATCTGTTCAGTTGCTTCGGAGTACCAGAGGAAGTGGTTAGGGATCCCGAAAACTTCCTCCGATGTCAGAACGTGAAACATTCCCGGACTGCACACTACAATCTCGCAGCTAGTGGCATGGTGGAGCGCCTTAACCGGTTTCTCAAAGAGGCAATACAAGTCATCTAATTAGGAGGGGTAAAGTGGTAAGAAGCTGTCTTTACGGCGCTGCAATCACACAGAACCTGTGAGTACAGAGCCACAGGGAAAACGCCTGTCGAACTGATGTTAGTAAGACGCTTACGCACCAGACTTAATGCTGCACACGTGTCCATTTTTGTAAATCCTGAAGTGTCAAAGCACATAGCAACATAAGGACAATCCTACGCTAAAACCACAATTCCACTACAGTCGGGATCATTCCTTAGGATCAAGAATACAGGTATCGTAAAGGGTCACCCAACTGTCTGCACCGCTGAGAATCACATTTGCATGTGGGCCTGGAACATACCTATTGGAAAATGGCTTGACTGTCAACGCCCGTCGGTTTTAAAGAGCAACTGGACTGGCCTCGCAGTCTAGTCAAGACATGTGTGAAACAGACAGGGCCGGCTCCACAGTCCCGAGTGTTACACAGGTTCAGACAGACACCAAAGCCAGTTGACTGATACCAACCCGCATGAAGCAGATTTCGGAGGAGGGAAGTGGCGTTGTGATTCGTTACCAGGGGCTTATCCTGACTGGTTGGACTTCGCTCAATGCTGATTGAGCGATTGGCTGACTTTTAAGTTAATTCCTGTCACATTCTGAGCAGTTGTACGTTCCACGTTTTCTCTCGCAATGTACTACTGTTACATATGCGTTTTTATGATACAAGTCATCGTAATGCCTCATACAACAGGTAGTTCTCCTGCAACAGCGGCGTGTAGATAGAAGGCTCGCGAATACAAATGAAAAAACCTTAATCTTGTTCGTTGACCTGACGAACTAACCCGGTTATCAATGAGTACCAATCGGGTGCACACCTGACTGTTGCTGACATAGAGGCACTTGAAATATTCAGATTAAGAGACCGTCTCATTCTTACAAATGAAATGAACGCTTTCTGCATTGCGAAACGTCGCCGTCTATCCGGATAGACGGTTATGACTTCAAAGGAAAGTGAATTAACACCAGCAGCCGGACATCTGTCGCCACCATTGCAACTGCGGAGAAACGATTTGACAAACGAACAGCAATTCCTCTTAGTCGAGGGTAAAAGGAATAATGTCTAGTGATTTTCTAATAGCAGTTTGTTACGTTGATGCTGACTCCAGATAGCTTAGTTAGGGACGAATGTGCCAACTCAGGAATGACAAACAATACGACGACGCCATCCGCATAAAGTAAAGGAACCAGATTTCATCGGTAGTACCGCAATGCGTGTAGTATGAATTGCCAAAGGAGGACCCTACGTGCAAAATTACGCAGGAAATAAAAGAAAAAATTGAGGTAATGGAGCAACCATGTCCAGCGCCTATCGTTGATGCAGAGGCGCCTGAAGAGTCGCTGGCATTTACCAAGATGAGATGTTCAAACACATGGATAAATATATAGAGAGCAGTTCATGGGAGACCTGCAGCTACGCACCTCTGTCACGTGAATGCCAGTGGCTACACGCAGTAAGATATAATACAAGGTTTTCAGCAACTACACATTCTCGAGCCCGTGACTCGTAGATATAGTTGGACTTTGCCACCGGTACAATCGAAAGGTGTGTCAAGGTTAGTGGAAACGGAACACCGGACAGTGTGGCAAATGATTCTGGATTCGGATTATCAACTCCGTCAACTCGCTTACTCTGCCAAAATCACGGTGAGCTCTATCCGCATGGACTAGGATACTTCTATGCAGCGTTGACAAAATCAGAACACGATTCCAATTGAATAAATGGGATGTGTAGTAAAAATAAAATAATGCGTCAGCAGTACGCCGTAACGGCGCTTCGCTGCCGTGCGACCACCACTAGTCGCACGCGGGCTGAGTATACCGCGAGGACGCACATCTCTACGCGGATTCGAACCTGCGCCACAAGATTACGAGATAAGCTCGTCACCTATAAGCTACGAGACGGAATGTGTAGCAACCTCATAAGCACATGGTAGGTGTCTTTAGGAATATCTGGACAACCATCATAGACATGCAGTGCGTGGGACGACAGCGGTATCGCATTAGTGAGCATTCAATGCACAAGTGCACATCAACGACACTGATGCAATCAGTAACGATTTGAAGCAAGGACATGAGTTGAAATAAGACGGTGTCCGGATAAACAGACCGGCAACATAACCTGAATCCTCCAGCACAAATATTCACAACTTGCAGAAGGAACAACAGAGATGTGTCCAGTGTTCACCTACTTTTCTGTATATTGCAGATGTCAGAGCAGATCGAACTGCAATGCCCAAAGTGCAGCAGCCATAGAAACCACGCTGATCGCAGATAATAGCAACTATACCAAAAGTGAACATCCCAAAGGCGATCAAGTATCCTTGCCAGATTGGCATCTCAGGAGAAGATAAGAATCGCAAAAGATACCTGAGTGGAAGAAAACGAATCAACACCAGCAGGTTAGGCGTCAATCAAAACAATGTGATTCATAGGAAACATACTGATTTGTGTGTGTGTGTGTTTGTGTATGACTGTGACCAGTGGGGTCGAAAGCTGGGGCAGTAAAGGTGTCGATAGATATTTGCAAAAGTCTACGAATAGACATAATGCCATCAGAAACCATGGGATTCAAACGAAGGTACAGAAATAGTAAAGGAAAAGACAACACAACAATGTCCATGATTTCGGCAGAGGGCGAGATACTACCCGGTTGCCCAAGCCGAAGTAGGGTGTTGACTTAGGGGACACCACCCCGAGCCTTTGGCTGAATAGCCCGTCCGCAAGGCAGCGGAGCGAATTCAGGGAATCGCGCCCACTGGGAGCCGGTGACTGATTGCTCAGTTCATACGCCTTTCGTCTGTTCCTTTGTCAAACAGGGGCCCAATGCTTCCCAAAACTACAGCGTAACGTTGCTGGAATACAATGCTTCACCAGGACGAAGCAAGGGGCAGTGACTTTATTTAGTGGCGAGTCACGTCCGCCACGTCACAGTGTTGTTAAACGGACATATGTGGCTTTTTATAGGGAGAACGCTTGCCAGGCGAAAACCCACCACGTCCTGGGTACGATTTAATCGATCAACCAAGATCCATGCGGTCGTATTGGCATAAAACACCAAGATTAAAACGATAATGATAAGAAAGGATCAGGTGGAGTGAAAAATACTTAAGTCGTCTGGTGAAGCAGGCAAGAGTCCGAACTGAAGGGAGGAATGCAGAAGCCCAGAAAAGCCCATTGGAACACGAGGACGCGCAGCCCACTGAACAAAGTGGAGGATGTTTGATTGTGACCAATGCACGTGGAAAAAGTATGCACGCACACAGTCGAACGTAGAAAAGTCGACACAAAGTTGTTTCCAGCCTAACAGTGGCACATACAGAAAACCGCGCACCAGGAAGCGATAACTAAAAGTACACATGCACTACTAGTTAGTAGAAGAATGCAGCGAAACGGTAGAGGTGAATAGTTTAGTTTAATCACACTGTGACAAACCAACGGCCATAGCTTTCAAATTGTGGGTAAAAGCTGAAATTTGCGGAATACCAAGCCAATGTTGAGTATATGGGTTACCTTGTCAAAGAAGCTACCAAAAACCAATCTCAGTCAACAACAACATCAGTACACTTTGGCCGAAGGTGAAAAACACCTCGGCTATGGTGCCGCAATACAAGATGAAACATATAAAAACTTACAGTATAAAACAACCCAAAAATCAAGATGATGCTCGCTATCATATTACGCATCAGGTGTAGGTAAACTTGGTTGAAGACGAAAGATAAGCGGGATGGAGAAGAACAAAGAAACTGATAACACAAACGCCAATGAGGTCGGTTCCTCGCAATGTCATTAAGTCTATCTAACCAGACGTGTTCATCGTCCTTCGGACTCCAGCCCGACAGCCGAGAGACAACTCACGCCAACATTGAAGTGAGGGTCTTCATTCCTCTCCTTTCATAAAAACACTGGGCACACAAACAACGCATGATGCGAAAGTAGATGTCCGGGTATGCGCAACACGTGGCGCAACCCTCGGAATCTGGTGTGTGATATAACAGTGCTGAGCGGTTCACTCGCTCATACTGCACCATGTACGCGACGCCGAAAACGCCCATTGCCCACGCGGTGTTCCCACCAGACACGAGCTAACCTGCGAAAGAAGCGATGGTGGAACAGAGCTAGCCGCTTTAAGGATGTCGAGTTAATAGTCCAAGTTTCTCAACCGTACAAGAGGACTAAGCAAACGGTTGCAATATAAACAGTGCCCTTCAGGACGAAAGTGATGCTACGCCCAAGCCATAGGTGGCGGAAATTAGCAAAAGTGCCTCGAGCTTTGGCTATATGGTCGGTGATCTTCGATCTCACGAGCGCTAATATAGTTGCCTACATACTTGAATTTCTGGACGACTTCTAGCTGATCACCACCAAGGGTCAGCGCAGGGATGGGTCTATGGCAATCTCTGAGAATGACTGGATTTCGAGGGCGCAAAACATAGCCCGAAAAGACTGACAGCCAGTGCTAGTCCGTCCAGTACTTCTTGACACGTTTGGGAACTGTTACAGAATAGGGCAATGCCATCAGCATAATCGAAGTCAAGAAGTCGCTCACTAGGAAGCGTCGTCACACCTTGTAGATCGTGTCCAGCGAACGCTGTTTCCGTGACTTCGTCGATAGAGAAATTGAAGAGGAAAGGTGACAGCGAGCAATCATGTCTCACAACCTTGGAGATCTAAAGAGCGGCGACATCTTGCCAAAAGTCCTCACCCTATGAGAAATACGTGCGTAAAGCATTCTGATAGTTTATGTATTATTCAAAAACACGTTTCCTGAGCAGACAGTCCCAAAAGGCACATCGATCCACCGAATCGAAAGCACACTTGACGTTGATAAACACGACTACGATGGGTCGCCAATAAATGTGGCGGTGCTCCAACTAACCTCAAGTGGACTTGTGATCATCACAGCAGCCACCTCGAAAAAACTCGGCTTGCTTTCAAGGGTGACAGTCAGGATATGAAGAACGATAGGGGCATGTAACAGAGGCAATTGAGAGCAGATTGATCCCTATACGATTGCCGTATTCAAAATATGAGCTCCCTTTGAAATGAGCGGCTTCAGTCTGTTTGGACAGTTTACTGGTCCTCAACTACACCAGTAAGTTGTGCAAGTCATCCACAAAAGCAGAGCACCCTAATTTGAAGAGGGCTGGAGGAAGTTTGTCTGCTCCTGTGACCTTATAAAATTTCCGCACTCTGACTTAAGGTTAGACTTTTGAGCGAGAGGGCGGATCCAAAGCGACGACTCTAAGTGTAGGGCGATTAATGCCTGGTTAGGAAGATGGAAGCTCCGGTTGATTAAACTGCTTTCAAAGTGTTCGGCCCAACGCTCCAAGTGTTATAACAAACTGCGAATGGGCTATCCACCCTCGTCGCATATAGTCTGGTGAACACTAGGTCTCGCACTAATCGTTTCCCGTATCAGACGGAATATTCAAGGACAGCGGCTGTTTCCATCTCCGACGCAAAATGAAAACATCAGGATTTGCGGTCTCACTTCAGGCTAGCACGCAGTTTGGCCCTGATATATTTGCGAGTCTCGCTGTGTTCACTCTCAGCTGGAACGTGTCAGTGAGAATCCAGAGATTGCATACAGACACAATGTCCAGGTTGGCAATTTGATTTGCCAGATGAAAACATGTCTCCTGCTAGTAACGCATGGTGAACATGCGCGCAGTAATCTTCAATCGTGCTCAGTGAGCGTCCACTCAGCTCGGATGCCGGCGTACTTTGTTACGAATTCATGTGGCTTTGTCAGTTGACAAGTATCTATGGCTCACAGCATCGATACGAACGTCCGCCAAAACGCACCCATAGGTCGGCACATACAAGTGAGGACTCCACGCTCTTGCTCTAAATCGAGCGACAGTTTTGGACACAGCCTCTACAACAGTAGCTAATCGCCATGTGATCGATTTGAGTTGAAGGCTGGTGCTGTGCCGAAAGTTAGTAACTGTGACAAGTAGATGAGCATCTTCCACGAGTGTAACAACCGCATACCGTTGTCATTAAGGTAGCCTACACTATGATGGCCACCCAGATGAAGCTCATCAGTGGACAGCTTTGCGAGTTTGGCATCTAAGTCACCAGGAAGCACCACAGTATCCGTGCTTCTTCTGTAACGAAGTAGATCGGTAAGTTAGTGATAGAAATCATCTTTCGCCGGATCCTTGCTACCGTTTGTTGGGGCGTAGGCCGCAATGACAAACAGGCGCCGTTTGTCCCTGCTCAAGTTTGAAGGTTTGAACGAGCCCGCTTGTCTGGCGGCGCACATTCGGTTGTTGATCGGGATCCAATCGATCAGGACAGGCTTCAGCCAGGAGAATCGAACAGTGCCCAGCCATCTTCCGGGTGGTTTTTGTACCAACAAGTTAAGTGAGACCGGGTGCACCTACCCGGAATGAAAGCGGCTACATCTGATCAACAGCGCAATGTCATTTCTCCTCCCATTCAATGCCCATCGCAATGACGACCACAAAAGACCATTGTCAAAATGGAAGGTCACGTTTCAAACGTTCGCGGTGGCAAATAGCATGGTAACCTATGAATTCACAACGAAGTTGGGAACACCTGTCCAAAAGGGATACCGTCGAATAATAGCGGTGACTCTGTAAGGACACGAGGAAGAAATGTCTGATGGAGAAGAGGTGTCCCACAAACGAAAAAGGTGATCAGAAAAACATACAAATTCAACATGGTGAAATGGTTTGCGGGTTCCGCGATGGATAAAACGGCAGTGCCAATCTAAACTAACTACGGAGATACCCATAAGAATCAGGTGGTTAGTTAATGCTCCTAACACATTCCTCATAAGGAAGCTAGAGGTTTTCGGCGACTGAACTCGGCAAAGCTGACGAGAAACAATGGTAAACATCCTTCCTCCAGGTTGAATGGCAACAGATTACCAGTATCTATTTGTATGGAAATAAAGACAACTAAGTAGACTACGTTGAGTCTTGGAATATCCGTCGTGTGGTTTGATTGTGACACGCAATCCTTATTTAGAACTGTTTGCCTCGAGAGTAACTCCAATCACAAGAACCGCAACTGAATTTCACTCTTAGCTCCGGCTACTTTAAGCAGATGAGCCCAGAATAGGAGGAAACCGAGGGAGGGGTGAAGTTGGGAGCGACCAATACCAAAACCCCTCCGTTTCAGACGGAGATTACGAGGTAAGTCGCACGAAGACAACGCGAAATACCCGGACTGTATACCCTGGCCGCTTTTGATCACAGTTCCTTGGAGTAGTACAGATTCAAAATTCCATATGTTTCCGTAATAACGTATTCCGTATTCAAGGAGCGAGGAAATGTGGACTGATTGGGATGATATACCGATAGGTCACACAAACAACGGACAATCGCTAGGACCAGTAGTCTATTGGCTTACTTAGTCAGGTGGACTTGCGCAGATAAGAAGGCGTGATGTGAAGTGTGAATGCCGAAGTGCGTCCGGTGTTACAAAGAATAATGGACACAGCATGTGTAGACTAGGAGAAATGAGTCGTGTTTGACCAAAGGGTCTGTACATGTTGTTTATGTGTGGTACGGTCTCCGATTGCGTAATACGGATACCCGCTAGTTTGTGTCAGATACCTGTGATGGTGGATGAAACCTGGGGCTAATAGAGTCATCTGCTTCAGTGCTGTCGAGCAGGCGAGCGATCAAGTGGGCGAGTGAGTTTTAAAAACACATCTAGTTGTACATAACCTCAGAGTTGTGAATAGAACGCCTGTGCGCTGAGCCGGTGTGCTTTCTTTCTCTTGACGCGGGTGACAAATTCAGGTTTGATACAGGGAGACAGAGGAAAGGAAGAAACCGATGGGAAATCCGCAGCTTTGTTTTGACTGGTGATGCCGACTCCATTACTTATAACGGAGGGTCCGCTATCCGAAAACTGGTGCCGATGGAAAACGAAGTGGATGAACTTCGTGACATTGATCGAGTTAAATGAATATCCTATGGCATAGCAGTTAGTCATGTTCAGGTAAACCCTCGGCCACGATGCGATGAGGATACTAAACGCCTAGAATTTCTGCGATCGTGACCAAGAACCGGATCTTTCAGAAATGCTCGAGAGATTTGGTGATTATGGTGAAGGCCGGTTAAACCATTTCGCTCGTTGCTATCGATGGACCAACGTTAGCTCACTTGATAGTGTAAATCAGCAAGAAGCGCAAGAAATTTCACTAAATAACAAGTGGAATTACAACGGGGAGGGATGGGTTAGTGTAAAACTGCCGATTCAAGGAAAACCGGTTCAACGGCAAGCTGATTCTGGAACCACCGTACATTCGAAACCAGAAAAATTTTTGACTAATCGTCTGCAAGACCCCCTTATAAAGCGTTCACGAAGGCGAAAGACGCGTCACAAACATGAATCAAGACAGTTTCATACTCTAACGCCTGGAGACAAAGTATGGTCTGAACAGATATCTAGAGCTGAAGTGCATCGGAAGAGAAGAGCAGTTAAAGGTCGGAAAAGGAAGGGAAGCTATTAAACACAGCTGAAAAGGCGATGTGATGAACATGCTCCGCACTCGGATGAGAAGCTGTAACAACAGAATAAACCAACTAAGATCGCAGCCCAGATTCGAAAGCTCTCCCGCAGTGGAATGCAACACGGAAGCCACAATACCAAAAGAAGGAAAAAAGGAAAGAATTTGATAGTGGCTGAAACCTGGGGCGAAGGGAATCGACTGTCTCAGTGCGGTCGTGCACGCGATCGATCGATCAGTTAATTGTACATTACCTCAAACTTATGAATAGAACGCTTGTGTGCTGAGCCGGTGTGTCTTGTTCTTCTTGACGCGGATAGGATACCCAGGCACGGGACAATACCAAGCTCTGGAGCACCGGTGAAATGTTTGTTAAAGCTGAACGGAATTCGTTGATAAGGTCACATGGGTGAATTGCGATCAGCTATGCAAACGTGTTCACAGTGTACATTTAACTTATTTTTAACGGCACAATAGCCGGCTGCCAACTCTCCGGAACGATGTCCACTTATTACTGGTGGTTCAGCTGGTGTGCTTCTGTTGTGTGTTCATTTTCTTCTATTGCGGCATAATAACTTGCTAAGGTGTATACTTATGACGATGATGATTTGCGTACTACACAAAGTGTACAGGACGACTGCAACGGACAGTTTCCTGACCAACGACGCACTTGTTCGGTGGAGGCTGTGACATCAGTAATCTAATACTGTACGACGAAAGAATGTTGGTCTATGGGGACAGGCACTGTCAGCCGCGTGAGAAATTGGTTGGAGGGATATTTTAAAATTTCCGCCGTTGTGCAGATAACGAAGGGCAAGTGAATGGAATCACAGGAAAAACACGGAAACTGTCAGGGTGTAACAGTAGTGTAGTGAAATGTAGAAACAAAAGAAGCTTGATAACTTACCCAAGAAAAACAGGAGATGCATAATTGAGTATCGTACCAACCGTGATCAGAGTCCAAGACGATAAGAGGCGACAACTGAATGCAGTCCACAGTGTCTTGATAAGCACCCAGGTGCAACTGGCGCGTGCAGGGTAGACAACCACAGTGCGCTCCTCAAGCAGTGTCGAGTCCCCGTCACCAAGTAGCCGCATTTCATCCTCCGGAAAAGTAAAAGGTCTGACGTACAAAGAATCATGATTGGGTGGAAAAAGGATTTACGATACCTCGGAGCACTTAAAAATCCCACAAGAAAAACTATCGCAGGAGCATCAATAGCCGCCGTCATCTCACATGCTAGAAAAATGGCCGTTGAAAGGATAAGCAGGATGTCTGGAATATCTAGTGGACACAAACTGAACAGAAAAGTGGCCAAGAAAATTTTTACAGAGCACCGTGCTGTCTGTTAGTGAAATTGTAGTGAAGATTCCTGGCACGTGCGAAATTGCAGGACTAGCGCATGACAATGCAGCACAGGTTCAAGCCCCATCGAAAATTACCATTTATCTGGAACTGGATAGCGGGTATAAAGATCTAAACGTAGACTGTTTGTTTCTTGGTTAGCATACGCGTTTCCCCAATATGTTATGTATATAAATGGATATCATGGTGAGTTTAAGACTGCAGCCGTTGAACACGTTGGCAACTCGTTTTGAAGTGAAGTTGGTGATTTGGCATCCGCCCTCTAGCACTTCATGCTAGATGGTCCGATGAAGCTGGTATTCGCTGACAATTTGACGTTATTTTCTGTCTGCCAAGGCTCACTCACCACTTGGTGGCTAGGGCCCTTCTACGGTAAGACCATCCGTTTTCCCATAGCGACACAAATCATGACAAGTTACTCGCTATAGCGATTGTAGATTGAGGCGAAGGTAATCTCTAAAAAATTTGGCGGTAAAAAGGTCTGGTCGCGTGGATTCACTTCGGCTCAGCTGCTCATTGTGAAAAGTCACCTCAATGTTTTCAAGAAATTCGCTGTCCCGATAATCGAATTCCATCCATTTGTACTGCTGTTATCAACGAAACGACTCGGACAGTGGCATATTCAGAAGTACACTGCATCTACTTTGTGCTAGATGTCTCATGCCTAACCACTTACTGCTGAAAGTGTGGGCGCAACGCTAAAATGCTCGTCAACACTGGGTACGTGAAACAACTGATTTGATCCACACTGAATATTGCTGAGAGAAAAGTGGATCCACATACGCTTGGTTTGCCGATGACAGCCAAACAAGACCGATTTGGCTAGCCACCGTGAATCTCAACATGGAAACGCTGAAACGATTATGACCGCTCGAACGGTGGTGCAGATGTGCGAATAGTAAGTTCGCGACCTATCCGTTTAATAATAGCGACAAACAAGCAACTTTAGTTGATTCTCACTAAATTGCATTTGTAAACAAGCTTGAAAGTGCCCGAGACCAGTGAACCTATGGTGACACGTAGTAGCGGGTCATAAATGCTGCGGATGGTTTCCACTTTGAGTGTTGGAAAGCTTAATGTGTCTTCGGAATGTCACGAACATCCACAATTGCTTCGAGGAAGTGCAACGATCCGCAACTCTAGTCGAGAAATGTGGTGCGGAGAGCGGGCGATAACGAAGATGTCGCCATCAAATAGGATTTCCCTGGTGATCCAAAGCACCTAAACGAACTCCGAAGCAGACGGACGACCGAAAGTGAGTGGGCTAAAACTGTTTCACTCGCAAGGCTTGCTAACCTCTTGAAGCAGTGGAGGACAGGTCGAGTAAAGTGACCCATCTGCACACTGAGAATGCCGATGTTTTACGTTTTATCTTCTTAACGAATGTGTGACTGACACAGGAGTTTGTGATGAGGTTGAATTCAATACTCAAGCAATTAAAAATTGGAACGGAGTAAAGGGAGCTGGTGGACGATGGACGATGCCATGAGATGGCACCGGTTATTTTTAGATCCAATAAGAGCTATTAATGTCATCGAGTTGTTCACCACTGATATGACAGATCAATCGCAGCTGAGATGGAGCTATGGAACTTGTACTTCAGACAATTCAATGTTCAGGTAAAAAATGAGTAGCGGGTGAAACAATTGCAATGTTGGCCTCTTCGGCCTCCGAAAATGAAGAAGTGGACTGGGCGGATAACATCATGAATCTGGGAGGGAGCCAGGCTAACTGGGTGGGACGGAAAGTTACATGCTATGCGTCAAAATTCATACGATCGTCGCCGTGAATTTTCTCAATGAACACAAAACAGAAACACGAGCGCAGTACGCCTGATGCGCTGAGATTAAGCACTTCTTATATAAAGCCGTAAGAAGACGGACATTGGCAAATGTCAAAATTTCGTATTGTCTCTTCAGTGCCAGCGTTCGTCTTCTAACGGCTTTATTTTAAATTACTAAAGGGATCTAATCGTTTCAATTTCTCAAGAGACGAATTCGCGTTGATTTCATCAGGCAGGCTTTGCCTTATTGTTAGTCTGAAGTGCAAACTTGAGTGCAGTCGTTCGGAAATATCTGTTCTCTAAAACCGTATCATATTATCTCAATATCCACACTGGATTTGAAAGCTTTTGCGTAAAAATCAGCTAAAGCCATCCAATGGTGATCCCCGACGCATTGCCTCCGCTCAGTTAGAGACTGCTCAGACTCGACTCACTGTGCCAGTCGTGACACATTCTCGCTTAATGCCAATCGTGCGTGGCTTATCGTTGTGTTGTAAATTTACTATTGATCGTACAAAAGTGAAATGCAACGTCCGGTGGCAGAACTCATTAGCTGACAACCGGGAGGAGCCTGCTTATCGTGACCCCAACAGGTACGTTTGGAACCTGTCAAATGTACCGCTTGATGCCTTATAACTGGAGGCATTATCGCTCGGAATGGATAACAAAGTTCCACCTGGTAAGCTAAACCGCTTGTTCAGAGACACAGGTTGAAAACTTTTATGACCAGTTAGTAGGATTACAGACGTCTAGTCCAGATATGTCAAACTGGTTTAGAAACAAATTAACTGATATTGCCCCCGAGGTCACAATAACGTCAGTGCGTGAGAAGTGTTTGCTTACAAGCCGTCACCTTCGTGCACTACGAAAGCTGAGGACGAATGGAGTGATTGTACTTAAGCCAGGCAAAGGCTCAGGAGCCGTCATTATGCGCAAGGAAAAATATATACAAAATTCAAAATTTACTGAATGATGCCAGCAAATTTAAACACCTTACAAAAATAAAGGATGTTAGTGAAGTGTAAAGACGAATCACGGACCACCTAAAGTTGCTTCTTTTACACCGTGTGATTGATGAAAATGTACATAACAGCCTAAAACCGGGTAGGTCCAACATGCCTTGACTATCCGGGTTGCCGAAGACCCATAAATGTGGCATCCCGCTTAGACCAAACTAGTCAATGGCAAACTCGGTACAACATAAGCTGGTTCGTTGGCTGGTGGAATTTCTTGCGACCGACTATGCCACATCGTCTGAAGGACTCTTTCGAACTCACCGAGGCTTTAAATGAATTTAACACATCTGATAAATTCATGGCTTCATTGGATGTGCAGTCACATTTCACCAACGTGCCGCTAAACTAAACAAGTTATTATGTGTGTGATTTGGCAGAGCGATCCGAGTTAACTCTTCCAATAACAGTCGAATTATTGAAGGACAGCTTTGTACTGTGCACTGAGAACATCGGTTTCCAATTGCAAAGCATTCATTATCGTGAGATAGATGGGGTGGCAATGGGTAGTTCGTTGGGCCCAGTGCTAGCCGATTTCTTCATGTCGATGATTGAAACCAAGTTAAATGTAGAAATATCGCTTCCTTCCTACTATAAGCGGTATGTGGATGACATTTTAGTGTTTAGCTCATCAGAAGAGCACATCGGGCGTTTAGCCGATCGCCTGAATAACACGCATACGAATCTGAAAGTAACCAGAGAAACAGGGAAAAGCAATCGCGTCTCATATCCGGTCGCGTTGATATGCCGAAGAGCAGATGGGTCCATCAAGAGGTTCACCGAAAGTTGAGTTGGTCAAGACAGTACCTGCAATTTAAGATGCAGCGTAATATCTAACCTAAGAAGGCCCGTTTCTCGTATATACGAATGCAGGAGCCGAAAGTAATAACGCAGAGAAAATTAAAAAAATATAACAAACAAAAAGTTATAAGAAATCCAATGGGCAACATCATTAATACACGTTAGCCGAGGGTAAGAAACACACCACAGCTAACGGGCTGTAATAGAAAAAAGAGATTAGACATTACGGACTACAAACTAAAAAAGTAGCATAATGCTAAATATCATAATAGGCATTGGGTATGAGATGGTTGTTGGAGGGGGGAAGCGAAATGGGAGGGGAGGGACAAAGAAACTCACAACACAAACGCCAATGAACTCGGTTCTTCGTAATGTCAACAAGTCTATCTAACCAGACGCGTTCCTTGTCCGTCGGACCTCAACCCGATAGTCGGGAGACACCAACCCATGCCGAATTCGAAGTGAGGACCTTCATTCCTACTGATCAAATAATTGCTTGGCCTCCCCTCTCGTTCCATCAACACCCCGGGCGCGCAAACAACTAACGATGAGGGAGTCGGTGTGCTGGCATGCGCAACACGTTGCCTGGTGTGTGATATAACAGTGCTGAGCGGTTCACTGGCTCTTCCTGCAGCAAATACGCGACGACGAACACACTCATTGCTCAGTTTATGTTCCCATCAGATATGATCCAAGCTGCGAAGGCAGCGATGTTCGAACGCAGCTAGCCTCTGTACATCTGTCGAGTTGATGGACCAAGTAGAGGCAACCACACAGTAAAGTTGGACGAACGACTACATATCGAGCAATACAGCAGAACAACCAATGGTTTGATGAATACGGTTAACAGATAAACGCCTACGACTAATAGGGAATTGCACATACCAAGTATTAGCGAGTGCGAGAGAAGTCACAGATGTCCCGTCGATTGGCTACGGACAAGTTCCCGGGTCCCGGGAGCTCGCTGTCACACTTAATCCGTTTGACAGGAAGATGTCCTCATGAGCATAAACGAATGCACCATTATGCCAAAGTGCCTACTGTGAGTAAAACGGTACGAGCGAATCCCTTCGTATCATGTAATGCTAACATACATGTTCCATATTCGACTATGTCTTCAATGCGATCTCATCTAGAAAGTTGGAACGTCTTCACTATACGGACATGATCTTGTTACTACCAAATTGAGAGAGGGAAACACAGAACATTCTCGAAAAGTCCACTGGAATGGCTCAATTCACTACCAAGCGCAGTGTACCCTGAAAACAAACAGGCACAACTTCCTCCACACCTTGAGAGACTTTCGGGTCTCAAATACGGAGAACTACAGTTGGTCAGTTCAGTCACTTGCCCAAGAGGCTTAATAAATGATGACAGTAATGAGACTTCCAAAGCATCTCAACTATAGTAACAGGCAGCTTTAAAAGAAAGCGGACAGTGGGAAAAGGAAACGCTGAAAGCCACAGTGAGGTTGTTACGTCGTTCTATCTTCAATCCTCTGCTCCACACCCCCCTAAGTATTTGACGGACAGCGATGGCGTATTCTCTAAGGCCGAGTACCTAATTAAAGTCTGCATGGTGCTGTATTTGTGAGGTGCAGAGCGGTGGAAGCCGCAAAAGAACAGTTTCGGCAATACCGTCTTAACAGCACATGATGGTAAAATCACAGGAGCCCGCAGGTGCTGGTAAGGTTATGACATTGATTTCAAGTGATTAACTGGGGTAATTATGTTCCAGTTCAGACACCCGTTTACCCGTCCTCATATGCCCCATCAATATTGTTATCATAACCAAGTGTTGTGTTGACGAAACACGAGCACTGAACTGATTGAGATGATGACTATGGCGAAAATGATGAAGGCAATGATAAAAAGAAAGAAAACAAGATCAAAAAATGTAGGAATCAATCATAACCAAAGAACTGGAGTATAAAATGCAACCTTAAGAATTAATCAGTCAACGGGGGAGCTATTCAGTGAGACCGAAACGATCGGCTCCAAATATATGCACACAATCCAATTTCTTGGAAATACTTGCGCCGATAGGTGTTCCCATGAAATTTGTGAACATACTACGTGCCCAGTACTCGAACACCATAGGCCGCGTAAAGGTTTATGGTGAATTGTCGGATGTCCTTCCAATAACAAATGGCGTATGTCAAATTCCCCCATTTTCGCTCAATTTCATCGTGGACTCCAACGCGGAGTGTTCCATGAGAAAGCTCAAGATGCAGGCATTGAGGTGACACCTAGTGAAAAGCTAGTTGGTCTTGATTATGCGGACGATATTGTCTTGCTGTATAACGATGATGAGGTGACCCAATCAATACTGGATAACCTCTCGAAAGTGTTCACATGTTTTGACATGCGCTTCGCACCTTCAGTGCAGTGTTGTCACAAGACCACTAGCCAGTTGATGACCTCCTCACCTTGATAGCGAGGAATCTGAGGTGGTTGATCAATCCCCTTATATTAGCAGTCGCATCAGCAACGATGTGGGCATAACCAATGCAGTTAGTTCACGTAGTTCAAAAGCTAGAACTGCCTTCTTGAGTTTGTGGCATCGGTGGGGTAGCAAAAGAGATTTCCCTCGGTCTAAAAAACAGTGTTTACAAGGCCACAGTAAAAGCCGTCGTACTCTATGGGAGTGAGACTTGGCCTCTTCAGTCTGCGGATCTGAGGCACTTTCAAGTACTAGGTCATCGCTGCCCGCGAAGTATTGTTGGTATGGGGAGGTATCAGCGTCGCCGCAACGATTATGAAGTCTATCCTGGGTTAGAAAACCGTTAAGTTAATCCATTCGGTTGAAGGACCATGAAGCGAACTGGAAAAGCAATTTTGTTTTCTACTGGCAATGTGTGACGAATGACATTATCGTCACCCATTTGTCGTTAGGACTCCCGAAAAACCATACATTTGCGCAAGGATAGCGTTTGTTGCATCACATGACTAGTTTGTGTGAATTTACTCGACTACCAGACGTCCAAGCGATCCGCCTCGATGAATTTAAGCTATGACTGACTTTTCAACAGAGTTTCAAAGGTGAAAGCTAAACGAGGACAAATTCGCAATTTCCACTGTGTGATGTATGCGCATCACATGGGGACTGACCCAACTGTCAGGCCTTGATCTAGTGGTAACTACTGTGAGCTGGTTACTGCCAGATAAGATTTTGAGTAAGACAGAGCGCAGATTGCGGAAGAAGAGCTAGAGACTATTTGTTAACTAATCCATGCTATACACTGAGGTTAATCGTAACATTCAAAGCGCCATAACATGGTTACTCGCGGTAAAGCCGGAGAATGTTCGCGCAAAGTTAGTTTCGCACAAATCGGAGGGACCATACCTAACGCTTGCCGAAAGTATCGCCTTGAAAGCTTAGAAGGAAGATGGTAGAATCGTAATCACAAAGAGAGATAAAAGAAAAACAATAGCGGGGCTGAATAATTCAAATGAAGCAGCATTTGGAGGAAGGGCGTATATGTCGTGGTGAAGAAAATCGTAACAAGAGAAATGCGCTGAGTAAAAAGAGATTGATAAATAGTTGAGAAGTGTGGAGGACCACTATGATGTAGGAAGATGGTGTCATCAACACGAAAACAAACCGTGCTCCCTCTAAGCGATTATGCGCTACAAAAAGCACATACGCTCTACCTTCCCATAGGATCTATAGTCGAAGGCATAAGCTTCCCGACCCATTAACTCGCAAAATATTTAACTGAAATATTGGAGCCATTGATATGAGGAAAGAGTAAGTTGGTAAAAATACCTTAGGAGTTTGTGCGACAGATAGCAGGGCTTCCTAACGAGCATGCTCATGGTCTAACGAGACTAAAGTTCCAACTAATATATACAAGAGAAGTCATGGGAATGGCAAAGCACTCTGTTCTGGGTGAGAGAACAAAGCCTACAGTCGATCCAGTAGTGAGGGGTATGACACTGCGCCTTAACGTGCCTAATTGGTTTTCAAGTTTAAGTTGTACACCCAAGAATAAGCTATGGCTATGGGATCGTCAGTCCACATTGTAGTGGAAAGCCCGTAAGTGGAGGAATTCGAGGCATGTTCAAACACAAATAGCTCACCGAAGGTTTCTTGGCGTTATGCAGACGATACCTTCCGGTTACCCAAAGCCCGTCCACCCTGGATTAACCTCATCACTGCGCACAGACCTTGTGCACTATGGAAAGGGAAAAAGGATCCTAGGGACAAATCCGATGTGCAAAGTACAACAGATGTTATTCGCAGCGTTCAATAAAATAACTGTTACAAAAACACTATATAGACAGGTGAGACATGACAGACGCAGTAAATAAGGATGACAGAAATTCTATTCAAAAATGGAATCGGTAAGCAACTTGGAGGGCACCGAACAGCGGGAGCATAATGATGTGTTTCTAGTAGGGCCAAACTATACGTACAACGCCTTTGAGAGATCCCCTTCTCCGTGTACGAAATCGGTTGTAAAGACGGCGTGTAAAGGTATATATTGGTCAAAAAGCGAGAGGGCTACGAACCCAAGTGTTAGAATGCAAATGCGTATTTCGCAACTGCCGAGGAACGAATTTGAATACGGGGCGCTGTGTAGACGCTCGGCAGCAGCAGCACATGTTCTAGAGCTGTAACAGTAGTTAGAGTAGGATAATCTCGAAATCGTTAAAAGGGAAATGCGAGCTACACCAAGGAGGTTATAAGCCAGAGCTGTGAAAATCGTCAAAAGTCCGTAGCCAAGTGGACAGAATTGGGTGACGGTAACTTCATTCCGGTTGTTTGGACAAGCGTCAACCCGCGGATCGGAGGAACGACATCACGATAAAGGTTGACAAAGCCATAATAAATAACGCGATATACAGTAAGACCTACTCTGACCTCACCATATAAGATGACAGTTCAAATTGTGGCTGTTGTTTTGTTTTCCATATTGTCGCAAATGTTTGCTATGAAATGCCCCACCAATTGTGCACTGATGTAGCTGTCTTAGTGAAAACTCAGGTCGAAGACGCAATGCTGCCTAAAATACACCAACCGATTGTACTCAAATCCCTCTGAAAGGAATAAAAGCTGTAAAACGGCTCTGTAGATATGGCTCGTGAGCGCAAGAGTGAGCATCGGTGACATAGTGAAAAGTGCGGTTTGTAACAGCGAGCATGCAGGAGAGTGACGTAATAGTGATCCACCAACTAGGAAGACAGTGCTAATCTCACAATCCCTGTCGACAGGCATTAGCAGTCAATGGAAACTAAGCAGAAATTGGCCCGTTCCATCTAGCAACGCCGCGTTAAGTGACGGCAGATTCGATAAACAAAAAGCTACATTTTCAAAATAAAGATGCGCGAAGTAACGTTAGATACGTAAAGCGTGCAGATGCCTACAAGCGAATGGGATCAGCAACTCTTGATTACCAGTAGAAAGTGTGTTATTACAGAGAGAGAGAGAGAGATTCGTTATGAAGTTCGCTGAATGTCGAGAAGTGGTATGGACATCACAATTACCTCGATTCACATGAAACTTGGTGCCCATCGTGAGGTCGTTTTAAATTCGCTCTCCCACTATACATGTCCCATGCCATCTGGAATTTGCGAAAATTTGGCTCTACTGCGTCATCCGAGCGGATAGAGAACAGATCACCAAGATTGTTCAACCGGTTACGGAAGGCACTCCATATGGTGCTGGGGGATGAAAAGACAGAAATATCATGTGTTGACAGTTGGAATGATGTCATAAAGAAAATGGGTGCATTAAACTGTGGACAAGGAGGAATGCATCGATCGTTGCACTTATGATGATAGAATGCTCGCTAATGGGTCAGGATCGATAAAGGCCCCAGCACGCCTGAAATCCGAAGTCAGGATGGGTTGGTCGCATAACCTTTTCTGAAAGTATGTTGTGAACAACGGCCATGTAAACTGAAAGGAATCGAGACACAGTTAGGTTGGAATTCTCATAGGAAAGCGAAGGTAACACGCTTTCCTGCGGATTCAGCCGAAAGCGTATTCTGGGAACTAGGTAGCTGTTTGGTGCACTCCAAACCAAGCTAATAACAAATAGACTGAGGTAACGGTTTTAATGAATGCGATCAAAGGTGGGGGTTTGTTCACCAGCTAGATTAAACTGAAGGGAAAATGAGGTGACCTCTCGTCATTGGTAAGCGTGACATTCGCCAATATTGGTGGGTCATTTTCAAACAGTTGTCATGTGAATGGATTGCGACACACAACCTACATGTGGACCGCGATTCGCATCGAAGCGAATATCGCCCATTCCATCACTCGGACGTAGCTCAAACCGATGGAAATCAGTTGTTGCGAACCCGGAAATAATGGACTCCATGACACGTTTCGATCTAGTTGGGCTCATCAGGTAGAGATAGCAAGCCTCGAACCAACGACCACTGGCCCGTTAGTTGGGACCTCTACCATTTTAGCGACCGGGTCACGACAGGCAACGCTTAGCACAACGGTTAATGAGTGGTTGGTGGGTCATTCTGTAGTACATGTTATGTGAATGGATTGTGATGTGCAACCTCAATCTAAGTCACGATTCACATGGAAGTGAACCGTAGTTAATCACTGGGATCGTAATTAAAGCAGATGGCTAACGGGTGTTGTCCGCCTGAAAACATTGCACTGCACAACGGGTTTCTAATATACTTAATTGCATCAGCTAGAGATAGCAGACACTGAAGACGTCGCCATTTGGACGTTAGTCGAAAGCTCTACCCCAGAGACCGGCGAGCCGCAACGGACAACACTTCTAACAACGGTTAATGGCTGAATAGAAATGTCATTTTGAAGCACTCGGTGTGTGATTGGACTGCGAAGCGCAATCTCTGCCAAAGCCCAAAATGAGGTTGTGGGTCGTATTCACACAACAGGTGCTCCAAAATGATCTACCAATCAAGCATTAACTTTGGACTACATGTTGTGTGACTGGATTGCGGCGTGCAGGATTCGGGCAATCACCTTGACCACACAGTTCAGCAAGTTGGTGCCACGATAATTAGAGCAACACTGCTTGTTCCCTTTGCCGTGACACAGGGGCAGCACAAAAGCATCCTTTAGCTCAGTAGGCACCCCCCTCTTCAATCAACACGCGTTGCACGAACTGGCGCAGGGCAGTCACCAATGCCGGTCAGCCGTGTTTCAATACTGTAGGCGGGATCTCGTCGGCACCGGCGCAACTGCCGTTTCGCAGCTGAGCAACAGCACTGTGTCTAATACAGTGCCATCGCAATGAGGCTGGACCTTACCGTGGTGCGATGGTTTGTGTGCCTCAGTGATCCATTGAGCTATACTGGGTGGTGCATTTCTGGCACCTTCAGAGTCACTCATACCAGATTGGTCAATGGTTAGAGGCCAGACAAACTCAGCCTCCTGGTCCTCCAGATTATGGGTTGGAATGAGGGTGGCTCCTTATTCCTTAAAACGGACTCCTTGTAGTCCAGTGCCAAACCCGCTGCCTTGCGGACAGGTTTTTGAACCAAAGGCTTTGGTTGAGAACCCTAATCGTTCTCCTGTCTAGGCCTGGGCAACCTGACAGTATCCTGCCCACGCAATACTATGAATCTTACTTCAAACAAATTTCTGATGCTCTGGCCACCGCAGAGGATAATCAACGGTGCCCTATCTGCTGTATCGAGCAGGGTGGATAGGGGTTTGGATGCTACTGCTCAAGCCTTCCCATCTTCTTATTCCCCTTCCTGCGCTTTTTCACCCTTATCGTCCCGTTCCAGCTTCACTTTTATCCCCCTGTTTTCAACCCCCCAATTCTCGGCCTTCCCCCACCTTGCTTCAATAGTCGCTTGTCTTTTAGTTTCAACTCACAGGCGAACGCAGAGCGTCATTCCTGCACTATCAACAGGCCCATGTCCAAGCAAGCGGCCCATTCCAGTTCATCGGCTTCCATTTAGAGCCCTCGATCCTCCTTCAGACTGGCATGCCTCAATGTTCGCACATTGATTCAGATCGGTCAACAGGCAGCACTTGCCCGAACATTAGAGACCCTCTCGATCGATATCTGCTGCTTATCGGAGACCCGCCTGCAAGACTCGAGCTCTGTGCTCACTCTGCGATCCCCTTCAGGTGACACTAGCAGCACTTTCTCATTGCGCCTATCCGGTGACGATGCAGCTTCGAGCACCGGCCAAGCCGGTGTTGGTATTGCCCTGAGTCCCCGGGCTGAAGCTACTCTGGTTGATTGGATTCTAATCAGTAGCCGGATGTACGCGGTCCGATTGGCTGGCTCGTTCAAAACTTCGAAGTCGCGTGGGACTAACAGGTGTCTATTCGTTATCGCTGCCTATGCACCGACAAACTGTAGCGATGACTCGGTAAAAGACGACTTCTATCGTCAACTGAACGAGCTCCTTAGCCACTGAAGAAGCTCGGACACTGTAGTGCTGGCCGGGGATCTGAACGCTCAAGTTGGAAAATTATCCACTGATGAGCTGCATCTGGGCGGCCAACATGGTGTAGGCTCCCGTAATGATAACGGTGAGCGGTTACTTCATTTGTGTGAGGATGCTCGCTTATTTCTTGCGAGCACTAATTTCCGACACAGTACCCGCCGGAGGGTGACTTGGCGCCCACCAGCCTCGAACCAACCTCGGAAGCAAATCGATCACATTGCTATCAGTTACCGATGGAGAGGCTGCATCCAGAACTGTCGCTCGATTTGGAGCACAGGTGTGGACACCGACCA
Organism: Dicrocoelium dendriticum; assembly: GCA_944474145.2. Taxonomy (NCBI): domain Eukaryota; kingdom Metazoa; phylum Platyhelminthes; class Trematoda; order Plagiorchiida; family Dicrocoeliidae; genus Dicrocoelium; species Dicrocoelium dendriticum. Next base: position 86,029,750 of record OX104066.1, on the reverse strand, counting down.
TGCACTTGTATGTGCTAACCTGCGGATGCGCTTTGGCTGACGCCCACGACGATGTTGTGAGCGCATTGACACCGGCAGACTGGTGAAGCCAGCTGTTCTGAACGCCTATCAAATTACGCTGTCATCCGAGTTGGATAAACGCTCACTGGATGCAACTGAAGCTCACTGGTCTCATATGCAACAGGCCTTACTAGCAGCAGGAAAATCCTCATGTGGTGTCTAATCGCCAACATGAACATTGGGTCTCTTCACAGTCTCTGGAACTTATCGATGCTCGCCGGCATATTCCGGCTGGAAGCGAACACAATGAAACTCGCAAAGAGCTCCGGACAAAACTCCGTGCTAGCCTGAAGAGAGACCGCGAATCCTGGTGGTCTCATCGTGCAACAGAGATGGAAATGGCCGCTGCCCTTGGTAACCATCGTGAGTTATTCCGTCTGATACGGGAAACGGGCAGCAGGAGACCTGGTGTTAGTGAAACTATACGTGACGAGAGTGGACAGCCTATCCACAACTTATCAAAACGCCTGGAACGTTGGGCTGAGCACTTTGAAAGGCAATTTAATCGGTCGGAATTGTTAGATTTCTCGCCGACCAGTGATCGCCCCGCTCCCTGGGCTGTTCCTTTGGATCCACCCTCTCGCTCAGAAGTCGAACGTGAGATCAAACTGTTGAAGTTAAATAAAGCCGCGGGACCTGATGACCTTCCTCCAGCCCTCTTCAAATTCGGGGGACCTGCTCTTGCGGATGATTTACACGAGTTACTAGTGAGACTGTGGGAGCAGGAAACTGTCCCAACCGATTGGAGCCGCTCCATCATAGTCCCAATTTTCAAAGGAGGCTCACGATCGGAATGCGACAGCCATAGAGGAATCAGTCTGATCTCCATCGCCTCCAAATTGCTTGCCTCTATCATCCTTCACAGACTGACTGACACTCGTGAAAGCCAGATTCGCGAAGAGCAACCCGGATTTCGTCGAGGTCGTGGCTGCACTGACCACATCTTCACTTTGCGTCAGTTGTTGGAGCACCGTCACATATATTGGCGGCCCACCGTTGTCGTGTTCCTCGATATCAAAGGTGCATTCGATTCGGTGGATAGACGTGCACTTTGGGACTATCTACTCAGGAAAGGTGTACCTGAGAAATATGTAAATATTATCCGAGCATTATATGCGCGTAGCTCGGGCAGAGTGAGGGCTTACGGCAAGTTGTCGTCGCCCTTTAATATCTCCAGCGGCGTGAGACAAGGATGCCCGCTATCACCTTTCCTCTTCAACTTCGCTGTTGACGAAGTCACGGAAATCGCGTTCACAGGACACGACTTAGAAGGTGTGGAGCTACTCCCAGGAGAACGACTTCTTGATTTAGAGTATGCTGATGATATTGCCCTGATCTGTGACAGCTCACAAACGTGTCAAGCGGCACTGGACAGATTAGCACTAGCTGTCCGTCACTTCTTGCTTTGCTTCGCACCCTCGATGGGCAAAGCGTTTCTCCAAGATTGGTCTGGACCGCCTCCTACGCTGACCCTTGGTGGGGATCAGCTAGAAGTCGTTCAAAAATTCAACTACCTGGGAAGTTGTATCAGCGCCCGTGGGATTGAAGATGAAATCACGAATCGTATAGCAAAAGCTCGGGGCGCTTTTGCTAACCTTCGCCACTTATGGCGCCGGCGCGACATCACTCTCACCCTGAAGGGTAGAGTGTACAATGCAGCAGTACGGTCGACCCTACTGTACGGTTGTGAAACCTGGCCCCTTAAAGCAGCGGACCTGAAGAGGCTAGTTACGTTCGACCACCGGTGCCTTCGCAATTTAGCTCACATCTGGTGGGAACACCGCGTGAGCAACGAGCGTGTTCGACGCCTTGTTTATGGCACAGAAAAAGGAACTGAACCGCTCAGCACCGTTATTTCACGCATCAGGCTCCGATGGCTCGGCCACGTGTTACGCATGCCAGCCCGCCGACTTCCGCGACGTGTGTTGTTTGCGCGCCGGGGATGTGGATGGAAGAAGAGGAGGGGTGGCCAAGCGATGACTTGGTCCAGAGGAATGAAGGCCCTCACTTCTGAGCTGGCCTCGGTTGGAGCGTCTCGGCTCCCTGGTTGGAGTCCGAAAGACGATGAACACGTTTGGTTGGACACACTTGCTGATATGGCTAGGAGCCGACCTCAGTGGCGTTCGTGCTGTGAGTTTGTTTGTCCCACCCCATCCCTCTTAGCCTCCCCTCCAACCACGATCTCATTATTTAGCCTTATATAATTTTGCATGATAATTTTTTGGGTGCACAGCAGCCGGCTGGTAGCTTACCGGAACGATGCCCATCCGTTACCGGTAGCTCAGCCAGCTTGCACCAGTTGCATTTTTTCTCCTTTTTTTCTATGTATTGCGGCACAGTAGCTGTGTTCCCCACCTCTAGCTAACGTGTATGATGATGATGATTATGATGTCTAATCCAGTGTCGGTGCGTCGGAAAGTCACGTTTTCATTTCCTGTAAGTGCAGCCTGTGCAACACACTGCAATCAAGCCTTGAACAGCTGTTAATGAGACGATTAAAGTGATTTCGCCAGATCTGCATTATGTCTGTAGTCTGTGTGCAGGCAGCGCCTGAATTATCATCGAGCAGTTTAAACAGCAGCTGCAACCTCGATCCATACACAGCCTTCAAAGAGTCAAAAACTTCCTTGTGTTGGCTGAGTTCGACGAAACATCCATCTGCTTCGACTTCTCCGTCCACCATGCATTTTCAATGCGACGGAGCTCTCGAGTCAGTCGCCGTCGAACTGCGCCAAACTGACTCTTCATCCTCAAATTACTGGGGTCTGCCATCCGTGCAGCAAATGCTGCATTCTTCTCACACACCAATGCGCCCATCGTCGCATTGTTTTCATCAAATTAATCGGGTCGTTTACAATTTGCGTGCCCGATGGTCTCCACTGCAGCAGCTGTCACCTGGTCACGAATATGGTGCCACAGGTCGCCCACTGTGGCTATGCATTTCACATCACACAGGCGTGCAGCCATCGCCTTCTCCAGCTCAATACGTTTCGCCACAGTCCCGAGGGAGAGATTGCTAAATTTACGCCTCTGGTTCACGGCAGGCACACTGTACGTATTTTTCCGCACGTAGACGTACAATTTGGTCCGCACCAGATTGTGGTCAGTGCAACACTTAGCTCCACAAGATACACGTGGCATGCGTACTTCATGCATGTCACGCTGACGTACGATGACATAGTCGAGCAGGTGAGCGTGACCACTCCGTGGGTGCGTCCAAGTTGCTATAACACCCGTAATCTGTGCAAACCGTATGGTCGTGAGCGTCAGGCCGGGAGTGGCACACCGTGTGAGCAGCCTATCACCGTTCGCATTCGTTGAACGAATGCTACACAGAGCGATAAAATCTGCCCACACCGATGCATCACGCCCAACGCGCGCGCTGAAATCACCCAGCAGAAATAATCGGTCGTTCCTCGGCACAGACCGTATCACGGAGGATAACTGAGCGTAGAATTGATCACACGTGCCATCAGGATAACACATGGTCGGACAGAACGTGCTTATAAAGGTGGCAAACACCTCTTCCGAGTCGTAGGCAAACAGTCATCGGTCGCGCGCTGATGCCAGTGGGCTCGCCCGCCAGCTGACCCTTTAGGCGATCGGATAGTGCAAATCTGACCCCATGTTCACGTGGTTTTGAGGTGGAATTTCCCACCCAGCAGAACGTATAGCCAGACCCAGCTTCATGCAACTTACTTTGCTCAACGAGCCTGGTCTCACTGAGCGCCGCAATATAGATGTTATAGCGCGTCAGTTCCATCGCGACCAGTGCAGTGCGTCGCTCGTTTTTCGGTCGAGTAAAGTGCGCACATTCCAGCACTCGATGTCGAGCGTTTTGTGCAGAAGCATACGATTGTGAGGGCGGACAATCTCTCACATGGTGACCTGTGTTGGAGGACGTTATTTGCAATAATATATTTGCAATATATATATATATATATATATATATATATGTATATATATATATAAAGCAATCAGTTGGTACACAACTGGTAGGATGCCACAGCATATGGGCAAAAACAACAAAAACAGGAGAAAAATCAGTCGGTGAAGGAGAGTCTCGTAACACATTCTCCAATGAGTAAGATTCTGGGTCATATCCGATAGTGTTTGCAACTACGTGTGTTCGCTGTCCTTGGGTCTGAAATCAGGGAGTCAGAAACGCAACACTGGGGCAATCTTCAATGTCAGCGCCTTGACACTCCGGACCGAAGTTGTGTTGGCCATTTTTCATCGCTTTCGATCATCAACGGTGCGCGCAAAGGTGGCCCGATGTTGAAACCGCCGAACAGGCATATTAAATACGTGACTGAGACACTGGAGCTCAAGCAAGAAAATTATGAAGTCCAGTGGTTGGCAGTCTGTAAGACGTGAAAATCCGACGACGAACGTCATCATTACTAATGAGACAAGCAAACGGGAACCAGCGATGTAGGAAGAGCACCGCTGAGAAAAAAAGGATATTCTCTGGAAATCGCTGGCGCAAACGGCCCAGAGCACTACTCTATGGGTACTAGACTTACCGTTTTAGTGGAACTATCAGATAAGCATGCTGTCACTACCGTTATAGTTTGAGACAGACGATAAAGGGTAATTCATCCTAAATTCATCGAGTTAGTTCAGCGCAACACCGACAATTTGCATCGTAATCGCACAGTGAACATTAAAAGACAGTAATATGGTCGACAGCTACTAAGGCTCTAGATAAATGAATGCTCGTTGAATAGAATACAACAAGCAAGAGCAAAAGTGATACAGAAATGCACGGTGTCGTGATCTCGGTTGACTGCAATTTCGCTAATCAGCTATGTACCGAGGTGCAGTAGAGAATACTGTCTTAACAAAATTCCGGCGCTTGCTCATTTTAGCACTGTTGCAAACAATTCGCTGCTTCTTATACGTTTAATAACCGTGAAAATAGCTGGAGAGGAGGAATTTATCCCACATTCTGCGTCGCTGTCGAGTCATTTGTTATGTCGGGCCACTAGGCTGCTTCCATCCAAGAGACGAGTCGTAAACGGAGCATATATCTTCCAGGAATTAAGTTTTATAGGAAGGAAGAATAAATGTATATACAAGTCAACGAAATGCAAGCGTATCCACACTCTCACCTTAACTTGACTAGTAAACCTACATAGATATGCACGGAATCTAAGACTGAGTTCCATTCAAATGCGGTAGATGTGTACATATAGCTAGCACCATTTTACCATACTTCTTGTCAAACAAACATGACTTGTTTGTTTCAACTATCCGACATTACTGTGGTACAAGCCGAGAAAACAAGGATGTGACGCCGTAGTTTATTTTTAAAAATTAGCAGTATATTTCTCGAAAGTGCCATGCACAGTTCAACGAAGTAGTTTGATCAAGGATAAGTTTGCAGCAGAGAACCAATCCCGGTAGATCATGGAAGTCAGTTTTTCGGGAATACGGAAAATCAGTTCCATGTTCGTTATGATAAGTGAATAGTTGATTGTTGCTTTGGGCTTCCGGATCAGAATATCATGCACTTGTTGTTCATAGATGGTTAACATCACGTCCAAGCGAGACAACAGGGTTGATAGCGGCGTTATACGTGTCGGCTAGCAAAGGTAATGCGCTATGCCAGTTTCAAGTACGAAATTCATGGACTTGGCTGCGACCTCACAACGTTAGAGCATGAGTTGCCCTTCAGGCCAACGTAACTGAGAAGGATTGCCCACGAGCAGAAAATGGAGATGCGGCAGCCAATCCAAACAACAGCTCGGGGGCTGCGATAAATTGCATCCACGAGTAGCTCACCGCGCCTGAGGTGGATCGAGTACCATAACAACTCAGGCAAGTTATCTTCGCCTCAGTATACGCTTAAACACAAAGGAGACCGGAGGTGGAGCAAGACGCCACCGCGGACAGTCTAGTCTATTGCAGCGGAAGCATGAGTAGACACTGGGCTCTATTTCGTGCAGGTTACATTAGAACTCGGCCATATCTCTGAGCCCAACTACTTTTGGCCATTTAGATGCAACAGAAGGGCTAAATTCATCGCGGTTCTTAACATGACGGCAGAGGTTGGTAAAATGCTACACGCACGTCACAGCAGGAACTAGCGGGCGTGTCTAAAATTGCGAGATCTGTGGAATCTTCGAAGCTATCCGCAAACTAATGGTAAGGTGATTCGTCTCATCATCACCAGTACGTCGTTTCAGATCAATGATGGCATGCTTGAGCCGTTCCTAATCCACTGGACCCACATATGGGACAAACACGGATTACCCAAATTTTCAGCTTGTTAAGGCGGAACAAGATAACCCTTTGTGGACAAAGGTAATTCTCATGGACCAAATCTGTTTGTTATGTTTCTTCGCAAGACGTGTGGTGTGCCTCACTTTCAATCCATCCTCACTTAGGTCGAGGAATCAATCAGACACTGTAAAGACCTTACGTGATCTCAGCGCATCGGAGGAGTTGGATCATTGGATTCAGATGAGTAGAAGATTGCGGAGGTTAAAAGGCTTCTGGTCGGCAAAGGTAGGTATTGTAGGGTGAAGATTATCCCGAGACCCACATGGTTTGGCAACTCGTTGATTTACAGTGACAGAGCCATGAATTTTTCCACCTTTACTATCATTGTGCTCACCGCGGTTCCTCACTACTCAGGCACCAACAAAGCAAGACACTGCTGATGCTTTAGTTTTTAGTTTAGAACACAACCTGTGTAAAGAATTCGTGCCATCTGAAACAAGGTTGCTCGCAAAGACTTCGTGCCGGTCATTTGGCAGGGGACGAGCAGGAAAAATGGGTATCAACAGTATGCCGTACCGACGCTTCCCTGCGACGCGAACACTAACGATCGCGCGATGGCCACCCTGTCCCCTATCCAGACTCGAACCGGTGACCAACGGATTACAAGCCAGACGTGTGACCCTTTCGGCCATTGGCCGGCGCTTCGAGCTAGCTAGATAAGTAAAACACAAGGGGCTGCTAGCAACGTAATGATTCAGTCTATACGTCCGCTTGTGAATGTACTTACTCAACTTTGCTCGGTGGCACCTCATTTCAGTGACTATTAAAAATTACCTGCACGAAATCGCACTGGACTACATGGAGACGTCAAAAATGCTTAATTGTTCACCTATGAATGAAATGCGAAATTAACGCGTAAAACGTACATGAATGCGTTTGTTTGATGTGCGACATTCTTGGAACACGCATCGTAAGCGAATTGCTTCGACATTATAATTAATCCGACATAAAAATGACAATTAAACGTGAATAACAAAGCGAAAAAGTGCTTGAAACTAAAGAAAGACAACATTATTTATGGTTGAAACATTCTTAATCAGAGATGAAACAGCATGATATTACAAGTTACACGAAATAACTCCAATGCACGAAGAAATCCAACAAGAAAAAATCATGTTATCACATCAAAACCAACAGGAGGCTCTATTCGCACACAAACGCATTCAAGATCACTGACAATATGCAAAGTATTGCTGCCAATGACTAAGCGCAGCAACTTAAATGAATTAGAGTCACGATTATCAGCGTTAAGGCTAGACCAATCCTAACACAGCCACAATGATCATTGATCAACCGCTATCGATCACTGTATTGAACACTCCGTCATAGCCAGAGCAGCGTTCGCATTTGGTATCATGGGCTAACGCAGTACGATTGTCCAACTTCAGGCCCATCGCTCAACTTGGTCAGATACATGGATTCTCCAAATGTACCCATTATAGTAGTACCGGGTTGCCACAATTAGGCGACGGAGGTGGGATGAATCAAGACGGAGTTTACAGTCACTTGGAATGTGATTTTTTCACAAGAACATGAGCAATCTGGAGCAGCTCGGTTACACATGATCTGGATTTCACCCGACACTTATCTGTCCAATCAAGTGGTGATTAGGCACCTAATCATGATGAAGACCGTCACTCGACAATTATATTTTCAGCCCGGTAGTCCTCAGGCAAGTACGAATGATCGGGACATTCACTCGACATTTGCCTCTCTAGTCGGCAAGTGCCAGAATACCGAAGAGCCTTCAGCTGAAGTAGCAATCAACAATGGCTTACAGCAAATGTGCCGAACAACATTTCCGAACAAGGGACAGCAACAGTCCCACTTCCCTTGCAGCCGCAACAATCCAAGTGTCAGAAGAACTTCGGGAATGTCATGCAACTAAAACTTTTCTTTACGGGGAAGGTGTTAGTGTTAGACCAATCCTAAATAACAAAACCACAATGAACATCGATCAACGGTTATCGATCACTGTATTGAACACTCCGTCATAGCCAGCGCAGCGCTCGCATTTGGCATCATGAACTGACGCAGTACGGTTGTCCAAGTTCAGGCCCGTCGCACAACTTGGTCAAATACATGGATTCACGAAACGTACCCATTCTATTAGTATCGGGTTGCAACAATCAGCATTCCTGATGGCCACCATTAAGAAGTAAAGTGTAAGACGAACCACCTCCGCTGAAAAACGCGACAAAAACCGGTATACTATCAGCAAATATGAAGGCGGTAGAAGGCAGTGAGTACCTTACCTGAAAACCCATGTGTAGGTCCACAGTGCTGGCACTGAGGCCCACAACTCCGGACACGGATTCTGAAAAAAAACAGTAACATATGGAAAAAAGTACATAAAAACCAAGTCTGTTACACGAGAAATGGCTCAGGTGCACAATAGATGATAAATATGTGAATGGAGCTGATAACGAAAAAGGCTGTAAGCGGTGAGCGAAATGCAAAGCAAATGAGCACCGGAACATTTAATCTGAGCAATCACCCCACCTCCACTTTGAATTAACTGCGGTAACAGACAAAACCCGAACGCCTGCCTCCGTTTGACGACAATGACGTTGTCAGCTCTTTCGCCACTGCACATACGAATAGGAGAAATAAACGTGGTGCTCAGATGTTTACAGTTAGCAGCCCGAAGTTCATACGTTCGGCTAAGTAACTACGCTGGTGATGTTGCATTGGTCCAAACCCTTCTTGCGTCTTTCCGGACGACCGCAAGAAATAACCATAGACAAGAGACCAAAACTTTTGTAGCCACGGCTTAGCAGCTTTTCTCCAGTGCCATAACATACTAAAATTCGGAACTGTAACTTAGAGTCCTGCGACAATTGGCACGGTAGAGCGGCTAACCGACCCCTAAAGGGAGCCATACAGGCCATCCAATTAGGAGGGTTGAATTGGGAATATGATGTTCTAACTGCTATTTTCGTACGGAACCTGTGACAACAGAGCTACCGGAAGAACGTCTGTAAAGATTAGTCTAGGAAGACCCTTGCGCACCAAAATATATGCTACACATGATGTCATCTGCAATAGATCTTGATATCACACAAAGCATAACATTTTCCAAAAGATTTACACCAGATCATCGATTTCGATGAAGCCTGGAACATACATTCGGGATAATAACGAGCCGCGCCAAAAGGCTTCCTAGCGCTATATGTACAACTAAGAATCACGCAGACTCTAAGCCCTGGAACCTATCGATTGTTAAACGGTGTAATCGTCAACGCACATCGGGTACACACGGTTCATAGAGCAACCACAAAGTGTGAAGACCGATTCGGACCGCCGCTTCACCAGTCCACTCGGCAATCAAGGACTCTTGATCGATATCAGAACTTGTGGCGCAGTACCTCGACTGTGGGAAGTGATGTTATGGTCTCCACAATGCATCCCGAGGTCTGTGTGCTGTACACTTTGTTTCTTCAAGTTAATGTGTGGAACACACCAATTTTACGCTTGCTACGTACCGATAAACATATTTCCTTACCTATTCATTTCTTGATAGAACAACCAAGAACGCCGTACTTCCCGGGGCCCAAGTGCTTTATGTTGAAACCTTCGTCTTCTGATTTGGAAAGTAACTGGTCCGTCATCCGAATAGCAGAATCAGCCATGAGTATTGTCAACGGAGACTATACGAAGCTACTAAGGTAAACAGAGGAAATCAGCTAAAAACGCCTCTTCCCGAACCATCCGATGATATTCCCTTGTAGGCGTTAGACGGGGTTGTTCTACTAAGCAGGTGAAGCAGAAAGACCAAAGAATCGTTGACGATGAATTACGAGAGAACACAATTCCCTTATGCTTTCTCTTTAAAATCCATACAAAAAAGGTGCCGACCGAGTATACCGGAAAAAGCAACAATTCAAAAAAGATGATAAGTTAGGTAGATCTGGTCGGCTAAAACGACGCCGATCCAAGGAAGAAGATTGTGTGACTGCGACTGGACAGCCGGTAGTAGAAGTGGGAGGGTGCCACTATAAGATTCGAGTGGACGCAGAAGAGGTTTAGACACTACGGTATGGCCACGAGGCATCAGTACAAGCTAATGATGTACTGCTGCTGCTGAAGATTCACCTAAGTGAAAGGAACTCCAATAGTTAAAGCAAAAGATAGGGCATTTGTGAAAGCGGCTTACCTTGTCTGTGAGAAGGGAACAAGTCGAGTAATGTGGACTGAAGAAGTGGGTCAGAAACAAACCAAAGGCTGCACAAAGATATGTCGCACTGGCGTAAGCTTGCACTTGGGTCAAGTTCACGCTAACCTGGAGAACAAAAAAGCAGACAAATTTTTGAAAGCTCAAGTGATGAGAGCTGAGAGAAGAATAGTCAATATACAAGCAAACTGTTGAGTAAGAAGAGATATTCCTTGTGAAGTAACCAGTGCGAGATTTATCAAATGAAAATGGTTGATAAACCCGAGAAGAAACATAAGCAGAACGCTTAGGGCGAACAATTGTTTTCGATTTCTTCCTCATCAGGCTTAGTACAGAAATTCGCTTACGAACAAGCAGGTTTGTGGGACAGTATAGTGACACACCATTGATTAGATAAAAGTAAACTTAAACAGTTCTCGTGATAAGCGTCAGATGATCAGGTGGTTGGAAGCACGTGGGGTTGATGGGCGGCAGCAAATTCCTCTCGTGTGGTTGGTGGCCATGAAAGTTGTAATGCTTGGCTGATCTTCTTTGGGATGTAGAGATTAGGTTTCATCAGTCGTATGCTTATTGCCTCAGCATTAGCAAGCTGTCGTGCTGCTAAGTAATGGATCAAGTGTGACGGTATTTTATACAGAATTTCGAAGGCACTACTTTTGTCGGTGTTGTGCCCAGTGGCAATCAGATGGTTAGTGATTGCACTTAGATTAGATCTGTCTCCGCGGTTGGTGAGCGAATTCTGTAGGTGCTCCTTGATTCGATTTTCTAATTGCCTGGTCGTGCGTCCAATATACCTAGCTCCACAGGAGCAGGTGAACCGGTATATTACATTGGATTGGAGGCGATCACGCCCTTCGTGTTTGAATCTAGGGACGATTTGCTCGTATAAATCACATTGAACTCAGCTACCTTGAAGGTATTCCTGCAGGATTGCGTCAATCTTCTTGTACAGATGTCAGATGTCCTAAGAGTTCTGCTCACGTTTCTTCTCGGGTTTGACAAACAAATGCGCATTCTGCACGAAAATTGTTGACTATTGGTGATGCATCCATTTCGTGGACACTAGATGATCCTTGTCATTACATAGTATAATAAAGGAATCCGCACAGGCTGCTCTAAAGTGGGTGGGCGTAAGAGATGAATGCAGAGACACGGTTTCGGGAAGCGAAGCGGGCCTGCGGCAGGCCACACGTGCAGTTGACGAAATCAGCCCGTTATCGACGGCACGGGTTGCTGTGTGGCAGACGTCAGTGGGACTGCGATTTGTCGGGTTTGCAGGTAGCCAAATAATGTAGGTGCGAGTACGTGCGGACGCGAGCAGACAGGGGATCGTTAATCGTTAAAGCAATGCACAGTCGGATTGGGAGACAGAGGCGAGGAAGTGTGACCTATAAATATAATCGTTCTCCGTCATGAACACAGACAGGTCTGGCGTCTCCCTCAGTCGGGTTGTATAGAGCACCAGGTAAAGAGGAGAGCCATGGCGATACCACAACGATATCGTAAGTGCATTAACTCATAGCACGTAGAATGATCCTCGCAAGTCCGGTAAGTCGGCTTTTTAGTGATCCGGCAACACATCTGGGTCGAAAATCGATACGAGAAAGAGCTGAAATGTTCCTAGGCTGGCTAAAACGGGTCTATCGTAAACATACAAAAATTAATTGCTACCTGCATGTTCACACCAGAAACTTCACACTCGATCAAAAATTGACGATTTGGAAAATTAGCTCAAGAGAAGTAGCACGAACACGGCGAGATAGAGAATGGAGCTATTTTGTGTTAGCCGGTGGACAAAGGGAGTAAGTGCTTGAGTTGTAATTCCAGAGGTCATCGGTGCAAATCCGCGTAAATGTAGTCGACCTCGTGGTAAACCCAACCCAAGCGCGACAGATGATGATCGCAGGGAAGCGAAGCATCAGCCATCGCAATGAGGCTGGACCTTACCGTAGTGCGATGGTTTGCGTGCCTCAGAGATCCATTGAGCTATGCTGGGTGGTGCTTTTGCGCCTTCAGAGCCACTCATACCAGATTAGTCAATGGTTAGAGGCCAGACAAACTCAGCCTCCTGGTCCTCCAGGTTGGGGTTGAAATACGGGTGGCTCCTCATTTCATAAAACGGGGTCCTGTAGTCCAGTGCCAAAACCCGCTGCCTTGCGGTAAGGTTTTTGAACCAAAGGCTTTGGTTGAGAACCCTAATCGTTCTCCTGTCTAGGCCTGGGCAACCTGACAGTATTCTGCCCACGCAATACAATGAAACTTTCCTACAACAATTTCTTGATGCTCTGGCCGTCGCAGAGGATAATCAACGGCGCCCTATCTGCTGCATCGAGCAGGGTGGATAGGGGTATGGATGCTACTGCTCAGGCCTTCCCGTCTTCTTATACCCCTTCTTGCGCTTCTTCATCCTTATCGTCCCGCTCCAACTTTACTTATATCCCCCCATTTTCAATCCCCCAATTCTTGGCCCTCCCCCAGCTCTCTTCAGTAGTCGCTTGTCTTCTAATTTCAAATCACACACAATCCCAGGGCCTCGCTCCAATCCAGTTGACAAGTTCATGTTCAAACAAGCGGACAACGTCAGTTCATCCGTTTCCCTTTGGAGTCCTCGCGTCTCGCTAAGATTGGCATGCTTCAACGTGCGCACTTTGCTGCAGATTGGCCAACCAGGCAGCACTTGCCCGCACACTAGAGACCCTATCGATCGATATTTGCTGTTTATCAGAAACCCGCCTGCAAGATTCGAGCTCCGTACTTACCCTGAGATCCCCCACATGCGACACTGGCGGCACATTCTCATTGCGCCTGTCTGGCGATGATGCAGCTTCAAATGCCGGTCAAGCTGGCGTCGGCATTGTTTTGAGTCCCCGGGCTGAAGCTGCCCTGATTGATTGAATCCCAGTAAACAGTAGGATGTGCGCCGTTAGATTAGCTGGTTCGTTCCGTGCTTCGAAGTCGCGCGGGGAAAACAGTGCCTGTTTGTCATTGCGGCTTACGCCCCCTACAAACTGTAGCACTGATTCGGTAAAACATGATTTCTATCAGCAACTTCATGAGCTCGTTTGTTACAGAAGAAGCACGGATACTGTGGTGTTGGCTGGCGATCTAAACGCCCAAGTCGGAAAATTGTCCTCTGATGAGCTTCATCTGGGTGGCCAGCATGGTGTGGGCTGCCGTAATGATAATGGTGAGCGATTGCTACAGCTGTGTGAAGATGCTCGCCTCTTTCTCGCGAGCACTAACTTGCGACACAGCACCCGCAGAAGCGTGACTTGGCGACCACCAGCCTCGGGCCAACCATGGACACAAATCGATCATATCGCGATCAGTTACCGCTGGAGAGGCTGTGTCCAAAACTGTCGCTCGATTTGGAGCACGAGCGTGGACTCTGACCACGCACTTGTCTGTGCCGACCTCCGGGTGCGTTTCGGTGGACGTCCGCAACGTCGAGGTGAACGGATTGACACCAGCCAGCTGGCGAAGCCAGATGTTCTGAATGTGTACCAAAGTGCGCTGACATCTGGGCTGAGTAAGCGCCCACTAAACACCGTTGAAGATCACTGGTCGCATATTCGTCAAACGTTGCTGTCAGCAGGCATGTCTTCATGTGGCAAAGCAAATTGCCAAACCGGACATTGGGTCTCTACACAGTCTATGGAACTTATGGATGCTCGCCTACGTATTCCGGCTGGAAGCGAATACAATGAGGCTCGCAAAAATCTCAGGGCAAAACTACGTGCTAGCCTTAGGAAGGACCGCGAAACCTGGTGGTCTCATCGTGCCTCTGAGATGGAAACAGCCGCTGCCGTGGGTAATCATCGTAAGTTATTCCGTCTGATACGAGAAACAGGCAGCAGGAGACCTGGTGTTAGCGAGATCATACGCGACGAGAGTGGGCAGCCGATCCACAGCTTGTCAAAACGCTTGGAGCGTTGGGCCGAACACTTTGCAAGGCAATTTAACCAGCCTGAGTTATCGCTTTCTTCTTCGGGCATTGAGCGCCCTTCTCCTTGGGCTGTCTCCTCAGATCCGCCCTCACGCGCAGAGGTCGAACGTGAGATCCGGCTGTTGAAATTGCATAAGGCCGCAGGGGCAGATAGAATTCCCCCAGCCCTCTTCAAATTCGGGGGACCTGCTCTAGTGGATGATCTACACGAGTTGCTAGTAAAAATTTGGGAGCTGGAGACAGTCCCGACAGACTGGAACCGCTCCGTCATTGTCCCAATTTTCAAGGGAGGCTCTCGTTTGGAATGCGGCAATCATAGAGGGATCAGTCTGATCTCGATTGCCTCTAAATTGCTTGCCTCTGTCATTCTCCACAGACTGACTGGCACTCGTGAAAGCCAGATTCGTGAAGAGCAAGCCGGATTTCGTCGAGGTCGGGGCTGCATCGACCACATCTTCACATTGCGTCAAGTGTTGGAGCACCGCCATGTTTATTGGCGACCCACCGTTGTCGTGTTTCTTGACATAAAAGGTGCCTTCGACCCGGTCGATCGATGTGCCCTTTGGGACTGTCTGCTGAGGAAAGGTGTGCCTGATAAATATGTACACATTATCAAAGCGCTGTACGCGCATAGTTCGGGCAAGGTGAGGGTTTATGGCAAACTCTCGCCACCCTTCAGTATCACTAGCGGCGTGAGACAAGGATGCCCGCTGTCACCTTTCCTTTTCAAGTTCGCTATTGATGAAGTCATAGAAACAGCGTTCGCTGGACACGACCTAGATGGTGTGGAGCTACTTCCTGGTGAGCGACTTCTTGACTTGGAGTATGCGGACGATATTGCCCTAATCTGTGACAGCCTCCAAACATGCCAAAGAGCACTGGACCGATTGGCACTGACTGTCAATCGTTTTGGGCTATGCTTTGCTCCATCGAAATGCAAAGTACTTCTCCAAGATTGGCAGGGACCCAACCCTGCGCTAACGCTTGGTGGTGATCTGCTAGAAGTCGTTCAGGAATTCAAGTACCTGTGCAGCTATATTAGCACCCGTGGGATTGAAGATGAGGTTACGAACCGCATAGCAAAAGCTCGAGGTGCTTTTGCCAATCTCCGCCACCTGTGGCGCAGACGCGACATTACTCTCGCCCTGAAAGGCAGAGTTTACAACGCAGCCGTTCGTTCAACTCTCCTATATGGCTGTGAAACCTGGCCCATCAGGTCGACAGACATGAAGAGACTCGTCACATTCGATGATTGCTGCCTTCGCAGCTTAGCTCATGTCTGGTGGGAACACCGCGTGAACAATGAGCGTGTTCGGCGTCGCGTATTTGGTGCAGGAAGAGCCAGTGAACCGCTCAGCACCATTATATCACGCACCAGGCTCCGATGGCTGGGCCACGTGTTGCGCATGCCAGCACACCGACTCCCGCAGCGTGCATTGTTTGCGCGTTGTGGGTGCGGTTGGAAGAGGAGGAGGGGAGGCCAAGTGATGACTTGGTCGAGAGAAATGAAAACCCTCACTTCGAAGTTGGCGTCGGTTGGTGCATCCCGACTGCCTGGCTGGGGTCCTAAGGACGGTGAACACGTTTGGTTGGACACACTTGCTGATATGGCTCGGAGCCGGCACCAATGGCGTTTGTGTTGTGATTTCTTTTGCCCATCCCCCTCCTGTTTAGTATCCCCCTCCAATCACGATCTCACCTGTTAGGCATAATATGATGCTCTTTTTACGGCAGCCAGCTGTTAGCTCTCCGGAACGATGTCCATCCGTTACTGGGGACTCAGCGGGCGTGCCACTGTTTTCCTTTTCTTTTATTTTGTATTGCGGCACAATAGCTGAGGTGTTTTCCACCTCCAGCTAACGTGTAATGATGATGATGATGATGAGCGAAGCATCAGTACCGTGAACTGGCGTACTGCTGATGGCCATGGAGCTGTTTGCAAATACGTGCAAGAGGACATAAGTTCAGCGGTGACAGAGCATACGCAGCACATGCCTAAGCCAACGCAACTTATACGACAGAGACATAAACTGCTGTCAAGTGGTGACAGTCGCTAATGGCCATGAGATCGGATCTTGACTGAGTCGATGGATGCTCACCACTGACGAGTTCCAATAACGCAAAACGGCGGCCTAGTGCTTTTCTGGGTGTGTACAAGACTACTGGATTTGGAAACTGCTGTGAAGAAATCCCAATAGCAACATCACTAGCTGTTACAAAGAGCAACCCTGGCCAGCTTCGCCAAGTACTCGCCCACGCATCCTCCATCCTCGCACACACGCTGGTGCTATTCGACACCAGTAGTGCTCCACAGACAGCGATGATCAAAGACTTGAAGGCGCCGTAAATCCTCAGATCAAAGGGGCTGTCTCACTACCAAATAGTAGGACGGGCTTCACTGCGGCCTTGTAGACAGTATTTTAGACCGAGTGAAACCCCCTTCTGTTGCCACAGATGGTGCATATTCAAAAAGGCTGGTATAGCTTTTGCAATGCGGGAACTGATTTCAGTGGTTATGCGCCTATCGTTGCTGATGCAGATGCCAAGTGAACTAAGCAATAACTTCGAGGTCCGCGTAAAATGTTCATATATTTCATGGGAACACCTTTCCGCACAAGCATTTCGAAGAGAGTGGATCAATCGACTGAGTCGAATGCACTCTTGAAGTAAAGGAGCAGAACTGTTGTCGGCCTTCAGTACGTGTAGCGCTGCTCTAGCACTCACCGCAGTGTGAATATGCAGTCTACACAGCTCCGTCCTGAGCGAAAGTCTGATTGCTCTTTCCTACTTTGAGATTCCTGTTCCGCGGTGAGGCGATGAACGAGAATTGAGGTCAGCACTTTCGTCAACACTAGTGTTAGGCTAATACCCCTGTGGTTTTCACAGACGATGCGACTGCGTTTCTTGTATATTGCCACCACAAGTAACTCACTTCAGTTAACTGGGATGGTGTCTGCCCTCTAGGCCTGTTCGAACAAAGAGGCCAGTGTATGGAGAGGATCACAGCATCCTTAAATAGTGCGCGTGTGAGTGAATCTGGACCAACAGCGCGAAAACGAATAAGGGATGGGATCGGGTTTCGGACCTCAGACTCCGATGAAGTCGCTAAAGTAACCGTCCATGGCTCATCCTGCAACACATGAGTAGGCAGAGATCCAGAAGCAGAGGGCCAACTGAACTGATCTTGAAAGTGTTCAGCCTAACGAACCATGCGGCGTTCCTAATTGCGAATCTTGGCACTTCTTAAGGAAACGAAGCAAACGAGCTTGTGATGGATTGCCGCGTTTTGAAAATAGAACTCAATCAGAGATTCAGCGCAAACTTACGTATGGTTACTAATTAAGTTCAACTCAAGACGTGGACCCCGTTGAGGTTTCGCTGTATTGTACCAATTATGGTCTTATATATAGCTGATTGGCACTAATGTCATTAGTAGTCTTGCTTCGCCACTCAGTATTCCTCAGTATTCCACATGCATACGATTCTGTTCTGTTTCAGCTCCTCATCTGCGACCATGGGTTTTCGGTAGCAGTTCTGCGGCGACTTATCAGCACACGCGTTGTCTATGATTGTCTCAGGAACGCCTGGTTTCCTGGGACCAGTAGTGCGGATCAGCCGGAAAAGTTTGCGATAACTGCCCACTGCTTCTGCATCTTACATTTATTTAGCCCGACTGATTCACCAGGCTTCCTTGTCAGCAAGCAAACTCCATAGTAATTCGCGCCTAATAGTCCGCCTAGTTGCACTGTGCTCAGAGCCAGTTGGGAGTTTTCTTCTGGATTATAACAGGTTCACAGACCTCTCGGATATCCAGTGAGTGGTGCGGTGACAACTGATAGTACCGCAAGTCCAGGTTCCCCTGGTCGAGGTCCTATTCCATTATAGCGGAGTGTCAATAGAACAAGAAAGCGAAAGTTTGTAACGCAGGGTCTGCCTGACCAAGGGCTAAGTTCTCAGCTGCGATTCGAGGGAGACGATTGGTGAGCATCTCGGAAAGTTCTGAGACTGTATTTAAGAGCAAGTAGAAAGGTTTCTGTACAACCATTTCGAATTACGAAAAATCAAAAACATTTAGTTGTGAATCATCAGCAGTTGTGTCTGGTCCGTTAATCGTTTATCCTTGTTCGGTTGGGAATTTGTACTACTGTCATTATTTCCGGGCATACAATGTCTTCTTTTGGCATTGTATGTGTATCGTTTCACAAAAGAACAGTTTTCCGAAATAATCGTCGATACGCGTTTTAAAACACTTCACAGAATCGGCCTCTAATAATCCTTCGGGTAGTGTATTCCATAAGTTTACGATTCTTCCTTTGCTACAAAGCTGATGTGATACTTTGTTCATGTTGGGGACCCTGAGTTTGTAACGGTGTCCTCGGGTGTTACAGGGTTCCCGCAGGTGAAATATTGGCCGCAGTATGGGGAAGTGATTTAAGTGTAGTACTCGATAGGTCATAATAAGGTTCATTCTTACTCGGCGATAGGATAGTGTGTAGACTCCGAGCCTTTCACAACGTTTTTCATACGGAAGCTTTTGTAGACTCGGTATCATTCTAGTTGCGATATGCTGCATTTTCTCCAGCTTTTCAGTTTCCCATTGGGTTATCGGATGGTAAGCTGGGTCACCGTATTCAAGGATTGGTCTAATGAGCGAGGTGAATAGACGAGGTACGGTTTCTTCGGACCATGTGGAGAAACTGCGCCTTAATGCCCAGAGCATACGAAGTCGCGCACGGTACAATTTCTCTGTATTTTCTAGTGATCTCATATAATGTCGTGAGAGAACTCCTATGTCTGTGACAGATGTGTTGGGATGGAGCAACTGGGCGTCCAAGGTGTATGATCGAGTGGCTGGACGTCTGGTGATACTGATGAACTCCGACTTGCTTGCGTTAAGAGGGATTTGCATCTCAGTGGACCACGTTGACAGTCACTCTAAGTCATGCTGGAGGTGAGCGCAGTCATCCTGATTCTCAATGATCATCCAGATTTTCAGATCATCTGCAAACAGGGCACATGGTGACTGGAGCTGCTGCAGAAGATCGTTGATATGAATAAGAAATAATACTGTCCCAAGTACAGTTCCTTGAGGCACACCACTAGTCGATGGGAACCAGTCTGTCAGGTAGTCATTGACCTGTACTCTAAACTTTCGTCCCACAATAAACTCGTGTAACCACTGAAGTAACGTGCCACCGATTCCGTATGTCCTCAGTTTACCAAGGAGTACCTCGTGGTTCACTCTGTCAAACGCCTTACTAAAGTCGATGTACACCACGTCAACATCCTTCCGTTCGTTGAGAGCTCGTACCCAATGGTGGTTTGCGTACATCAAGTTGGTGATGCAGGATCGCCCTTTCGTAAAGCCGTGTTGCGCTGGCGTCAATACGTCCATCGATTCGAAGAACGATAGCAGACACTTTTCACAACCTTCTCGAGCACTTTGGATAATACCGAAGTCAAACAGATCGGTCTATAGTTTTCTAGTTTACTTGGATCACCACCCTTGGGAAGCGGTCTCAATATCGAGCATTTCCAGTCGTTCGGGACAGATCCTTCAGAGAGCGATTTATTGAAAAGGTTCGTCACGGTTGGTGAGATGATAATCGCCCACATCCAAGAGTCTATCGATGAGCCCCTGGAGGAACTCAACATCGTGATCATAAGGTATCTGAGGGTTTTCATCTTTTGACTCTAGTACGTGGAAGACCATGAGATTATGATGCCTCAACGAAATCAGTGATGAACCTGTGGGAGCAGAACTAGAGGCGCTTAACTGATTGGGTGCTTGTTTATCAGCAGGTGACGTCTGAACTCGATTACGTGGGCACTTGCGCTTTTGAGTGGTCCATGGATCCTCGGTGTTCAGAAGTTAACAGACAGCCTCTGAGAAATTCACGGACCGATCAGTGAAGCGGCATTTCGTAGCTTCCGAGTCTGAGTCTTACATCGGTGGGGAACATTGAACCTAGGGTTCGGCCGGCGTCGAAGATGCTGGTGGTGGTGCAGATCGCGGAGTGACAATAGAAGGCGAGGTGACAGAGGTACTTTCACGAGGGCGTTCGATCCCACGTGGTGAACGGTTTGTTTCTATCTGAAAGAGAGATTTTCCCGTAGTTGTTTACGGTCTCTGCGTATTCTGATGTTTTGTACCGCGATATTTATCACATAGAACTTGAAAAAATCGACGTCGGATGTCGAGCGATTTTCGAAACACGTCAACGGATAAGCCAATGCACGAAATATGGAACAAAACATCACAGTCGAAGCACCGAAGTGCATGAAACTTATTGCCCACAACTTTTGAACACGAAGCACGAGTAGCTTGAGACGACATCACAAGCTAGAGCAAATGCGTGGAAAAACGTCACCGTACCCAGGCATGGTAAGTGTCAACGCAAGTAGACCAGAATAAGCGACAATCAATGATGGAACCATGCCACTTATAACTTATGGCAATGTGATCTATTTGCGATCATCGCTGACCAACCATAGGGAACGCCAAGTGACAGCTCGGCGCCCAGTGCGTCTTAAAGACGGAGCTACTAAGAAACATCTGGTGCTCCGCAGACACTTACAACCGAAGCTCGCCGTTGTCAGTTGGGTCAGAGTTAACTCCGCACTTACTAACTGGCTGAGATACTGTAGAGCTGAGACTGCCACTTGCGGTTTCATGTCCCCAGTTAACACTAAGAAGCAATGTGTTCAGTTCATGACAGAAGGCCCCTTGCCACCACGAAAACTGCAGTCGGTGCAGTCGTGAATCAACATCAGTTAATGCTGCACACAAACGGCTGCTCGGGGGAATCCAATCAACCAACGGTGATTCGGCCTTAGAGCTGAGAACGATACACGCCCAAACTTGACCGATGATTGCCGCATCAGCGTCGCCGGATGCGTGTAAGCAATTGCGAGAGGAGAAAACGGGTGCAATTAAATCAACAATCCCGTGAAGGTCATCGATCCTATTTTCGGGTACGCAACATACGTCAACACCCAAGAGGTCCAACGTGCGTGCGAGTACATCATGTTGACCTGTGGTTTAAAGTGCGAACGTTGAACGCAGCGTAGCCCTAAAAGAGGCTGTCGGTGATTGGCTTCCAGTGGGTGGTGCTGGAAGATAGCTACAGATGGTAGAATCTTGTGACATTGCGAGTGCTGTCAGTCAGACTGAGAATTATGGAAGGTAGATTATTAATGGGGATTGGGAAGAGAGTGGGAAAAGGACTGAAAAATGAAGGGAGGTGCCAGAGGTAGCATGTTTTCGTTTATGCGCTCTGTTGTTTGCAACAGATAAGGCGACTTGTGATAAAATGTGCGACGACCGATGCAGGATGTGGTTAAAGTTTAAAGAAATAGTCATGATTATAGATGAACTGAGATACTGTATGGGCACACAGACTTAGATGAGAGAACGAGGAGGGTCCTCAACTAAAGCCTTTGGTTCAAAAATCCGTCCGCGAGGCAGTGATGATGATTTGTCAGGTATACGCCGTAACGGCGCTTCGTTGCCACGCGACCAGAACCAGTCGCGCGCGGGCTGAGTATACCGCGAGGACGCCCACCCATACGCGGATTCGAACCGGGGACCTTGTGGCTGCAAACCAGGCGCGCAGACCACTCGGCAACCGGCCGCGAGGCAGTGGAGTTGTAGCAACGATTAAGTTGTTACAGAAATGGACGCCATCCGATTTACAATCCCGAAAATGGAAGATCAGGAGGCTGCGTTCGTCTGAGTCCTAACCATTGACCAACCCGGTCTCAGTAGCTCTCAAGGGGTTCATGGTCACCACCCAGTGTAGTTGAATGGGTCGAAGAGGCACGTAAACCGTCACACCACGCTGAAGCCCAGTCTCGTTGCATCGAGATGATGAGAGTGCCGCAAGCAGAGGCTCCCGTGTCATGCATAGGGTCCAAATATTCTGTTCCACTGAAACACGATAACGGTGGGGTAAGTAGCTGAAAACCTGCATGAAAGCCATTCCAGTGGTTTTTGTTTGGCTGTAGCTAGAGGTAACTCCTCAGTTGCCAGCTGAGGCGAAGGCTTGATATACTTCTTTCAAAGTTCAAGGAAAAGCGGCACCGAACCAGTGCATAATCACGCACGCGTTTCAGAACTAGCGACGGTTCAAGATAGAACTGCATCATTGGAATCTGATATGAGTGAGGTAAGTTTGAGTATATCAGTGGCCAGCTATCGGAGGACACCAAGTGGCAGATCGCCGCCCACTGCACCTGAAGGCTATGGTGCGAACAAACAGACGATGCTCAATGCACAGTCACAATGTACGCTCGTAATTTGCCGTGCGTGTAAAGTTTAGTTCAAACTTTCCACTTTCCCAGGTTTCTGAGAAGTTCAGATGACATAGTTGTGTAGTCGTATTCCCCGCAACAACAATGTCTGCAGTGGCAACACTATGAAGCAGGGTGTTCAGTTCGTGGTAAGAAGCGTCTTTGGTAGCTTCATATCTGCACTTAGTGGGAACTTAAAACGAAATGACAGTGTCTGGTGCTAATTTATGCGCTAACCAAGGTTGGTGTCAAACAGGATGCACAAAGATGGCAGCATACAGGAATCCACTCAACCAGCCTTGGAGTTCAGGAGAACGCCCACCCAGCCTGAACTGTCGCTGTTGCATCAGCATCACCGGATGCGTGGAACCAAGAGAGGACAACCTGGGTGCAGTAAGTTAAGCAACCGCGTGAGGGTCCCTGATACTATTTTTGGACAAGCAGCATATGCTTACAGTTAATAAGTCCAACTAGTGCGAGTGTAGCCTTCTGACGTACCTAATTTATGGTGAAAAGGTTGAACATCGTTAAGTAAACTGGACAGCCCGGAAATAAAAGGGATTGCTATCGACAGGAATCCAGTGATTGATGCAGGACCCCAACTGCAGACTGCAGAACCCCAGTGGCATCGCTGTTGCTCTCAGTTAAGCCAGGAATTACAGAGGGAAGTCTGGCAATGGGGGTTTGGAGTGAAGTAAGAGAAACTAGTGAAAGAAAAAAAGGGAAACGTCAGCAGTAGTATGTTGTCGTTTATGCACCACGTTGAGTGCAGCAGATAAGACGACTCCTTATAAGCTGCGCGACAGGCGATAAAGAATGTAGCTCGAAGTCATTCAATTCAATCGCTTACGGTTTTGTGTGCTGAGATACTACCGGTACGCCCAAACCAAGACAGAATAATGATAAAGGTCATCAATCAAAGGCTTGACTCAAAAGCAGTGGCGGGTGGTAGGGTTCCGGTTTTACAGAAATGTAACCGATCCCATTTGCAACCCTAAACCTGGGAGACCAGGAGACGGCGATGGTCTGATCTCCTACCCAATCTGGTAGCAGAACCTTTAAAGGAGCCCGTGGCACCAATCGAGTTACAGGTGATGTCGGTAGGCAACACTGCAGGGCAGAAACCACTAAGAAAGTAAAAAGCAAGTAGTGAAAAGGAAGCGCCATGAAAAGTGCCATTAATGGAACCCAGTTGAGCCCTAAAGACGGTGGTTTTACACATCCCTTCTGGTTAAAAATGTAAAAGTATACCTTGACGTTTTGCCGGGAAACAAGCATAATGTATAAAGTACAAAAATAACCTGAGCTTGAACCATTTGAAACATGAATGCTGATAGCATGGCGTACAACCCTACAAAATGGAATGTATACAAAAAGACAACTCGCTTACCTGTGGTGTCACCCAAAGAGTAGGAATGAACGCCGCAATCTTATCGTCCATTGGAAGAGCGACGAGCCCATAAAACCGTGGTATGCCAGAGACGAACAGTATCAAAGTAAAACTGAACAGGAATTGTGAACGCGGCTGGTGCAATCGGCGTAGCCTTTCCGAAAGCAGAAGGTAGGATATCTAACGGGGATAAAACAGAGCAGGAATGAAGCTTACTTCCAGAATGACGTAGTATGATGAAAGTACTCGAATGCTTTGAGAAAACTCACCGAAGATAAACATACGCTACAAGCCAAAAATCGGAAGCTAATTCCTTTCGCCTATACTGTGACAGCTGACCAGGTTCAGAGTACCTCTCCCCGCCAGGTTAGACAAAAGCGTCGAGAGACATCCGAAGACACGTATCGTATAGTTGTTTATTCTGACTGAATCTATTTTCTGATGCCACTGAAGAACTACTGGGTCGGACATTTTAAATTAATTCCGTCCGTTGGCCTGGAAGTTCGCTAACCAGTTTGATTCCTTGTTACGTGTTTGCCGCTCATAACACTGCACTGTACGATCAGCTTCGGCCCTCGTCAGGTACAGACAGCGGGACTGCGACTCGAATCCGGCCCCACTGCGGTGTCAAATGAGAGCTCTATTCTTACGTCAATGAGATTAAGATCGCGTACCGCAATCCATGTACAAAATGAATGCTTTAAAATGACTGATTGGAATCAGTCATTAACAGTTGTAACAAGCGTTGCGCGCCGCGATTCGGAGTGGAAGTTTCGGCTGAGAACCCCCAAAAGTGCTAGGAGTTCGAGTCGCAATCCCCGACTGGAGAATGCAAATATGCACACAGACGGTCGTGGGGCGCAGCAGTGGGCTGCGAACGGGAACAACACCTAACAACAGGAATCTGCCTCAGACACACGGTCCTTGTAACCGAATTGACCACGATCCACCTGAGAGTGAAGGAAGGTCCGGATTTAAAATGTCTGATACTAATTTTAGCAATTTAAAAAGCAAAAGGGACGTTCAGGAAGGTCAATGGGACCATATAAACAACGCTAGTCTACGCTTAATATTTTCCTTACTGCCTGTTAAAAAAGCTCGTCTCCTTTCACATTTAGACAGAATTGCGATTGGACCATATAGTCAATCAAGGCGGCATCATGATCGCATAGAAAATCAAACTGTCGTTAGGTACCATAGCAACCAACAGCAGAGCATACTGTGAAGCAAAAAATATTATAACCATGAATAACACTAATTCGGAGGAGTTCAGATAAAATCTAGCAGGACTATCCTTCAGTGCCTTGTAATACAATCAAAACCAAACCTTGAAAAGCAATATAATTTAGTGAAAGCCGTCGTAAACAGCATCTGCGATTTCGGAATGATCCGAATGCCTGTGTGACCGAGTCTCGCCTCAAAAGATACGAAGACATTTTTCGAGCTAAAGTTGCAGATGGATAAAGATGTAGTTTCTCATGTTGAAGCTGGAGACCGAGCACGAGAAATTGTTTAATCATGTTCTATTCAAAGGTCCGAAATAGCTTAAATTATACCAAGTTGTACCTTGACAAAAAAATATTGGCCAATGGCTTTCATTATTCAGAATTTGCTACAACTGTGTGAAACTCGCCAATAGCACGTTTTTCGTGCTCCATTGGGTGCCCAAAGTACCACTAACCATGCAAGAGAATTGATATTCTAGCCAGGAATGACGCGTCAAATCAGAGGCCATGTGTCGGAGTGTAAGGCAGGCCGTTTACACGAATTTCGGCAGACGAGGGAACCAATGATGCTACATGATGTCCCTAATCGACTGTGGCAAAAAGTGGCAGTGGATTTGTTCCGAGACAACGGGAAAGATTAGCTAGTCACGGTGAAGTACTACAGTGATTACGTTGGAATCGCGCGGCAAGGAATACTGGAGGAGCCGGGCTTCGACAACTGTCCGCAGTTTACCAGCGCTGCGTTCCAAGCTTTCGCAACCAAGTAGGAATTCGTGCACCAGCAAACCAGTCCATATCAGTCAATTGAATGTAAAAGCCGAATCGACAGTGAAACAGACTGTTACAGACGGTTTGACTATTCAAGCATGCCATGATTTATCTCCCTAGATATTTTGGGTTTTGCTCGAACTCTGCGTTAAAGCAAGTCCTGCACACGTACCCAAACCCTTGCTTGACCATTTCCACTCTTTAACTTCACTCAGTAACACCAGCTCAACGTGACTTTGTGTATGACGATAACTCATACCATTGTGAATTTACTCGCGGCTCCTTGTCACCGGACCCCTGCCTGAGTGGACTGATTCGTTGGCTGCAATGTGCCAGCGACATAGCTCCGTCAGTTTGTCCAAGTGACTGGTACTTGTCGGTACTCTGGTCCTTTGAGTTGCATTGTTTCTGACTAGTGCAATTTGAGAAATAATTGTTGTGCGCATTTTGTTTCTATTGTACCGCCCCGTCTGCTCAACCCATGACGAAATGAAAGCACCAAAGACCGGCCAGGACCGAGGGTTTGTTTTGCATGAGAGCAAAGTTGAATAAATAGGCTGAAGGCAGCTACTAAATACAACATCGGAGATGCGAATTACTATCAATTAACGCAACTCAAAACGGTTCAAGTTCAGGGTTCAACTAGCTGCTGACCCACATAGATTCGCGTTTGACATCCGCTTGAGTTCAATCTCCAAATGCAGATCGATCCAATCTTGAGCCACGGCTCATGGCTTAAAGGCTGGCTCTCCTTAACACCCCTCTCGCGCAAACTGACGTATGACCTCCGTCTTGGGCCCAACTACATCCTGATGACGGGTCTCCCTACCCGAGCAGAGCAGGGGCTTGGATGCATAATCGGCTCTTTTGGGAAGGTGGTGCAAATGCATCAGAAGCGTTCTGTGTACTTGCTGGGATACCCGCTGGGATATCCAGCGGCAGCGATCGACTGCTTGTGATTATCGATTAGCGTGCCTGGTTCAAAGGTGGTCCCTTACTTTAACCTTATATAGGACACGTCCAAATTTGCTTTAGCTCAGACCTGCTGCCCATCATGGTATTTTGTGTGGTTGCCTCTGACCAAAACTTTCTGTCCTGTGTAGAATCGGCATGATTGTATCCTACTTCGTTGATTGTAGTAGTCCTCCATTCTCAGGTTTCTTTCTTCCGGAGTATCGCGCTTCCGAAGCAATAACGCGTTCATTGTGCGAAGATTTCGTCCAGTTAACGCTTCTGCGGGTGATAGCTGATTGGAAACATGGAGATTCGATGTCATCCGCGCACAATATCGTCTGCGTAGTTCCCACTCTACTCAATTTCAGGAAAACGCGTTTAAAAGTATCGACAAATCGTTCTACATATTTGTTGGATTGTGGATGAAACGGTAGCGAACGTACATGCACAATACCATTCTGAGCGCAGTAATCAGCAAAACAGGAAGTGAATTGTGGACCGTTGTCTGTGACTAGCATCTCTGGATATCCATGTTGACTGGAAAGCTTCCTCAGAACCTCGATCGTTGCGCCCCTGGTCACATGCTCCATGCAAAATAGCTCGGGCCATTTACTGAAGGCGTCAACAACGACAAGATACTGCTGCCCATTCACCGGACCAAAGTAGTCTGCATGCACACGCTCCCACAGTTTCGTTGTCAAAGGCCAGGAGGTTGATTCCGCTTTTCTGAGCGTTTTAATGGGAAGTGCACATCGCTGACACGGCAATCATTATCATCCTGTTAATAACCGGATAGCGTCGATGGAATTGCGGTAGAATCCTGCCGCGAAGCTCCGAGGGGACGACAACGCGTTCCCCCACAATAAGCATCCATTGACGATTGACAGTTCATCATTCCCCAGGAACAATGTATGCAGCTCAGGTGACACTTTATCGTTGGACCACGGTGTAGTGCAGTATTTGATCGCTTGTTGAAAGACTGGATCTTGGGTTAATGCATCAGGCACCATTTCGAAAGTAACCGAAAGCTTGCTGAGACTCCCCAACAGCACTTGGTTCACTTCGGACTCCAAGTAAATCGAGACTAATTTTCCAATAGTCCAGAAAGCGTGTCAGCCTGACCCATATACTTTGCGGGTATATGCTTCACTTCAAAGTGGTAACCGAGCAAAGTTGCGGCCCAACGTTGCAGCCTGTTCGCGGTGTATACGGGGATGCATGATCCTGATCCTAAAATTGCAAGCAGCGGCTTATGATCAGTAAGTTTGAACTTTCTCCCGTAAAGCATCTTGTGACATGTCTTTACTGCAAAAACTATCGCCGGGGCCTCTTGCTTTATCTGCCCATAATTTCGTTCTGCGGGAGACAGCGATCTGGTTGCATATGAAATTGCCTTTTCTGAATCATATGCGAACCTGTGGACTATGACTGCACCAATGCCATAGTTCGAGGCGTCCGCGGCCACCACAATCTACAAGATAGGGTCGTAATGCGTCAGTAAATGATCGGAACATAGACATCTTTTTACATGCTCAAATGATCTCTGACATCCTTCGGATCAGTTCCATGGCTTATCCTTTGTCAGCAATTCATTCAGCGGACCACGTAAGCGATGCATATGCGGCAGGAACGGCCTGTAATGGCTTGTGAGTCCTAGGGAGGACCTTAGTATTGCAACATCATTTGGCGGCAGTATCTTCTTGCTTGCTTCGACATTCGCTAGGTCTGGATGTCTGCCATTTCTATCGAGTACAAAACCGAGAAACGTAAATGAGTCCATACAGAAGGTACACTTCACAGGTCGAAGCCTGAATCTATATACTTCAACACGGCCAAGAACACGATCCAACTTTTCGAATAGGTCATCAGCAATGCCTCCGACAACAACGATGTCATCCATCATCGTCTGTCAGCAATGTGTGCATGCCTGGTGCGGACCTGACCCCAAACGGAAGACGGTGGCACTGATACAAGCCTCGGCGCGTATTGATGGTGAGTAAGTCTCGTGAGACTTCATGTACTTCGACCTGCAGGTATGCGTCGGAAAGATCCAATTTTGCGAAACATTTATCACGATTCAGTTGTGTAAACAAATCATCCGGAAGCGGTAAGGGGTGCAGTGCAGTATTCAGATCCGTTGAGAAATTGGCGTATATTCCAATTAGACCGTTCGGCTTCCTGACGACCATAATAGGTGCTGCCCAGGATGAGTAGCTCACCGGATGGATGTTATGGTCACCAAGGTCGCCCGGCTACTCCGACTGGCTGTCCGGGAAAACCTGCCCGCCCCCGAATGGCCGATCAAAAAGGCAAGGTCGTAGATGCAGTGTAATGACCGCCAGACACGCGATTACTACACAGCGCAGAGTACCGATATTTATTTGTTTGCTTGCAAAAATATATCCGCTGACATAAGGCATCCTGTTCCTCTATTCAATATAAGAGGAAATAACTTTCGATGGAAAAAACAGAGACAGCTTCCATCAGTTCAGTCAGACTCTGCGGAACAACAATGGTCCGGATTAAAAGTAAATAACAACGGCAAAAGTGAGGTCGAATATAAATAGAATGCGAAGAAAATGAACCTCAAGGAAAAAATGCGAAAAACTAACCGGGGTGGAGTAAAAATTAACAGCTAGATGCACAGAACAAATCAGGAGTGTCACTGACTGCGCCATGTCTAACAGAGTCTCCAAACACTGTTATGAACCATTCCTAACCCCCCGGCCTGACCAAGTTTCTTATCCAAATTCTTCATGCTCTTATGTCACGTCATCGACTAGCTTGGCGCAGCCACGGTGAATAAGGCACGCTAAGGAAGGCGGTTGACGAGCATTAGAAGGACATGACCTATTCAACGTAAGATGCAAAGCAATAACAAACACCTGAGTAAGGCAGCAGAGGGTTTCCTGCCAAAAATAAACTGGCGGATGTCAACGTTGCCTACCTCGTATTCCCATGTAAACAATACGCCGCAATCAGCGGTGATTGAACACAGTTAGCCGTTAAATGTCTCTCCCTAAGAACTGGACAGGTTTCTTATCCATACGGTAGGACCGGCCTTATCGCAGCATTATACAACCCTACCCTTTACTGACTGGATGATATCCCGCTGTCTCCATAGACGGTTGAGTCTTTGGAAAGCCACACAGGCTTTGCTGATACGCGAAGTAACCTAAGTGACATGATCACCAAACGTGACACAGCTACAAAGGTAAGTGAATCAATCCACCAATTCTAGAGACCGTGCGCTGATAGCTAAAGCCGGTGGTATATCGACCCAGTTCTGCAGCAGTACTTTGTACTTTGAAGGTGCAGAGTACATGCTGAAGCGTGCACCACTCTATCCAATAGTGTTTGCAGACAATGCGTCAGACTCAAGAATAGCTGTTGTTCGCATACTCGAGGATTGCCAGTCAGCCACCTAGCAGAACTTCCACTCCTCTAGTGTATGAAGGAACCGAGTCGCTCATGATCATTTAGACGACAAAGTTGAAGAGGAAAGGAGATAAATGACAATCCTGGCAAACCGCATTTGTCGTGAAAAACTAAGCAAACAACTTCCCGTAGACCTTTACGCGGGCTCGAGAATGCCTATAGATATTACATGATGGAAAGGAGTTTGGCCAGCACATTCTACATGGATAGGCAGTGCAACAAACTGGCGCGGTCAACAAAGCCTCATGCGGCGTTCAAGTCAAAAAACCACCATAGTCGGTGTCTCAGATCTGAGACTTGAAGAAGTATAAGTGTGTGGTCGATGCAACCACGACCAAGGTTGTCCTCTCGAGGAACAGTAAGTCATGGAAGACTGATGCTCATGCGAAGTTTAGAGGCAATGGAAATAAGGCTAACATCTCGACGATTTTCGCACAAAATACGCCGACCCTTCTTGACAATCGCCAGCCTAAAGGCACCCTACAGTGCTCAGTCGACAAGGAGTCATCTCCAGCATACAGCAAACATAGGCGAAGGTCATCGGCTCCGGGAATCTTGCTTCGTTTCAACATGGTGAGATTATGGCGAATCTCTTCCAAAGTGGGAGATATGACAGCAACTCCCCAAGTCGGCTCAGGTGATTCAGCAAGTGGAAGTGTTGCAACGGGTTAGTCGACGCGACTGAAAATGGATCAACTGCGCATCTTCTCGGCTATTGTCACACCAAATGATGACTTCCTCGGACCCGAGTTCCGGACGAGCAGGTATAGCACTCGGCTGTTTCCAATAGCACAAACTTTCTCCATCCCACAGGCATTGCAACCAAACAATGTTCTCGGTCGATTCGAAGACTGTAAAAGGTCGTTTCTGGGTGTTAGGGACACGCTGAAACTCATTAGCCATCATTACCAGTTTCCGTGCTCCGATCAAACCGAGCGATGCCTCAGAGAAGCATTCACAGCTAGGACATCTCAAACTAAATGTACAGTAGACGCCCAAAGCTTACTTTGTGACACACTTGAGACGATTCCAGGCAGCGCTTGACTTAGTAACTTCATTCATCACTGACAATTGGTGTGAAGAGGGTATCAGCAGTATGCCATTACTGCGCACTGACACACAACCACCACCAGTCGCGCGTGGGCTAAGGATACTGCGAGGGTTGCCCGGTACCCTACGC
This sequence comes from Dicrocoelium dendriticum, assembly GCA_944474145.2. Lineage (NCBI taxonomy): Eukaryota > Metazoa > Platyhelminthes > Trematoda > Plagiorchiida > Dicrocoeliidae > Dicrocoelium > Dicrocoelium dendriticum. Next base: position 85,998,034 of record OX104066.1, on the reverse strand, counting down.
AGGCTCAATCCCCCGACTCCGGATTACAAAACGGGCTTGGGATCGTTTCGATCACGGACCAACACGGTCCTTTCGACCACGAGCCGGCGATAACTGATGAGCCAGTGTCATGATATTGTTGAACTGCAGACTGCAAGTTCAAATTACAAGGTTTAAAGGTTAGGCGAATCTTTGAAGCGTGAAGATAGCCAAGCACGCTTGCATTAGAGCACGGCCGGAACCCTAGCGCGCGTTTCAAACTGACCGGCAGTCATAGACTGTAGTGTTCGAATGTTTATTGTGAGGTGCAATCGTTAGAATATGATAGAAAATAAGTAAATGGATGTCCACGAATGGATGAAAGCAATGCGACGCATAGCTTCCGCGGTTAGCATAGAAAATGAGGTAAAAGGGGCTTACCAGTGAGATAATATTTCCGATGAGAGCAATATAGCGGATGATATCCACGGTTGCAGTGGGAAAGAGTGCGTCTTTAAGAATGACACAACAGAGTAAAGAAACCACGGATAACAGCACACATCCTGAGAGAAACTTGCACTTTTAGTACGGGCTATGACTAACGCACATATTGTAATAAGAAACGTAGACCAAAATCAATCCGTGTAATCGGGATGCTTTCGCGCACATGGCAGTACCAAAGTAAAAATGGTATCGAGATGATTAGGTAGATTAACGGCAGAAGAAAGAAAGAGTGTTGAAGGCAATCCGAAATTATGGGCAGGTAGTAGTTCGAGTCTCCTTGTCCCTTAATTAATGCAGTGAGGTTAAACAGAAGGCTACCAAAAATCCATCGACGCAAAAAGTCACACGTGAGAGTTTCATGGAACAGCTGTAGTGACGCAAAGAGGATCCGTTTACAAGAACAAGTGTTGTACTAGAAGAAACGCGACGACTTCGGTAATATGCGCTCGATCCAGTATTATATACTCATACGTGTAATGCCTAAATTAGGCAGGGACATAGTTGTGAGGCTGAAATACAAAAGAAATGCTCAATAACAACGAATCAGATAGAAGCGTCCGCATAACATTCCGTGGACAGATGACTGTTGTTATCACAACTACTGAAAGATCGATTATGTAGGGTACGAAAACAAAGCAAAGAGGAAGATAGACCACGACAGACAACCTTCATTATCATCCGCAACAGCAGCACAGCTGCCAAGTGAACTGATGCTTCGATGCCGTACAACCAGAAAAACTTACGGAATGAAGAACAAGTGAAAGAAGGGGGACCATGTGCAAAAGAAGACTGCACTAAACAAGCATTCAGCGTCAAGGATCCTACACATTGTCAACAGCATACCATTAAAAACAGCTGGCTTTCAAGCAAAAATTAGCGGCATCGGCGAGACCGCTTCCCTGCTGCTTTCACTGTCCTGCATCATAACCAGCCATTACCGCGCAGATAACTCAGCATCAAACACAATTTTAAAAAGCAGTCCGACTAGGAGACGACAGTACGCACGACACCGGTGCTGACTGCGAGCTGTCCTGTGACGACTCAAGCCAAGCACAAGGTGGATCATGTGGATGCCAGCCTGAAAGAAGAGACGAACGGACGGACAGTACAGTTTCGTTGTTAGTGACTTCATTTCCTGCTGAAAAGATCACAATAACAATAACACAAACAACAACAGTACATCAGATATTTGAACTGATGCTTCGCTGCCATACAACCATGATGACCTATGAAACAAAGAATAATAAGAGAGATAGAAGGGGGACTTACCTGAAAACTTTTATGCCCTAAGCAAACATTCAGGGTCAAGGCGCCTACACCTTGTGTTAACAAGATACCGTCACAATCAGCTGGCTATCGTGCATAGATAAGGCGGCATCGGCGAGACAGCTTCCTTGCGGCTTTCACTGCCCCGCGTCATAATCAGCCATTACCCCGCAGATAACCGAGAACCAAACACACTTTAAACAGACAATCCGACTAGGAGACGACAGCAGACGCGCCACTGGTGCCGTTTGCGAGCCATGTCCTGTAAAGTCTCGAGCCAAGCACAAAGCGAATCAAGTGGACTCTAGCCCGTAAGGTGAAAAGGACCAACGGCATTCAGTTTGGTCGTCAGTGAGTTCATCTCCCGCTGCCAAGTCAACTTCTGCTTATCTGGAGCTTTGCGCCATTCTGCAACTGGCAGACTAAAAAAGCCCTTCTAGGTAAGCGGTGACAAGGCACACGTAGCACGTGCCGGAGCCAACGCAACTTATTCAATGCTATCTGTTGCTCTAAGGAGCTAGCATGATTATCATTACCTAGTACTCGCCTACGTACATCATCGTTGCGGACACGCTGGCGCCATCCGACACCAGCAATGCTTCGCAGACAATGATGACCAAAAACTTGAAGGTGCCTCAAATCTTTAGACCGAAGGGGCCAAGTCTCACTACCATAAAGCAGAACGGCCCTCACCGTAGACTCTGACGCAGCCTGTAGTGTTCGAGTAGGATGTTCCCATAATTCGTGTGAACACCTTTCCGCGCAAGTAATTCGTACAGAATCAATCGATGGACTGAATCGAACGCACTCTTGAAATCAAAGAACACAGCTATTGTCGGTCTGCGGTATGCGTGGCGCTGCTCTAGCACCTGCCGCAAAGTGAATATAAGGTCTATACAGCCACGTCCTGGGCGAAAACCTGCCTACTCTTCCCTAATCTGAGATTCCCGCTCCACAGTGAGGCGACGTATGAGAATCAAGGCCAATAATTTTGTCATAACTGGCGTTAGGCTAATGTCACTGTGGTTAGAACAGTCTGTGAGAATGTCCTTCTTGTTCATTGCCACTATAATCGATTCTAACAAATTAGAAGGGAAACTTCCTTTCAGATACATTCGAAAAGGGAGGTCAGTGCTTTGCAGAGGATCTGACTTCCATCAATAAATAGTAGAGGTGAGATGGAATCCAGCCCAGTGTCACGAAAACGATTGGATGCTGTGATCGTGTTTCAGACCTCGTCCTTTGACGGAGGCTCTAAACTAACCGTCCATGGCTCGCCCTGCATCAGCTGAGTAGGAAGAGGTCCGAAGCAGGGGGCCAGCTGAACTGATCTTGAAAGTGTTCCGCCCAACGAGCCATACGGCGCTCCTTATTGTGTAACAGTGCACCCGCGCTGTCTTTGATCGTCTCACTGACGCCTGCTTTTCTGGGACCAGTGGTGCGGATCAGCTGGAAGAGCTTGCGGTAATTGCCTACTGCTCTTGATTCCTCCATTTCTTTAGCCCGAGTGGTCCACCAGGTTTCCTTGTCAGCACACAGGCTCCGCTTTAGTTCGCGTCTAATAGCCCGTCTGGTCACATTGTGCTCAGAGCCAACCGGAAAATTTCTTCCGGATTCCAACAGGTTCACCGACCTCTCGGATATCCAGTGACTGGTGCGGTGACGATTAATAGCGCCACAAGCAGATGCTCCTTCATCCTGCATGGTGGCCGAGATCCTATTCCACTGAAGCTCAATGTCATTAGGACAAGAGAGCGAAAGTTCGGCAAGCAGTGTGTCTTGATAGGCTTGCCTGACCGAGGACTGAGACGATTTCTCCGTTGCCAATCGTAGGGGAAGCTTGGTGCGTCTCCCGGTAAAGTTCATGGAGAAACGACAGCGTACTAAGGCATGATCAGTCGACGCAGATATTCTAGTACGAGCGGCAGTCCTGCATGGAACCATGCCACCTGTAACTTATGGCTATGTGGTCAATTTGGGACCATCGCTGACAAGCTACAGGACGCCAAGTGGTACTTCGGTGCCCACTGCGTCTAAAAGCAGTGTTACTAAGAAACAACTGGTACTCCGCCCACAGTTGCAGCAGACGATCGCCGTTGTCAGTCCGTTCGGGGTTAAGCCCATAATTACCACCCAACTGAGCTTCTAAAGAGCTCAGACGCCCTTAATTGTGCGTTCATATCACCTGCAAGTACTATAATATCTGAATTAGTAGCACTGTGCAGTAGCGCGTTCAGTTCGTCATAGAATGTGTCCTTGACAGCATTTGAACTGCAGCTAGTGGGAGCATAACCGAAAATCATAAACAAACAGCGTTTTGTACTGTTTCGTGAATCAACCTTAGCGGATGTCGTCAAAGGGGTTGCACATAAACGGCTGTTCACCGGAATCCAATCGACCAACGATGGCTCAGCTTTGGAGCTTAGAATGATACCTACACCAGCTTGACCCGTGAGTGCCGCATCTGCGTCTCCGGATGCGTGTAACCAATAACGAGAGGATAAGCCGGGTGCAGTTAATTCAATAACCCCGTTAGGGTCACTGATCCTAGTTTCGGACACCCAACACACATCAATATCCAGTGTGTCCAACTTTTATGCCATCATCGAGTGATTTCGTCAAGGAAACACAGCACGTTGGCACAATATGATTTCTTCTTGACTAAGCTATGCTGTTCTGCTCCGATCAAGTTATTAGCAGCAAGATTTTTAGATTCGATTCCTAATGAGCTTCCCTAGACACTAGAGAATAACGTTAGTCAGACTAACAGGCATACGTCGCATTACTTCGCAAATATTAATGTTTGCACATGTCACTGCCCAGCTTCCTGCCCACATCGCAACTGACCGTATAAGTTTGCTCGAAAAGATTCCGGCTGACGTACCTTACGATAAGCCGTTCGAAAGCGCACCACGGCTTTCGACGAAGCTAGACTTCGAAAGTTAGTCTCCGGTGTTGAACTAGGCGATCGCACGCCGTCACAACTCCGCAGGCACTTCCGTACATTGGTCGGTTCCTCTAAGAACGACGAAACAATTTTGCGACATCCGTGGACGAAATGTCTTCCAGCGAAGACACCGAGAAAAGCTGTATTCGCAGCTTATTTGTCTTTCAACAAGCTGGCCGAGACGACTGACAAGGTTCATGAGCGCTTTCATATTCATATTCAGATGGACTGGAACGATAGGAAAATCCCTTAAGTGTTCCTTCTTGAGCAAATCATTGAGCCAGGAAATGATAAGGTGCTAGTTCTTGATAGATCTAAAACGAAACACCCGAAACACACCTCGGTCAACAAATTACTGCCAAAGTTCCCTGCACTAGCAGTCCCCGCTGTGTAGGTCACGTGAAGTAAGAAAGAGGTAGAAAGTAAAGGGAAATGAAAGTCATTAAAATGAAGGATAACACCAAGGAGTGAAGAGAATGACAGAATAAGGAAGATGGATATGGTCAGGAGAAGGGAAAGGTTTTGTGTTGCCACCCAAGAGCGTCTAACTGACGCTCGAAACCCTCAACCGTAGGTTCACTGACTACACTTTCTGGAAGCAAGTTCTAGCGCTCGATAACTCTACGCGATAACCGAGTTTCCGCCCTGATTCGGTCAGAACGCGGCTCGTGTAGCTTCATGGGATGACCGCGAAGACAAGGCAACCTAGCCGGAATAAATAGCCAACTCAAGTGAGGTCCAACCTTCCCTGTTAAAACGCGGTAAGTAAGGATTAGGTTTTCTCGAAGCCGTCGGTAGTGCATTGAATACATACCCAAGCTAAGTAGATGCTAGGGGTACGATTGCCCCCGTAACCCCTAGACCAATTTAGTACCTACTCCCGAAACCCTCTCCAGCTCCATTTTGTCCCGAACAAGGCAGGGCGGGCAAGCCTGGACGCAGTATTCCAGATGGGGCCAGACGAAAGCTGAGAACAGCTTCACAAATATGTCGGCAGTTAAGACCCCGAAAAAACGGCGTATTAACCACAACATTCTGAAACCCCTACTTGCGGCCTCTTTCCAGTTGTCACCGGAATGCAAAGACGAGGAACGAACGACACCTAGGACTACTTGGTTGGAAACAAGGGGGAGTTCGACCCCACCGAGGACGTAGCTCGAAGGGGGAAAGTTGCTCCTATACGAAGGACGGAACACTTAGCCTGATTTATGGGCAGTAGCAACAAAGTAGACCAGTCCCAGAGTCTGTCCAGGACATGCTGTATGGCCTCAGAACCCCCCGGAACATTTACAACGTTCCATAGCTTAAGGTCATCAGCAAACAATAGGGATGATACTTTAAGCTCTCCAGGGAGATCGTTTACGTAGATGGAGTACAGCCTCGGTACAAGGACCGAGCCCTGTGGGACACCACTAAGGACCGCTTGCCTAAAGGATAAGCCGCGACCCACACGTACACACTGCTCTCTTCCCTGCAAGAACGCAGATACCCAGTGAAGGGCGCGGCCAGATACGCCGTAGGAGTTAAGCTTTTGTGATAGCCCCAAAAACTTTCGAGAAGTTTACAAAAAGCACATCCACTACGTGGCCATTGTTCATTGCTTCACGAGCAACCAACAAATTCGTCAAACACGAAAACCCCTTCCGGAATCCATGTTGTGCACTACTGAGCAGATTAAATCTATTCAGATGACCCTCCAACGAATCTGTCACCAGCTTTTCAAGCAGTTTAACCACGACGCTAGTCAGACTGACTGGCCTATAATTGACTGACAGATTCCTGTCACCATTTTTAAAGATAAGACAGGTGACAGCCTCTTTCCGTTCAGAAGGTAATGTACAGCTGTCAAGTGACTTCTGAGACACCATCGTCAGCGGTCCACTTAGTTCCACCGCCAACTCATGCAGAAACTTCGGGTGAATTGAATCAGGTCCAGCTGCTTTGGAAGTGTTCAGTTTTTGCAGCAGTTTAAGGACTTGCACTTCCACCCCAGTAAACCTAAATAAATAAAAACCCTCAGGTACTCTGGGGACAAGCTCAACGCTAGTCAACGCGGCCTCACGTACAAAAACTCCTCTATACTGCTTCCCAGGTTCACCAGCCTTAGCTGAGTTCGCATACGCACCAGTTCCATCGGCCCGCATCAAAGTTGGGATTACCGAAGTTGAACCACAGCGTCTCTTAGCATAATCGAAGAACCTCTTCGGATTTTAAGAAACTCCATCAGCCAATTCCTTTCCGTACAACAGCCGAGCTTTCCTTAAGTTTTGTTTACACTTACTTCTAGCCTCGCGGTATCTATCATAGGTGCTAGTTGATGGAGCCGCACGGTAGGTCCTCCAGCACCTAGAACGCTTCTGGAGTAGGTACTTGCCAGTGGTATCTATCCACGGCGGCCGCGCTCGTGTCTCCTTTCTCCCAGCAAACGGGATGTAGGGAGTAGACATTTTCGAGAGATGGGATTTAAATTTATCCCAGGCCGCCTGAACCGTATCAACCACCGAAATTTCGCAACGCATCCCAGCAGCCTTGATACACATTGTCTGATAGTTAGCACGCCATATGTTTGGAACTGGCTCAGCAACGCACTGGTGACTCCTGATCACAGTACACCTGAACGATAAACAAACATGATCACTAGCACCTAAGGAACAGCTGTAAGTGATGTCACCTACGAAATCCAGTGACTTGGCAAACACTAGATCCAAAATAGACGGGAGTTGGGCGTCCATGTACCTAGTGGAGAGGTCCACGAACTGATGCAACTGTAGTGACCTGGAGATTCCCCTGTTTGGCTGCCGCATGCTGCGTAAAATATTACAAAATCACAAAATTATATTTTCTCGATGTACATAGCAAAATAGCCGCTCGCCTGTTTGAACGTTGCTCGCGTTTGTTTGAGTCAACATAGCATCCGCCTTCGAACGGCGCGACGCTCCTCGGCTCCGCGGCCATCTTTGCTCTCCGCGCACGCGACCACACCTTTCCCTAGCTAGCTATCTTTCGGTGCCTTATTTTTAGCACTAGATAGCCTTTCGCCCACTTAATAAATTATTCCTAGCGTTACTTTTGGTGTTCTCCACTCATCGGAGGTTGGCCTTATTTTCGCGTATTGGTTTTAAAGCGTACCGATCTCGCTTCGCGCTTTATTGGTGACCCCGAATTTTGGTCATTATCCGGTGGCTTTTCGCTAACCTTTCTTTTCAGATTTGGCCACAGTTTTTCGCTAACCCGTCTGATTTTCACTTTTCATTTTCCGATTTAATCTTGCTGGCTCGCTATTTTGCTCGCTATGGAAACTGATCGCGCAGATTCTGACGTTCAGATCGGCACAGTTACGCTTCCTATCGCACCTTTTCGCGAGACTAATCCTAAGTCTTGGTTTGGTCAGCTAGAGTCGCAATTTTCTTTGCGTGGTATTAGGTCCGAAAAGACCAAGTTCCACCTTGTCGTTTCCGCGCTTCCGCTAAATGTCATCGATGACATTGATGACATTCTAGATCGTCCTGACGACCAAAAGACTTACGATGCAGTCAAGACAGCTGTTCTGAGAAGAACAGGCTTATCCGATCGACAACGAGTTACGAAACTCTTGAACGAAACCGATCTTGGCGATCTTAAGCCGTCTCAGCTGCTTCGAAAGATGCAGAGCCTAACTAAACCCACTTCGATAGATGATTCTTTTCTTCGAGAAATGTGGTTGCAACGACTTCCGCGCGAGATGCTACACATCCTCTGCGCTAGTGAGGATGCACCTTTGTCCAAACTGGCCGATACAGCCGACCGAATTTGGGAGTCGTACGGCCAGGTTTCGCAGGTCCAGAGAAAACCAGACAACGATATCGCCACGCTTAAATCCCAGATGGCAACACTGACTCGACAATTCGCAGACTTTCGGCCTCCAGACATAACCGCTGTAAATGCTCTAGAAGCCGTTCGCGTTCACGTTCGAAGTCTCCTTACGCGATCACCGAATAGAAACGGTTACTGCTGGTACCACGAACGCTTCGGCCAGCAAGTTAAATCATGTCGCCCGCCCTGTTCCTTCAAACGACAGCAGCAGGGAAACGGGCAGACCAGCACGTGGGGGCGACGGACGTAGCTGGTCAACGCAGTCGCCTTTTCTTCGTCACCGATCGTAGAACCGGAGTTCGCTATCTCGTCGATACTGGCGCAGAAGTCAGCGTTCTCCCGCGTGCTCCAAATGACCCGACCGAAAAGGTGACTAGCTCATTGCGCGCAGCTAACGGCACCATCATCCGCGTATATGGTCAACGCTCGCGCACGCTAAATCTCAGCCTCCGACGCGCTTTCAAATGGATATTCCTTGTTGCGGATGTTCAAACGCCTATCCTTGGTCTCGACTTCCTACGTCATTACGACCTACTCGTCGACGTTAAGCGACACCGTCTAGTCGACCGTCTTACGAATCTCGCAGTCATTGGGACTTTGACCGACACCGCGTCAATCAGTCCCGTGTACGCGACTCAACTTGCTTCACCCGTCGGGCAAACGCTGCTCGATAGTTTTCCGCAGGTCTTCCGTCCTGTCGTCCCGTTGCCTTCCGCAACCGACGCCGCGACACATCATATCGTTACGAAAGGTCCGCCTGTGTTCGCAAAAGCCAGGCGCATGACCCCCGACAAGCTCAAAATTGCACGCTCCGAATTCGAGCACATGCTAGACCTAGGCATTATTCGCCCGTCTAAGAGCCCGTGGGCGTCGCCTCTACACATGGTGCCTAAAAAGTCAGGAGACTGGCGTCCATGTGGCGACTATCGCGCTCTTAATAACGCTACCGTCCCCGACCGCTATCCCATTCCGCACATTCAGGACATCACGGCTAGCCTACGTGGCGCCCGTGTGTTCTCGAAGAGCGATCTGGTTCGCGCTTACCACCAGATCCCTGTAGCCGAGAATGACATTCCGAAAACCGCAGTCATCACGCCTTTCGGACTTTTTGAATTCTTGCGAATGCCCTTCGGTCTTCGTAACGCAGCTCAAACTTTTCAACGCTTCATAGACTCTGTCACCAGAGGTCTCGACTTTGTTTATCCTTACATAGACGACATCTTAGTAGCTAGTTCTTCCGAAGAACAGCACGCGAAGCACCTCAAAATGCTTTTCGAGAGGTTAGCTTCTAATAGCATTACGGTCAACGCTGACAAATGCATCTTTCAGCAACCATCTATCGAATTTCTTGGTCATCGAATTGACCGGCATGGCATACGGCCGCTCGAAGACCGAGTCAGTGCTATTAAGGAATTTCCCGTTCCGACTACTTTGGCCGCCATCCGCCGTTTTAGCGGGATGATTAACTACTACCGTCGATTTCTGCCACGTTGTGCCGACTTGCTCAGTCCATTGACCGACTTACTTCGTTGACGCAAGAACGGCAATGTCGAATTGACGCCCGCTGCAACCGAAGCCTTCAAAGCCTGCAAAGAGGCCTTGGCCGAAGCCGTCAGGCTTCACCATTTCGACCCAAAGGCTCCACTCAGCGTTGCAGTCGATGCATCGGACACCGCCATTGGCGCCGTCCTGCAGCAATTCACTGAGGGATGCTGGAAGCCACTCGCTTTCTACTCCCGACGCTTACAACCGGCAGAAGCCAAGTACAGCACGTTCAGCCGCGAACTGCTGGCTGTTTATTCTACCGTTCGACATTTCAGGCACGTCTTAGAAGGTAATTCGTTCGTTATCTTCACCGATCATAAGCCGCTTATTTACGCCTTTCGAAATCAATCAGCTCGACACTCACCACGTGAGGTTCGTCAGCTGGATTTCGTGGCTCAATTTTCTACTGACCTCCGACACGTTTCTGCTCAGAATAACGTCGTTGCTGACGCCCTTTCGCGCGTCTCCGCAATCCACACCGCTGGCCAGGCAATCGACTTATCTGCCATGGCTACCGCGCAACTAAACGAGACCGACTGTCAGAACGTGAAATAAGATTCTTTGCTACGAATCACACCGCATCCACTGCCGTCATCTGATGACACAATCTTGTGCGATACTTCTACTGGACGACCTCGACCCGTCGTTCTAGAAACCTTTCGACGTCTAGTTTTCGACACACTTCATAACATCGCTCATCCAGGCATCCGAGCCACGATCAAGCTCATATCCGAGAGATACGTTTGGCCCGGAATGCAACGCGATCTTAAGCGCTGGGCACGCGGTTGTCTAACGTGTCAGCAGGCCAAGATTCAGCGGCACGTATCCGCTCCGCTTGGTCGTTTTCCGCAAGTCTCAGCTCGCTTTGCCCATGTCCATCTCGACATAGTTGGACCCTTGGCACCATCCAGAGGAATGGTCTACATTGTGCCCATGATCGACCGATACACCCGTTGGCCCGAGGCCGTACCTATACCCGACGTATCCGCGGACACCGTAACGCGCGCTTTCGTTGAGCGCTGGGTCGCTTCACATGGCTGTCCAGCCACAGTGACTACCGACCGCGGTCCACAGTTCGAATCCTCGACCTTCAACGATCTTCTCAAAGTCCTCGGATGTCAACGCATCCGGACTACCGCCTATCACCCGCAATCCAACGGCATGGTGGAACGTTTCCACCGACAGCTGAAGGCCTCACTTAGTGCCGCTAATGCACTAAGCTGGACCGAAGCACTGCCCATGATACTACTTGGTATCCGCTCAGCTCTTAAAGCTGATTTGCACACGTCCAGCGCCGAATTGGTATATGGACAACCTCTTCGACTACCTGGGGACTTCTTTTCTGAAAACCCTAGAACACCTGGCTACGACGCGAATTACGCTCGGCAGTTAGCCACGAGCATGCGCCATATTAAAGTAACCGACGTGCGAGAACAACGACGTAAATCGTTCTTTCCACAAGATCTACTGCATTGCGCTTACGTTTTCCTTCGAGTCGATGGTCTACGCAGACCACTCGAACGACCCTACGAAGGTCCATTTAAGGTTCTTAAACGTAAGGACCGCGTATTCGTTATCGACCGCCACGGTAAACGTGAAACCGTCTCTATCGACCGTCTCAAGGTTGCCCATGTGGAACCTGAGATCGACGATGACTCCTGTCCACCTTCGGACGAGTCAACGCAGCCCATGATCGACGATACGCCTACTTCCGATGCTACGAAGCATTCTCCGACCAACCCTTCCGACTCACTTCCTTCCGATACTATCGAGCCGAAAGCTTCCTCATCCGACAAAACTGCTGGATCGACAACGCCTCCGACCGAACGTCCGAAATCGACTAGGTCAGGTAGGCGGGTTCATTGGCCAGCGCGATTAAAAGATTAGTCTTTTTTCATTCTTCTTTCCCGCTTCCTTTTTGCTTGTGGCCTAACCCGCCCAACAAAAACGTTTTGAAAACCAAAAAAGTTTGCAAATCGTTTTGAAAACCCCAAAAACCGCAAAGACGTTTTGAAAACCTTAAAAAGGAGAAAATCGTTTTGAAAACACAAAATGGTTCTCGCTTTATTCGCTTATCGCACTCGGTAAGTGCTATCGCCTTTTGTTAGCTCTGTCGCTCGCACCTGTTTGACACCGCGTTTCCGCTTCTTTTTCATATCCCCGACACGCGGACGTTCAACGACAATCGAACGTTACGTTTTCGGACACCACGTGCTCAAACATCATGTGCTGTGACACTACGCACTCGAACGCTACGAACATTTCCCCCTATTTTGTGTTTTTGGCACCTGTAGGGAGGACACGGGTGGGAGCCCCCCTAGCGTCCGATCGCATTGGTTCTCCCCCAGCAGCTGCATCAGGTTTCACCGCCTGGTCTTGCAGAAGGCTGGCCGGCGACGGACAGTCCTCACGTAGATCGAAGGGTCACCTACGGTTCCCTTCTAAGAGGGGGCTGTGTAGTGACCTGGAGATTCCCCTGTTTGGCTGCCGCATGCTGCGTAAAATATTACAAAATCACAAAATTATATTTTCTCGATGTACATAGCAAAATAGCCGCTCGCCTGTTTGAACGTTGCTCGCGTTTGTTTGAGTCAACATAGCATCCGCCTTCGAACGGCGCGACGCTCCTCGGCTCCGCGGCCATCTTTGCTCTCCGCGCACGCGACCACACCTTTCCCTAGCTAGCTATCTTTCGGTGCCTTATTTTTAGCACTAGATAGCCTTTCGCCCACTTAATAAATTTTTCCTGGCGTTACTTTTGGTGTTCTCCACTCATCGGAGGTTGGCCTTATTTTCGCGTATTGGTTTTAAAGCGTACCGATCTCGCTTCGCGCTTTACAACGGTACTTGTAGCGTAAGCTCAAGTAGATCTGCCCTGAAAGTACCTTCCGCCGAGTTGCAAGAAAGATTTGGCCAGCAAACTTTTGGTAGATTAAAATCCCCCAGTATTAAACACCTGTTTGCGGATTGGGAGCGAATAAAGTCAAGCACCTCTTTGGACGCACTCCCAGGGCTTCTATACACACGCACACACAGATATATATATATATATATATATATATATATATATATATATATAAATATACACTGGATATGGGGTATGTGGTTAGAGCTGTGGGTGGTGCAGCGCAAACCATCCATGGTCCCTCTGTAGGCGCAGGCGTCCTGTGGCTTGCCACAGTGACAAGCAAATCCGAAACCGGATGCCGCCAACCATATATATATATGTGTGTGTATAGAAGCCCTGGGAGTGCGTCCAAAGAGGTGCTTGACTTTAATACTGGGGGATTTTAATCTACCAAATTTTTGCTGGCCAGATCTTTCTTGCAACTCGGCGGAAGGTACTTTCAGGGCAGATCTACTTGAGCTTACGCTACAAGTACCGTTGCATCAGTTCGTGGACCTCTCCACTAGGTACATGGACGCCCAACTCCCGTCTATTTTGGATCTAGTGTTTGCCAAGTCACTGGATTTCGTAGGTGACATCACTTACAGCTGTTCCTTAGGTGCTAGTGATCATGTTTGTTTATCGTTCAGGTGTACTGTGATCAGGAGTCACCAGTGCGTTGCTGAGCCAGTTCCAAACATATGGCGTGCTAACTATCAGACAATGTGTATCAAGGCTGCTGGGATGCGTTGCGAAATTTCGGTGGTTGATACGGTTCAGGCGGCCTGGGATAAATTTAAATCCCATCTCTCGAAAATGTCTACTCCCTACATCCCGTTTGCTGGGAGAAAGGAGACACGAGCGCGGCCGCCGTGGATAGATACCACTGGCAAGTACCTACTCCAGAAGCGTTCTAGGTGCTGGAGGACCTACCGTGCGGCTCCATCAACTAGCACCTATGATAGATACCGCGAGGCTAGAAGTAAGTGTAAACAAAACTTAAGGAAAGCTCGGCTGTTGTACGGAAAGGAATTGGCTGATGGAGTTTCTTAAAATCCGAAGAGGTTCTTCGATTATGCTAAGAGACGCTGTGGTTCAACTTCGGTAATCCCAACTTTGATGCGGGCCGATGGAACTGGTGCGTATGCGAACTCAGCTAAGGCTGGTGAACCTGGGAAGCAGTATAGAGGAGTTTTTGTACGTGAGGCCGCGTTGACTAGCGTTGAGCTTGTCCCCAGAGTACCTGAGGGTTTTTATTTATTTGAGTATATATATATATATAGTATTGTGAAGCGGCACGTGGGGAAACCAAAGTTACGTTACCAGGACATGATTAAAGTGAGCCTCACACGTCTAGTGGGCCATGAGCTGCGCCATTTGGGGCCACTACAGAAGCGACGACGGGTCCTGCAGTGAATTACGCGATCCGGCACAGCGTTTGTAGGCACGCTGAATTCGGGTTACTAACCGCATGCTTGCATGCTAAGTCTCTTTATTTCAGGTGGTGGGTTTACAGTTTTTACCTTAATGCTTTTCTTTCTCATATAAAATCTCCCTGTACTCTATTCCATTAACTTGCACACATCGCCTAAGCCAATTGTATTCGATTTCCGTAGCATATTTGTGTTCGTGGCATTCCGTGAACTATATTTCCCGACCTCGTGCACTTAGCTAGGATTTATTTGTAAACAACTTATTACATATGCTATTTACGTAAGGTTTATATCACCGTTTCCTTATGCATTAATCGAGCTTTTCTCTTTTTCTTTCTTTCTCTCTCTCTCTCTCAAATTTTTGGCTGTTGTTTGATATCCCCGGTGTGGATGCGCTTGATGTGCATGTTGACAAGGTGCCTACCTGTCTATTACCCACTACCTCGTCCATACTGGCTCCAGGAGACAGTTGGTCGTTGCTGGAGGGGACGGGGTGCACGGTCCTTGTGGCCGTGTTATGATCAAAGAGTGGTTCCATGCAGTCAATGTGGAGCGGACTACGGTCCAGCCACCGCCTTGTGTGCGCTTGATTCCCAAATACACTGTGCTTGTGTTTGTCTGTGAAGGAGTGTGGGCCGGCTCCGTTGATGATACGTGGTTCCCATCCGCATGCCTCCCGGTCTTATTCCTTCGGGTTTACACTGGATATGGGGTATGTGGTTGGAGCTGTGGGTGGTGCAGCGCAAGGCATCCATGGTCCCTCTGTTGGCGCAGGCGTCCTGGGGCTTGCCACAGTGACAGGCAAGTCCGAAACCGGATGCCGTCGACGATATATACATTCACAGTCTGTTAACAGACATTGTGCCATCAGAACCACGGCAGAAGAAATAAAGTGAAGATGGGAACACTAATGCGATAAAAAATGGGAAACGATTTTTTTGGTTTTACACACGCCATTTTGTATTTTTGTTTTCTTTTGTGAGTTTTTGTGTGCATCAAAGGGATGGTGAAATTGCGGAACAACATTGCCGCCACTGATGTCTGTTGCGCGCCATGACATCCAATGTTTCCAACAACTGCAATTCAGCATCTCGTGGTCCCCAACCTGGCAGGCGGACTGGTCCGACTGCCGCCAAACTTTAGGTCGCCTTCTTCATATTGCTTCTCCACGTCATCTGCTCTCCACCGGGGCACTTTTCCAATCGCTTCCTGGGAGTGCAAATAGCACTCGACGTGGAAGGCGATGGGCTGACATGCGTAGACATGCCCGAGCCAGCGCATGCGATGTCGGAGAATAACGTCCTGAAGACTGGCACTATTCGCCCCAAGCACGCGGTCTCTCACCTCTGCGTTGCTTAAGTGGTGTTGCCACCACACTCTAGCAATCCTTCGTCGCAAAGAGACTGGACCTTAACGTGGTGCGACGGTTTGCGTACCTCATTGACCCATTGAGCTATACTGGGTGATGCCTCCGAGCATCTTGAGAGCTACTCCTACCAGGTTGGTCAATGGTGAGAGGTCAGACAAACTCAGTCTCCTGGTCCTCCAGGTTGGGGGTTTGAAATGGGATGAGGCCCATTTCTGTAAAACTAAATAACTGCCACCCCGCTGCCTTGCGGACAGGCTTTTGAGTCAAAGGATTTGGATGGGGACACTTATCGTTCTCCTGTCTAGGTCTGGGCACCCTGGCAGTATCCCAGCCCAAATACAACCATGACATTTTCTTCAAACATAAACTTCATCCTGCATCGGCCGTCGCGCACATCATCAAGGGTCGCCTTATCTGCTGCATACAGGAAGGCGGATGAGCGAAAGCATGCTACTGCTGGCGCCTCCCTTCTTTCTTTTCCATCTTTTTCTCTTACTCCCATCCCGGCCCCCATCACTAACCTCCCTTCTATAATTCCCAGCTTAATCGACAGCAACCGAAGTGCTACTGGAGTAGAACCATCTGCAGCCACTATCCCGCAGCACCTATCGGACGCCTATCGGCAAATGTTCCTTATAAGGCCACGCTGTCCCGTTTCCATGGCGACATTCAACGTCCGCACTCTAAGACAAACAGGTCAGCAGGCTGCACTCGCACGCACCTTGGACACACTGGGTGTTGATGTGTGTTGGGTGTCCGAAACTAGGATTAATGACCCTAACGGGGTTATTGAATTGACTGCACCCGGCTTATCCTCTCGTTACTGGTTGCACGCATCCGAAGACGCCGATGCGGCACTCACGGGTCAAGCTGGTGTAGGTATCATTCTCAGCTCCAAGGCTGAGTCATCGTTGGTTGATTGGATTCCGGTGAACAGCCGTTTATCTGCAGCCCGTTTGACAACCTCAGCTAAGGTGAATTCGCGAAGTAAAACAAAACGCTGTTTGTTTGTGATTTCTCCTTATGCTCCCACGGACTGCAGTTCTAATACAGTCAAGGACACTTTCTATCACGAACTGAACACGCTGCTACGCAGTGCTACTAGTTCAGATATTATAGTACTTGCAGGGGATATGAACGCACAAGTAGGGCGTCTGAGCTCTTTAGAAGCTCAGCTGGGTGGTAAGTATGGACTTAACGCCGAACGGACTGACAACGGCGAGCGTCTGCTGCAACTGTGTGCGGAGCACCAGTTGTTTCTAACTAGCACTGCTTTTAGACACAGTGGGCGCCGAAGTGCCACTTGGCGACCACCTGTAGCTGGTCAGCGATGGACCCAAATTGACCACATAGCCATAAGTTACAGGTGGCGCGGTTCCATTCTGGATTGCTGCTCGTACTGGAGTACCTGTGTCGACTCTGACCATGCCTTGGTGCGCTGTCGTTTCTCCATGAAGTTTACCGGAAGGCGCACAAAGCGTCTCCCCCGATTGGCAACGGAGAAATTGTCTCAGCCCTCTGTCAGGCAAGCCTATCGAGAAGCACTGAATAACGAACTCTCGCTGTCATGTCCTAATGATACTGAACTTCAGTGGAATAGGATCTCGGCCACTATGCACGACGCAGGAGCATCTGCTTGTGGCACTATCAGTCGTCATCGCACCAGTCACTGGATATCCGAGAGGTCCGTGAACCTTTTGGAAGCTAGAAGGCACCTCCCGGATGGTTCTGAACACAATGTGACCAGACGGGCTATTAGGCGTGAGCTAAAGCGGAGCCTACGTGCTGACAAGGAAGCCTGGTGGACCAGTCGGGCTCAGGAAATGGAGGAAGCAGGAGCAGTACGCAATTACCGGAAGCTCTTCCAGCTAATACGCACCACTGGTCCGAGGAAACCAGGCTTCAGTGAGACAATCAGGGATAGCGCGGGTGCGCTGATACACAATAAGGAGCGCCGTATGGCTCGTTGGGCTGAGCACTTTGAAGATCAGTTCAGCTGGCCCTCTGCTTCGGACCTCTTCCTACTCAGCTGATGCAGGACCAGCCATGGACGGTTACTTTAGAGCCTCCGTCGGAGGCCGAGGTCCGAAATGCGATTAGAGCCCTCAATCGTTTTCGTGCGCTGGCCCGGATTCCCTACCACCTGCACTATTTAAGGATGGAGGTGAGGTCCTCTGCAAAGCACTGACCTCCCTATTCGAACATATCTGGAACGAAGAGTGTGCCAGCTAATTGGAGCGAATCGATTATAGTGGAAATATACAAGAACGGCGGTCGCACAGATTGTGCGAACCACAGGGGTATTAGCCTAACGCCAGTTGTGACAAAATTGCTGGCCTCGATTATCGTTCGTCGCCTCACTGCAGAACGGGAAGCTCGGATTAGAGAACAGCAGGCCGGTTTTCGCCCAGGACGTGGCCGGATAGACCATATATTTACTTTGCGGCAGGTGCTAGAGCAGCGCCACGCGTACCGCAGACCGACAATAGCTGTGTTCCTCGATTTCAAGAGTGCGTTCGATTCAGTCGATCGATCGATTCTGTTCGAAATACTTGTGCGGAAAGGTGCTCCCACGAAATATGCGAACATCCTTCGTGCTATATACTCGAACACTAGAGGCCGCGTCAGGGTCTATGGTGCCCTATCGGATAGCTATTCGACTACAAGTGGCGTTCGACAGGGTTGCACGATTTCCCCGTTTTTGTTCACTTTCGTCGTGGATCCTATCATGTAGTGTTCCCTTGCGGAATCTCACAATGTAGGTGTTGAAGTGCTGCCTGGTGAACGGTGAGTAGATCTAGATAATGCGGACGATATCGTCTTGCTTTTTGACGATGTTGAGGCGGCACAATCAACCCTGAATAGCCACTCCAGAGTGGTCCCATTATTTGGTATGCACTTCGCACCTCCAAAGTGCAAAGTGTTGCTGCAGGACCACCAGCCACTCGATGACCCCTTGACGCTTGCTAACGAGGAACTCGAGGTGGTTGATCAATTCACTTATCTTGGCAGCTGCATCAGCAATGATGGGCGCATAGAAACTGACGGTCAGCTCACGCATTGCAAAGGCCAGAGCTGCCTTCTTGAACCTGCGTCATCTTTGGCCAGAGAAGGGAGTTTCCCTCCGTCTGAAAGGCCGTGTATACAAGGCCACAGTGAGGGCCGTTCTGCTCTATGGTAGTGAAACTTGGCCCCTTTGGTCTGAAGATCTGAGGCGCCTTCAAGTCTTTGATCATCGTTGTTTGCGAAGCATTGCTGGTGTCGGATGGCACCAGCGTGTCCGCAACGATGATGTGCATAGGCGAGTACTAGGTGGTGATGACCATGTTAGCACCCTAGAACAACAGATAGCACTAAGTTGCGTTGGCTCGGGCACGTGATACGCATGCCTGGTCACCGCTTACCTAGGAGGGCCTTGTTCAGTCTACCAGGTGTTGGACGGCGCAAGGCTCGAGGTGGACAGAAGTTGACTTGGCAGCGGGAAATGAAGTCACTGACGACCAAAGTGGGTGCCGTTGGTCCGTCTCGCCTTCCGGGTTGGAGTCCACGTGACTCACCTTGTGCTTGGCTCGAGACTTTACAGGACATGGCTCGCAACCGACACCAGTGGCGCGTCTGCTGGGGTCTTCAAATAGGATTGCCTGTTTCAAGTATATTTGGTGCTGAGTTATCTGCGGGGTAATGGCTGATTATGACGCGTGGCAGTGAAAGCCGCAAGGAAGCTGTCTCGCCGATGCCGCCCTATCTTTGCACGATAGCCAGCTGTTTGTGACGGTATGTTGTTAACACAAGGTGTAGGCGCCTTGACCCTGAATGTCTGATTAGGACTTTAAGGTTTTCAGGTAATTCCCCCTTCTCTCCCTCTTCTTATTCTTTATTTCATAGGTCCTCATGGTTGTATGGCAGCGAAGCATCAGTTCAAATGGCTGATGTACTGCTGTTGATGATGATGATGAGCGATTATCAAAGACTGATAGCCGCTTCATATCTTTCGAGCGAATGGGCCGTCTCACAGCCGTACAAGAGTATTGCAAGGACGAAAGCATTGTACACCTTGCCCTTGAGCGTGAGACTGACATCAGGACGACGCCATGGATGTCTCAATTTGATGAATGCAAGGCGGGCCTTTGCAATCCGTTGAGACTTCATCTCCAACACCGCCACCAGCCGTGATGCAACTCCCTAGATAAGTAAAGCAAGGGACTTGCTCCAGAACATGTCCAGCAATGATGAGCGCGGGTTCAGGCACCTACCAGTCCTGGAACAGCTCTTTACATTTTCCCGGAGTGAAGCATAGGCCATACTTAGACGCCTCCATTGCCAGGCGGTCCAATGCGCTCTGGATGGATGGTGAGTCGACCCCCAGCAAGGCGATATCATCGGCATAGTCCAAGTCCGTGAGTCTGTCTCCAGGGAGAAGCTCAACATCGCAGTCATGGACACCTTCCAGTGCTCTTTGGAGAACTTCGATGGCGAAATTGAGGAGGAAAGGTTATATAGGGCAACGTTGGCGAACACCGCTGGTCACAGCAAATGAGGAGGAGTGCGTGCCGTAATCACTAACTTTGCCCGAAGTGTGACTGTAAAGTACTTTCAGGATGGTTACAAACTTCTCGGGCACACCTTTCTTCAGTAAACAGTTCCACAACGCAGATCTATCTACTGAACCAAATGCCGCTCGGACGTCCAAAAACACTAGGATGGTTGGCCGTCGGTGGATGTGACGAAGTTCGAGAACTTGCCGAAGCGTGAAGATTTGGTCGATACAGCCGCGGCCTGGACGAAATCCGGTTTGTTCTCGGGAAAACTCCTCTCTAGTCGTTGAAAGCCTGCCAAGTAGGACCGACACGAAGATTTTGGATGCGACATTGATTAGGGAGATTCCGCGGTAGTTGCAGCAATCGGCGCAGGAACCCTTCTTGTGAATCGGAACAATGACCGATTCTCCCCATGAGCTCGGAACCTCCTCAGTCCAAACTTTCGTGAACAGCGATAGGAATTCGTTGATAAGTACACTCCCACCACAACTGTAAGTTGAGCTGCGGAAGTGCTAATCACTACCGACAGAGCTTCGATAGTTTTATCTGCTGACTGAAACATGTAGGTACGTAAAACGTAAAGTTCACAACTAACGTAAAGCGCAACTCCCCCGCCTTGTTGGCCAACGAAGCCATCGCATCGAAATAGTGCGTAGCCAGATAGATGTACTTCACCGTCCGTGATGTCCCGAGACAGCCACGTTTCGGTGAATGCAAGTATATCTGGATGAGACCCATCTACGAGCAGACCTATCTCGCACATCTTATTCCTTAGGCTCCGCACATTGATTAGCACTATCTGAAGGTACTCGTAATGTCCAGCGCTGGGTCGTGCGCTACCAATACTGGCACTGGTAGGGCGGAAACGGACCGCCGACTGGCCACCCAAAAAACCCACCAAACGGAGACATTGTTCACTGGCTGCTCGCCTGATTTTGAGGTCCTTAATGGCCTCTTTTAGCTTCAGCCTACCCGCTAATGGGAGGTCTGGCTGAACGCTAACATTAGTACCCTTCAATTTTAAGGCAAACGACAACAGCGCGTTGCGTTCCTCCGGGGTGGATAGGACTACTCGAAGCAAGCGCGGTCGAGGGTTTGGGGCGTTAACTGGGTCGTTACCCAATCTAGTCAGTTTCCTGACAGTAACACCGGGAAACCCAGGCGGAAGAAGCATCGTTACGCACATCTTAAACCACTGTAGGTCGTAGAATGTATGTTCGGCAGGAAGTGTAGCAGTGGATTCCACTGCGTTACGGAATATCACGCTGCTATCCATGAAAGAATCACCTCGACGGGGTGTATTTACCCCACGGGTTTTGGAATTTACATGAACAGCAACCAGCTTAGCCGCAGGCAATGGCACTGGGCGCAAGTTAACAGACGACGTTGAAGCAACTGTAGCGTATGTCCTACGCTGCAGATTGTTTGTGCCGTCATTCTTGACGACTTTCGTACCTGCCTGAAGAGTACGAGCAGTTCTGTTCCGATTTTTCTTGCGTCCTGCAGGCGAAAATGCCCGTGGCTCAACGTCCATGCCCGCCTCCACGACCTGTACCCCTGGAAGACAGGATGAGGTGTTTGGAGTAGGCACCGCAGTTTGAGTAGCACGTGATGAGGACATCTGGGGTTTTTCACCCCTGTCTGCACAATCTTAGGTGAAACTGAGGGAATTGCATCACATGTCCGGGAGAAAGTAAGAATTGCCTAGGAAATTCCCTATTTTTGCGACTAATCGATTATTAACGATTATCGCATCGAGTTCGAACGTTCCTGAATGTTCTTCTTCTACACGTGATCAAAATCCACCTGATCT
>OX104066.1:85959528-85975422 GCA_944474145.2 Dicrocoelium dendriticum | reverse complement strand
GGTTTCACTGAGCGCCGCAATATCGATGTTGTAGCGCGCCAGTTCCATCACGACGAGTGCAGTGCGTCGCTCCGGGTGCTCACTGGAGTTCCGGTCCAGTAGTGTGCGCACGTTCCAGCACCGGATGCTGAGAGCTTTGCGCGCAGGCCTAAGATTGCATCGGTGGGCAACCGCGCGCGAGGTGGTCGTTGTGCTTCTGTGGTTTGCTTGAAGGACTCCACCCGGAGCCTTTGGCTCAATAGTCTGACCCACAAAGCAGTGGGTATATATATATATATATATATATATATATATATATATATATATATATATATATATATATATATATATATATAAATATATCCTCTCATCGATCAGTATGAACAACACAATTCATTCGGAAACTCCGCTCGCAAGTCAACTACGAATGAGCTCATGGATGGATTGAACCTTTATCCTGCGATGCACCGGCTCTCAGAGCGTCGTAATGATTAGTATGCGGCTGCTGGTTCAGCTAGGGTCATGTAATCTACAAATCGATTTAAAGGCGCAGTTTGTAGGTAGCATATCTGGTAATACCATGTAGTTTACATAGTGATGTGGATCGCGACCGAAGAGTAATACGAAGAGTAAAAGGCCGTAGCTCACCGTCTCGGTCTGTCACCATACTAGACTTTACTTGAGAAGGTAGCAAGGGTATCCTAGGTCATGTTGAGTATCACAGTGTAGTGGACAACACATGAAGTAATCGCGAAATAAAACCGAGTTAACTAATCCCAATAAAGATAGGTTAGACGTGACTCATCCGTCTTAGGCCGGTGGAGTAATGATACTGCATTACATCAAGTCAGTAGGTTAATCATTCTGGAGTGAAACTACACCCAAGCGATAGAACAAGCATGACACAAAGAAGATGACGGCGATGAAGTGAGCAACTTTACAAATTAGCAGGGAAATGGTACTATTTAGTCCACTGCTTTTTCTAAGCTCAGCTAACTTAAAGTCCGCGGTGAAAGTACGGGAATTATAGCTATGCTCACTTTAACGAAGAAGTAGAAACACAGTGGAACAGTGATGACTTATCGTTGGTGTGTGCTGTAAATGCCATCTCCTATATTAACTGCAGGTTATCCCTGTCGGAAGGTAAACCAGAGCCGGTTATGATCCTCTCTTGTCCGAGGTGATCAAGAATTAATAGTTATGTAGGACCATCACGCAGTCCGTCTTGTGTTACTATTTATTTCCCCCTGGTGATTCGTTCTGCCCGCTAGCATATCTCGACCAATGCATCAATACCTAGAATGCTACGTGCCCAACATTTTGATTCGCATGTCACATTGTGTTGCGGCTATTCCGGAATCAACATTGATGACTTGTTTGAATCTCTGTGTGTTTACCTGAAGGCGGCAGCAGTACAATGGGTGTACAGAGGCATTTGAAAGAGAGGCCACATTGGCCTCATATTACAACGCGCAATAAGTGACGATGTCACACGAGAAGAAATGTAATAAGATCCATGTCAAGTGTGAACGCAGCGAGACACGAACAGATGTTATCGCCACCTATAATATGGGCGAGCCCCAGTTAGACATCGAGCCAGCAGATGATGGTGTCACGCGAGTGAAAATACAATCAGTCTGTCAAACTGAAGTGTGGCGCTTACAAGTGCTTCTAACTGGTTTCCACTTACTCCTTCCGCATGGTGCTAAGTACTGCCCGCTGCGAGTAGTCATCATCATCTTCATCAACAGCAGTACATCAGCCAATTGAACTGATGCTTCGCTGCCATACAACCATGAGGACCTATGAAATAAAAAAAAGAAGAGGGAGAGAAAGGAGGACTTACCTGAAAACCTTAATGCCCTAAGCAAACATTCAGGGTCAAGGCGCCTACACCCTGTGTAGACAACATACCGTCACAAACAGCTGGCTATCGTGCAAAGATAAGGCGGCATCGGCGAGACAGCTTCCTTGCGGCTTTCACTGCCACGCGTCATGATCAGCCATTACCCCGCAGATAACTCAGCACCAAACATAATTTAAACATGCAATCCGATTAGAAGACGGCAGCAGACGCGCCATTGGTGTCGGTTACGAGCCATGTCCTGCAAAATCTCGAGCCATGCACAACCCGGAAGGCGAGACGGACCAACGGCACCCATTTTGGTCGTCAGTGACTTCATTTCCCGCTGCCAAGTCAACTTCTGTCCACCTCGAGCCTTGCGCCATCCGACACCTGGTAGACTGAACAAGGCCCTCCTAGGTAAGCGGTGACCAGGCATGCGTAGCACGTGCTCGAGCCAACGCAACTTATTCAGTGCTATCTGTTGTTCTAGGGAGCTAGCATGGTTATCACTACCTAGTGCTCGCCTACGCACATCATCGTTGCGGACACGCTGGTGCCACCCGACACCAGCAATGCTTCGCAAACAACGATGATCAAAGACTTGAAGGCGCCTCAGATCTTCAGATCGAAGGGTCCAAGTTTCACTACCATAGAGCAGAACGGCCCTCACTGTGGCTTTGTATACACGGCCTTTCAGACGGAGGGAAACTCCCTTCTGTCGCCAAAGATGACGCAGGTTCAAGTAGGCAGCTCTGGCCTTTGCAATACGTGAGCTCACGTCAGTTTCTATGCGCCCATCATTGCTGATGCAGCCGCCAAGATAAGTGAAATGATCAACCACCTCGAGTTCCTCGTTAGCAAGCGTCAAGTGGTCATCAAGTGGCTGGTGGTCCTGCAGCAACACTTTGCACTTTGAAGATGCGAAGTGCATACCAAATAATGGGATCACTCTGGACAGGCTATTCAGGGTTGATTGTGCCGCCTCAACATTGTCGAAAAGCAAGACGATATCGTCCGCATAATCTAGATCAACTGACCTTTCATCAGGCAGCACTTCAACGTCTACATCACGAGATTCCGCAAGGGAACACTCCATGATAGAATCCACGACGAAATTGAACAGAAACGGGGAAATCGGACAACCCTGACGAACGCCACTTGTAGTCGAAAAGCTATCCGA
This sequence comes from Dicrocoelium dendriticum, assembly GCA_944474145.2. Lineage (NCBI taxonomy): Eukaryota > Metazoa > Platyhelminthes > Trematoda > Plagiorchiida > Dicrocoeliidae > Dicrocoelium > Dicrocoelium dendriticum. Next base: position 85,972,417 of record OX104066.1, on the reverse strand, counting down.
GAGGACACCATAGACCCTGACGCGGCCTGTAGTGTTCGAGTATAGAGCACGAAGGATGTTCACATATTTCGTGGGAACACCTTTTCGCGCAAGTAATTCGAACAGAATCGATCGATTGACTGAATCGAACACACTCTTGAGATCGAGGAACACAGCTATTGTCGGTCTGCGGTATGCGTGGCGCTGCTCTAGCACCTGCCGCAAAGTGACTATATGGTCTATACAGCCACGTCTTGGGCGAAAACCGGCCTGCTCTTCCGTAATCCGAAATTCCCGTTCTGCAGTGAGGCGACGAACGAGAATCGAGGCCAGTAATTTTGTCACAACTGGCGTTAGGCTAATACCCCTGTGGTTCGCACAGTCTGTGCGACTGCCCTTTTTGTATATTGCCACTATAATCGATTCGCTCCAATTAGCCGGCACACTCTCTTCGTTCCAGATGCGTTCGAATAGGGAGGTCAGTGCCCTGCAGAGGACCTCAACTCCATCCTTAAATAGTGCAGGTGGTAGGGAATCCGGGCCAGCGGCACGAAAACGATTGAGGGCTGTGATCGCGTTTCGGACTTCGACCTCCGACGGAGGCTCTAAACTAACCGTCCATGGCACGTCCTGCATCACCTGAGTAGGAAGAGGTCCGGGACCAGGGGGCCAGCTGAACTGATCTTGAAAGTGTTCCGCCCAACGAGCCATACGGCGCTCCTTATTGTGTATCAGCGCACCCGCGCTGTCTCTGATTGTCTCACTGACGCCTGGTTTTCTGGGACCAGTGGTGCGGATTAGCTAGAAGAGCTTCCGGTAATTGCCTACTGCTCCTGCCTCCTCCATTTCTTGAGCCCTACTAGTCCACCAGGCTTCCTTGTCAGCACGTAGGCTCCGCTTTAGTTCACGCCTAATAGCCCGTCTGGTCACATTGTGTTCAGAACCAGCCGGGAGGTGTCTTCTAGCTTCCAAGAGGTTCACGGAACTCTCGGATATCCAGTGACTGGTGCGGTGACGACTGATAGTGCCACAAACAGATGCTCCTGCGTCGTGCATGGCGGCCGAGATCCTATTCCACTGAAGTTCAGTGTCATTAGTACAAGACAGCGAGAGTTCGGTATGCAGTGCTTCTTGATAGGCTTGCCTGACCGAGGTTTGGGACAATTTCTCCGTTGCCAATTGGAGGAGACGCTTTGTGCGCCTTCAGGTAAGGTAATGGAGAAACGACAGCGCACCAAGGCATGATCAGAGTCGACGCAGGTACTCCAGTACGAGCGACAATCCAGAATGGAACCGCGCCACCTGTAACTTATGGCTATGTGGTCAGTTTGGGTCCATCGCTGGCGAGCTACAGGTGGACGCCAAGTGGCACTTCGGCGCCCACTGTGTCTAAAAGCAGTGATAGTAAGAAACAACTGGTGCTCCGCACACAGTTGCAGCAGACGCTCGCCGTTGTCAGTCCGTTCGGAGTTAAGTCCATAATTACCACCCAGCTGAGCTTCTGAAGAGCTCAGACGCCCTTAATTGTGCGTTCATATCCCCTGCAAGCACTATAATATCTGAACTAGTAGTACTGCGTAGCAGCGTGTTCAGTTCGTGATAGATTGTATCCTTGACTGCATTAGAACTGCAGTCGGTGGGAGCATAAACGGAAATCACAAATAAATAGCGTTTTCTACTACTTCGCAAATTCACCTTAGCTGATGTCGTCAAACGGGCTGCACATAAACGGCTGTTCACCGGAATCCAATCAACCAGTGATGACTCAGCCTTGGAGCTTAGAATGATACCTACACCAGCTTGACCCGTGAGCACTGCATCGGCGTCTCCGGGTGCGTGCAACGAATAACGAGAGGATTTTCCGGGTGCAGTCAATTCAATAACCCCGTTAGGCTCATTAATCCTAGTTTCGGACACACATCAACACCCAGTGTGTCCAAGGTTCGTGCGAGTGCAGCCTGCTGAAATGTTTGTCTTAGAGTGCGGACGTTGAATGTCGCCATGGGAACGGGACAGCGTGGCCTTATAAGGGACTTTTGCCGATAGGCGTCCGAGAGGTGCTGTGGGATGGTGGCTGCAGATGGTTCTACTCCAGCGGCACTTCGGTTGCTGTCAATTAAGCTGGGCATTATAGAAGGAAGGTTAGTAATTGGGGTCGGGATGGGAGTAAGAGAAAAAGGTGGAAAAGAAAGAAGGGAAGCACCAGCAGTAGCATGTTTTCGCTTATTCGCTCTGCTGTATGCAGCAGATAAGGCGACCCTTGATAATCTGCGCGACGGTCGATGCAGGATGAAGTTTATGTTTGAAGAAAATGTCATGGTTGTATGTGGGCTGAGATACTGCCAGGGCACCCAGACCTAGACAGGAAGACGATTAGGGTCCTCATCCAAAGCCTTTGGCTCAAAAGCCTGTCCGCAAGGCAGCGAAGTGGCAGTGATTTAGTTTTACAGGAATGGACGCCATCCCATTTCAAACCCCCAACCTGGAGGACCAGGAGACTGAGTTTGTCTGACCTCTCACGATTGACCAACCTGGTAGGAGTAGCTCTCAAGATGCTCGGAGGCATCACCCAGTATAGCTCAATGGGTCAATGAGGTACGCAAACCGTCGCACCACGTTAAGGTCCAGTCTCGTTGCGTGTAGAGATATAAGTTGACATACCAACGTTTCTGGTTTCGAGATGCAGTACTGCAGTGTTGCGAGCGGGCATTTGTTCACGCATGTGTATGGACTACCACAAACGGAATGGAGAAACGCTAACCCTCATGGACGATAACACTACGAACGTGCATGCTTGAAACAACTTCCCGAGGAAACGTTTAGCAAAAAAGTTAACACAAGAGTGCCGCACGATTTTATTCCGAAAATTTTTCTCTGCATATTTTCAAGTGCGTACTGCAGACGTGTGGATTTATAGCATCATGAAAGGAGCACAGTTAAAATGGCAAATTGACCAGACTGTACACACCTACATACATGTCCCCTTGTCACCTGTTTCCGCTCTGCTACCACGACAGGGCCAGGCTCACAAACGCGTCTTTCTACACACACAACTTTGGGTCAAATTGTTTAATAGCCACGGCCTCAGCATATCGTAAATTTAGGGGGCTCATTGATGCATAGATAACACGGAACGCCTGCACGGGGTCTATGCAGTGGTTGTCAAGCAGTAGGTGGCGGACGATTGATCATCATCATCATACACGTTGGCTAGAGGTGGGGACCACCTCAGCTACTGTGCCGCAATACATAGAAAAAAAGGAGAAAAAAATGCTACCGGTAACAAATGGGCATCGTTCCGGTAAGTTACCAGCCGGCTACTTTGCATCAAAAAAATTACTATGCAAAATTAAATAAGGCTAAATAATGAGATCGTGGTTGGAGGGGGAAGCTAAGAGGGATAGGGTGGGACAAAGAAACAGCACGAACGCCACTGAGGTCGGCTCCTAGCCATATCAGCATGTGTGTCCAGCCAAACGTGTTCATCGTCTTTCGGACCCCAACCAGGGAGCCGAAACGCTCCAACCGAGGCCAGCTCAGAAGTGAGGGCCTTCCTTCCTCTCGACCAAGTCATCTCTTGGCCACCCCTCCTCTTCTTTCATCCACACCCCCGACGCGCAAACAACGCATGTCGCGGGAGTCGGTGGGCTTGCATGCGTAACACGTGGCCGAGCCATCGGAGCCTGATGCGTGAAATGACGATGCTGAGCGGTTCAGTTTCTTTTCCTGTCCCGTAAACAAGGTGTCGAACACGCTCGTTGCTCACGCGGTGTTCCCACCAGATGTGAGCTAAATTACGAAAGCACCGGTGGTCGAACGTAACTAGCCTCTTCAGGTCCGCTGCTTTTAGCGGCCAGGTTTTACAGCCGTACCGTAGGGTCGAACGTACCGCTGCATTGTACACTGTCGGTCGGTGGCCGAGTGGTCTGCACGTTTGGTTTGCAATCATAAGGTCACCGGTTCGAACCCGCGTAGGGGTGGGTGTCCTCGCGGTATACTCAGCCCGCGCGCAACTGGTGGTGGTCGCGCGGCAGCGAAGCGCCGTTACGGCATACAGCTTACGCATTATTATTGTACACTCTACCCTTCAAGGCAAGAGTGATGTCGCGCCGGCGCCATAAGTGGCGAAGGTTGCCAAAAGCGCCCCGAGCTTTTGCTCTACGATTCGTGATCTCATCTTCAATCCCACGGGCGCTGATACAACTTCCCAAGTAGTTGAATTTTTGAACGACTTATAGCTGATCCCCACCAAGGGTCAGCGTAGGAGGCGGTGCAGACCAATCTTGGAGGAACGCTTTGCACTTCGACGGTGCGAAGCAAAGCCCGAAGTGACGGACAGCTAGTGCTAATCTGTCCAGTGCCGCTTGGCACGTTTGTGAGCTGTCACAGATTCGGGCAATGTCATCAACGTACTCTAACTCAAGAAGTCGTTTTCCTGGGAGCAGATACACACCTTCTAAGTCGTGTCTTGTGAATGCGATTTCCATGACTTCGTCAACAGCGAAGTTGAAGAGGAAAGGTGACAGCGGGCATCCTTGTCTCACGCCGCTGCAGACATCGAAGGGGGGCGACAGCTTGCCTTAAGCCCTCACTCTGCCCGAGCTACGCGCATAAAATGCTGGGATAATATTCACATGTTTCTGAGGTATACCTTTCCTGAGTAGACGGTCCCAAAGTGCATGTCTATCCACCGAGTCGAATGCACCTTTGATATCGAGGAACAAGACAAGGGTGGGCCGCCAATATATGTGACGGTGCTCCAACAACTGACGCAAGGTGAAGATGTGGTCAATGCAGCCACGACTTCGACGAAATCCAGCTTGCTCTTCATGAATCTGGCTTTCACGAGTGCAAGTCAGTCGGTGAAGGATGACAGAGGCAAGCAATTTGGAGGCAATGGAGATCAGACTGATTCCTCTATGGTTATCGCATTCCGATCGTGAGCGTCCCTTGAAAATTAGGACTATGACGGAGCGGCTCCGATCGGTTGGGACAGTTTCCTGCTCCCACAGTTTGACTAGTAACTCGTGTAAATCATCCACAAGAGCAGGTCCCCTGAATTTGAAGAGGGCTGGAGGTAGATCATCTGGTCCTGCGCCTTTGTTTAACTTCAACAGTTCGATCTCACGTTCGACTTCTGAGCCAGTGGGTGGATCCAAAGGAAAAGCCCAAGGAGCGAGGCGATCAGTGGCCGGCGAGAAATCTAACAATTCCGACCGATTAAATTGCCTTTTAAAGTGCTCAGCCCAACGCTCTAAGCGTTTTGATAAGTTGTGGATAGACTGTCCACTCTCGTCACGTATAGTTTCACTAACACCAGGTCTCCTACTGCCCGTTTCCCGTATCAGACGGAATAACTTACAATGGTTACCAAGGGCAGCGGCCATTTCCATCTCTGATGCACGATGAGACCACTAGGGTTCGCGGTCCCTCTTCAGGCTAGCACGGAGATTTGCCCGGAGCACTTTGCGAGTTTCATTTTGTTCGCTTTTAGCCGGAATATGTCGGCGAGCATCGATAAGTTCCTGAGACTGTGAAGAGACCCAATGTCCATGTTGGCGATTAGACATACCACATGAGGATTTTCCTGCTGCTAGTAAGGGCTGGTGAATATGAGACCAGTGAGCGTTTACTCAACTGGCATGACAGCGTACTTTGACAGGCATTCAGAGCAGCTGGTTTCGCCAGTTGGCTGATGTCAATGTGCTCACAACGTCGTCGTGGGCGTTCGCCAAAGCGCATTCTCAGGTCAGCACACACAAGTGCATGGTCGGTGTCCACACCTGTGCTCCAAATCAAGCGACACTTTTGGATGCAGCCTCTCCATCGGTAACTTATCGCAATGTGATCGATTTGCGTCCATAGCTGGTTCGAGGCTGGTGGGCGTCAAGTCACCCTCCGGCGGGTGCTGTGTCGGAAATTAGTGCTCGCAAGAAATAAGCGAGCATCCTCACACAAATAAAGTAACCGCTCACCGTTATCATTACGGGAGCCTATACCATGTTGGCAGCCCAGATGCAGCTCATCTTTGGCTAATTTTCCAGCTTGAGCGTTCAGATCCCCAGCCAGCACTACAGTGTCCGAGCTTCTTCTGTGGCGAAGGAGCTCGTTCAGTTGACGATAGAAGTTGTCTTTTACCGTATCATCCCTACAGTTTGTCGGTGCATAGGCAGCGATGATGAATAGACACCTGTTAATCTCACGCGACTTCAAAGTTTTGAACGAGCCAGTCAATCGGACTGCACACATCCGGCTACTGATTGGAATCTCATCAACCAAAGCAGTTTCAGTCCGGGGACTCAGGGCAATACCAACACCGGATTAGCCGGTGCTCGAAGCTGCATTGTCACCGGATAGGCGCAATGAGAAAACATTGCTTGCGTCACCTGAAGGGGATCGCAGAGTGAGTCCAGAGCACGAGTCTTGCAGGCGGGTCTCCGATAAGCAGCAGATATCGATCGAGAGGGTCTCGAATGTTCGGGCAAGTGCTGCCTATTGACCGATCTGAAGCAATGTGCGAACATTGAAGCATGCCAATCCGAAGGAGGATCGAGGGCTCCAAATGGAAGCCGATGAAGTGGAATGGGCTGCTTGGTTGGACATGGGCCTGTTGACAGTGCATAAATGACGCTCCGCGTTTACATGTGAGTTGAAACTAAAAGACAAGCGACTATTGAAGCTATGTGGAGGAGGGCCGATAATTGGGGGGTTGTAAACAGGGGGACTAAGGTGAAGCTGAAATGGGACGGTAATAGAGAAAAAGCGCAAGAGGGAGAATAAGAAGACGGGAAGGCTTGAGCAGTAGCATCCAAACCCCTATCCACCCTGCCCGATGCAGCAGATAGGGCACCGTTGATTATCCTCTGCGGTGGCCAGAGAATCAGAAATTTGTTTATAGTGGGTTTCATTGTATTGCGATTGATGAAGCTGGTTGTTTGTAGGTAACTTCATTTCGCTTCCTTTGCTGCGCATTCGAGTTGGTGGACGTGGCCATCTGCGAAACGTGTTTTCTCACCCACGCCGGTATATGCTCCGCGACCCTCACCATCAATTGTCCTTCTGTCAAACCCACGTATTCGTCCTTGCAAATATATGTAACTTGGTAAAGGACGTGTGAACGGCTGGACAGCGACAGGGGGGTTTAACCGATGGAGTAGGGATACGATTCGTTGTGTAGATGAGTACTGGTTCCGTCGCAGGGTATACGCGCGCCACTGCGAATTTCAATCGGCGTTGAAAAACTTGGCATACGTCGTCGCCCTTGAATGTCAATTGCAAGGTTGCGTTCATCTTCGGTACTGTGGGCATACATTTTTTCTCTTTCTCAGCACTAAAATGAGCGGTGAAAGACGGTGGTTACCCATTGTCTACTAGAGTGCTAGTTATCAGCCGCACCTCATGTTCCAGCTTGTCAGCAGTGCATATTTTCCTAGCTCTGTTGAGCAAAGCCTTCACCAGACCTTGTTTATACCGCTTGCGGACAAAGCTGTAGAAGTTCAGGTACTGTCCCTTCCATGTTGGCTTACGGTAACCTGATCTGCGTACTGAACCGTCATTCGTACGCTCTATCAGGAGGTCCAGGAACGGCAGCGTATCATGCTGTTCGCGCTCCGTTGTCTGCCTAATGTTTAGGTGTAAGCCATTCAACTTAGTAACCATTTGGGCTGTGATACTCGCTGTCTCAGATTAACAAAATATCGTCCACAGATCTACGGAACAACACTGTTTCATCGATCTCGTCCTTGACTTGATTCTCGGTATCACGTCTATGGTACGCACTTGAAAATATGCAGAAATTTTTCCGGAATTTAATCGTGAGGCACTATTATGTTAACCGTTTTGCTAGAATGTACATGATTTTGGATTGAAGGTAAGCGTAACAGCCATATTCTTATAGTTCTGGAAAATAGCACGTGTAACTAAGAGCAACAAAAACGATTGTCGGTGTTTACTTAACATTTGGACTGGAATCTAAATCGCCGCCTTAAATGTATTCCGAATTGTGAGCATCAACAATAGATAGAGACATATAGGAATAAAGAAGCAAATGCCATGAATACGGATGCTTGGTGGAATGATGCACAAATAAGCTGTACAGTAAAATAGTGTGCTGTAAACGCCGTTTGCTGTATGCATTAGAAGGCGGTAATATCACACATTCTCTGATGGCCTCTTTGACACGATCACAGGCATACTACTTCTAGTAAATCCCACTGCGTCCTGTCCTACATTCGGATTCCGAAAACTTGTTGAAATTGTTTCAGCCAATTCACAAGAATTAGCTTGCATAACATCCAATTGCTCAACCGCAGGCAGATGCGGTGATAAGCTATTTACTAGCACTCTGTCATCATACATTTCGCTTGCAGCCATTCTGCGATACAAATCAATTGTTTCTGTGCGCGGATTTTTTTCATTGAAATATACTAAAACACTGCCATGCCATCACAGTGAGACTGCCCTACTTCCAGGTCAATCCCGAGGATTGGCCATTTCTAATGCAAATTCTAACTGGCACCTTTTCTTTTCCGCCTCTAACCACGATAATAGCTGCCTTTCCTAAGCGCACCTAAGTTCACTATGATGGATGAACAACGGGAAATATAGGTACACTCACTCTCATGACTAAGATGTGAAACAGAACATGTAGTATCAACATCATGAAACTCGCTAGTCAGCTGCCGGGGTTGTTCACTTTACACAAATGAGCCAACATGTGAACACTTACAACGAAAGTTGTTGGGCGTTTCCCGACACGTCTTTGGATTTATTCTTGCGGTCGTGAAGTAAAGAAGTCAACTGCAACATAACAGTTTCTGGCGACGGAAGGTGTCGAACATTCATGGCTATTTCATTCGAACAGATGCGGTCCCTTCTTCAGCAGCTTCAGCTTGAAAAGTCACAGCGGCAGTTAATTCAGTTGCTATCAGAAAAGCTGAACATCCAAGTGGATTGGGAACCGGAACCTGGGTTAACATAACAGGAAATTGAATGCCACAGGCTGCTCAATTCGAACAATGGCACAATGAGGCAATCTGGGAGAGATTGCACGTACAAATATCCTCACTGTCAAGAAGCAAGCAACTACAGGCGCGTGCGTACTCCAAGGGTGCAGGCATGCTTGAAACTGAAAAAAAACAGATTCCACATTGCGTCGAGATTTTCAGAGAAGAGAGGACACTTAACCTTGAAACGCGATTATGTTCCGGTGTCAATACAACCACAAGCAGTGTCTGCTATCACGATCGTTTCTAAATCTACATGGACAAAATTTGACAAGTCGTCGGTCAAGTCAACAGGGCACATGACCCAAAATACACCAGAGGAACTGTTACAGCAAGACTGAGTGATTTCTGGTGAACGAAAACTCAAGGAACTGCAACTCTTGGAAACCATTTACCTAGCATCAGGTACCGACATTAATCTGCGCGAAGTGGAAGGAATTCAGAAGTTATACTTGCTCAGCGATATTGTCCCGAATACTTCTGTACTGACAACTTGTTCGAACGAACATTGTACACTTGACCAAAGCACGAATCACCATGGGCCCGGATCCAAGTGGACCCAGGTGGATTTTCCCGTCAGAAGGGCTATGTGGACCAAAGGTGAATTTATTTCTCAACAAGAGGGAGATGTTAGAGGAGGAAATAAAACACAGATATACTTGTGTATCCGTTCATGACTGCAGGCTTTCGTTTTGCTATGCTGGTTCACTGACGTTTGTATTAGCACATCATTTCGCCATCCCTCTTGGTTATTTAGAGTCGTTGTTTTTGCCTTCAAATTGCAGCCATACACTGACGCGATTACTCTCACTTTACGTTCGTTATGTGCAGTTGATTGATTCCTTATTTGTCCAGTGCTTTATTGGCTCTCCTTGTCCATACGCTTTCCGTACTCTGGTTAGTTTTCACAGTTGTGCGTTCTGCTATATAACGAAGTGGTTTCCCTATGTAAAAGAACCCTTGAATCATTGTCCCTGGCCGTTCGTTTTCTCACTATTGCTAGTGGATGGAAGCAGTCGCGGGGCTCCAACAAATATGTGGAACAGAACATGTAGTTTCAACATCATGAAAATTGCTAGTCAGTTACTTGCCGGGATTGTTCACTTTACACGAATGAGCCAACGTGTGGACACTTGCAACGAAAGTTGTTGGGCCTTGAACTCCGAGATTCCAAACTGCACTTCAAACCGAGAAAGCGTTGTAGAGTACTTGTGCTCCAGTGATAATTGTTGATCACAACACCCAATTCTTCACTCGAATGCAAGAACTAATGTGGATTATTGTAAACACCAAGCGCTTGGCAGGCCGGAGCTAACGCGATCCCAACATACATACATACATGGATTGGCGGCATCCGTGTCCGGCTTTGCCACCATCGCAGTGAGGCCGGACCTTACCGTGGTGCGATGGTTTGCGTATCTTAAAGATCCACTGAGCTATGCTGGGTGGTGCTTTTTTCACCTACAGAGCCATTCATACCCGATTGGTCAATGGTTAAAGGTCAGACAAACTCAGCCTCCTGGTTCTCCAGGTCCTCCCATTCCAACTTCACTTTTATCTCCCCAGTTTTCAACTTTTGATTCTTGGCACTCCCCCATTATACTTTGCTAGTCTTTTACCTTCTAGTTTCAACTCACATTCAAACGCGAAGCGTCACTGCTGTCCTGTCAAAAAGGCCAAGTCTAACCTAGCGTTCAACCCCGTTCATCGTCTTCCATTCGGAGCCCTCGATCTACCTTCAGATTGGCATGCCTCAATGTACGCACGTTGCTACAGATAGGTTAACATGCAGCGCTTGCCTGAACATTTGGGACTCTCGATCGATATCTGCTGCTTATCGGAGACCCGCCTATAAGACTCGAGTTCTGTTCTCACTGCGATTCCCTTCATGTAATTCTAGCATTGCTTTCTCATTGCGCCTATCCGGTGACGATGCATCTTCGAGCACCGGCCAAGCTGGTGTTGGCATTGCCCTGAGTCCCCGGGCTGAAACTGCTTTGGTTGATTGAATCTCTATCAGTAGCCGAATGTGTGCGATCCGATTGGCTAGCTTGTCCAAAGCTTTGAAGTCGCGCGGGATTAATGTGTCTATTTGCCATGGCTGCCTACGCGCCCACAAACTGGTGATGATACGGTAAAAGACCTCTATCGCCAATTAAACGAGCTCCTTAGCCACCGAAGAAGCATGGACACTGTTGTGCTGGCTGGGGATCTGAACGCTCAAGTTGAAAACTTATCTATTGATGAACTGCATCTGGGTCGCCAGTATGGTGTAGGATCCCGTGACGATAACGGTGAGCGGTTACTTTATTTGTGTGAAGATGCCTGCTTATTTCTTGCGAGCACTAACTTCCGACACAGCACCCGCCGGAGGGTGACTTGGCGCCCACCAGCCTCGAACCAGCTATGGACGCAAATCGATCACATTGCGATAAGTTACCGATGGAGAGGCGGCGTCCAGAACTATCGCTCGACTTGGAGCACAGCTGTGGACACTGACTATGCACTTGTGTGTGCTGACCTGCGAATGCGCTTTGGCGGACGCCCACGACGATGTTGTGAGCACATTGACACCAGCCAACTGGCGAAACCAGCTGCTCTGAATGCCTGTCAAAGTACGCTGTCATGCGAGTTGGATAAACGGTTACTGGATACAAGTAAAGCTCACTGGTCTCATATTCACCAGACGTTATTAGCAGCAGGAAAATCCTCATGTGGTATGTCTAATCGCCAACATGGACATTGGGTCTCTTCACAGTCTCAGGAACGTATCGATGCTCGCTGGCATATTCCGGCTGGAAGCGAACACAGTGAAACGCACAAAGAGCTCCGGGCAAAACTCCGTGCTAGCCTGAAGAGAGACCGCGAACCCTGGTGGTCTCCTCGTGTATCAGAGATGGAAATGGCCGCTGCCCTTGGTAACCCTCGCTAGTTACTCCGTCTGATACGGGAAACGGGCAGCAGGAGACCTCGTGTTAGTGAAACTATACATGGCGAAAGTGGACATCCTGTCCAAAACTTGTCACAACGCTTAGGGCGTTGAGCTGAGCACTTTGAAAGGCAAATTAATCGGTCGGAATTGTTCGATTCCTCACCGTCCAGTGATCGCTTTGCTCCCTGGGTTGTCCCTTTGGATCCGTCCGGTCGCTCAGAAGTCGAACTTAAGATCGGACTGTTGAAGTTATATAAAGCCGCAGAACCAGATGATCTACCTCCAGCCCTCTTCAGATTCGGGTGCCCTGCTTTTGTTGATGATTTGTACGAGTTACTAGTGAAACTGTGGGAGCAGGAAACTGTTCCAACCGACTGGAGCCGTTCCGTCATAGTCCTAATTTTCAAGGGAGGCTCACGATCGGAATGCGACAACCATGGAGGAATCAGTCTGCTCTCCATTGCCTCCAAATTGCTTGCCTCTGTCATCCTTCACCGACTGACTGGCACTTGTGAAAGCCATATTCGTGAAGAGCAAGTCGGGGTTCGTCGAGGTCGTGGCTGCGTCGACCGCATCTTCACGTTACATCAGTTGTTGGAGCACCGTCACACATATCTGCGGGTCACTGTTGTCATGTTCCTCGATATCAGAGGTGGCGTCGATTCGGTTGATTGATGTGCTCTTTCGGACTGTCTACTCAGGGGTGTGCCCGAGAAATATGTGTTATCCGCGCACTAGATGCGCGTAGCTCGGACATAGTGAAGGCTTACGGCAAACTATCGCCACCCTTCAGGATCTCTGGTGGTGTGAGACAAGAATGCCTGCTGTCACGTTTCCTCTTCAACTTTGATATTGACGAAGTCATGTGGATTGCATTCACAGGACATGACTTACAAAGTGTGGATCTACTCCCAGGAGAACGACGTCTTGAGTTAGAGTACGCTGATGACATTGCCCGAATCTGTGACAGCTC
>OX104066.1:85840414-85959030 GCA_944474145.2 Dicrocoelium dendriticum | reverse complement strand
CTGTGGCTTGCCACAGCGACAGGCAAATCCGAAACCGGATGCCGCTAACCAATCACAACAGTCTAGTAGCTAGACTGTCCACTCTCGTCACGTATAGTTTCACTAACACCAGGTCTCCTGCTGCCCGTTTCCCGTATCAGACGGAGTAACTAGCGAGGGTTACCAAGGGCAGCGGCCATTTCCATCTCTGATACACGAGGAGACCACCAGGGTTCGCGGTCTCTCTTCAAACTAGCACGGAGTTTTGCCCGGAGCACACCGCGAGTTTCACTGTGTTCGCTTCCAGCCAAAACATGCCGGTGAGCATCGAAAACTTCCTGTGACTGCGAAGAGACCCAATGTCCATGTTGGCGATTAGACATACCACATGAGGATTTTCCTGCTGCTAATAACGTCTGGTGAATATGAGACCAGTGAGCTTCAACTGCATCCAGTGAGCGATTACTCAACTCGCATGACAGCGTACTTTGATAGGCATTCAGAGCAGCTGGTTTCGCCAGTTGGCTGGTGTCAATGTGCTCACTACATCGTCGTGGGCGTCCGCCAAAACGCATCCGCAGGTCTGCATGTACAAGTGCATGGTCAGTGTTCACAGCTTTGCTCCAAATCGAGAGATAGTTCTGGATGCCGCCCCTCCATCGGTAACTTATCGCAATGTGATCGATTTGCGTCCATAGCTGGTTCAAGGCTGGTGGGCGCCAAGCCACACTCCGGCGGGTGTTGTGTCGGAAACTAGTAATCGCAAGAAATAAGCGGGCATCTTCACACAAATAAAGTAACCGCTCACCGTTATCGTCACGGGATCCTACACCATACTGGCGACCCAGATGCAGTTCATCAATAGATAAGTTTCCAACTTGAGCGTTCAGATCCCCAGCCAACACAAGTGTCCGAGCTTCTTCTGTGGCGAAGGAGCCCGTTCAATTGGCGATAGAAGTCGTCTGTTACCGAATCATCGCTACAGTTTGTCGGTGCATAGGCCGCGATGACGAATAGACACCTCTTAGTCCCGCGCGACTTCGAAGCTTTGAACGAGCCAGGCAATCGGACCGCACACAACCGGCTACTGATTGGAATCCAGTCAACTAGAGCAGCTTCAGTCCGGGGACTAAGAGCAATACCAAAACCGGCTTGGCCGGTGCTCGAAGCTGCATCGTCAACGAATAGGCGCAATGAGAAAATGTTGCTGGTGTCGCCTGAAGGGGATCTTAAAGCGAGCACAGAGCTGGAGTCTTGCAAGCGAGTCTTCGATAAGCAGCAGATATCGATCGAGATGGTCTCGAATGTTCGGGCAAGTGCTGTCCGTTAACCGATCTGTAGCAATGTGCGTACATTGAGGCATGCCAATCTAAAGGATAATCGAGGGCTTCAAATGGAAGTCGATGAACTGGGCTTGGTCGTTTGGTTGGACATGGGCTTGTCGACAGGACAGGAATGACACTCCGCGTTCACATGTGAGTTGAAACTAGAAGGTAAAAGCCTAGCAAAGGAAGGTGGGGGATGGCCAAGAATGGGGGGTTGAAAATAGGGGGGATAAAAGTGAAGCTGGAACGGGACGATAAGAGAGAAAGAACGTAAGAGGGGGAATAAGAAGATGGGAAGGCTTGAGCAGTAGCATCCGAACCCCTATTCACCCTGATCGATGCAGCAGATAGGGCACCGTTGATTATCCTCTGCGGTGGCCAGAGCATCAAGAAACTGTTTGAAGATGAGATAACGAACCGTATAGCGAAAGCTCGGGGTGCTTTTGCTAACCTTCGCCACTTACGGCACCGGCGCGACATCACTCTCTCTCTCTGTCTCTGAAGGGTAGTGCGTATAATGCAGCGGTACGTTCGACCCTACTGTACGGTTGTGAAACCTCGACAATTAGTTCAGCTGACATAAAGAGGTTAGTTGCTTTAGACCACCGGTGCTTCGCAGTATGGGGGAACACCGTGTGAGCAATGAACGTGTTCGGCGCCTTGTTTGTGGCACAGGAAAAGGAACTGAACCGCTCAGCACCGTTATTTCACGCACCGGGCGCCGATGGCTGGGCCACGTTTTGCGCATGCCAGTTCACCGACTCCCACGACGTGCGCTGTTTGCGCACCGGGGGTGCAGGAGAAAGAAGAGGAGGGGTGGCCAAGCGTTGCCTTAGTCAAGAAGAATGAAGGCGCTTGCTTAGAAGTTGGCTTCAGCTGGAGCCTCTCGGATCCCTGTTTGGGGACCGAAGGACGATGAACACACGTTTGGTTGCATACACTTGTTGACATGGCTAGGAGCCCACCTCAAGGGAGTTCGGGCTGCGACATTCTTTGTCCCTCCCCCTCCAAAAAAGATCTCAATTATTAGGCATAAAAGTACTTTTGCGATATAATAGCCAGCTATTAGCTCTCTGGAACGATATCCTCCGATACTGGTGACTAAGCCGGCGTGCCTCCGTTTCATATTTTTCTTTCTTTTGTATTGCGGCACAATAGCTAAGATGTCTTCCACCTGCAGCTAATGCGTATGAGGATGGCAACTCAGTGCAGCTGAAGAGGATGTCTTTATCAAAGGGCGCAACTTCAGCGTCAAGGATGTTTGCCCTGAAGACTACTTGGCTAGCTAGGAATGCATTGAAATGAAATGAACTGTCGGAGGATCCCCAACAATAAATACGGCAAACAGTTGTCTCAGTTCTAACTCGGAATATAGTCACCCAGACTCTATCCAAGGAGGAACAGGATGCAATCAGACGCCTACAGAAAGACGAAAACGTTATAATCTTACCAGCGTACAAAGGACGCATGACAGTGA
Organism: Dicrocoelium dendriticum; assembly: GCA_944474145.2. Taxonomy (NCBI): domain Eukaryota; kingdom Metazoa; phylum Platyhelminthes; class Trematoda; order Plagiorchiida; family Dicrocoeliidae; genus Dicrocoelium; species Dicrocoelium dendriticum. Next base: position 85,956,249 of record OX104066.1, on the reverse strand, counting down.
TAAGGGAAAAACCGGTGCATCAATAAGGCCACAGAAATGCTATCCGACACAACTACATATCACTTGATCGATCAAACTCCAAATGCAAAATTGGTCAACCAGATCAACGCAATGCTGAAGAAAGTAGAACCAAAAACGAGCTCACCGTCACGGAGAGATGAAGAATGAAAGTTGATGATACTAACATTGCACTGCTTTATGAACTACCAAAAGTACACAAGGATGGAGTCCGGCTACGAGCAATCGTCTCGCTTCCCGGAACTGCATCATGTGAAGTAGCGAAGGATTTGTGGGGGAGATTGAAACATTTGATTGCTGGAACCGAACAAAGCATCAACAGTGCTGAACAATTCCTCAACAAACTGCAAGGTGTCAAACTACAAGATGACGAAATTATGCTTTCATTCGATGCCACCGCAATCTTCACCTCAATCGGTCACGAACTAGGCAGAGAAACCATTATAGAACTATTTCAGATGCAACCAAGCTTAACGACAATCATACAACTCGGGAGCTTGTAAGAACTTTTGGACCTCTGAACGTGCACTTATTTCCGCTTTGATGGACAGGTGTACTAGCAACTGAAAGGAACGCCCATGGGATTCCCAATAGCGGGACTCAATGCAGAAGCCGTAATGTCATCTTAAAAACGGAACAGAGTACAAATCACGCAACATTTGCTCAACAGCACATTCGACGACTTCAAATTCACTAAGGTTGGAGGATGCCGTGGTCACCAGGAAGACCGACGGATCTCTGCAAACGTACGTACATCGGAAGAAAACGCATACGAACCAGATATTAAAGTACCACAACAACCACCCGATAAATCACAAGAGCAACAATCAAACCCTTTTCAAAAAACGAAAACACTGCAGCGTAACCGAATTGCGAGAAGAGGAAGGGATTCACCAATATCGAGTGTTTCAAAACAACGATAGCCAAGAAATTTCATCAGAAGCTTAAGGAAACGAACGTCTCAGCAACAGTAACGTGAGCGAGCAAACAAACGAATAGCGCTCCCCTACATCAAGAACGTCTCCGAACTAACAAGAAGTGCTGCAGTCACATGGTATCTCTGTGGCTCACAAATCAAGTACAACCCTAAGGGAATAGGACTTGAGAATCAAAGAAAAAGTCAAGCCAATCGACCAAAGCAATATCATCTATCAGATAAAACGCAGCGACTGCGATAAAAACTACGTCGGACAAACTGGAATAAAGCTTTGTAGACGAATCACCAAACACAAGGCGGCCGTCCGAAGACATAAACCGCATTCATTGGTTTCTGCGCATGAAGATCAAGTAGGCCACCATTTCGATCAGGAGAATGGAAATGTCCAGACACATAGGAGTACAAAACACACGAGGGAGTTTTTGGAGGCATGGTACTTTACAACGAATTCAATCAATCGACACATTGAACTGGACGCAGTACACACAACATAACGGGTGAACGACCGCCAAATCGATCGATTAAATCCGTCGGAACATACTAAACAACTAGATCTGGCGACAGACTCGTACACAACAGCTAACAGACAAGAGTCACGAAACACAAGTCGGACAGGTCAAGTTCAAAGGACATCTGTCCACTGAACAAGCTGAACGCAGGTTGAAGTCCCAACCAATAGGACTGCTCGTCTCCACGGACAACCAGGACGGTATAAAACGCACGCACACTACGCTCGGCGCACTCTCACCGAGGCCTCTCTACGCTATGCAACTACACACTGACGATGTCACCCCGATTGGTGATGAAACGTTTGCAACAAGATGGCCAAGCTCAGCGAACAGCTCTATGACGATATATTGTTCCGTGAAATAGCAACTGGATGTCTTTTGTGCACAATCGCAGTGGTAACTTAAAGCGATGCGACGGAAACCCCACTTTGTCAGCGTGAACCCCAATGGTGTCCAAAGTCTTCTCCAATGGAACGTTGGTGAACAATGAACATATACACAGGCACACATACACATACAAAACCATGTATTTCCTTACTAGTACTTTTTTAGTGAGTTAAAATAGGCTAAGTAATAAAGTGCTTTATCGAAAGGCACTATGTTAAGCATGCCCCCGTTGCTCAGCAACTCAGTAGTGAGAAAAATTGACAGGTCTTATATACTGAACAAAGTGAACAGATGATTCTCGATGTGTAACGATAACAATTTCCGATCATGTAAAAGCTATGTAGCTACCACCTACTTTCATCTGATTAACGGGTTGCATCCGTTTGCACCGAACAAAATCCCAGGCTCCTACGGCTTAAAAACGATAACACATTCGTGAGACGTAAGGGTACACTCACCTTCTAACATGCTTTGGGAAGCTCTACTGAGAGCAACTGTGCGCGTCTCGTAGGTATCCTTTAATAGGTACGGTTTATAAGGTGCACTTTCGAGCAGAAGAATGCGTTTTCCATTGAAAATAGGAGAATTGGCTAAACAGAAGTGGAGCTTTAGAACATAAGAGAGCTCACCTGCTAAGGCACAAAAGCTTAGACCAGCCATACCACCTCCAACGACAACGATATCGTAAAATGATTGGTTCGGTGTCATCGATGCATGATAGTGTCTGATGCAACGTCGTGAGAGTTGTTGTAATCTTCCAAACATATCCTTAAACATGGGTTCTGAGAAAGTAGAAAGGAAATTTTTTAGCTAGGATGCATTTCACTATAATCAGAAACAACGACTTAGAGGATTGGAACATCGGACAGTAATGATGGCGGTTGCGGAAGCGCACCGAAGCGTCTGAAATCATAGTCAGCTGTCAAGCACGCAAGTCCGCGGCTGTCAACCATGGCGAAGTGGCACTAGCTGCTGGCATTCAGAAGTCATGGGGGCGGAACCCCGCAAGGGTCCGCCGGGAGGCGCGCCATTGACGAGACCCAGAAGGTCGAAACGCCGGCTGATTGAGAGTGGCAATGATGAATTAGCTAAATGATACCAAAATCCCCATTACTCAATAGTACTACATAGAACATCTGTCCGTATAACTTGCAAGTCCTCGTACCGTTCCAGGGCGCTATGCGGAAAGTCCTAGCTTGTGAGACTAGCCACCGTCCCTTGCACAGTTTGTAACTGGCATGGCAGTGGAAGATGAGCTGGGCTACCTCATAGTCAAATGTTAATCATGCAGGTCCGCGGCTGTCACCCATGGCGTAGTGGCACTAGCTGCTGGCATCCAGAAGTCATAGGGGCGGAACCCCGCAGGGGTCCTCTGGGAGACCCACCACTGACGAATCCCAGAAGGTCGAAACGCCGGTGTCTGGCGCATTTTCAGACTAGCCTAAGCCCGCTGATTGAGAGTGACAGTGATGTATTGGCTGCAATAATACTCAGAGAACTTCAAATGACTTAGAATGCCGTTTCGAATCGGAGGGCAGTAGTGAATGAATGAAAGATGGAAAAACATCAACAGTACGCCGGTACGCAGTGTCGACGCGTCGTTGCCGCGCAATCACCACCAGTTGTCCATGGGTTAAGGATGCTGCGAGGGTCACCCTGGCCCTAAGCAGGCTCGAACCCGCGCCGTCGTGTTAGAAAGCAGGCTCCCGATTTTTAAGACTACGGGCTGGAAGTAAAATAAGAGTCGTATATCATTTCCAGAACGAGACACTATATACGAGGGTCACTCAATAAATGAGGTGAATTTTTCGGTATAAGGACTTCTAATATAGATAGAAGCTTACTTTTTGTTCATTTTTGTTGTTTTACTTCTTTTTCATATGTATGTAATTCTTTTGCATATTGAAAAAAATTTGAGAGTTGTAGCGATTAACAAAGATGGCCGACCAAGAAGCATTCTCCAGGATTGAACAGCGGTCAGTTATCAAGTTTTTGGTTGCTGAAGAGCGCAAACCAGTTGAAATGCATAGGAGAATGTCAACTGTGTATGATGCCACATGTTTCAGTCGAAAAATGTCTACAAGTGGGTAAAATTGTTTAAAGAAGGACGGAGCAGTGTTGAGGATGAAGACAGGCCTGGGAGGCCTACACAGAAGTGAGGTCTCCTGAGGTGATCGAATCAGTCAATGACCTCATTCAGTCGGACAGAAGGGTGACAGCGGATGACATTGCAAGGGCTTTGAGCTTATCTGTTGGGGCGGCACACAAAATTGTCCATGTCATCCATTGTCACCATTCTGTCCGACTGAATGAGGGCATCGACTGATTCGATCACCTCAGGAGACCTCACTTCTGTGTAGACCTCCCAGGCCTGTCTTCATCCTCAACACTGCTCCGTCCTTCTTTAAACAATTTTACCCACTTGTAGACATTTTTCGACTGAAACATGTGGCACCATACACAGTTGACATTCTCCTATGCATTTCAACTGGTTTGCACTCTTCAGTAACCAAAAACTTGATAACTGACCGCTGTTCAATTCGGGAGCATGCTTCTGGGTCGGCCATCTTTGTTAATCGCTACAACTCTCAAATTTTTTTCAATCTGCAAAAGAAATTACACCCATGTGAAAAAGAAGTAAAACAACAAAAATGAACAAAAAGTAAGCACCTAGCTGTATTATAAGTCCGTATACAGAAAAATTCACATTCTTTACTGAATGACCCTCGTACATATACAATGGTAAGAATCGATGACACACAATGAACCACCAGAAACCATGGAGCAAACGTATGTAATAAGTACAAAAAGTAAAAACGAGACAGACGGAAAATGAAGTTATCCGCACGAAGCTTCGTCTTATATTGCTAGTCTAGTGACTACAGCACTGAGCAGATAAATCAAGCCCTAAGTTTGTATAGCTATTCAATTGAGACTGATATGGCGTTAAGTCTTTATGCGTTTCGAGCCACGTGTACTTAATTCATCATCATCATCATACACGTTAGCTAGAGGTGGGGAACACCTCAGCTACGGCGCCGCAATACATAGAAAAAAGGAGAGAGAAAAAAGCAACTGGTGCAAGCGGGCTGAGCTACCGGTAACGGATGGGCATCGTTCCGGTAAGTTACCAGTCGGCTACTTTGCATCAAAAAAATTACTATGCAAAACTAAATAAGGCTAAATAATGAGATCGTGGTTGGAGGGGGAAACTAAGAGGGATGGGGTGGGACAAAGAAACAGCACGAACGCCACTGAGGTCGGCTCCTAGCCATATCAGCATGTGTGTCCAGCCAAACGCGTTCATCGTCTTTCGGATCCCAACCAGGAAGCCGAGACGCTCCAACCGACGCCAGCTCAGAAGTGAGGGCCTTCCTTCCTCTCAACCAAGTCATCGCTTGGCCAACCCTCCTCTTCTTCCAACCACAACACCGAGGCGCAAACAACACACGTCGCGGGAGTCGGTGGGCTGGCATGCGTAACACGTGGCCGAGCCATCGGAGCCTGATGCGTGAAATAACGGTGCTGAGCGGTTCAGTTTCTTTTCCTGTCCCGTAAACGAGGCGTCGAACACGCCCGTTGCTCACGCGGTGTTCCCACCAGATGTGACCTAAATTACGAAGGCACCGGTGGTCGAACGTAACTAGCCTCTTCAGGTCCGCTGCTTTAAGCAGGCAGGATTCACAACCGTACAGTAGGGTCGAACGTACCGCAACAATATACACTCTACCCGTCAAGGCAAGAGTGATGTCGCGCCGGCGCCACAAGTGGCGAAAGTTAGCAAAAGCGCCCCGAGCTTTCGCTCTACGATTCGTGATCTCATCTTCAATCCCACGGGCGCTGATACAACTTTCCAGGTAGTTGAATTTGTGAACAACTTCTAGCTGATCCCCACCAAGGGTCAGCGTAGGAGGCGGTCCAGACCAATCTTAGAGGAACGCTTTGCACTTCGACGGTGCGAAGCATAGCCCGAAGTGACGGACAGCTAGTGCTAATCTGTCCAGTGCCGCTTGGCACGTTTGTGAGCTGTCACAGATTCGGGCAATATCATCAGCATACTCGAAGTCAAGAAGTCGTTCTCCTGGGACCACATCCGCACGTTCAATGTCGAGTAATGTAAACGCGATTTGCATGAATTCGCCAACAGCGAAGTTGAAGAGGAAAGGTGACAGCGGGCATCCTGGTCTCACACCGCTGTAGATATCGAAGGGCGGCGACAGCTTGCCGTAAAAGCTCACTCTGCCCGAGCTACGCGCATAAAATGCTGGGATAATATTCACATATTTCTCAGGTACACTTTCCCTGAGTAGACAGCCCCAAATTGCACGTCTATCCATCGAGTCGAATGCACCTTTGATATCGAGGAACACGACAAGGGTGGGCCGCCAATATATGTGACGGTGCTCCAACAACTGATGTAACGTGAAGATGTGGTCGACGCAGCCACGACCTCGACGAACCCCGACTTGCTCTTCACGAATATGGCTTTCACGAGTGCAAGTCAGTCGGTGAAGGATGACAGAAGCAAGCAATTTGGAGGCAATGGAGATCAGACTGATTCCTCCATGGTTGTCGCATTCCGATCGTGAGCCTCCCTTGAAAATTAGGACTATGACGGAGCGGCTCCAATCGGTTGGGACAGTTTCCTGCTCCCACAGTTTCACTAGTAACTCTTGTAAATCATCCACAAGAGCAGGTCCCCTGAATTTGAACAGGGTTGGAGGTAGATCATCTGATCCCGCGCCTTTGTTTAACTTCAACAGTTCGATCTCACGTTCGACTTCTGAGCCAGTGGGTGGATCCAAAGGAAAAGCCCAAGGAGCGAGGCGATCAGTGGCCGGCGAGAAATCTAACAATTCCGACCGATTAAATTGCCTTTCAAAGTGCTCAGCCCAACGCCCTAAGCGTTTTGATAAGTTGTGGATAGACTGTCCACCCTCGTAACGCATAGTTTCACTAACACCAGGTCTCCTGCTGCCCGTTTCCCGTATCAGACGGAGTAACTAGCGAGGGTTACCAAGGGCAGCGGCCATTTCCATCTCTGATACACGAGGAGACCACCAGGGTTCGCGGTCTCTCTTCAGGCTAGCACGGAGTTTTGCCCGGAGCTCTTTGTGCGTTTCACTGTGTTCGCTTCCAGCCGGAATATGCCAGCGAGCATCGATACGTTCCTGAGACTGTGAAGAGACCCAATGTCCATGTTGGCGATTAGACATACCACATGAGGATTTTCCTGCTGCTAATAACGTCTGGTGAATATGAGACCAGTGAGCTTTACTTGTATCCAGTAACCGTTTATCCAACTCGCATGACAGCGTACTTTGACAGGCATTCAGAGCAGCTGGTTTCGCCAGTTGGCTGGTGTCAATGCGCTCACAACATCGTCGTGGGCGTCCGCCAAAGCGCATCCGCAGGTCAGCGCATACAAGTGCATGATCGGAGTCAACAACTGTGCTCCAAATCAAGCGACACTTTTGGATGCAGCCTCTCCATCGGTAACTTATCGCAATGTGATCGATTTGCGTCCATAGCTGGTTCGAGGCTGGTGGGCGTCAAGTCACCCTCCGGCGGGTGCTGTGTCGGAAACTAGTAATCGCAAGAAATAAGCGAGCATCCTCATACAAATAAAGTAACTGCTCACCGTTATCATTACGGGAGCCCAATACCATGTTGGCAGCCCAGATGCAGCTCATCTTTGGCTAATTTTCCAGCTTGAGCGTTTAGATCCCCAGCCAGCACGACAGTGTCCATGCTTCTTCGGTGGCTAAGGAGCTCGTTCAGTTGACGATAGAATTCGTCTTTTACCGAATCATCGCTACAGTTTGTCGGTGCATAGGCAGCGATGATGAATAGACACCTGTTAATCTCACGCGACTTCGAAGTTTTGAACGAGCCAGCCAATCGGACCGCACACATCCGGCTACTGATTGGAATCCCATCAACGAGAGCAGTTTCAGTCCGGGGACTCAGGGCAATACCAACACCGGATTGGCCGGTGCTCGAAGCTGCATTGTCACCGGATAGGTGCAATATGAAAACACTGCTTGCGTCACCTGAAGGGGATCGCAGAGTGAGTCCAGAGCTCGAGTCTTGCAGGCGGGTCTCCGATAAGCAGCAGATATCGATCGAGAGGGTCTCGAATGTTCGGGCAAGTGCTGTCCGTTAACCGATCTGTAGCAATGTGCGTACATTGAGGCATGCCAATCTAAAGGATAATCGAGGGCTCCAAATGGAAGTCGATGAAGTGGAATGGGCTGCTTGGTTGGACATGGGCCTGTTGACAGTGCATAAATGACGCTCCGCGTTTACATGTGAGTTGAAACTAAAAGACAAGCGACTATTGAAGCTAGGTGGAGGAGGGCGGAGAATTGAGGGGTTGAAAACAGGGGGGATTAAAGTGAAGCTGAAATGGGACGGTAAGAGAGAAAAAGCGCAAGAGGGAGAATAAGAAGACGGGAAGGCTTGAGCAGTAGCATCCAAACCCCTATCCACCCTGCCCGATGCAGCAGATAGGGCACCGTTGATTATCCTCTGCGGTGGCCAGAGCATCAAGAAATTGTTTGAGGAAAGATTCATTGAAATAGCATGTTGGCTGTTTCCCACCATGCAGTAGGTTTAACAGAAGATAACCGTCATTACGCACGTTAGCTAGAGGTGTAAAACACATCACCTATTGTGCTGCAATACATAAAGAGAAAAAAAATAAATGCAGCAGTTGCATGCCATGTGAGCTACCGGCAACGGACGGGCATCGTTCCGGAAAGCTAGCAGCCAGCTACTAGGAAACAAATAAATTATTATGTAAAATTATATTATGCTACGAATTGAGATCATGGTTGGACGGGAGATTAAAGGGACGTGGAGGGACAAAGAAACTCACAGCAAAAACGCCACTGAGGCAAGCTGCTAGCCATGTCAACAAGTGTAGCTAGCAAAACGTGTTCATCGTCTTTCGGACCCCAACCAGTGAGCCTTGATGCTCCAACCCAAGCCAGCTTCGAACTGATGGCCTTCATTCCTCTCCACCAAACCATCGGTTGACTAACTCTCCACTTCCTCCATCCACACCCGCGAAGTGCAAAAAACGCACGTCACGGGAGCCGGTGGGCTGGCATGCGTAACACGTGGCCCAGTCATCGGAGCCCGGTGCGTAAAATAACGGTGTTGAGCGGTTCAGTTCCTTTTCCTGTGCCGTAAACAGGGCGTCGAACACGCTCGTTGCTCACGCGGTGTTCCCACCACATGTGAGCCTTACTGCGAAGCACCGGTGGTCGAACGTAACCAGCCTCTTTATGTCCGCTGATCCAAGGGGTCAGGTTTCACAACCGCACAGTAGGGTCGAACGCACCGCTGCCTTGTACAATCTACCCTTCAGATAGAGAGTGATGTCGCGCCGGTTCCATAAATGGCGAAGGTTAGCAAAAGCACCCCGAGCTGTCGCTATACGGTTCGTGATCTCATCCTTAATCCCACAGGCCCTGATACAACTTCCCAGGTAGTTGAAATTCTGAAGGACTTTCGGCTGATTCCCACCAAACATCAGTGCAGGAAGAGGCTCCTGCAAATATTGGAGGAGAGCTTTGCACTTCGATGGTGTAAAGCAAAGGCAGAAGCGGCTGACAGCCAGTGCTAATCTGTCCAGTGCCGCTTGGCACATTTGTGAGCTGTCACAGATTCGGGCAATGTCATCAGCGTACTCTAACTCAAGACGTCGTTCTCCTGGGAGTAGATCCACACTTTGTAAGTCATGTCCTGTGAATGCAATCCACATGACTTCGTCAATAGCAAAGTTGAAGAGGAAACGTGACAGCAGGCATTCTTGTCTCACACCACCAGAGATCCTGAAGGGTGGCGATAGTTTGCCGTAAGCCTTCACTATGTCCGAGCTACGCGCATCTAGTGCGCGGATAACACATATTTCTCGGGCACACCCCTGAGTAGACAGTCCGAAAGAGCACATCAATCAACCGAATCGACGCAACCTTTGATATCGAGGAACACGACAACAGTGACCCGCAGATATGTGTGACGGTGCTCCAACAACTGATGTAACGTGAAGATGCGGTCGACGCAGCCACGACCTCGACGAAACCCGGCTTGCTCTTCACGAATATGGCTTTCACAAGTGCCAGTCAGTCGGTGAAGGATGACAGAGGCAAGCAATTTGGAGGCAATGGAGATCAGACTGATTCCTCCATGGTTGTCGCATTCCGATCGTGAGCCTCCCTTGAAAATTAGGACTATGACGGAACGGCTCCAGTCGGTTGGAACAGTTTCCTGCTCCCACAGTTTCACTAGTAACTCGTACAAATCATCAACAAAAGCAGGGCACCCGAATCTGAAGAGGGCTGGAGGTAGATCATCTGGTCCTGCGGCTTTATATAACTTCAACAGTCCGATCTTAAGTTCGACTTCTGAGCGACCGGACGGATCCAAAGGGACAACCCAGGGAGCAAAGCGATCACTGGACGGTGAGGAATCGAACAATTCCGACCGATTAAATTGCCTTTCAAAGTGCTCAGCCCAACGCTCTAAGCGTTTTGATAAGTTGTGGATAGACTGTCCACCCTCGTAACGCATAGTTTCACTAACACCAGGTCTCCTGCTGCCCGTTTCCCGTATCAGACGGAGTAACTAGCGAGGGTTACCAAGGACAGCGGCCATTTCCATCTCTGATACACGAGGAGACCACCAGGGTTCGCGGTCTCTCTTCAGGCTAGCACGGAGTTTTGCCCGGAGCTCTTTGTGCGTTTCACTGTGTTCGCTTCCAGCCGGAATATGCCAGCGAGCATCGATACGTTCCTGAGACTGTGAAGAGACCCAATGTCCATGTTGGCGATTAGACATACCACATGAGGATTTTCCTGCTGCTAATAACGTCTGGTGAATATGAGACCAGTGAGCTTTACTTGTATCCAGTAACCGTTTATCCAACTCGCATGACAGCGTACTTTGACAGGCATTCAGAGCAGCTGGTTTCGCCAGTTGGCTGGTGTCAATGTGCTCACAACATCGTCGTGGGCGTCCGCCAAAGCGCATCCGCAGGTCAGCACACACAAGTGCATGGTCGGAGTCAACAACTGTGCTCCAAATCAAGCGATAGTTCTGGACGCCGCCTCTCCATCGGTAACTTATCGCAATGTGATCGATTTGCGTCCATAGCTGGTTCGAGGCTGGTGGGCGTCAAGTCACCCTCCGGCGGGTGCTGTGTCGGAAACTAGTGATCGCAAGAAATAAGCGGGCATCTTCACACAAATAAAGTAACCGCTCACCGTTATCGTCACGGGAGCCTAAACCATACTGGCCACCCAGATGCAGCTCATCAATAGATAAGTTTTCAACTTGAGCGTTCAGATCCCCAGCCAGCACAACAGTGTCCATGCTTCTTCGGTGGCTAAGGAGCTCGTTCAATTGGCGATAGAGGTCTTTTACCGTATCATCACCAGTTTGTGGGCGCGTAGGCAGCCATGGCAAATAGACACATTAATCCCGCGCGACTTCAAAGCTTTGGACGAGCTAGCCAATCGGATCGCACACATTCGGCTACTGATAGAGATTCAATCAACCAAAGCAGTTTCAGCCCGGGGACTCAGGGCAATGCCAACACCAGCTTGGCCGGTGCTCGAAGATGCATCGTCACCGGATAGGCGCAATGAGAAAGCAATGCTAGGATTACATGAAGGGAATCGCAGTGAGAACAGAACTCGAGTCTTATAGGCGGGTCTCCGATAAGCAGCAGATATCGATCGAGAGTCCCAAATGTTCAGGCAAGCGCTGCATGTTAACCGATCTGTAGCAACGTGCGTACATTGAGGCATGCCAATCTGAAGGTTGATCGAGGGCTCCGAATGGAAGACGATGAACGGGGTTGAACGCTAGGTTAGACTTGGCCTTTTTGACAGGACAGCAGTGACGCTTCGCGTTTGAATGTGAGTTGAAACTAGAAGGTAAAAGACTAGCAAAGTATAAAGGGGAAGTGCCAAGAATCCATAGTTGAAAACTGGTGAGATAAAAGTGAAGTTGGAATGGGAGGACCTGGAGAACCAGGAGGCTGAGTTTGTCTGACCTTTAACCATTGACCAATCGGGTATGAATGGCTCTGTAGGTGAAAAAAGCACCACCCAGCATAGCTCAGTGGATCTTTAAGATACGCAAACCATCGCACCACGGTAAGGTCCGGCCTCACTGCGATGGTGGCAAAGCCGGACACGGATGCCGCCAATCCATGTATGTATGTATGTTGGGACCGCGTTAGCTCCAGCCTGCCAAGCGCTTGGTGTTTACAATAATCCACATTAGTTCTTGCATTCGAGTGAAGAATTGGGTGTTGTGATCAACAATTATCACTGGAGCACAAGTACTCTACAACGCTTTCTCGGTTTGAAGTGAAGTTTGGAATCTCGATGTTCAAGGCCCAACAACTTTTGTTGCAAGTGTCCACACGTTGACTCATTCGTGTAAAGTAAACAATCCCGGCAAATAACTGACTAGCAATTTTCATGATGTTGAAACTACATGTTCTGTTCCACATATTTGTTGGAGCCCCGCGACTGCTTCCACCCACTAGCAATAGTGAGAAAACGAACGGCCAGGGACAATGATTCAAGGGTTCTTTTACATAGGGAAACCACTTCGTTATATAGCAGAACGCACAACTGTGAAAACTAACCAGAGTACGGAAAGCGTATGGACAAGGAGAGCCAATAAAGCATTGGACAAATAAGGAATCAATCAACTGCACACTACGAACGTAAAGTGAGAGTAATCGCGTCAGTGTATGGCTGCAATTTGAAGGCAAAAACAACGATTCTAAATAACCAAGAGGGATGGCGAAATGATGTGCTAATACAAACGTCAGTGAACCAGCATAGCAAAACGAAAGCCTGCAGTCATGAACGGATACACAAGTATATCTGTGTTTTATTTCCTCCTCTAACATCTCCCTCTTGTTGAGAAATAAATTCACCTTTGGTCCACATAGCCCTTCTGACGGGAAAATCCACCTGGGTCCACTTGGATCCGGGCCCATGGTGATTCGTGCTTTGGTCAAGTGTACAATGTTCGTTCGAACAAGTTGTCAGTACAGAAGTATTCGGGACAATATCGCTGAACAAGTATAACTTCTGAATTCCTTCCACTTCGGATAGATGTATGTCCGTACTTCTTGCTAGGTAAATGGTTTCCAAGAGTTGCAGTTCCTTGAGTTTTCGTTCACCAGCAATCACTCAGTCTTGCTGTAACAGTTCCTCTGGTGTATTTTGGGTCATGTGCCCTGTTGAATTGACCGACGACTTGTCAAATTTTGTCCATGTAGATTTAGAAACGATCGTGATAGCAGACACTGCTTGTGCTTGTATTGACACCGGAACATAATCGCGTTTCAAGGTTAAGTGTCCTCTCTTCTCTGAAAATCTCGACGCAATGTGGAATCTGTTTTTTTTCAGTTTCAAGCATGCCTGCACCCTTGGAGTACGCACGCGCCTGTAGTTGCTTGCTTCTTGACAGTGAGGATATTTGTACGCGCAATCTCTCCCAGATTGCCTCATTGTGCCATTGTTCGAATTGAGCAGCCTGTGGCATTCAATTTCCTGTTATGTTAACCCAGGTTCCGGTTCCCAATCCACTTGGATGTTCAGCTTTTCTGATAGCAACTGAATTAACTGCCGCTGTGACTTTTCAAGCTGAAGCTGCTGAAGAAGGGACCGCATCTGTTCGAATGAAATAGCCATGAATGTTCGACACCTTCCGTCGCCAGGAACTGTTATGTTGCAGCTGACTTCTTTACCTCACGACCGCAAGAATAAATCCAAAGACGTGTCGGGAAACGCCCAACAACTTTCGTTGTAAGTGTTCACATGTTGGCTCATTTGTGTAAAGTGAACAACCCCGGCAGCTGACTAGCGAGTTTCATGATGTTGATACTACATGTTCTGTTTCACATCTTAGTCATGAGAGTGAGTGTACCTATATTTCCCGTTGTTCATTCAGTAAATAATGTGAATTTTTCTGTATACGGACTTATAATACAGCTAGGTGCTTACTTTTGTTCATTTTTGTTGTTTTACTTCTTTTTCACATGGGTGTAATTTCTTTTGCAGATTGAAAAGCACTTAGAGTTGTAGCGATTAACAAAGATGGCCGACCCAGAAGCATGCTCCCGAATTGAACAGCGGTCAGTTATCAAGTTTTTGGTTGCTGAAGAGTGCAAACCAGTTGAAATGCATAGGAGAATGTCAAATGTGTATGGTGCCACATGTTTCAGTCGAAAAATGTCTACAAGTGGGTAAAATTGTTTAAAGAAGGACGGAGCAGTGTTGAGGATGAAGACAGGCCTGGGAGGCCTACACAGAAGTGAGGTCTCCTGAGGTGATCGAATCAGTCAATGCCCTCATTCAGTCGGACAGAATGGTGACAATGGATGACATGGACAATTTTGTGTGCCGCCCCAACAGATAAGCTCAAAGCCCTTGCAATGTCATCCGCTGTCACCTTCTGTCCGACTGAATGAGGTCATTGACTGATTCGATCACCTCAGGAGACCTCACTTCTGTGTAGGCCTCCCAGGCCTGTCTTCATCCTCAACACTGCTCCGTCCTTCTTTAAACAATTTTACCCACTTGTAGACATTTTTCGACTGAAACATGTGGCATCATACACAGTTGACATTCTCCTATGCATTTCAACTGGTTTGCACTCTTCAGCAACCAAAAACTTGATAACTGACCGCTGTTCAATTCGGGAGTATGCTTCTGGGTCGGCCATCTTTGTTAATCGCTACAACTCTCAAATTTTTTTCAATCTGCAAAAGAATTACGTACATATGAAAGAGAAGTAAAACAACAAAAATGAACAAAAAGTAAGCTTCTATCTGTATTAGAAGTCCTTATACCGAAAAATTCACCTCATTTATTGAGTGACCCTCGTATATAGTGTCTCGTTCTGGAAATGATATACGACTCTTATTTTACTTCCAGCCCGTAGTCTTAAAAATCGGGAGCCTGCCTTCTAACACGACGGCGCGGGTTCGAGCCTGCTTAGGGCCAGGGTGACCCTCGCAGCATCCTTAACCCATGGACAACTGGTGGTGATTGCGCGGCAACGACGCGTCGACACTGCGTACCGGCGTACTGTTGATGTTTTTCCATCTTTCATTCATTCACTACTGCCCTCCGATTCGAAACGGCATTCTAAGTCATTTGAAGTTCTCTGAGTATTATTTCAGCCAATACATCACTGTCACTCTCAATCAGCGGGCTTAGGCTAGTCTGAAAATGCGCCAGACACCGGCGTTTCGACCTTCTGGGATTCGTCAGTGGTGGGTCTCCCAGAGGACCCCTGCGGGGTTCCGCCCCTATGACTTCTGGATGCCAGCAGCTAGTGCCACTACGCCATGGGTGACAGCCGCGGACCTGCATGATTAACATTTGACTATGAGGTAGCCCAGCTCATCTTCCACTGCCATGCCAGTTACAAACTGTGCAAGGGACGGTGGCTAGTCTCACAAGCTAGAACTTTCCGCATAGCGCCCTGGAACGGTACGAGGACTTGCAAGTTATACGGACAGATGTTCTATGTAGTACTATTGAGTAATGAGGATTTTGGTATCATTTAGCTAATTCATCATTGCCACTCTCAATCAGCCGGCGTTTCGACCTTCTGGGTCTCGTCAATGGCGCGCCTCCCAGCGGACCCTTGCGGGGTTCCGCCCCCATGACTTCTGAATGCCAGCAGCTAGTGCCACTTCGCCATGGTTGACAGCCGCGGACTTGCGTGCTTGACATCATCATCATCATCATTACACGTTAGCTGGAGGTGGAATACACCTCAGCTATTGTGCCGCAATACAAAATAAAAGAAAAGGAAAAAAGGAAAGAAAAAAAACAGTGGCACGCCCGCTGAGTCCGCAGTAACGGATGGACATCGTTCCGGAGAGCTAACAGCTGGCTGCCGTAAAAAGAGAATCATATTATGCCTAACAGATGAGATCGTGGTTGGAGGGGGATACTAAACAGGAGAGGGATGGGCAAAGGAAATCACAACACAAACGCCATTGGTGCCGGCTCCGAGCCATATCAGCAAGTGTGTCCAACCAAACGTGTTCACCGTCCTTAGGACCCCAGCCAGGCAGTCGGGATGCACCAACCGACGCCAACTTCGAAGTGAGGGTTTTCATTTCTCTCGACCAAGTCATCACTTGGCCTCCCCTCCTCCTCTTCCAACCGCACCCACAACGCGCAAACAATGCACGTCGCGGGAGTCAGTGTGCTGGCATGCGTGGCCCAGCCATCGGAGCCTGGTGCGTGATATAATGGTGCTGAGCGGTTCACTCGCTCTGCCTGCACCAAATACGCGACGTCGAACACGCTCATTGCTCACGCGGTGTTCCCACCAGACATGAGCTAAGCTGCGAAGGCAGCGATGACAGCTGACTATGATTTCAGACGCTTCGGTGCGCTTCCGCAACGGCCATCATTACTGTCCGATGTTCCAATCCTCTAAGTCGTTGTTTCTGATTATAGTGAAATGCATCCTAGCTAAAAAATTTCCTTTCTACTTTCTCAGAACCCATGTTTAAGGATATGTTTGGAAGATTACAACAACTCTCACGACGTTGCATCAGACACTATCATGCATCGATGACACCGAACCAATCATTTTACGATATCGTTGTCGTTGGAGGTGGTATGACTGGTCTAAGCTTTTGTGCCTTAGCAGGTGAGCTCTCTTATGTACTAAAGCTCCACTTCTGTTTAGCCAATTCTCCTATTTTCAATGGAAAACGCATTCTTCTGCTCGAAAGTGCACCTTATAAACCGTACCTATTAAAGGATACCTACGAGACGCGCACAGTTGCTCTCAGTAGAGCTTCCCAAAGCATGTTAGAAGGTGAGTGTACCCTTACGTCTCACAAATGTGTTATCGTTTTTAAGCCGTAGGAGCCTGGGATTTTGTTCGGTGCAAACGGATGCAACCCGTTAATCAGATGAAAGTAGGTGGTAGCTACATAGCTTTTACATGATTGGAAATTGTTATCGTTACACATCGAGAATCATCTGTTCACTTTGTTCTGTATATAAGACCTGTCAATTTTTCTCACTACTGAGTTGCTGAGCAACGGGGGCATGCTTAACATAGTGCCTTTCGATAAAGCACTTTATTATTTAGCCTATTTTAACTCACTAAAAAAGTACTAGTAAGGAAATACATGGTTTTGTATGTGTATGTGTGCCTGTGTATATGTTCATTGTTCACCAACGTTCCATTGGAGAAGACTTTGGACACCATTGGGGTTCACGCTGACAAAGTGGGGTTTCCGTCGCATCGCTTTAAGTTACCACTGCGATTGTGCACAAAAGACATCCAGTTGCTATTTCACGGAACAATAAATCGTCATAGAGCTGTTCGCTGAGCTTGGCCATCTTGTTGCAAACGTTTCATCACCAATCGGGGTGACATCGTCAGTGTGTAGTTGCATAGCGTAGAGAGGCCTCGGTGAGAGTGCGCCGAGCGTAGTGTGCGTGCGTTTTATACCGTCCTGGTTGTCCGTGGAGACGAGCAGTCCTATTGGTTGGGACTTCAACCTGCGTTCAGCTTGTTCAGTGGACAGATGTCCTTTGAACTTGACCTGTCCGACTTGTGTTTCGTGACTCTTGTCTGTTATCTGTTGTTTACGAGTCTGTCGCCAGATCTAGTTGTTTAGTATGTTCCGACGGATTTAATCGATCGATTTGGCGGTCGTTCACCCGTTATGTTGTGTGTACTGCGTCCAGTTCAATGTGTCGATTGATTGAATTCGTTGTAAAGTACCATGCCTCCAAAAACTCCCTCGTGTGTTTTGTACTCCCATGTGTCTGGACATTTCCATTCTCCTGATCGAAATGGTGGCCTACTTGATCTTCATGCGCAGAAACCAATGAATGCGGTTTATGTCTTCGGACGGCCGCCTTGTGTTTGGTGATTCGTCTACAAAGCTTTATTCCAGTTTGTCCGACGTAGTTTTTATCGCAGTCGCTGCGTTTTATCTGATAGATGATATTGCTTTGGTCGATTGGCTTGACTTTTTCTTTGATTCTCAAGTCCTATTCCCTTAGGGTTGTACTTGATTTGTGAGCCACAGAGATACCATGTGACTGCAGCACTTCTTGTTAGTTCGGAGACGTTCTTGATGTAGGGGAGCGCTATTCGTTTGTTTGCTTGCTCACGTTACTGTTGCTGAGACGTTCGTTTCCTTAAGCTTCTGATGAAATTTCTTGGCTATCGTTGTTTTGAAACACTCGATATTGGTGAATCCCTTCCTCTTCTCGCAATTCGGTTACGCCGCAGTGTTTTCGATTTTTGAAAAGGGTTTGAATGTTGCTCTTGTGATTTATCGGGTGGTTGTTGTGGCACTTTAATATCTGGTTCGTATGCGTTTTCTTCCGATGTACGTACGTTTGCAGAGATCCGTCGGTCTTCCTGGTGACCACGGCATCCTCCAACCTTAGTGAATTTGAAGTCGTCGAATGTGCTGTTGAGCAAATGTTGCGTGATTTGTACTCTGTTCCGTTTTTAAGATGACTACGGCTTCTGCATTGAGTCCCGCTATTGGGAATCCCATGGGCGTTCCTTTCAGTTGCTAGTACACCTGTCCATCAAAGCGGAAATAAGTGCACGTTCAGAGGTCCAAAAGTTCTTACAAGCTCCCGAGTTGTATGATTGTCGTTGAGCTTGGTTGCATCTGAAATAGTTCTATCATGGTTTCTCTGCCTAGTTCGTGACCGATTGAAGTGAAGATTGCGGTGGCATCGAATGAAAGCATAATTTCGTCATCTTGTAGTTTGACACCTTGCAGTTTGTTGAGGAATTGTTCAGCACTGTTGATGCTTTATTCGGTTCCAGCAATCAAATGTTTCAATCTCCACCACAAATCCTTCGCTACTTCACATGATGCAGTTCCGGGAAGCGAGACGATTGCTCGTAGCCGGACTCCATCCTTGTGTACTTTTGGTAGTTCATAAAGCAGTGCAATGTTAGTATCATCAACTTTCATTCTTCATCTCTCCGTGACGGTGAGCTCGTTTTTGGTTCTACTTTCTTCAGCATTGCGTTGATCTGGTTGACCAATTTTGCATTTGGAGTTTGATCGATCAAGTGATATGTAGTTGTGTCGGATAGCATTTCTGTGGCCTTATTGGTGCACCGGTTTTTCCCTTATCACTGTCATGCGTCCTTTGTACGCTGGTAAGATTATAACGTTTTCGTCTTTCTGTAGGCGTCTGATTGCATCCTGTTCCTCCTTGGATAGAGTCTGGGTGACTATATTCCGAGTTAGAACTGAGACAACTGTTTGCCGTATTTATTGTTGGGGCTCCTCCGACATTTCATTTCATTTCAATGCATTCCTAGCTAGCCAAGTAGTCTTCAGGGCAAACGTCCTTGACGCTGAAGTTGCGCCCTTTGATAAAGACATCCTCTTCAGCTGCACTGAGTTGCCATCCTCATACGCATTAGCTGCAGGTGGAAGACATCTTAGCTATTGTGCCGCAATACAAAAGAAAGAAAAATATGAAACGGAGGCACGCCGGCTTAGTCACCAGTATCGGAGGATATCGTTCCAGTGAGCTAATAGCTGGCTATTATATCGCAAAAGTACTTTTATGCCTAATAATTGAGATCTTTTTTGGAGGGGGAGGGACAAAGAATGTCGCAGCCCGAACTCCCTTGAGGTGGGCTCCTAGCCATGTCAACAAGTGTATGCAACCAAACGTGTGTTCATCGTCCTTCGGTCCCCAAACAGGGATCCGAGAGGCTCCAGCCGAAGCCAACTTCTAAGCAAGCGCCTTCATTCTTCTTGACTAAGTCAACGCTTGGCCACCCCTCCTCTTCTTCCTCCTGCACCCCCGGTGCGCAAACAGCGCACGTCGCGGGAGTCGGTGAACTGTCATGCGCAAAACGTGGCCCAGCCATCGGCGCCCGGTGCGTGAAATAACGGTGCTGAGCGGTTCAGTTCCTTTTCCTGTGCCACAAACAAGGCGCCGAACACGTTCATTGCTCACACGGTGTTCCCCCATACTGCGAAGCACCGGTGGTCTAAAGCAACTAACCTCTTTATGTCAGCTGAACTAATTGTCGAGGTTTCACAACCGTACAATAGGGTCGAACGTACCGCTGCATTATACACACTACCCTTCAGAGACAGAGAGAGAGAGAGAGAGTGATGTCGCGCCGGTGCCGTAAGTGGCGAAGGTTAGCAAAAGCACCCCGAGCTTTCGCTATACGGTTCGTTATCTCATCTTCAAACAGTTTCTTGATGCTCTGGCCACCGCAGAGGATAATCAACGGTGCCCTATCTGCTGCATCGATCAGGGTGAATAGGGGTTCGGATGCTACTGCTCAAGCCTTCCCATCTTCTTATTCCCCCTCTTACGTTCTTTCTCTCTTATCGTCCCGTTCCAGCTTCACTTTTATCCCCCCTATTTTCAACCCCCCATTCTTGCCCATCCCCCACCTTCCTTTGCTAGGCTTTTACCTTCTAGTTTCAACTCACATGTGAACACGGAGTGTCATTCCTGTCCTGTCGACAAGCCCATGTCCGACCAAACGACCAAGCCCAGTTCATCGACTTCCATTTGGAGCCCTCGATTATCCTTTAGATTGGCATGCCTCAATGTACGCACATTGCTACAGATCGGTTAACGGACAGCACTTGCCCGAACATTCGAGACCCTCTCGATAGATTTCTGCTGCTTATCGGAGACTCGCTTGCAAGACTCCAGCTCTGTGCTCGCTTTAAGATCCCCTTCAGGCGACACCAGCAACATTTTCTCATTGCGCCTATTCGTTGACGATGCAGCTTCGAGCACCGGCCAAGCCGGTTTTGGTATTGCTCTTAGTCCCCGGGCTGAAGCTGCTCTAGTTGACTGGATTCCAATCAGTAGCCGGTTGTGTGCGGTCCGATTGCCTGGCTCGTTCAAAGCTTCGAAGTCGCGCGGGACTAAGAGGTGTCTATTCGTCATCGCGACCTATGCACCCACAAACTGTAGCGATGATTCGGTAACAGACGACTTCTATCGCCAATTGAACGGGCTCCTTCGCCACAGAAGAAGCTCGGACACTTGTGTTGGCTGGGGATCTGAACGCTCAAGTTGGAAACTTATCTATTGATGAACTGCATCTGGGTCGCCAGTATGGTGTAGGATCCCGTGACGATAACGGTGAGCGGTTACTTTATTTGTGTGAAGATGCCCGCTTATTTCTTGCGAGCACTAACTTCCGACACAACACCCGCCGGAGTGTGGCTTGGCGCCCACCAGCCTTGAACCAGCTATGGACGGAAATCGATCACATTGCGATAAGTTACCGATGGAGGGGCGGCATCCAGAACTATCTCTCGATTTGGAGCACAGCTGTGAACACTGACCATGCACTTGTACGTGCAGACCTGCGGATGCGTTTTGGCGGACGCCCACGACGATGTAGTGAGCACATTGACACCAGCCAACTGGCGAAACCAGCTGCTCTGAATGCCTATCAAAGTACGCTGTCATGCGAGTTGAGTAATCGCTCACTGGATGCAGTTGAAGCTCACTGGTCTCATATTCACCAGACGTTATTAGCAGCAGGAAAATCCTCATGTGGTATGTCTAATCGCCAACATGGACATTGGGTCTCTTCGCAGTCACAGGAAGTTTTCGATGCTCACCGGCATGTTTTGGCTGGAAGCGAACACAGTGAAACTCGCGGTGTGCTCCGGGCAAAACTCCGTGCTAGCCTGAAGAGAGACCGCGAACCCTGGTGGTCTCCTCGTGTATCAGAGATGGAAATGGCCGCTGCCCTTCGTAACCATCGAAAGCTATTCCGTCTGATACGGGAAACGGGCAGCAGGAGACCTGGTGTTAGTGAAACTATACGTGACGAGTGTGGACAGTCTAGCTACTAGACTGTTGAGATTACATACATACATACACACATACCGCAACTTATCTAAACGCTTAGAGCGTTGAGCTGAGCACTTTGAAAGGCAATTTAATCGGTCGGGATTGTTCGATTCCTCACCATCCAGTGATCGCCCTGCTCCCTGGGCTCTCTTTGGATCCGTCCGGTCGCTCAGAAGTCGAACTTAAGATCGGACTGTTGAAGTTATATAAAGCCGCAGGACCAGATGATCTACCTCCAGCCCTCTTCAGATTCGGGTGCCTTGCTTTTGTTGATGATTTGTACGAGTTACTAGTGAAACTGTGGGAGCAGGAAACTGTTCCAACCGACTGGAGCCGTTCCGTCATAGTCCTAATTTTCAAGGGAGGCTCACGATCGGAATGCGACAACCATAGAGGAATCAGTCTGATCTCCAAATTGCTTGCCTCTGTCATCCTTCACCGACTGACTGGCACTTGTGAAAGCCATATTCGTGAAGAGCAAGCCGGGTTTCGTCGAGGTCGTGGCTGCGTCGACCACATCTTCACGTTACATCAGTTGTTGGAGCACCGTCACACATATCTGCGGGTCACTGTTGTCGTGTTCCTCGATATCAAAGGTTGCGTCGATTCGGTTGATTGATGTGCTCTTTCGGACTGTCTACTCAGGGGTGTGCCCGAGAAATATGTGTTATCCGCGTACTAGACGCGTGTAGCTCGGGCAGAGTGAGCTTTTACGGCAAGCTGTCGTCGTCCTTTAATATCTCCATCGATGTGAGACAAGGATGCCTGCTGTCACGTTTCCTCTTCAACTTTGCTATTGACGAAGCCGTGTAGATTGCATTCGCAAGACACGATTTAAACGTGTGGATCTGCTCCCAGGAGAATGACTTCTTGACTTGAAGTGTGCGGACGATATTGCCCTAATCTGTGACAGCTCCCAGACATGCTAAGCGGCACTGGACAGATTAGCACTGGCTGTCAGCCGCTTCGTGCTTGGCTTTACACCATCGAAGTGCAAAGCGTTCCTCCAGGATTGGCCTGGGCCGCCTCCTTCGCTGATCCTTTGTGGCGATCAGCTAGAAGTTTTTCAAAAACTCAGCTATCTAGGAAGTTGTATCAGCGCCCGTGGGATTAAGGATGAGATCACGAACCGTATAGCGACAGGTCGGGGCGCTTTTGTTGTCCTTCGCCACTTATGGCGCCGGCGCGACATCACTCACCCTTCAGCGGTACGTTCGACCCTAGTGTACGGTTGTGAAACCTGGCTCTTCAGACCAACGGACATAACGATGCTAGTTATGTTCGACTACCGGTGTCTTCACACTATGGCTCACATGTGGTGGGAACACCGCGTGAGCAACGAGAGTGTTCCATGCCCTGTTTACGGCACAAGAAAAGGAAGTGAACCACTCAGCACCGTTATTTCACGCACCGGGCTCCGATGACTGGGCCACGCATGCCAGCCCACCGACTCCCGCGACGTGCTTTGTTTGCGCGCCGGGGTTGTGGATTTAAGAAGAGGGGAGATGGCCCAGCGATGACTTGGTCGAGAGGAATGAAGGCCATCAGTTCGAAGCTGGCCTGGGTTGTAGCGTCTTGGCTCCCTGATTGGGGTTCGAAAGACGATGAACGCGTTTGGCTGGATACACTTGTTGATATGGCTAGGAGCCGACCTCAGTGGCGTTCATGCTGTGAGATTCTTTGCCCACTCCATCCCTCTTAGCTTTGCACTCCAACCACGATTTCATTATTTTGCATGGTAAACTTTTTTCTGCTGCGTGGTAGCCAGCCGGTAGATTACCGCAGCGATGCCCATCCGTTACTGGTAGCTCAGCTAGCTTGCACCTGCTGCATTTTATTCTCTTTTTTCTTTTAGGTATTGCGGCACGATAGCTGTGTTTCCCACCTCTACATAACGTGTATAGTGTGTGTGTGTGATCTCATCTTCGATCCCAATAGCCGTGATACAACTTTCCATGTAAATTTTGACAAGGCTTTCATCCCAACAGTTCACAAGCTACATAGCAGAGCCTAGTCCGGAAAAGCGCCAGACGCGTTTCGCCCTATTGGGGCTCGTCAGTGGCGCGCATTCCCTCGGTCCTCTAATGTTTGCAAGCGAGCTGAATAAGCAGTCGCGGACAATCAGCGTGTGTGTGGTTCTGGACGGATCACCTGGTTGCTTATTGAATACCACAAGAGCTTGTAAGGCGCTGCGTCAAAGCCAATGTGGGCGACCTTAGGATCACTGACCACTCCTGGTCACAGAAGTGTGGATTTAACGGAGAGCGGATGAACAACTTCATTGGCCACCGACTTATATGAAGGCGTATGAGCCACCCGGCTGTCAACGGCTTTCGTTTTTGGTGACGAGTACGGTGATCCATGGAATCCTGGTCTTCTTGCTGTTTCTCTCGAACTCTTTGGGCGACCTGGGTAGTATGTTTTTACTCGAAAATCGTTTTATCCTCATCTAGATAATTGATTCTCAACGGTTTGCGGTATACGTCAATCGCCCCGCTATCTTGCAGGTTAAGTCTAATGACCCCAAGCTCCGGGTGAGGTCCCCTAAGTCAACCCTCTTCTTCGGCCTAGGCAACCGGGAAGCACCATGCTCACAAAGCCTATAGAACCATGACGCAACGATTCTTCGCGCTCTGTCTCTCCGCCCTCGCTCTCTCGAACTGCTCTACTCTGCCGAGGTGCTGGCAGCCGAAATCGCCAAACCGCGTACTACCGCATCACTGTTTAATCACTTTGTTCAACCACCCCATATTCTTGGTCTTCTCCCTCCGTTCCGATGGCACAATATCTGTACACGGATTGTGATATATATATATATATATATATATATATATATATATATATATATATATATATATCGCAATCCGTGTACAAATGTTGTATCACCGGGACCATGGCGGAATAGGAAAACAGGATTCGAGTAAAAGAAGAAAGAAAACAAATAATACTTTTGTCCATTTTCCACTGTTTTTGTTTTTTGATGCTTTTTATTGGGGGAGGGAAGGGGAATCACCGCAACAAGCAGAGATACACGCCCGCCACTGAGTTCGGTTTCGAGCCATGACTTCCAAGGTTTCCAACCAACTGCACTCAGCATCCTTGGGACTCCATACATGGAGTCGGGAGAAACCAACCGCGGCCAGCTGTTTTGTCAACTTTTTCCTCCTGCTTCTCCAAGTTGTGGGCCGGCCACCACATTGCCTCCTCCAGCTTTGTCCAGAAACCACAAACAAGGCACGACGCGGAAGACGCTGAACGGGTTTACGCAGTACGTGTCCGAGCCATCGTAGTTGGCGCAGCGAGACAAGCGCATCGAGGGAGTGACTGTCTCCACACAAGACACGCTGTGTGACTTCAGCGTTGGTTACGTGGTTCAGCCGCCACACACGGGCGATGGACCGCAAGCAACGGTTTTCGAAGACGGACAGTCGGCATCGGTCTTCGGTACGAGGTGGCCAAATCTGGCTACCGTACACAGTACAGCGCGGACAGTGGCACTATAAACCCGTCGTTTAATGCGGAGACGGATGTCATGGCGGCGCCATATGCTCGCACTCTACAGACTACGGTCATTAATGTCTGCTGCCTCAGTGAGACCTGTTTACAGGACTCTAGCACGAGGTTACTACTGGTTTCACCGTCTGCGAGTTCCACTGGCATTTCCACATTGCGCCTATCTGGAGGCTCAACCGCCGAAGTAGCTGGTCACACGGGCGTGGGGATTGCATTGAGCACACGTGCTGAGGCCGTACTACTAGACTGGATCTCTGTCAACAGTCGACTCTACACAAACCGACTTGGAACCTCAGTGCAACTGTCCAGGCGCGGAGTCAGCAGACTTTGTTTGTTCATTGCCGCAGCCTACGCTTCCAAAGACTGTAGCCCTGAGTCATTTAAGGCTGAGTTCTATGGCCATCTGACCGACCTTTCGTAAAATGTGCCGCACTGACATCGTGGTGCTATTCGGGAACTTGAACGCGCAAGTCGGTACACTTGAGGTCGAAGAGCGTGAATTCGATAGACTACACGACCATGGTATTCGCAGAACGGACAACGGTGCTCACCTACTTCGGCTTTGTATCAATCACGACCTTTTTCTGTTGAGCACTAGTTTTCGGTGATCCTGGCGTCAGCGCGCCATCTGGAGAGCCCTGTCACTTGGTCAGCCGTGGACACAAGTTGATCACATCACCATCAATTCTCGCTGGTGAGGCTGCATACAGGATCGCAAATCAATCTGGAATACCTATCTCACTTCGGCTCACGCGCTGGTATGTGCCAAGGTCATGCTACTTTTGCTAGCTTCCAGCAGCGTCGCCAGAAACGGTTTGACCTAGTTAAGCTTTTTGCTCCGAATGTTCTCCGCGCATTTCAGTATGCCTTGTCCTCAAGGCACAAGGCTACTTCATGCACTGAATTTAAAACATACTGGAGACATCCGCAGCGCCATGTACAACTCTGCAACCCTGGTATGTGGCTTCACCAATAGTGATGTCAACCACTGGTTCTGCGCGATCTCTCCAACTTGTCGAAGTTCATCGAGCAGTTATTCCTGTCTACGTTGAATATCATTCACTACGCAGGACTACCAACGCTGAGCTCCGGGAAGATCTCGAGGCCTGTTCGACACAGCTAGGTATTGAGATGGAGCAAGTGGCCACCTCGGTGAATTTCCGAAAGTGCTTCCTCCTAGTCCGATCCACTAGCGGCAGAAGGCTGACTGTAAGCGAAGTTTTATGCGAAACCAATGGCGAGTCAAATCACTGTCAAAAACGCCAACTTGAGCAGCAGTTTACTTGACCAACAGCACCGGTGAGTTCCCATTCAGGAATCCAGTGCTCAATGGTGTGTGGACGCCTCACTACCATCTGAGGCTGAGGGTACACATAAACTTTGCTTCTTAAAATGCTACAAAGCCCCTTGTCCAGTTGAACTTCCCCCGGCTCTTTTCCTAGCTAGAGGCTCATCACTTGTTCGGGAGTTATTTTCGCTCCTCCAAAAGATTTGGATCACCGAAGTTATCCCATCTGAAAGGAGCCTAGCGGATATCGTGCCCGTCTTCTAATAGGTACCCGAAATGACTGCGCCAACCAAAGTGGGATTAGTAGCGATATAGAAGCAAATACTGGTAGCTCAAGTTGTTCAGTTGGTGGTCTGATTGTTTGCTGAGCTCGGCAGTTTAGCTGCAAACTTTACGTTACTACTCGAATTGATATCCTCAGTGCGCGTGTATATAGCGAAGCGGAGCAGCACGAAGCGTCAGTGTGTGTGACTGATTGATCTTCTAAGTGGACAAGCCATCAGGCTGAGTGGATCTTTCAATGGACGTGTAACCATCTATATGATTCCTGTCTCGTAGCGTAAGCACAAGTGCTCAACCAAAGTTAGCAAAATGGGTACTGCGTGCGATTCATAGCTCGGTATGCAAGCGTAGTAAATGAAGAATGTGTCAGCTTATACGCCGTAACGGCGCTTCGCTGCCGCGCGACCACCACCAGTCGCGCGCGGGCTGATTATACCGCGAGGACGCCCACCCCTACGCGGATTCGAACCGGTGACCTTATGGTTGGGAAGCAAACGTGACAACCACTCGGCCACCGGCCGTAGTAAATAGTAGGAAGCGTTCGATATAGGTCAACATTCACACCATGCACAGCCACACCATTGATATCAAGCAACCAACATATAGTTTGAATGAAAATAAACGTGCAAGATTGGCAGGGAATATGCGGTAGAATAACAGAACTGGGCCAATCAAATAAAGTGGAATAATTTCTATCCAGATTAGGAAGATATAGTTTAAGTGTAAGTCGGTGTAGCCCAACCGCGGTGAAGAAGCATGAATTGCGCTGAGAGCACCGAGTTTAGCGATCGTTACGCAGGCGTTGCTTGAATTGTGGGCTGAAGTTGCGGCGGACTTCATCGCAGCTTGAATCAGTTGGGTTAGATAGACGACGGTCAAACAGTTCCAAAGAGCGAGCAGAGATCCATTCTCTCATAGGACGCCCAGCAGTTCCACATTTTGATTGACCAGAAGCAACGTATTCTGCAACAGATTCCAGTGAGGTTCAACACCTGTAGGCGTAGCACTAGCGAACGCATCTGCTAAGGAAGATTGATAGGCCAGAAGTATAGAAGGGTTAGCTTGACTGTTCGTGCCCAGCGTACGGTGCTTTGATTCCGTGGAACCACCAAAGCGTATGCAGATGTTCACACAGACCAGAGCGTGATCTGAGTCGAGTTAGGTGGACCAAATTGATCTGCGATCTTGTAAACTGCCCCGCCACGTGAAGCTGATTGAAATGTGATCAATTGGTGACGATACTTGTGTTAGCGAACAGAGATGCCAAGTGGCAGCGTGTCTCCTCGAGTGCCTGAATTTCGTGCTCGCGAGAATGGAAAGCCTATCGCTGTTAGAGTGACTCTGGTCAGAAGTATGACTGTCAACAAGATGACGTTCGCATGGCAGCAGGCGACCGACCCGTTGTATTGAAGTCTCCGGCAAGGACGATGACATCGGATTTTTCGGCTTTACTCAAAACTTAGTGAAGTCCGCGATAGAACTCGTTCTCAAACAATACACGGTTACAGTCGGATGAAGTGTAAGCTGAAACCACAAACGAATTACATCTCGCTGTACGATGACGATTGATCCTGAAATAGCCTTGGAGTCGAATTGCACACAATAGGCTGTCAATCAGGAACCAATTGAGCAGCGACATCTCAGCTTTGTCACTTAATGCGATGCTAACACCAGCCAAGGCAGTTGGAGCAGCTTCTGTGTCACCAGATAAATACAGGAAATGTTTTGTCCAGCGGTTAACAGCGGACGTCAACTTCACTACAGTGCCAGAGTCCTGTGACCGAGACAACCGACATCAATAGTCAAGTCAAGTCAAGTCAAGTCAAAATAAGCTTTATGTACCCTAATGGGTTCATTTTCAGCATTTACACCATCACTGCGGACACCTGGATGTTAATATCAATATAAATGCTTGGGTAGAAAAGTAAGAAAAAAGCAGAACTGCTACTCCAACAAGCGCTCGCACAGCATGGTTGTGACTTTCAATGGGTCAACAAGTAATCGTGAGAAATAAGCCAAAACAGCATTACGATATGATGACGTGCGGGCGAATAAAATTCTGAGTTTCGGACGGGTAGAGGAGAAAGAAAGCGTTTTGGAAAGACCATTGTACAGTGGATAAGATCGATCAGTTAGTACCTTAGAAGAAAAATCATTGCAGGCACCAAGATATCTAGAATTAATGAAATCGACTAAAGAATCTCTAGACAAGCCGCTGCATTTAGCAATGTGCTTTGTAGACCGTACCAATAAGATGTATTCTTTCTGATGCAGTCCATGGAAAATGACAAGAGGTCACAAACCTGAATATTAATGTACGAGTTACTGAAAGCACCTTAGGTCTGAGAGCATAAAAAGAAAAGTTTCTGGCTTTTCGAAAAGTTTTACAGACGTGCGTGGACCAAGAAAGGTTCTGGGACAAAAAACGCCGAGAGACTTGACGGTGGAAGAGCTGGGTATGGGATTTTCGTTCACAGTAAGTGTGTGTGGGGGGGGAAACCTATGAGGGACTGCAACTTATCGCCCCGTAGAAAATAACATATTACATCACTGCATTTAGAAGCACTACTCGTAAGAGATTTGGATGAAGACCATTCCACCGGATGTTCCAACCCACGTTGAAGTGATGAGGAATCATGGTTAATGGAGGACATACATCCCAGCACATCATCAGCATACTTACACCCTATAAACATGGTTGGTATAGGGGTATATATATGTATATACATATATGTATATACATGTATATACAATGTATATATACATATGTTCAACATACAAGGAAAATAGAAAAGGGCATAGGATCGCTCTTTGTAGAACACCACAGTCGTCACGGAGGACAGGATTTTTTGCCGTTCAACTTGGTGAAGTGAGTACAATTTGTAAAATAGTCACGTTACAGATTACACCCACCAAGGTGAACTCCATTTTCGGATAGCAGGTTTAGCAACCTTGACCTATCCAGGCTTCCAAAGGCATGTTATCGGATCTGCATAAGGGTTATAACGTTGAGGACTGTCAGCCGAAATGGAGATCAATGTCGAAAGAGGGCCACTGGTCGGACTGTATGGACATTGAGCTAGCCGGGTAATGCGGATGAACTGCAGGAAAAGTGGAAGAGGATGAGCTGCATCTGCTTAGTGTGTCAGTGGTGGGAATGGATGTGGAACTATACCGGCCTCCGCTAATAAGTGGCTATTGTAAAGTGGTGTATTGTGAGAGACTGTGACGTATGATAGGTGGTATTATAAGATTTGCGACGTTATTTTTTGGTTTTCATTTCACTGTCCGCACTACCGCACTTAACTGCATTTGCTTCCGTCACTAACTCATCTTCAAACGCCACCTGTGCATTTGTTGCAATCACTAGCAGATTCCTGTTTAAATGATTCTACTCCCGATGGTTTCGTCGACACCCATCAAGCTCGCCACATGGCACTTCTTCGGCCTCCATACTCGTCCAGTATGGCCTGCCTTAATGTACGTACACTCACGCAGATGGTGCAACAGGCTGGTCTCGCGCGCACCTTGGAATATCTCGCCATCGATGTTTGATGTCTTTTAGACACCCGATTGCAAGATTCAAGTGCCTTAAATGAGTTGAGAGCTCCCACTGACCACGGAGCCATGTCTGACCTACTTCTATCTGGTGACCTTAAAGCAACCCTGACAGGCTTGGCTGACACTCTTGTTAACTAAGTAGCAAAGCAGAGACCGCACTGCTGGTCTGATTCCCGATTAACAGCCGACAGTGTGCAGCTCGGCTTCGGGAGTCATGCAGGATCAATAGATTTCGCGAGGACAGACGCAACTTGGTTGAGATCTCAGCGTATGTTCCAACTGGCTGCAGTTGTGACTCGGTTGAGGACGAATTTTATCGTGAACTTCACCATCTCTTGAGCAGAGCTTGTAACTCCGATATTGTTTTCCTTGCTGATCTCAACGCACTGGTCAGTCATCTTTTATCATGTAAAAGTCACCTCGTTGGTCACTATGCGCTCGATGAGATTCACGTAGATAATGGAGAGATACCTCGTATACTGTGTGAAAGCAATCGTCTGTTTCTCACGAGCACCGGTTTCAGACTTTTGAAGAGACGTTCTGCAACTTGGCGCCTTCCTTCTGCGACTCAGTCATGGTCTCAGAAAGACTACATCTCATCAAGTACAGGCGAGGTAGTGTAAAGGATTGCAGGTCAATCTGGTCCGCATTTCTCAACACAGACCATATTCTTGTTTGTGCGAACATGTGCATAAGTTTCGGAAGGTCCCCGAAGTAGTAGAAAGGTGGAGACAAATAAAATACCTACTCCCTTGGTTCATCTGAGCTATCAAGCTTCTTTGGCCGATGCACTCAACTGCGACCCTCAGAAAAACATTGATGTACACTGGACATACACTTAGAAAATCATGGTCGTTTCCAGACAGTCAGTCGGTGGTTTTACTCAACACCCTTTAAAATGCAGGATCTCTACGCGATTTTTGGATATGTTTGATTGTCGCCGGAATATCCCGGCATAGTGTAATCATAATGAAGTGTGCTGTTCTGTCATCCGGCAGTTCAAACAAAGCATACGCATTGATCGTGAAGCCTGATGGTCTCAGCGTGCTTCGGAAATGTAGGCTGCTTCTGTCTTTGGACGTTTTCGCAGTTTTTCGCAGCTCATTCGATCCACTGGCCACAGGAAGTTTGGTGTCAGTGAGATTATTTGTGAAGCTGACCGTTCGCCGATTGCTAAGTTGCAGAGATGCTTGGATAGATGGGCAGAACAGCTTCATCCCCAGTTCAGTTGGTCCTCAATGTCCATTTATATGCCCTACGAACCAAGCCGCTCACCCTAGGTCGTTACGCTTGATCCATCCAACAAAGCGAAAGTTTGCCGTGCGATTAAGCATTTGAAACAATTCAACGCTGCTAGCTGAGACATTTCCTTCGGACCTCCCCTAATATGGTGGCGCAGTTCTTATCAGTCAGCTAACTTCACTGTTCTCCAAAATCTGGCATGAAAAGGCGTTTTCTTCCTAGGGTGAAGCAGCTATTCTCACGATTTTTATGATGTGTGTTCGCATCTTGATGCGCTAATCATCGGGGGACCCGTCACACATCAGTTTCCTCCAAGCTGTTGACATCCATTCTACTACATAAACTATCCCCGATTCGTAACCCACAGTAGGGGAAAAAACTAGCTGGCTACCCTTCACGTCGTGGGTGTGCATCAAATCTTCTCGCTCCGCAAAATCCTCAAACACCGTCACCTTTACCCAAGGGCCTACCAACGTTGCATTCTTAGACATCCGTGCTGCATTCCACGATTGATCGACGTGCTATGACGTCGCTTGCTAAGGAACGGGGTCCCAAATAAGTATACTATCATCTTTCGTGCACTCAACCTCCATGTCTCTGACAGAGTGAGGGTCTATGGCAAGCTTTCTTCGTTCTTCACTGTCAATAGCGTGTACTTCAGAGCTGCCTTTTGTCCCGTTACTTCTTCAATATTGCGATTGGAGATGTCCTATCAAGAGTTCTGGAGGGTTACCAGCATATTGGTCGGCAACTACTACCGGGTAAGCGAGCAGCCGAGTTATATTATGCTGTTGACATCGTCCTCCTTGGTGACGAATCAGTGTGCAAACCATTCCAAACCGTTTGGCGATGGAGGCATCTAAGTACGGAATGTGATCCGCCTCCTCGCGATGTAAAGTGCTGCTCCAGAATTGACACTCCCGTTCCTGTGCTCACTCTTGAAGGCACACAGTCTGAACACGTAGATAGCTTTGTCTATCCGGGCAGCTAGGTAATCTGCTCTTGACACTATTGGAAATGAAGTTTCTCTCATCACCGCCAAAGCGCGGTCAGTGTTTCCCAACCTGAAACACTTGTGGCGTCGTCGGAATCTTTCTTTGGACGAAGGGTCCTATTTAAAATGCCACTGTTCAGGCGGTGTTGCTATTTGGAGGCGAGTCGTGGCCAATTCGCGTGATTGGCATGCGCCGGCTGTCCACCTTTGACAATGGTTGCTTGAGGAGGATTGCTCTTGTATGGTGGCAACAACCTATCTGCAACGGTGAAGTCAGACAGTGTTTTAGGGAATGCGAGTTTTCCCTTCAACAAACTGGTTTCACTGTGCCAGTTAAGATGGCTCGGCCAAATCCTGAGTATGTCAGCTGAGCGTTTACCCAATCGCTCCCTGTTCACTGGTGCAGGACTCGACTGGAAGAGACCACGCGGTGGTCTTCTCAGCTACATTGTCTATACAAATTCACATGTAGCCGCGAAGTCAGTTATGTTGGGCGCACTGATCGAAATCTAAGTGTCGGATCAATGAACACATTCCGAAGTGGATCCGCAAACGGAGGACACCTGCGACGGTTTCACCGGGTGAATCGAGTAGTAAGACTGCCTCAGAAATTACGAGGAATTTGCTGAACACCGCTCACCAGGCAAATTCAGCTGAATTATTCACAGTCCTCATGCTCAGTCAAAGGCCTCATGTTCTTATGCGCCTCGAGGACGTTGTTATAGATGGACAGCGCCCACCATTCAGGATTAAAAACAACTCTGTGTGATGCTGAGCGCTTCATGGTACAGGGTAAGGCACTAACTTAATTCAGTTGACCAACAACTGGACTTAAGTTATCTAAATTAGGCGTCTCTGTTATTTGAATGTATGTGGCCTATGAGGATGCACGAAATGACACTGTCATTCTACAATATCCATGCATTAGATTGTCGATAAAGTATATATATATATATATATATATATATATATATATATATATATATATATATATATATATATATATATATATATATATATATATATATGTGCATGCTTGGCGGCATCCGGTTTCGGATTTGCTTGTCACTGTGGCCAGCCACAGGACGTCTGCGCCTACAGAGGGACCATGGGTGGCTTGCGCTGCACCACCCACAGCTCCAACCACACACCCCATATCCAGTGTAAACTCAAAGGAATAAGAACGGGAGGTAGGTGGATGGGAGCCACGTTTCATCAACGGAGCCGGCCTACACTCCTTCACAGGCAAACACAAGCACCTAGCACGGCCACAAGGACCGTGCACCCCGTCCCCTCCAGCAACGACCAACTGTCTCCTGGAGCCAGATAGACGAGGTAGTGGGTAACAGACAGGTAGGCACCTTGTCAACATGCACATCAAGCGCAGCCACACGGGGGATATCAAGCAACAGCCAATCACTTGAGAGAAAGATAAAAAAGAAAATAAATCGAGTAATGCGTAAGGAAACGTGACAAAACTTTTAAATTAGTGAGCATATGCAATAAGTTGTTTACAAAGGATCCGAGATAAGTTCCCGAGGTCAGGAAGTATATATTATGGTATTGATGCAAATACGAAAGTTATCGTAATTAACTACAATTGGCTTAAGAGACGTATGCAAGTTTATAAAAGAAGGTGCAGGTAGACATTTATATGAAAAAGAAAAGCATTAGGACAAAACTGAAAACCCACCATTTGAAATAAAGTGGCTTATCATGCAAGCACGCGGTTACTAAATCGAATGCAGCGTACCTACAAACGCTGCGCTGGTTCTGCCTACGTTCTCTGCAGGACCCGTCCTCGCTTCTGTAGTGGTCCCGAGTGGCCTCGCTCATGGCTCACTAGGCCTGCCTGACTCAGGCACTCGCGACTGCATGTGCTACAGCACCATGCGCTTGATGTCGATGGAGTACAACCCATCATTGCTTGCAGCTTCCGCACTTGCCGCTTCTTATCTGCATGTATGAGGGTCTTTTTCCGCACTTCAGCAACTGCCTTCGTGATGAGATCGCGCCATACGCGCCGATCAACCGCTTTCGATTCCCATGACCTGCAATCAAGATTAGAACGTGAGAGGCTCACTTTGATCATGTCCTGGTAACGTAACTTGGGTTTCCCCACATGCCGCTTCCCAATACTCAGCTGACGGTATAAGAGTTGTTTCGGTATCCACCTTGAATCCGTACGAAACACATGACCGAGCCACCTCAGGTGTCTCGGCAAAAGTATGCAGTCCACTGCATACATCCCACTTTATCGCTACACTTCCGTGTCTGCAACTTTGTTTCCCCAAGTGATGCGCAAAATTCGTCGCAGACACTGCTGATGGTACCGCTCGAGATATCGCACATCCCGATGGTACGTCGTCCACGTTTCACTGCCGTATAGAAGAACGGACAGCAGCATGGATTTGTACACCATCAGCTTCCTGCCAATGGTAAGCTCATGGTTGTTCCACACTCGGTACTCTAGCATCCCGAATGCCGCCGCTGCCTTCGACACGCGGATACACAGCTCACTGTGTAGCTGCTGATCAGTCGACATCACACTCACAAGGTAGCAGAAGCGGGAGGTGGTTTCCGATACTTCAGCCCCAATGCTGATTCGCGGCAATATTGAAGATTGCACCTCCGGTGAAGGCTGAAAGAGACAGCCAGTTTTGCTTGTGTTGATGGTGAGCCCGAATTTGGCCGCTGTGGAAGCCAGAGAACTAGTCATGTGCTGCAACTCATCCGCGCTGTGTGCAAACAACGCACAGTCGTCAGCAAACAGCAGCATCCGGATAGTTGTCTCACAGACTAGAGTTCTCGCACCGAAACGACGGATGTTCAGCAACCCACCATCAATACGGTGCTCCAGGTTAACACCGTAAGCACAAGCGGCATCAAAAGCACAACACATCATGGCATGAAGATATATATTAAACAGGGTAGGAGCTAAGACACAGCCTTGCTTCACAAGACTGACAACTGCAAAGTCATCCGCGGTTTCTCCACGTAGCTGCACCCTCGCCCGCATACCACTGTGCAGACATTCAATTAGACTTACTAAGTTACGCGACAACCAAACTTACCCAACACCAGCCACAATGCCTCGCGGTTCACCGTATCAAATGCTTTTGTGAAATCAACAAAAAGCGAGTACAAAGGCTGGTGTCGTTCTCTGCACTTCTCTTGCAACTGACGAGCCGCAAACACCATATCTATAGTGCTGCGACCCGAACGGAGTCCACATTGCTCTTCCGCCACGTTAGGTTCCACAACCTGACTGACGAGGCGGTTGAGCAGGATTCGGGCAATCACCTTGCCCACACAACTCAGCAAGTTGATGCCACGATAATTCGTGCAACATTGCTTGCTACCTTTACCCTTGTACAGTGGTAGCACAAGGGCATCCTTCAGCTCAGGATGCACCTCCTCCTCAATCCATACGCATTGCACCATGTGGTGCAGCGCAGTCAACAACGCGGGTCCGCCGTGTTTCAATACTTCAGGTGGGATCCCGTCGGCTCCGGCACGTTTTCCGTTTCGGTGCTGAGGAAGTGTTCTCGGCGTCTCATCCAGTGTCGGCGTGTCCGCCAGATTCGCCTTCACATCGTGTTGCTTCAGGCCGTTCTATGTAGGCCAGTCGATCTCTGAACGGTTGTTTAAGAGACAGTCAAGGTGTTTCCGCCAGATCTGCATAATGTCTGCAGTCTGGGTGCAGGTGGCGCGTGGGATACCATCGATCAGTGTCCTCAGAGGCTCCAATCTCGGTCCATACACCGCCTTCAAGGAGTCAAAGAATTCCTTGTGTTGGTGGCGTTCGGTGTAGCATTCCATCTGCTTCGCCTTCTCCGTCCACCATGCATTTTTAACGCGACGGAGCTCTCGGGTCAGTCGCTGTCGAAGTTTCTGAAACTGACTCTTCTTCCCTAGATCTGCTACATGCGCAGCAAATGCTGCATTCTTCCCCGACACCAATGCGCCAATCGTCGCATTTTTCTCATCAAATTAATCAGGCCGCTTACAGTCTGCGCGCCCGATGGTCTCCTCGAAAGCAACTGTCACGTGGTCGCGAATGTGGTGCCACAGGTCGCCCACTGTGGCTATGCAATCCAGATCACACAGGCGCACAACCATCGCCTTCTCCAGCTCTATACGTTTCTCCACAGTACCGAGGGAAAAAATGTAAATTTCCGCCCATTCACGGTGGGAGTGCAATACATAGATTTACAAAATTAAATGTGTAATTTGGTCTGCACCAACTTGTGATCCTTGCCACACTCAGCTCCACGCAGTACACGTGTCATGCGCACTCCACGCATATCACGCTGACGTACGATGACATAGTCGAGCAGGTGAGCGTGACCACTCCGTGGGTGCGTCCAAGTTGCTGTATCACTGGCACTCAGTGCAAACCGAGTGTTCGTGATCGTCAGGCCGTGAGTGGCACACAGTGAGAGCAGCCTGTCACCATTCCCATTCGCTGAATCAATGCCATGCGAACCGATAACATCTGTCCACACTGATGCATCACGCCCAACACGCGCGTTGAAGTCACCCAGCAGAAGTAGTCGGTCGCTCCTCGGCACAGACAGTATCACGGAGGATAGTTGAGTGTAGAATTGATCACGCGTGTCATCAGGATAACACATGGTCGGACCGTATGTGTTTATAAAAGTAGCAAACTTACCTCTTCCGAGTCGTAAGCGAACAGTCATCAGTCGCGCGATAATGCCTGTTGGTTCACCCACAAGCTGGCCATGGACGCGATCGGATATTGCAAATCCGACCCCATGTTCACGTGGTGCTGAGGTGACGTTTCCCACCCAGTAGAATATGTAGCCTGTACCTGCTTCATGCAACTTACCTTGCTCAGCGAGCCGGGTTTCACTAATCGCCGCAATATCGATGTGGTAGCGCGCCATTTCCATCGCAACTAGTGCAGTGCGTCGCTCAGGGCGCTCGCTGGAGTTCCGGTCCAGTAGTGTGTGCACGTTCCAGCACCCGATGCTGAGTGCTTTGCGCGCAGGCATCCGATTGCATTGGTGGGCAATCGCACGCGAGGTGGTCGTAGTGCTTCGGAGGTTTGCTTGAGGGACTCCACCCGGAACCTTTGGCTCGATAGCTTGACCCAAAATGCAGTGTGGAGCAGATTCTGCTCGGGGTGTGATTACACAGACAGATTGGGATCTGCTTGACGGCCGTCACACGCAGCCTTGGAGGTACTGGAACGATTTATATATGTATTGCGACCGTAGTAGGATACACCTGCGGCGACGGTCAGACGCAGGTGGGTTTTGGCGGGTTTGCACCAATTTGACCAGGGGCTGCCTGGCTTGAGGCGGGCAGTAGCAAACCACTGCACACCCGGAGGTGTCATCCCACCGTCATAGACAATGCGGGGCACTCGTGCACTACGCCAATCTAGCTGTGAGCTTATAACCCGTAGACCTGTTGTCTCCCAAGGCTAGGTTTTGCGGGAGGAGGGCCATCGACCCCTTTCTAACATCCCAAGGGGATAGGTTCTGGACTGGGATAATGGCAGGGCACCCACACCTAACAACAGAACGACTCAAGTCCTCAACTAAAGCTATCGATTAAATGAGCACCCGAAAGGCAGCGGGTCTAGCACATGGTCAGTTCACTGACTCATGCGGCTTGGTGTTCTGGATCTTAGCAGGGAGTAGTGCGAAAACCAACTGCCATCAAGCGGTCGCCACGTGGAGGCGCCCAGGACATGAGCAAATGGCACAACAGTAGCAGCAGTGGGTAGACCATCTGTCAGGATCTAGCCACCACCAGCCTCAGCGCACCATAGACTCTCCCGCCAGACATTATATATATATATATATATATATATATATATATATATATATATATATATATATATATGTATATATATGGTTGGCGGCAACCGGTTTCGGGTTTGCCTGTCACTGTGGCCAGCCACAAGACATCTGTGCCTACAGAGGGACCATGGATGGCTTGCGCTGCACCACCTACAGCTCCAACCACACACCCCATATGCAGTGTAAACCCGAGGGAATAAGACCGGGAGGCATGCGGATGGGAGCCATGTTTCATCACCGGAGCCGGCCCACACTCCTTCACAGGCAAACACAAGCATGCTGTATTTGGGGAATCAAGTGCACACGAGGCGGTGGCTGGACCGTAGTCCGCTCCACACTAAGTGCATGGAACCACTCTTCGAGCCTGCCGCGACCACAAGGACCGTGCACCCTGTCCCCTCCAGCAACGACCAGCTGTCTCCTGGAGCCAGCATGGACGAGGTAGTGGGTAATAGACAGGTAGGCACCTGGTCAATATGCACGTCAAGCGCAGCCACACCTGGGATGTCAAACAACAGCCAATCACACAAAATGCCGATATCGAATAAAGTGAACGCATATGACGACATAGATACTCGCTAAATGAGGATGTGGAAGAAACTGGTTAAACTTCATTGCGCGATAAGTACAAAATGTCCGAAAGTTATTTAAAAAATACCACGCGATAAAATTACGCAAGGTTACCACAATGTGCATGAGCGACATATGTAAGTTTGGAGAAGATTATCAAGTACGCTGAACAAAACCAAATAAAATGTAACGAATTTTATCCACATTAAAGAGACCTAGTTTAATTGTACGTTGGTTTAGCCCAACCGCGGTGAAGAGACATCAAGAATGCAACATCAGCCTACGGTGCGCTGAGTCTGGTGGTGGCTAGATCCTGACAGATGGTCTACCCACTGCTGCGACTGTTGTGCCATTTGCTCATGTCCTGGGCGCCTCTTCGTGGCGACCGCTAGATGGGAATTGAATTACGTCCTACTTCCCGCTAATATCCAGGACACAAATCCGCATGAGTCAGTGAACTGACCATGTGCTAGACCCGCTGCCTTTCGGGTGTACATTTAATCGATGGCTTTAGTTGAGGACTTGAGTCGTTCTGTTGT
Source organism: Dicrocoelium dendriticum (assembly GCA_944474145.2). Taxonomy (NCBI): domain Eukaryota; kingdom Metazoa; phylum Platyhelminthes; class Trematoda; order Plagiorchiida; family Dicrocoeliidae; genus Dicrocoelium; species Dicrocoelium dendriticum. The sequence goes on along the minus strand of OX104066.1, from coordinate 85,916,659 downwards.
TAGGTGTGGGTGCCCTGCCAGTATCCTAGTCCAAATCCCATCCCCTTGGGATGTTAGAAAGGGGTCGATGGCCCTCCTCCCGTAGAACGTAGCCATGGGAGACAACAGGTCTACGGGTTATAAGCTCACAGCTGCATTGGCGTAGAGCACGAGTGCCACACATTGTCTCTGATGGTGGGAGGGCACCTCCGAGTGTTCAATGGTTTGCTACTGCCCGCCTCAAGCCAGGCAGCCCCTGGTCAAATTGGTGCAAACCCACAGAAATCCTCCTGCTTCTGGCCATGGTCACAGGTGCGTATCCTACTACGGTCGCAATACATATATGAATCGTTCAAGTACCTCAAAGTGCGTGTGACAGACCACAAGCAGATCTTAATGGTCCTCTGCAGTTTCATTCCAGAGCTGCCTCTGCTCCCCACTACATTGTATGTCAGGCTATTGAGCCAAAGGTTCTGGGCGAAGTCCCTCAAACAAACCTACAAACCACCCACTGTCTTGTGGGTAAGGCTATTGAGCCAAAGGCTCGGGGCGGAGTCCCTCAAGCAAACCTCCGAAGCACATCGACCACCTCGCGTGCGATTGCCCACCAATGCAATCGGATGCCTGCGCGCAAAGCACTCAGCATCGGGTGCTGGAACGTGCACACACTACTGGACCGGAACTCCAGCGAGCGCCTTGAGCGACGCACTGCACTAGTTGCGATGGAAATGGCGCGCTACCACATCGATATTGCGGCGATTAGTGAAACCCGGCTCGCTGAGCAAGGTAAGTTGCATGAAGCAGGTACAGGCTACATATTCTACTGGGTGGGCAACGCCGCCTCAGTACCACGTGATCTTGGGGTCGGATTTGCACTATCCGATCGCGTCCATGGCCAGCTTGTGGGTGAACCAACAGGCATTATCGCGCGACTGATGACTGTTCGCTTACGACTCGGAAGAGGTAAGTTTGCTACTTTTATAAACACGTACGGTCCGACCATGTGTTATCCTGATGACACGCGTGATCAATTCTACACTCCCTGTTTCGGTCTTTGCCGACGAGCGACCGACTATTTCTGCTGGGAGATTTCAACGCGCGTGTTGGGCGTGATGCATCAGTGTGGACAGATGTTATCGGTTCGCATGGCATTGATTCAGCGAATGGGAATGGTGACAGGCTGCTCTCACTGTGTGCCACTCACAGCCTGACGATCACGAACACTCGGTTTGCACTGAGTGCCAGTGATACAGCAACTTGGACGCACCCACGGAGTGGTCACGCTCACCTGCTCGACTATGTCATCGTACGTCAGCGTGATATGCGTGGAGTGCGCATGACACGTGTACTGCGTGGAGCTGAGTGTGGCAACGATCACAAGTTGGTGCAGACCAAATTACACATTTAATTTTGTAAATCTATGTATTGCACTCCCACCGTGAATGGGCGGAAATTTACATTTTTTCCCTCGGTACTGTGGAGAAACGTATAGAGCTGGAGAAGGCGATGGTTGTGCGCCTGTGTGATCTGGATTGCATAGCCACAGTGGGCGACCTGTGGCACCGCATTCGCGACCACGTGACAGTTGCTTTCGAGGAGACCATCGGGCGCGCAAACTGTAAGCGGCCTGATTAATTTGATGAGAAAAATGCGACGATTGGCGCATTGGTGTCGGGGAAGAATGCAGCATTTGCTGCACATGTGGCAGGCCTCAGTGGCTTGGTGAAGAGGAGATAGTTTTTGCGAATTCGGCGACGACTGGCCCTATAGTTCCGTCGCGTTAAAAATGCATGGTGGACGGAGAAGGCGAAGCAGATGGAATGCTACGTCGAAGGCTGCAAACACGAGGAATTCTTTGACTCCTTGAAGGCGGTGCATGGCCCGGGGTTGGAACCGCTGAGGACAGTGCTCGACGGTAGTTCAGGCGCTGCGTGCACACAGACTGCAGACATTATGCAGATCTGGCGAAGGCAGTTTCGTTGTATCTTGCACAGCCGTTCAGAGATCCACTGGCCTGCTTTGTATAGGCTTAAGCAGCATGGTGTGGAGGCGAGTTCGGCGGATACGCTGACAGTTGATGGAACACAGAGAGCACTTGCTCAACTGCGAAACGGTACGTGTGCCGGTGCCAACGGGTCCCGCCTGAAGTATTGAAACACGGCGGACCCGCGTTGTTGACTGCGCTGCACCACATGGTGCAATGCGTATGGATTGAGGAGGAGGTGCATCCTGAGCTGAAGGATGCCCTTGTGCTACCACTGTACAAGGGTAAAGGTAGCAAGCAATGTTGCACGAATTATCGTGGCATCAACTTGCTGAGTTGTGTGGGCAAGGTGATTGCCCGAATCCTGCTCAACCGCCTCGTCAGTCAGGTTGTGGAACCTAACGTGGCGGAAGAGCAATGTGGACTCCGTTCGGGTCGCAGCACTATAGATATGGTGTTTGTGGCTCGTCAGTTGCAGGTGAATAGCAGAGAACGACACCAGCCGTTGTACTCGCTTTTCCTCTGCATAGTGGTATGCGGGAGATGGTGCAGCGACGTGGAGAGACCGCGGATTACTTTGCAGTTGTCGCTGGTTTGAAGGAAGACTGTATCTTAGTTCCTGCCCTGTTTAATATTTATCTTTATGCTATGATGTGTTGTGCTTTTGATGCCGATTGTGCTTACAGTGTTCGCGTGGAGCACCGTATTGATGGTGGGTTGCTGAACATCCGTCGTTTCGGTGCGAGAACTCTAGTCTGTGAGACAGCTATCCGTATGTTGCTGTTTGCTGACGACTGTGCGTTGTTTACACACAGCGCGGATGAGTTGCAGCACATGACTAGTGCTCTGGCTTCGACAGCGGCCAAATTCGGGCTCATCATCAACACAAGCAAAACTGTCTGTCTCTTTCAGCCTTCACCCCGAATTTTGTGGGCCTGCCAGGATTCCAGATTGCCGAGGAAGTGTTGGAGACCACTCCGAGATTTTGTTACCTTGGGAGCGTTATAACAACCGTCCTGCAGATGACGGGCGAGCTGTACAGCCGCGTATCGTAGGCGGCTGCTGCATTTGGCAAGCTGTAATTTCGTGTGTAAAGCAACCAGTAGCTTACTGTCTGAACGAAACTACTGGTATACATTTCTATGTTTTGCCCGTTCTCCTATGCGGCAGCGAAACCTGGACGCTTTATTTGTTGGACGTTCATTATCTGGAGGACGTCTAGCAACATTGTCTGCGTGGTATTATGCGCATCGGCTGGAGTGTCCGAGTTGCAGACACGCAGATCCTCCGACGCCGTGGCATGTATGCAGTGGAATGCAAGCTTCTGCTGAGGCACCTGAGGTGGCTCGGGTATATTCGACACATGGATTCGACTTGGACACCGAAACTGCTGCTTTATGGCTAACTGCGTGCATAGAAGTGGCGCGTGGTAATGCCGAGGTTACGTTACCAGGACATGATCAAGATGAGTTTATCAGGAACAGATATTGACTTCAGGTGTTGCGAACCGATGACAGTGGATCAGCGCCAATGGCGAGAGCATATAAAGACGGTGGTTGCCTAGGTACAAAAGGAATCACTACCGCATGCGGATGGAGTGCACTTTATCGACGTTGGGCACATTGTGCTGCAGCACATGCAGTCGCGAGTGCCTCAGCCAAGCGGGTTTGGTAAACCACCAACGTTGCCATGTTGGGCCAACATCTAAGTGGAGAATGGTATGCTAAATGTGTGGTTATTTTCAGCCCGGCGCTTGGTAAGTTCGCTGCTTCCGATTCGATTTAATAACTTAGGTCAGTGATGCGGTTGATGTGGTACGTGTGCCGCATCGTCCTTGCAGTTGGTCTGTGCTTGTGCCTGCGTGTTGAGATTTTTACATTTCATTTTTTGTCAGTTTATTGATATCCCGTGTGTGGATGTGCTTGATGTGAATGTTGACAAGCTGCCTACCCGTCTATTACTCACTACCTCGCCTGTACTGGCTCCAGGAGACAGTTGGTCGCTGCTGGAGGGGACGGGGTGCACGGTCCTTGTGGCCGTGTTAGGATCAAAGAGTGGTTCCATGCATCCAGTGTTGAACGAGCAACGGCCCAACCAACGCTTTGCGTGCGTTTAATACGCATGATTTCCAAATTAGGCATGTATGTTTCTGCTCTGCTGTTTGAAACAGTGTGGGCCGGCTCCGTTGATGAAACGTGGCTCCCATCCACATGCATCCCGGTGTTATTCCTTGGAGTTTTCACTGGGTATGGGATGTGTGGATGGAGATGTGAGCGGTGCAGCGCATCACCCATGGTCCACTTAGGGGCGCAGGCATCCTGTGACTTGGAAATGTGGTTGCAGATTTCCTTTGCGATCTGCATGAGCCCTGTCACACACAATCTTTGAAGATTTAGAACAATTTACATATTTTTTACGACCGTAGGATGTTATGCGCATGCGACCAGGGCCAGCCGCAAGTGGGATTTGGCTGGTTTACACCAATTTGATCAGTGACTGCCAAGCTTGAGTCGGGCGATAGCAGACTATTGAGCCACTGGCGGTGCCCTCCCATCGCCAGTGATAATGCGTGGTGCTCGTGCTTTACAGCAATCAAGCTTTATGCTTATAATATATAAACCTGTCGCTTCTTATGTTTGGGTTTTAAGAGAAGAGGGCTATCGACTTCTCACTAACCTCTTAAAATGATTGTGTGACTGGTATACTCTTACGCCTAGCCACTGTGTGTGAGCGCGGTTCACTTGCGGTGCAAACGCCAGTAAACAAGCTGGCTCACAATACAGCCGCGTCTTTTTAATATAAAGAACAGTTACAGGACAGCGCACAGATATAACTATTTTGCAAAACGTTGTCTAGGTAGCCACATCACTTTCTATGTCTGTGCCTCCGACAAGATGATTACGAATTTGTGAACCTATTTGGATGTGTGCTAAATCGATCAAGGGCATACGACGCCGAAGTGCGGATAGTGCATGAGAAGGACGGTCTCTGTGTGTTGAGGGGACAGACCGAGACCAGCCACTGAAGATCGTGAAGCAGCACTATTTGGATGGCTACAGTTTACTTCAATTGGTACTTGGCAAAAGCGCATGCTGCCGCGTTGGTGACCGTTGAACTAGTAAGCTACTACAGTGGCCACGTTTAGCTCTTCACACATCTTCGGACCGGTGACATCGGTGTTTATTCTACACTAATAATGCGCTACGTCGAGCGACTAAATTTATCGAAAGGCTGTTGGAGTGGTGCACTTCTTCTTACAAGACGGTGACTCCAGATTCGGCCAAACTTCTGTCTAAATACCCGAACAACGATGGCGCGGTTGGCGGTGATCCTGCGATCCATTGCTAACGCCTGGTTCTTGGGCACAGCATCGGAATGCCTTCGTTTTTGGTCCACTTTACTTTAAATTATTATCATAATCATTATTATTATTCTGGCGAAGTCAGTCATAGCAGCTGAATGAAAACAATTTTGCTATGTGGAGGATAGTCAGCAATTAACTACTTTGGAGCATAACTGAGAAGTATCGGAGCAACTAGTTCACAAGTATTGGATGGACACGACAGTCATTTTAAACGTGTAAAAGTCGATAGAACACGACTCCAGAGTTCTTCCTTGGACGGTAGCATGCAAAATGCTTGGCAGGTGTCACGATCAAACGTAACTGGACTCATTAAGTCCCCAGCAACTTCTGATAGTATTTATGATTCTCTTAGTAAAAGCTGTTACACTGCAAAGCAATGACTTGAATGAGAACATGGAAGACCACCATTTCATGGCTACCAATGCTGATATAGCCAAAGATCCTTACTAATACGCTAGGTAACCATCGCAATGAGGCTGGACCTTACCGTGGTGCGATGGTTTGTGTGTCTCAGCGATCCACTTAGCTATGGTGGGTGGTGTTTTTTTGCACCTTCAGAGCCACTCATACCACATTGGTCAATGGTTAGATGTCAGACAAACTCAGCCTCCTGGTCCTCCAGGTTGCAATGCCTCAGTGTACGCACATTGCTACAGATCAGTCAACAGACAGCACTTGCCCGAACATTCGAGACCCTCTCGATAGATATCTGCTGCTTATCGGTGACTCGCTTGCAAGACTCCAGCTCTGTGCTCACTTTGAGATCCCCTTCACGTGACACCAACAGCACTTCTCATTGCGCCTATCCGATGACGATGCAGCTTCTAGCACCGGCCAAGCCGGTGTTGGTATTGCCCTGAATCCCCGGGCTGAAACTGCTGTGGTTGACTGGATTCCAATCAGTAGCCGGATGTGTGCGGTCTGATTGGTAGGCTCGTTCAAAGCTTCGAAGTCGCGCGGGACTAAGAGGTGTCTATTCGTCATCGCGGCCTATGCACCCATAAACCCTACCGATGGTTCGGTAAAAGACCACTTCTATCGCCAATTGAACGAGCTCCTTCGCCACAGAAGAAGCTCGGACACATTTGTGCTGGCTGGGGATCTGAATGCTCAAGTTGGAAAGCTGTCCACTGATGAACTGCATCTCGATGACCAACATAGTGTAGGCTCCCCTAATGACAACGATGAGCGGTTACTTTATTTGTGTGAAGATGCCCGCTTATTTCTTGCGAGCACTAATTTCTGACACAGCACCCGCCAGAGTGTGACTTGGCGCCCACCAGCCTCGAACCAGCTATGGACGCAAATCGATCACATTGCGATAAGTTACCGACGGAGAGGCGGCGTCCAGAACTATCGGTCGATTTGGAGCACAGCTGTGAACACTGACCGTGCGCTTGTATGTGCAGACCTGCGGATGCGTTTTGGCGGACGCCCACGACGACGTTGTGAGCACATTGACATCAGCCAACTGGCGAAACCAGCTGCTCTGAATGCCTATCAAAGTACGCTGTCATGCGAGTTGAGTAAACGCTCACTGGATGCAGTTGAAGCTCACTGGTCTCATATTCACCAGACGTTATTAGCAGCAGGAAAATCCTCATGTGGTATGTCTAATCGCCAACATGGACATTGGGTCTCTTCGCAGTCTCAGGAATTTATCGATGCTTGCCGGCATATTCCGGCTGGAAGCGAACACAGTGAAACGCACAAAGAGCTCTGGGCAAAACTCCGTGCTAGCCTGAAGAGAGACCGCGAATCCTGGTGGTCTCATCGTGCATCAGAGATGGAAGTGGCCGCTGCCCTTGGTAACCATTGTAAGTTATTCCGTCTAATACGAGAAACGGGCATCAGGTGACCTGGTTTTCGTGAAACAATTTGTGACGACAGTGGTTGGCATTCCCAGTATTATCAATACCTTTGGAGCGTTGGGTGAACATTTTGAAGAGCAATTAGTCAGGCAGCATTGTTCGATACCTCACCATCCAGTGTTCGCCCTGCTCCCTGGGCTGTCCCTCTGGATCCGTCCGGTCGCTCGGAAGTCGAACTTAAGATCGGACTGTTGAAGTTAAATAAAGCCGCAGGACCAGATGATCTACCTCCAGCCCTCTTCAGATTCGGGTGCCCTGCTTTTGTTGATGATTTGTACGAGTTACTAGTGAAACTGTGGGAGCAGAAAACTGTCCTAACCGATTGGAGCCGCTCCGTCATAGTCCTAATTTTCAAGGGAGGCTCACGATCGGAATGCGACAACCATGGAGGAATCAGTCTGATCTCCATCGCCTCCAAATTGCTTGCCCCTGTCATCCTTCACAGACTGACTGGCACTTGTGAAAGCCATATTCGTGAAGAGCAAGCCGGGTTTCGTCGAGGTCGTGGCTGCGTCGACCACATCTTCACGTTATATCAGTTGTTGGAGCACCGTCACACATATCTGCGGGTCAGTGTTGTCGTGTTCCTCGATATCATAGGTGCATTCGATTTGGTGGGTAGACGTGCACTTTGGGACTGTCTACTTAGGAAAGGTGTTTTCGAGAAATATATTAATAGTATCCGCGCCCTACACGCGCGTAGCTCAGGGAGAGTGAGGGCTTACGGCAAGCTGTCGTCGTCCTTTAATATCTCCATCGATGTGAGACAAGGATGCCCTCTGTCACGTTTCCTCTTCAACTTCGCTATTGACGAAGTCATGGAAATCGCGTTCACAGGACAAGACTTTAAAGGTGTGGATCTGCTCCCAGGGGAACTACTTCTTGACTTTATGTATGCTGACGATATTACCCTAATCTGTGACAGTTCTCAGACGTGCTAAGCGGCACTGGACAGATTAACACTGGCTGTCAGCCGCTTCGGGCTTTGCTTTGCACCATCGAAGATAGGCCTGAACCGCCTACTTTGCTGACCCTTTGTGGGGATCAGTTAGATGTCGTCCAAAAATTCTACTATCTAGGAAGTTGTATCAGCGCCCGTGGTATTAAGGATATCACGAACCGTATAGCGAGCGCTCGGGGCGCTTTTGCTAACCTTCGCCACTTATGGCGCCGGCACGACATCACTCTTGCCCTGAAGGGTAGATTGTAAAAAGCAGCAGTACTTTCGACCCTACTGTACGGTTGTGAAACCTTGCTCCTTAGATCAGCGGACATAAAGTGGCTAGTTACTTTAGACCACCGGTGTTTTCGCTATGTAGCTCATTTGTGGTTGGAACACCGCGTGAGCAACGAGCGTGTTCGACGCCCTGTTTACGGCACAATGGAAGGAAATGAACCACTCAGCGCCGTTATTTCACGCACCGGGCTCCGATGGCTCGGCCACGTGTTACGCATGCCAGCCCACCGACTTCCGCGACGTGTGTTGTTTGCGCGCCGGGGTTGCGGATGGAAGAAGAGGAGAGATGGCCCAGCGATGACTTGGTCGAGAGCAATGAAGGCCATCAGTTCGAAGCTGGCCTGGGTTGGAGCGTCTCGGCTCCCTGGTTGGGGTCCGAAAGACAAAGAACACGTTTGGCTGGACACACATGCTGATATGGCTAGGAGCCGATCTCAGTGGTGTTCGTGCTGTGCGATTCTTTGCCTACACCATCCCTCTTAGCTTCGCACTCCAACCACAGTCTCATTATTTAATATTTTATAACTTTAGATAGAAAATTACTTTTTTTGATGCAGAGTAGCCGGTAGATAGCTTACCGGCGCGATGCTCTTCTGTTACCGGTAGCTCAGCTGGCTTGCACCTGTAGCATTTTATTCCGTTCTTTTCGTTTTGCTATTGCGGCACAGTAGCTGAGGTGTTTCCCAGCTCTAGCTAACGTGTGTATTGTGTGTGTGTGTGCGTGAGGTAACCTACTTTAGTTGCTGGTTGCCTGAGTATATATCTATTTAGACAAATGAATCGGTGTTGTGTAAGAACACTCCTACGCGACTTATTATCCATCAGGGGGTGAAGCAATTGCCGAAAGTTACAAAAAGCCCATTGGACCTGCAAGGTGTTTGCAAGAAAACTACATTGCCGCAGGATTTAAGTTTAGTAGAAATTCACTCCGCAAGACTTTCAGCCCCAAAACCTGCTGAACGTTCGTATGATATATATGCTAGAAATCTATACAGGTAGATAGAAGTTACTTAAATAGCACATGCGCCGAGTGAACATGAACAGTTTCGACTCATTACTACACTAATTTATGACTTCTATTTAGATGCCGCTTAAGGGTGACGAAAATACTGGTTAACAACTAGAGTCCGGTTCCATGCTGTAGGCAAAATAGCAAAGACATCAATTCGCGATACGGAACATCTGAGTTCAGTAGACAAGTGACTTTTAAAGATGCCACATGGTCTACGACCATAGACCCACGATCATGGGGCTTACGGTAACCGTTTCCGGATCTGTACAGCTCTACGCCTTCTAGTTAACAATCGCCGGGTCGCACCAAATAATCGGATGAGTGAGTACATCGGCAACAAGGACTTCATCCGCAACCACCAGTCCATTAATATGAATCAAACTGAAACTTGGTTGGGGCTTTTGTTTCCGTGGTCACCGAGTTGGAAGATGACCCAAGTGCCTTATCGGCTGGTTAGGAAAGCTCCGACGCTGTGTACTAATGTTTAAAACAAGTGAACTTTTGAAGCAGCGAGGTTGTGCGCTGCGCCAACTGAGCGCACGTAGAAGCATATTTAGACAACAAGCCTCCATTTTTCGCGTTTCGTTCTGACACTTAGTTGGTAAAATACAGCCACTGAAGTGAGCATGTGTACAAGACACACGTCGGTTTGGTGTCAAAATAACGGTAAAAAAAGCATGGAAAACAACATGTGTGTGTAGCATTTTGCTTCAAACGGTCCATAGCTTTAAGGATCACAATCCTGTCGTGTGATCCGAAGCCGCGGGTTCGAGCCTGCGAAGGGACCTGGCAACACTCGCGGTATCCTTAGCCCACCTGCGACCGGTGACAGTCGCGCGGCACCGAAGCATCAATACTGCGTACTGGCGTACTGCTGATGCCTTTCCATTTTCTTTTTGGCTTCAAACAGCAACACTTTTGCAGAAACACTTCAGTTGCTTAGACACACAATCTGGGAGGAATGTATAAGTCCACGTAGTGTTCTAAGTGGTTTAGGCGTTCTGTACACGGCAGAATCTCGGTCGATGACGATCCAAAGCCTGGATGACCGTCCAGATCAACAGAAGACGACCGTGCCGAGAGCGTTCATCCTGTGATCTGTGCAAATCGTCATCTTACTGGTCGAGAAGTTGCTGACAAAGTGGACATCAGCGTAGGATCATGCCATCAACGTTTGAGTGACAAACTTGAGATGCATCGTGTCAGTGCAAAATTCGTGCCGCCTTATCTGATTGGTGATCAGAAACAGAACCGAGTTGAAACCACCGAGGGTCTGCTTGCCACTACCAATGACAATTAAAATAACAGGCGATAAGACGTGAGTTTAGGGCTATGATATTGAAACGATGATGCGGTCATCGTAGTGTGTGAGGAAAAGGTCTCCTTATCAAGTATATCTCGCATAAGTCCGTCAAAGATCAAGGTGATGTTGGTTGTGTTTTGACTGCAAAACGCACCGTCTATCAGGGATTTGGACCATGTGGTCGGGTGGTAAATGGAAAAGTCTGCAAAGGAATTCTCGCGCGTTTGAGAGATGCTGTGTGCAGAAAGAAGCCTGAACTGTGGGTAAACCACACCTGGACTTTGCATCGTGACAATACGCCGGCAAACGTATAACTCCTTGTCCGCTGCTATCGAGCAAAACACCAGACTTCTGCTGTGCCTTTATTCAACGTATTCTCCGGGCCTAGCGCCAGCAGACCTATTCTTGTTTCCAAACTTAACACCACGTTGGAAGGAAAGCATTCCGAAACAATGAAGGAGATTCAGGACAATTTGTCAAGAGACCTGCGCGCTATTCTAGAAGTGCGTTCCAAGAGGCTTTCTTTAAGTAGAAGCACTATTAGGAACAGTGTATTGCCAACAAAGGGGTCTACTTTGAGGAGAACAGCGTGCAAAAACAGTTATGGCAACAATCCACTTGCTATCTGGACTAAGTAGTAGTTCACGCAGATTTTCCATTGACAAATTTCAAGACAGCAAAAAGGAACAACATTACGATAGGGTACTTTTACTTCCGATATTTCGGGTATTCTCATCAGCTGTTTACATACAATAAGTGTAATAATGGCTGTGTTTAAGCGGGGACAAATTTCGAAGCCATTCCATTTAAATTCATTACGATCAAAGAACCTTATCAAGGCACTGCATGACTGGTCATAAACTCGACCTGTATGCGCAAATTGGGTTTCAATCGCCGAATTGCTGAAGTTTCAGCACACTGAAGCAGGCGATCATTGCTTTGTCAGTTTATGATCCTGGACGATTCAGGGGATTTTTCACATATGAAGCAGTCTAGGATGTGCTGCACAATGGAGCTGGCAAGTACCTTTTGACCATTCGCGATCATATTACTTGGAATGTGCTCTGATACCCCGATCAACAGCCTTCTCTCAGTATTGCTCACGTACTTAATTATTCAAGTACAATGAAAGAGATCACCACAAGAAGCGGTAACGAGAGGGACTGGCCTGTCCAAGTTGTATTGACATAGGAGCTTCCTAAGTTGGTGCAACAACACATGTTCGTTCGTGAAGTCGGTGCCGGAATCTAGTCACTTTGATCCCCTTTAAATGGTAGCGTAGTAATCAACTTTTTCCTAGGGATGTCTGTCAGTCGCTTCTCCCTGTTTTTTGGGTTTGCGTATCGTGCTGTACATCTCTAGGGATATCCGTTTTCACATCGTGTTGACGACACGTGCTCCAGCTCCCCGCCAATAGCATCTTCAGAGCTAGTTTTACAAGCGCCAACTAAGGCGGCGCAAATTAATGTCGTTTGTGGTTTACAAGACAAAAACTGTTGAACTTGAGATGCTGTTTTGTGCAAGTGGGCTTGCGGTACACAGATCGGACGAATATACCTCATTAATTTCTCTTCAGGTGTACGTCTAGAAAGTGGAAGATGTCCATTACGTTTTCCTTGATGTATTCGCTTGCAGGGTGACGTGCGTTTAAAACCTCGACTAGATGCGCTGCCTGCCGAGTGGTATCAATCACAACAAACGTGTCGTCACTGTAAATACAATACGAATGTACACTTTGTATGTTGTCACATAATGCAGTTTTCCAAGTGGCCAATGATGTCATCAGCCAGGACTGGTCCAAGTGGGCTGCCCATGGCAACACCGTTAATCTGACGTGCCGCCAGGAAGTACAAGCCACAGACCGGCATTAGATCATCCAGCCGCCTGGAACTTAGCAAGACACTACGGTAGACGCATGGTTAAACTGATGATAACGGATGACCACAAACGTCTACGGAAATACGATAAAGTCATAACCGACAATAGAACCATTTGCCTCAATACTTTTAGCCCATAGCTACGAACAGCGCTGAAATCCACAATTGAACGCCGAGTCAAATGCACGAGGAAGCGACGCAAGATCGCGTTGAGCCCAAAGTCAGACAAACTAAGGTAAATAGCTGCACCAGAAGTGAAAGATGGATCAAAAATCTTTCACCATGCCCCCCTTAGTGCAGCTCCATCGCAATGAGGCTGGACCTTCTCGTGATGCGATGGTTTGCGCGCCTCATTGATTCATTGAGCTATGTTGTGTGGTGCTTTTTTGCACATTCAGAGTCATTCATACCAGATTTTTTCAATGGTTAGAGACCAGACAAAAGTTTCCTGGCCCTCCAGGTTGGGGTTGCAATGAGGATGGCCCCTCATTCATTAAAACGGAGTCCACGGCCAAACCCGTTGCCTTGCGGTCAGGATTCTGAACCAAAGGCTTTGATTGAGAACCCCAATCGTTCTTCCGTCTAGATCTGCGCAACCCGACAGCATCCTGCCCACGCAATACTATGATTATTTCCTCAAACAATTTCCTGATGCTCTGGCCACCGCAGAGGATAATCAACGGTGCTCTATCTGCTGCATCGAGCAGGGTGGATAGCGGTTTGGATGAAACTGCCCAAGCCCACCCATCTTATTATTCCACTCTTATGCTTTTTCACCCGTCTAGTCCCGCTCCAACTTCACTTCTATCCCTACCGTTTTCAACCCCCCAAATCTATGGCCTCCTCCACCATGCTTTTCTACCTTTTTACAGTCAACTTCACGCATAGTGCTAATAAGTTAGCCTGTCAAAGTATCAAATAACGTGTCCTTCATTCAAGTTCACGCGGGCATCATTTCATTCTCTCCCTGAGGGGTTGCATGCACGCGCTATCAGTGACACTCATGGGACATTAGCCAATGGGACTCCCTGGATGTAAGCACAAGGTTAGATGTATGCGTCTATGGGGGACAGTTATGCTCCCGAGTAGGTTGACAAATTGGTGTTAACGGAAGGCAGACAGGGATGAGAGTGTCAGTGCTAGAGGTAACCAAAAGTGAGCCTGACTGCTGCTGGTCAACCTAGGATGAGGTGTTTGAACGTTCTCCCTCTGCACCCTTTTAACAGATCTTTCATCGGAAAGAGTTACCATTGCTTCGTATTCTGACCCGGCCGATAGCCGGTGTCCCTGTGCCAAATTTCCAGCGCTTGTCCGAGCAGTCCGTGAGGTATCGCACGCACAGTATGTGATCGCTCCAAGGTGCACAGTACCAGTGGCAAATTAAGGCGCTGGGTTAGTATTGCCTCCGGTCGAAACACTATACCGCATGAAAATGATGATGATAATAATGGGCATGCTTCTCACCAAGTGAAAAGCTGTGACAATATTTGCACGGAACATACACGAACAGGTGATGTTTTGCTCTTGCAAGAACACTATCAAGTTATCATCCTATATTTGTCTGCATTTCTGGTAAGGTATTTGCCTCATATGTTTGACTTATGCGGTGGTAGGAGGCAAATTTGCAGTTTGAGTATGTAGTAAATCCTAAAGACTAATTACATTGCGTGAATTGGTAATATTACACCCATTAGACGTTATCTGGGTTTTCATTGAATGGATGTTCAAATGGTCTTCCCCATGAAAAACACGACATAACGGTGTCCAGGTAGAGGTAGCTTCCCAACTTACTGCGAAAGCATCGCACAATCTCACAGGACCTGATGGTGAATGCAACCGACTCCACAGGAAACCATATATGGTGAGACGAAAGTTAGACCGCAAATTTGTCTTACATCGTGGTATAATCAGGGTAAGGTCTTTGTTACCTAGGTCTCGTGTGTAATTGTGCTTCAATGTTAAGGTGAATCGATTGCGATGGGTATTGTCATGAATCAGAATATGCAGCAGTCTCCACTTATCTTTTAGTCCTCGTAGCCAAAGCGGATCGAGATTAGAGTTGCTGGCATCGCTCCTGAGAGATATGATAGGATTTTTTCCCAATACGTGTTTAGTAAATGACCGTCGAAGGCTTTCTATCGATGTTATGTCTGCTTTACTCATATTGCCTCATATAATGCTGCGATATTCCAGGATGGGACAATTAAGGATTTTAAATAGTTCAACTGTGGCTGTGATTGTATGCATGTTATAAGAGATGTTAGCGAAGGATTGTTTGGTTCGTGCTATCTGGTACTCAATCTGTTCTAAGGACATGAAGGTACAGGAATATCTGGTTCCGTGGTCACGGGTCGACCGTTGTACACAGATGCATTCGCTGCTACGTGTGATAGATATTTCGGGTGTCAAGCGACCGCAACATATGATACTTGACTGTTGTGCTTATAATCTCATCATCCACTTGTCGCACCAAGTCTCAAGCGAATGAATGTATTGTTGAATGAGTGGTAGTACATTCGGAAGCTTAACTCTTCGGTACTTGTGGACGAATGTTATATCATCAACAAATAAATGCGGCACGTCATGTTTGTTAACCGAACTGCTATTATCGACACAAAGACGGGAAATCTTTATACCGAGCGCACATCCTTGTTTAACCTCGCTAGTAATTCGACGCGGGGAAGATCACTAGTCGCCTAAGGTGGCTATTATAGCGGGACCGTTCATGTGTGATGATGGCCAACCAATTAATGTGTTGCGGACTTCAAAGAAATCTATCTGATTCGGTAACCGTTTGTGAGGCACCCGATTGAAGGTTTTCTGCATGTGCAAGCATAGAATTAATATGGCATATTTTGAGTCAGTGGTGTCCGGTATGTAGTTCAGGTAATGCAGCTAACAGAATGTGCACGATTGTTAGTCAAGGAAACCATTTTAGGACCTGTCTATCAGCTCCAGTGAGTTGAAGTTCCTCACACTTCTTTACCGATTTCACGAATAATCCGGTTATTATAGGTGTGTTATGGCTTGGCCTGTTATTGTCAATCTCCTGTTTTGCGCGGTCCTTGTGGCGAGGGCTGATGAATGAAGTTTTCCATTGATCTGCAAAGTACTTGGATCCAAGTGAAACGGGAAAAATATATACAACAAGAGCAGTGACATATCAGGCCCTCCCAGTTTCATGGCGGATGGGGGGATGCCATCAGCTTCCAGAATTGAGCACGGTTGAATAGAATGTGTTGCTTGGCGGATATTGCGGAGAGCAATAGCACTTTAGGTGGAGCCTTAGTGTAATTATAGCGTTAGTGTCAAGGGTCATGTAAGTGGAGAAGAAAGAGCTAAATGCGCCTGGATGTCGTCCACTATTTCAGTGATCAATGGGAAGCGTTTGTTGGTTCTTCGACGGAGAAGTCGGACCAGCTCTTTTGCTCCACATGTCATTCGTAGGGTTGCTTGATCTTCATGTGTTCTCCCCATCAACTGTAAGTGCTTGATTTCAGAGATGAGTCGGTGCATCTGTGGAATCATTGTAAAATATCCTATCCTTTTTAGCGCGAGATCGGTTTGCTGGATTTCTGACTCATCGAACGTTCGGCTGCATCTTTTTAGACGTCACTGATTCGTTTTTCTTGTGCAGCAACGATGGTTATGGCTTGCTGAAACTAATGATAGAAGTGCTCCACGACTGTGCATGCATTGTTGGAGAGAAAGAAGGCATCTCAATCGCAGGACCGGATTATTTGACGGAAGGGTTTCCAGTTAATACTGCGGCTGGTGTAGTAGGAAGGAGGTACTTGTTTGGTGGCAACTTTAAAGGTTAAGAGTATCATGTTGCCGTCGCTACCAGGGATGTTCTCTGAAACGTCTCTCTGTACGTTGGCCATACCCAATGTAAACATCACGTCTAATGTGTTCGTCAACCTAGTTGGTAAAGTAACCCACTGTGTCCAACCAACTCTGACTGAATAAATGAAGGCTGTGTATAGACAAGAAGGTCTGGGAAGACCAGTGTATTTTTGGTATGTTGAAATCACCTACAATTATGCTTTGTTTGTGCGTTAATTCCGATGCAAAATCGAAAGCTGATGTGGTGCGGACAACATTCATGGTTGATGAATTTGGCGGGTTGCGGATAGATGCAAGTAAACCGAGGCTCCTGAGAACCAGAGAGGATCAGGGGCATTTGCAAGCGGTGAATGTTCAAACCGTTCAGCTGTACATATGTGATGGAGTTGCATGAGGAATCCCCCACCTTTTCTTTTACAGCGATCTTTACGGAAAAGGTGTTAAAAGGGGGAGGGTAATTGGATTACAGTCTAATATATCAGTAAGATACCACGTTTCGGTAACAAGGATTGCTTGCGGCTCGTTTAAATATGCAAGCATGCTTAGGAAATACCGTTTGTTGATAATCCATCTGGCGTCAATGAAAAGTAATGAGAACATACCACAAATGGTGGAATCAGCGTTCGCGTCACTGTTGTGTGAGTCGTTGTAATTGCGGATTATTTGAGCGGTAAATATGTGTGGGAGCATTGGGAACGAGTCCATTGCTAATAACCTTGCGGGTAGGGGTAGCGTGTTGTCTGCCATTGCCGGTATACCTTGTGAAAGGAGAGAATTGATGTATCAAGGATACATTGCGGTTGACTTGGCGCAGAGCTTATTTGGTCATGTGAGGAAATCGCAAAAATAACGGGTGCATATATTTAGCATCTGCCGCGTATGTAAGGACTTTAAATGACCGCGGTTCCATTCATGCAGATATATATATATATATATATATATAATTAATAAAATTTTTGCTGCAGTCTCTCCTGGCACAACTCCATAATGTCAGCCGCACGAGCGCGTTACAGCACCTTGTCTCATAATATCCTGTAGCCGTTTACATGAAGTGTGAAACCGAAGACATCGAAACTGTGCTCCGATAAGCCTGCTGATCATACACCCCACGTGCCTGCTCATTTTCGTTGCATTCCGGATGAGCGGAAGCGAAGAAGAATAAAAGTGTCTTCTTACGTTCACATGGCTAGCACCGCAGTTGTCGCGTACTCCTTCAGTTCATGGACGCTGTGACTGCGACGGACTTTTTAAAAGTCGTAACAGATTGCAAAATGTATTATCGTCCAAGCATTGCGCGTCGTGCTCAACCAAACGCCTGTTCAAAGGGAAGTCTGGCGGAGCCGAACCTAGTTGTTCCCTAATGGAATACAAATAACAGCGTATGAAGTGGACACAGGTACTTCAGGTCGGTGATCCACACCAGTCTGCAAGTCACAAGCGGCTCACAAAACGGGAGTATTTAAATGATTATGAATGCAGATGGAACCTCTAAAACATCCAGTGACTTGACTGCTAGCCTCAAAGCTTCGTCAATCACATCAATCGACAACGACACACATCACTTTGCTGCAAAAACTGCCGTATTGTTAAATTGCACATCGTCGCCGAAGGCAGCACGGCAGCACCAATAAATCGTGGCGGCGCACGAAGTTCACTCGGGTAATTCAGGTAAATACGGAAACCAGCCAAACGCTGTTCTCTCATTTACCGACGTCCTTGCAGCTTGTTGTGAATAATTTACAGCGGGATCCGCGCACGCTAACCCTGACATGGACAACTATTACAGGCAGCCAAGCAAGCAGCCATTTTTGCACGCAGTGACATACATTGCTGCCGACGTGCAAGCTACGCCGATACATGTTGTCATCAGAAAGCAGCGAGATCCTGAAGCCTTGTTGGACGATGACATTGGCTCCACAACGCATGCTTACAATACTTGCAACAGCACAATACGCAGGCAGCGCCTATAGTGAAGCGCAAGTGTCTGTCATGTCCAGGGTGGATTTAAACAGCAACTTCTTAACTTGGTGCCAAACCACATGCTCAGCAGCGTACTACCTATGTTATCGATTGACGGAGGCGATATCTGAATCTCCTGCCATTTTAGTCTCCTTTGAATGGCATCGTTATGAACACCTTTTTCTTAGGGACGTCGGGCACTCGTTCGTTCCCGGTTTTCGCGTTCCCGTTTGAGTGCTTTGCTAGGAACTTCTCCGGACGTCTATTTTCGCGTACTGTAGAGGAGACGCGTTGCAGCTCACATGTAATCGCTTCCCCTGAGTATAGTCGCTTAGCTATCGCAAAGATGGTACGAACCGGAGCTCGTTGGTAATTCACAGGACACTAAACGTCAAACATTTAGGTTTCTTTTGAGCGAACATCTAAAACTGGAAGGCGTTGTAACATTCGTTCTCAACTGTAAATTCGATAGCGGGGTAACAGTTGCTTAGCGTCAACATTAGTTGTTCTGCTTGCTCGGAAGTGTGTACAACAACAAAGGTGTCATTCATGTAGCGGTTATATGAATACGCGTGGTGTATATTACATCCTGATGATCTTTGTATGCAATCTATCCAATCCGCTAAGTATATGTAAACGGCTGACAAAAATACGCGGAATAGCTGAATTCAGATTATCCTGTCGATATGTTGTTCTTTCTTGCTCTTTTGACACTAGCAGTTGTTCGTTGTGTAGTTCAGCCTACCGTGCTCGAAATACTAACAGTCTTAGTCGAGACTGGCACTCTCTCCGCTTTCAACGGATCGATGAGATAGGCAACAGGAGAGGTAGTCACTGAATGACAAACAGGATGCATTTTGTCATGTCGAAGGTGCGCAAAGTGAAACAAGCGTGATCTCGGAACGATTTGACAGAGAAAAAACGCATGGCAAGCAGCGCTACAGAATATCCAAAAACAGAACCTCAGATAACCGAAACTTCATTGATGTAGTATTAAAAGGGGAAATCAACATTCCATGATATTTAAACTAAGTAAGAATACCAGAATTAATCTATCCAAGAATCATGTACCATGCACCTCTTTTTGTGAAGGAACTCTTACTTGTCTCAAACGTATAAATTCTTTGCACATGGCTGTGGTTGAACTTAGGATTGTGCAATCACGGCTGACGTTGTATGCGCAGTCTCCGAAATTGTAGCAGAACCACCGTCCTGGATCTGTAGCTGCCAGTTTCGTGAAATCATTGTGCCCGGTTCAGAACTACTTCGGTCAGCGTCCGTCTAGTACACTATGATTCCTAACTTAGCCCGGATCGCATAGTAGGATAACTCGGTGACACCCGTTGTTGACGGAATGTTTCACTGCATTCAAAGGATAACATAAGCAGTCAACCACGGAAGAGAATGACAAACTGAACGGTCCAAAGGTTGAAGGCTGCAACCGTCTAAACCAGGCTTGACTGCCTTTCCCAAGTAAGTCAGCAGAGACGTTTCAGAGAATATCCCTGGTATCGACGGCAACATGATACTCTTAACCTCCTCCGTTAAAATGGCCACCAACCAATGACCAGCTGTAGTATTCACTGGAAACCTTTCCGTCAAATAATTCGGTCGTGCGATTGAGATGCCTTCTCTCTCTTCAATAATGCATGCACAGCCGTGGAGCACTTCTATCATTAAGTTTAGCAAGCCATAACCCTTGTTGTTGCACAAGAAAACCGAATCAGTGACGTTACAAAAGATGCAGCGGAATGTTCGATGAGTCAGAAATTCAGCAAACCGATCGCGCGCTAAAAGAGAATAGAATATTTTACAATAATTCCACAGGTGCACTGACTCATCTCTGAAATCAAGCACTTACAATTGATGGGACGAACACATGAAGATCAAGCCACCCTACGAATGACATGTGGAGCAAACGAGCTGGTCCGAGCTTCGCCGTCGAAGAACCAACAATCGCTTCCCATTGATCACTGAAATAGTGGACGACATCCAGGCGCATTTAGCTCTTGCTTTCCCACTTACATTACCCTTGACACTAACGCTATAATTACACTAAGGCTCCACCTAAAGTGCTGTTGATCTCCGCAATATTCGCCAAGCAACACATTCTAGTCAACAGTGCTCAATTCTGGAAGCTGAAGACATCCCCAATCCGCCATGAAACTTGGAGGGCCTGATATGTCACTGATCTTGTTGTATATATTTTTCCCGTTTCACTTGAATCCAAGTACCTTGCAGATCAATGGAAACCTTCATTCTTCAGCCCTCGCCACAAGGACCGCGCCAAACAGGAGATTGACAATAACAGGCCAAGCCATAACACACCTATAATAACCGGATTATTCGTGAAATCGGTAAAGAAGTGTGAGGAACTTCATCTCACAGGAGCTGATAGACAGGTCCTAAAGTGGTTCCCTTGACTAACAATCGTGCACATTCTGTTAGCTGCATTACCTGAACTACATACCCGACACCATTGACTCAAAATATGCCATTTTATTTCTATGCTTGCACATGCAGAAAACCTTCAATCGGGTGCCTCACAAACGGTTACCGAATCAGATAGATTTCTTTGAAGTCCGCAACACATTAATTGGTTGGCCATCATCACACATGAACGGTCCCGCTATAATAGCCACCTTAGGCGACTAGTGATCTTCCCGGCGTCGAATTACTAGCGAGGTTAACCAAGGATGTGCGCTCGGTATAAGAATTTCCCGTCTTTGTGTCGATAATAGCAGTTCGGTTAACAACCATGACGTGCCGCATTTATTTGTTGATGATATAACATTCGTCCACAAGTACCAAAGAGTTAAGCTTCCGAATGTATCTACCACTCATTCAACAATACATTCATTCGCTTGAGACTTGGTGCGACAAGTGGATGATGAGATTATAAGCACAACAGTCAAGTATCATATGTTGCGCTCGCTTGACACCCGAAATATCTATCACACGTAGCAGCGAATGCATCTGTGTACAACGGTCGACCCGTGACCACGGACCCAGATATTCCTGTACCTTCATGTCCTTAGAACAGATTGAGTACCAGATAGCACGAACCAAACAATCCTTCGCTACCATCTCTTATAACATGCATACAATCACAGCCACAGTTGAACTATTTAAAATCCTTAATTGTCCCATCCTGGAATATCGCAGCATTATATGAGGCAATATGAGTAAAGCAGACATAACATCGATAGAAAGCCTTCGACGGTCATTAACTAACCACGTATTGGGAAAAATTCCTATCATATCTCTCAGGAGCGATGCCAGAAACTCTAATCTCGATCCGCTTGGGCTACGAGGACTAAAAGATAAGTGGAGACTGCTGCATATTCTGATTCATGACAATACCCATCGCAATCGATTCACCTTAACATTGAAGCACAATTACACACGAGACCTAGGTAACAAAGACCTTACCCTGATTATACCACGATGTAAGACAAGTTTGCGGTCTAACTTTCGTCTCACCATATATGGTTTCCTGTGGAGTCGGTTGCATTCACCATCAGGTCCTGTGAGATTGTGCGATGCTTTCGCAGTAGGTTGGGAAGCTACCTCTACCTGGACACCGTTATGTCGTGTTTTCCATGGGGAAGACCATTTGAACATCCATTCAATGAAAACCAAGATAACGTCTAATGGTTGTAATATTACCAATTCACGCAATGTAATTAGTCTTTAGGATTTACTACATACTCAAACTGCAAATTTGCCTCCTACCACCGCATAAGTCAAACATATGAGGCAAATACCTTACCAGAAATGCAGACAAATATAGGATGATAACTTGATAGTGTTCTTGCAAGAGCAAAACATCACCTGTTCGTGTATGTTCCGTGCAAATATTGTCACAGCTTTTCACTTGGTGAGAAGCATGCCCATTATTATCATTATCATTTTCATGCGGTATAGTGTTTCGACCGGAGGCAATACTAACCCAGCGCCTTAATTTGCCACTGGTACTGTGCACCTTGGAGCGATCACATACTGTGCGTGCGATACCTCACGGACTGCTCGGACAAGCGCTGGAAATTTGGCACAGGGACACCGGCTATCGGCCGGGTCAGAATACGAAGCAATGATAACTCTTTCCGATGAAAGATCTGTTAAAAGGGTGCAGAGGGAGAACGTTCAAACACCTCATCCTAGGTTGATCAGCAGCAGTCAGGCTCACTTTTGGTTACCTCTAGCACTGACACTCTCATCCCTGTCTGCCTTCCGTTAACATCAATTTGTCAACCTACTCGGGAGCATAACTGTCCCTCATAGACGCATACATCTAACCTTGTGCTTATATCCAGGGAGTCCCATTGGCTAATGTCCCATGAGTGTCACTGATAGCGCGTGCATGCAACCCCTCAGGGAGAGAATGAAATGATGCCCGCGTGAACTTGAATGAAAGACACGTTATTTGATACTTTGACAGGCTAACCTATTAGCATTATGCGTGAAATTGACTGTAAAAAGGTAGAAAAGCATGGTGGAGGCCATAGATCTGGGGGGTTGAAAACGGTAGGGATAGAAGTGAAGTTGGAGCGGGACTAGACGGGTGAAAAAGCATAAGAGTGGAATAATAAGATGGGTGGGCTTGGGCAGTTTCATCCAAACCGCTATCCACCCTGCTCGATGCAGCAGATAGAGCACCGTTGATTATCCTCTGCGGTGGCCAGAGCATCAGGAAATTGTTTGAGGAAATAATCATAGTATTGTGTGGGCAGGATACTGTCAGGCTGCCCAGGTCTAGACGGAAGAACGATTGGGGTTCTCAATCAAAGCCTTTGGTTCAGAAACCTGGCCGCAAGGCAACGGGTTTGGTAGTGGTGGTTCTACAATGTCAGCTGCGCAGTACCGCTGGATGGGACGTAGATGGTTTGGACAACATTTGTTAACTTAGTTGAAGTATATCCGTGTGCTATCACTGTAGGACGGCAAAGGAAGCATGCTATGTTCCAACAGTTATCTGATTTCTATCGTTTAGGTCCCCGAAGCGAACGTTGCTAAAGAGTAATGCGGATCCCGTTCGTGCCTCAGCCCGATAGCTGTTATTCTCTGTTCGTCAATCATAGAAGTGCCGTGAGCGAATCCAGCTTTCGTACTTGCTGTTTGTTGACGTCGTTATGGCTACGCTGAGCCGCGAAATACTCTGGCTGGGGTTGCTTACCAAAGTAAGCTTGTAAATCTAATTGTATATCCGCACATTGGCATGCGGGCGAGAGTGCAGTTGTGTGGACACACATCGAGTGATTTTGTTGTCACTGGTAGGTGTCTTGGCCTCTGCTCCGTTTATTATTTTCCCGACCTTTATGTTGTCTAGTGCTTTCAGTGCATGTTATTACAGTGTTTTTCTCGAGCACCGCATGAATGATGGTTTGCTGATCATTTATCGTTTCGGGATGAGAACCTAAGCGAGTGAAACAAACATCCACAGGCTGTTGTTTTCCGACGACTGCCGTTTTTGGCACTCAGTGAGGATGAGTTGCAGCGCATGTAAACGGATCTCGCCTCTTTGGCGACCAAGTTTGGACTCAGCATCAATACAATTAAAACTGTTTGTCATTTCCAAGCATCACCAGGAGTATAATTCGTAGGCTGCCTGCAAATCAAGGTTGTTCGCGAAGTTTTGGCCAACTCGGGAGCACGATGTCAATGGACTTGCAGATTACCAGTTAGCTGCGCATCCGCGTATCGGAGGCGAGTGCTGCATTTCGCAAACTGGTATATCGTGTGTTGATGAATTGCCAGGTGACCGATGTGGCAAAGATGAGGGTGTGCAAGTCGATGTTGCTGTCACTTCTTCTTTGCGGCAACGAAACATGAACGCTATGCAGGATGGACATCAGTTATTTGCGGCGCTTTCATGAGTCGGATTCTGCGCACGTTTTAGTATGACAGTGCCTGACACGCAAGTGCCGCGTCAAACTTTCCTTTATGAAGCGGGCTGCCTACTTCTGCAGTGGCACTTGAGCGGGCTGGGACGTGTCCGCCATGTGAATCCGACGAGGATGCCGAAAAACCTCTTATATAGCCATATGCATGCAGTGAGGCGGAACACGGATAGAACGAAGCCATGTTATCAGTACCTGAGCAAGGTGAGTTTATCGCTAGTTATTGTTGACTTTAGGTATACCTGAAGCAACGGTAGTGAATCACTGCCGATGACGCGAACACATCAAGATTTCCGTTGCCCAGGTGAACCAGAAAGGACTTCTGCAACCGGAAGAAAAACTCCTGTTACAGATGCGACAGATATTAGTACAACCTAGCCGATGGACGTCATGCACATGGTACTGTAGCACATGCGTGCCTCAGTCGAACCGGTCAGTCATTAACGTGGCTACGAGTAGAAAATATCGAAGGGACGAAGGGTAAGCTAAGTGGGTTGGTGGCAGCTCTTAGTAAGTATGCTGCCTTCGATTCCGTTTACTAACCCAGGCAATTGTGGTGCATGTGCTACATCACCACTGCAGTTGTTCTGTACTTTTGCCTGGGTGTTTACCTTCTCACCTTATTAGCGTCCTCGATCCTAGATGCAATTGATGTGAATGTTGGCAAGGTGCCTAACTATCGAAAACCGCCACCTCGATTATACTGGCCCGATGAGACAGCTGGTCATTGCTGGAGAGACGAGGTGCACAGTACTTGTGACAGCGCTTGGCTCAAAGATCAGTTCCATTCAGTGTGGAACGGGCTACAACTTAGTCACTGCGTTGTGTACGTCTGGCATGCATTCTTACTCATGTTAACTAAATGATGTGTATGTTGATAGGCTGTGTGCCGGCTTTGAATCAATCGTTTTCCACTTTTAGATGCCTCCTAATCCTCTACTTTCGAGTTTGCACTGGATATGGGGTATGTGGGTGCTGCAGCACAAGCCACAAATGGTTCCTGTATGGGCATCATGTAGTTGTTCGCAGCCTTAGGGACAAGCAAATCAGGGAGTGAGCGCTACCTACCAGAGGTGTATATCTACTCTTCTGGTGAAGGTTGCTGAAGCGGGATCCGAATCCGGTTATTGAGGGGTTTGGCGTTGCTTTTGAGTGTGGACTTGCGTTCCAATATTAAGCTAAACATTCTCGATAAAATATATGTGGAGTGCAACAGGTCACATTTATCTGTCTCGTAGACGATGCGTGTGACGCAATTGACCATAGTTCGCCTTAACCTCAAGAGCGCCCGGTATTGATATTGCGTATCACACTCCATGCGGATTTGGTTTATCTTCTGTTCCGAAATACTTCTGTTTCCGTGTGATCAAATTATTTCAAATAAAGTTTAACGCATCGATCACCTGTCAATCGTGAATGTGAACGAAAGAGAAATGCCTTAAATATTCACTCTTTTGCATTCCATTCCCTCTGTTTGAATCACGATATACAATGACATTTGAGATCCCAACTCACACCAAAGAAGTGGATTAGCATGCTATTCGAACGCACGCATTTTTGCTTGTGAGTTAAAAGTAGTTGCTTTTGCAGAGTTCCACTTACTTCCCCTCACTTTCACCCGAATTCGTCACACAGTGGCTTTGCACTGCTCCATTTACTGCTTCAGATATGGGAGGATCGTTCGGACGCATATTTAACATTCGAAAATGGTCCCCTTGCCTACATTGTGGAAAATGGCTTAGTGACAGAATCTCTGCGAATGGCCGCTTTGAAAAATTCTGAGATGTTTACGATGAAATATGGAACCCTGGTTAAGCACATCCAGTTGCCTCCGGAGGATCAGCCAACGACCCCTATCAGATTGACCATAGAAGACCCGAAGAAAACTCAGTCTAATGTCGTGGAGACCTTTCTGCTGGTCAGTTTTTATTATATTCTTTTTCGTAGTATACTCGCTACCTTTCCTGTATTTCTGTTGCCCTGCTGCCTATGAACTACCATCTGCTTATGTATAAACGGTAACAACCAGCAATCTGTATCGGAGTTTCTCTCTCCTTTAGCCTGATAGATACACTTCAAATCTTTGCGTTACGAGAAGTGTCTGTTGCTCTATCACTTTCATTCATCTTATGTAGCATGTTACCCATGCAAGTTCAATGCTGCCACAGTATTCTCACGGCACCTCGCGACGGACGGGGCGAATTATCTGACTTGTGCTATGAGCATGTTCCTACTCGGTGAACTGTGGTTTATGACAACTCATGTAGCACACTTTAGCTTTTACTACGCCACATCACGAATTCTCTACTTAAGTAGTGCGGTTTTTTGCACTAGGGTTCCACTGCACTGGGTAGGCTATTTTGCTTTTCTAATCTGCGCCCTATCCTGTTCTTGAGCTCCGTTTCGTTAGCCTCCTTGGTTATGGTACTGAATTTGGGAAGTCGTCGCTCGGGAGACTCTCCTCTACTGCGAGCCATTGGAGAGCCGTTTCCCAGTGGTTTTTAGCTCCATCAACTCGTGAGAGTAGGATTGAGGGTTAAAGTCTCACAGATAGGTGGAATGTACACTGCTGATTACTCTCTGAAGGGTGAAACGGCCGTCTGGTGCTTCTCCGGACGAGTGACCGCCATCTCACTGAGTCTACTTGTGGTGAATTGAATACACATCTCTTGTTTACTTACCGGTAAGTCTTCCTTCGCTATACTTTTTTCTTTAGGTCGGAGCTGATGGGATAGACTCCACAGTGAGGGAAGCTGCGGGACTGAAGTCCATTGGTTGGAGTCACGGACAAAGCGCCGTGGTGGCTTCTCTATGTATGAGTGAGGTAAGAACATTTTGCTGTTTTTATCGAGGTGCTTGAGGCCCTTCTTTTTTCTGTCTTTTAGTCACAC
Organism: Dicrocoelium dendriticum; assembly: GCA_944474145.2. Lineage (NCBI taxonomy): Eukaryota > Metazoa > Platyhelminthes > Trematoda > Plagiorchiida > Dicrocoeliidae > Dicrocoelium > Dicrocoelium dendriticum. The sequence continues at coordinate 85,889,436 of OX104066.1, read as the reverse complement.
GGAGAACCCCATTACTTCTTATTCGCGCCAGACACATGATGTCATGAGAATCGTCTTTGGACAAACTCTAGGTGTTTGCGTGAATTACCTCAAGTTCTTAGGGATTTTCGATCCCATGAACGTTGGCACTTTTTACTAAACATTTTTGACACTGCTGGCATAACTTTCTAATTTGCAGTCTCTTCGGCGTTCCCATCTGCATTCGAGTACCTTACTATTGCACTGCTTCTAGCAGTTAGATGTCATCATGAACTTTTGCTTAGTTACCTACCAATTTCTTCGACAATGATTTCATTCATTTACCATTTTTCGCCTCTATGCTGGTCACATGTCATTTTAACATTTTGTCACCGTACCCCGTGAGATATTGAATAGCCTCGGCTTGTTATCACCCTATGGATGTAGCACACTGGTTCAGGACCTTGCGATCCGACAGCAATCGATATGTTGTCGATCGAAAGAGACTGTTTCCGTTTAGACTAACAGACGTGAATGTGGATAAGCGCGATTGTGCCGTAAAATTTGCGATGGGCAATGGATGATACTGCATCGATACCGGAGTACAATAATGATTATTTTGCCTTCAACTTTCGCCTTTTTCTGTTACTACAGTATGGCTAAACAAATGCTATCTGTTTCGCACGATTGTGTGTGCGACAGCAGGCCAGGGTCTTCACAAATTGTTTGTGCATACACATAGAAGGGGTGGTGAAAACGGATAGCGGTGAATGCGGGTGTCGTATCACCCAATACAAGTGGTGTCATGTAATGTGAAGTGTTGGCGCAAAGATGACATAATTCGGGAGAGCGTTCCATGGCTGTCTGGGTGGTGATATTCCGGTAATATCTTAACGGACTCTATTCCACGGCAAGCTTCACCTGATGACCCCTTAGTTCAGTGTTGTGGCGAACTACCGAAAGATGGCGGTAAACATGGCTGCAGTTTCTTTTAATCTGACAAGTCAGAATTAGCCGCTTCGTAAAACACGATATCTTCCAATATAAAATCTCTTCGTTTTCACGCCTTTCACTTTCTTAGTTACTCTTCTTTCTGATGTCTCGAATACAGCGGAATCACTTTTCTACCAAGGTTGGTAGGTCTGAATCGCCTATTTCACACGGGGCCTCAAGTACACATTGAGCGTATATTAGAAGACAGACTAGTCAAACCGCCTGAGCACTTTCCGCAGGAGATCAACCAGTTAGTTCCCAGTTCTCAGATTGATTCGACCAACCGCGGGGCCCACAAATTTGGTCGTGCTCTTTGATTCCTTTCTGTGAAGTTTTCAACACACACTTTTGGCCTTATACTAATTATCGTACTTCACTTTTTCATACGTTTATTTCTTAATCCACATTTCTTGATTTGCATTTGTATCATACTGCTTCGCTGAAAGCGTGTGTGTTACGGCTGAATGTTCACCCATTCTGGATGCATTAAGCACTTTTTTAAATTTCTTGGCTAAAAATCTCTTATCAAACCGTCTGTAAAATGTGGTCTGATGACGCTCGTGAATCGCTTTGCATCTATCTACGTTAAACTGGAGTAGGTTCATTCTTGACAATTCAGAATCCCCGTTTAGGTCTTGTTGCAACAAGTCGTGATCTTTATGCTTACCAATCATTCGACTTATCTTAATATCATCTGTGACGAGAAAGAAATGCGAGGCATTCACACGCGCGAGATCTTGAATGAAAGGAATATGTGCGGCACCAGCACTGATCCTTGCAGGACATCGCGATCCACCTCACTCGGATTGGACCATGAATCTTGAACCCGCAACTGGGGCTATACTCTTATGGGAGGACATCACTGAAAAATCCAAGGATACGTTCCCAATTCCATAGTAGAAGTATGCGGTGATCAAGGTGGTTAAACGCTTCGAAAAAATCCGGATAGGTAACACCGATCCTGACCCCGTTAACCGCTATTTCAGTACAACTGCCCCGTGCAGTCAATAGGTTGATAGTGCATGACCGCTGTTGATGGAATCTTTATTGCTCCGACGCTATGATTTTGTATGTTACCAAATAGTTCCTGTTAGTGTGTCGTAATGAGTGATTTAACGTACCAAGTCGGTGTGTTCCTGTAAGTACTCCGCAACCCACACATAATTGTAAAATATGGTGTGACCACCCAGCGCTAGATGAATCTGTCGTTGGCATATTGATCATGAGCTCATCGTTTGTGGGCTCTAAATCAATAGTGTGTTTCCCACTCTGAATCTGGCGGGCGAATTGACATGCCTGGATAGCCGAATGCTTGCAATACACTTTTTCGGGTCGGTTTTGAACTGCTTACTGTAGGGTGCAAGAACCTCCAGATAGTAACACTGCTGTATATAGATCGCAGTATCTTTTTCAAAGTGAAAGCCATAGGAGAGTCCATTTCTGGAATACACATGAGAGACGATAAGCAACTGCCACAAAATAGGCGTCGTTGTGTCTCAACCGCAGACGGCATCAGAGTGGGTCTATCAAAGGCGTTTCCAGATCATACATTGGTTCGCACTGTAATTCACTGTAGTAGTACAGAAGCACCTTCTCTCTCTTGCTGGGGCGGTCGTGTCGAACAAGGGATACACTTTGTATCGTAATTTCGGCGTCTGTAACTTCTGAGCTATGGAGATGAGGTCCCGACCGTATGGTGCTTGAAGTAGCCGAAGTTCAGCAAGCTTGATCCAGGTATCATCAAAGGAACCGTCATCCAGAAACTCCTAGGTGGCTTCTCCTACGATTTCTGTCAGTGTCTCTTAATGTGTGATTGTGTGAGAAAAGTCAGTGCGTTTCTGTGGATACTCCGGATAGCACACAATCGTGAGGTATGGTGACCTAATCAATCAGCCCTAGACGACTCTGCCGTTGGCTTACGGATCATGAGGTTTAGGTTTGTGAGTACCAAATCAAGAGACTGAACTTTTACGTGGAACGATGGTTTGCGACCCTCAACGATCCATTGAGTTATGTTGGGTGGTGCTTTTGCACCATAAGTGCCAATCATGCCAGATCGGTCAATGGTTAGAAGCCAGGCAAACTCAGTCTCCTGGTCCTCCAGATTGGAGGTTGGAGTGAGGGCATCTTATTCCATAAAACGGACCCAGTGCCAAAAGCCCACTGCTTCACGGTCAGGTTTTAGAACTAAAGGCCTTGGTTCAGAACTCTGATCGTCCTGTCTATGCTAGGCAATATGACAGTCTTGCACAAGCAATACAATAACCATTTCACGCAATTTCTTGGTGCTCTGGCCGTTGCAGATGAAAATCAGCGGCGCCATATCTGCGGCATCGAGCAGGGCAGATAGAGGTGAGGATGCTATTGCTCAATTCTCCCCATCCTCTTATTCCCCGTCGGAAACATTCGAGCTCTGTGCCCACTGCGACATCCCACTAACGGCATTTTCTCAATGCGCTTGTCTGGGGATGACGCAGCTTCGGATGCCGGTCACCCCGGTGTGGATATTGCTCTGAGTCCCCGAGCTGAAGCTGCTCCGACCGTTTTGATCCCAATGAACAAACAGATTCGCGTCATCAGACTGATTGGCTCGTTCAAAGCTTCTAAGTCACGCGGGGACAAACGGTTACTGTTTGTCACTGCTGCCTTGCACTCCGCCGATTAGCAGTGACTCTGTGAAAGATGACTTCTATTACCAGCTGAATGCGTTTCTTCGCCACAAAAAAGCACGGACACTGTCGTGCTCACTGGTGACATAAAATCCCAAGTTGGAATACTATCCACTGGTGAGCTGCATCTGGGCGGACAGCACGGTGTAGGCTCTCGTAATGATAACGGTGAGCGGTTGGTAGACCTGTATGAAGATGCTCGTCTGTTTCTCGTGAGCACTAACTTTCGACACACCACCCGTCGGCAGGTGACATGGCGCCCACAATCCTCGGACCAGTCAAGAATGCAGATGGATCACATCACGACCAGTAACATCTGAAGACGCTGTGACAAAACTGCCGCTCGATTTGGAGCACGAGCTTGGACTCTGACCACGCACTCATGTGCGCTTCGCTGGACGCATACAGCGACGCTGTGACCGCATGGACACCAGTCAGCTGGCGAAGCCAGGTGTTCTACATTCGTATCAAACTGCCCAGGAAGCCTCTTGATACCGAAAATATATGCGACAAGAATGAACAGGTAATCCACAGCTTGTTGGGCCGAATACTGTGAAAGGCACTTTGAGCTGACAGTCCATAGCTTCCTTATCGGCCTGTGATCGCCCTTCTCCTTAGGCCATCCGTCTAAATCCGCCCTCACTCGCAGAAATCGAACGTGAGATCAGATTGTTGAAATCGAATAGAGCCACAGAAGCAGATAGGCTTCTTCTCACCCTCTTCAAATTCGGGGACCAGCTCTGTTGGACGATTTGCACAACTTACTATTGAAGCTGTGGAAGCAGGATACTGTCCCAACACACTGGAACCGCTCCGTTATTGTCCCGATTTTCAAAGGCGGCTCATGTTCCACAATCATAGAGGGATCAGTCTGAACTCAACTGCCTCCAGGTTACTTGCATCCGTCGTCCTCCAGGGACTTGCTGGCATTCGTGGAAGTCAGATGCGCGAGGAACACAACTTTACATTACGTCAGTTGTTGGAATACAGCTATACTTATTAGCGACCTATTGTAGTCGCGTTCTTCGATATCAAAGATGCCTTCGATTCGAGGGATTGATGTAAGCTTTGTGACTGTTCAGAAAAGTTGTGTCTGAAAGATAACTAGACATTATCAGAGCGCGTAGTTCGGGCAGAGTGAGGATTTATGGCAAGCTATCGCCACCCATCGGTGGGAGACAAGGTTGTCAACTGTCACCTTTCTTCTTTGTCGTTGCCATCGACGAAGTCATCGAAACTGCATTTGCTGGGCACTACCTAAAAGTTTGGAGCTGCTCCTAGGTGATCAACTTCTTGGGCTAGAATGCGACGATGACATTGCCCTAATTCGCGACAGTTCCCAAAAGTGCTAAGCAGCACTGGATAAATTAGCAATAATTATCAGTCATTTCGGGCTTTGTTTTGCACCCTAGAAATGCGCAGTTTCCGCCAAGATTGACAGGGACCCAGCCATTGGTGGTGATCAGCTAGACGTCGTCCAGAAATTCAAGTATCTAGGTATTAACATTAGCGCTAGTGGAATAGATGATGAGATCACAGACCGTATAGCAAAGGGCCGAGGCGGCTTTGCTCAACTTCGCCTCCTGTTGCCCCAGCGTGACATTACTCTCGCCCTGGAATACAGAGTTAAAAACGCACCCGTATTTTCAGCCCTCCTGTACGGTTACGAAACCTGGTCCACCAGATCGACAGACTTAAAGGGGTTCGTCGCGTTTGGAAATCGCTGGCTTCGCGGTTACGCTCATGTCTGGAGGGGGGGACACCGCGTGAGCATTAAGCGTGTTTGGGATCTCGTATTTAGTGTAGGAAGAGCCAGGTGTTGCGCATACGTGCACACCGAATCCCGCGACGTGCGTTGTTTGCGTGACCGGGGTGTGGATGGAAGAAGAGGGAGGCCAAGCGATGAGCTAATCAAGAGGAATGACGAACCTCACTTCAGGCTTGGTGTCTCCCGGCTGCGGTCCGAAGTAGAATGAACACGTTTGGTTTGAAACACTCGTTAAGCTGACGAAGGGTTGACCACAATGGCGTTGGTGTAGGGAGTCCCTTTGTATCTACCCATCCCGTTTATCTTACTCACCTAACCACGACCTCGCTCTTGAAGCATAATATGATATTATGTAATATATTGTTTGTTTTTTACTTTAATTTTGTATTCCGTTATTTTTGGTATCTTAGCTTTTTCATCTCTTTAACCTTACTGTATTGCAGCATTATAGCTGAGGTGTTTCTCCTATGTGAATTACATGATATAGTGATTATGGTGGTGGTCATGAGGCATTACTATACATGTATGAAGTTTTTTCCTGATTTCCGTAATGAGTCGGGAAACGTGTTTCGAAGGTAGTGTTGCGCTGGCCAGCAAATTGTTAGGCAGCATTGACGAGTAGATCTGTGGCAGACGCAGCATTTCCGCGCTTTCCTCCTCATCTCCTTGTGTATCACGTGCTTCTCCATTAGTTTCGGCGGGTAAACGAGTGGGTTTATACGAAACGTTGCGCATGTCGTGTGTTTGCCTAGAGTCACACCGAAGAAGCCTCTGCAATGCACATACTCTTGTTGACATCCGTCTGGATTGAAGCACTACCTTCACATTTCTTGGACTATTTCCCTAGGAATTTGGCGTTCTGCGTAGCTTCGGGATCGATTGTGTTACAACGTTCTCCAAGGAGAGGGTTTCGCTAATGTAGCGCCTCTGCTCCTAATCGTGAGTAGTCTTTTCGCGCTCACCATGTCCTCCATTCTCAGTGACACTGTATGCAAAGATTATTCTGGATATAGATTCCTACTGTGCTTCACCTATTTACACTCGCTCTCTGGAATATCCTGGAAGACGGGGGCTGAACAGGACTCATTCCGGAGACGAGTTGTCGATCGTAGTACTGCTTCTGCTTTATCGGCGGATTCCAACACAACTCGAAGTTTCGGTTCACCGTAGTGCTTTAGGTTTGGGTGACGGGTAACCCGCAACAGGTCGGCTGGCTTAATTACCTATGAAATCCACTGGCTCACATCGGCGAGCAGCTTTTCATTTAAGGAATTTAACGTCGATTCGAGAGAATTGGGGGAGATTACATGGCATCGATCAGCTTTGAGCTACCCATAGACGCGAATCGATCAGATCGTGATCAGTTATCGTTGGATGGGCCGCGTTCGTAATCGCCTCTGGATTCAGAGGACAAGCGTGGAGTCCAGCTATGTATTTTCATGTGCTGATCTGCGAATGCATTTCTGCGGACGTCAGCGACGACACTGTGAGTGTATGTACTCTTGTCAGCTTGCGACTCCTGATTTTCTGAATGAGTGTCAAAGAACACTGGCATCCCGACTTAGTGATCACCCAGTAAAAGACAGTTGTAGGCCTCTGGTCGCATGTCCATTAGGCGCTACCATTCGCTGGTCAGTCTTCATGTGACCAATTCAATCATTCGTCTGAACAATAGGTCACTACGTTTTTTTCCCTGAAGGCAACCGACACGTTCATGCTGTGAGAGAACACAACGACACTCGCAAAGGTCTGAGGACAGAACTGTGTGCTGGAATTGGAAGAGTCCGCGAAGCTTCGTGCTGTGTATTGTACAGATAATTGTGCAGATCTGGCGAAAGCACTTCGATATTGACTGGGCTACAGAGCACGGGCTGTCGACACTGGGTGAGACGCAGGAAGCCTTTGCTCAGCTACTGTGTTATGTTTGAGAGAACGCCTTTTATGATTGTCACTGGCACGATTGGAGCACGCCTACGAGAACGGCTTGGAAGGCTGGCCAATCTAACGGATGTGCGCTGACATGATAGCGTTAGCTTAACCCGGGGTACGCGCTGGTGAGACGGGAATGGAGCGAGCGTGAGAACGATCCTAGCCGCACGTATTCGGACGGACGCTGAGCCCTCATAACGGACGAGAGGGGGTTACGGTAGACGCGCGCTAGTGGCTTAGACGCGAACGCTGCCCGGCTAACGACGCACACAAAATCACGTGACCGACCGACTCCCAACTAAGGCGAAGAGGAAGCAAGACAGGTGGTCCTCTGAAGGCTCTTTTACGACCAACAAAGGGCGAATCACAGCCAATGCAATGGGTCATTAAGTTAGGGAAAATTGCTACCACGACGGGGTGGTGGTTTGTAAAAGAACATTATCAACAAGTGCGCAGTTGGGTCGCATTTCGGAGTGGCTGAACGCTGCTGCGTTGTGGGGAGGAATTGGACCCCGCTTTCTACAGCCATTATGCCGGAGTTTCTGGCGCGTTTTTGCGGGGATATTTGACGGGCCCGCAACTGGTACGAAACAGCGTGAGCCGGAAAACACGGGATCCCGCCTGAAGTACTGAAACACGGTGGATCCGTGTTGTTAAGTACGCTACACCGCTTGGTGCAACGCGTGCGGATTGAAGGTGAAGTGGCGGCCGAGCTGAAGGATGCCATTGTGCTACCATTGTGCAAGGGCAAATGGAGCAAGCAATATGCCAAGAATTATCGAGCACCAACTTCCTTAGCTGTGTTGGCAAAGTACTCGCACGAATCCTGCGCAACTGCCTCGTCACTCAGGTCGTTGAACCGAACGTGGCGGATAAGCAATGCGGATTCCGTTCGGGCCACAGCACCATAGATATGGTGTTTGAAGCTGGTCAGTTGCGGAAGAAATGCCGAGAGCTACACCAGCCATTGTACTCTGTTTGACACGGTGAAACGCGAGGCACTATGGCTGGTGTTGGGTAGGTTTAGTTGTCCGAGTAGGTTTGTAAATTTAACTGGATGTCCGCACAGTGGTATGCGGGCGAAGGTGCAGCTGAGTGGACAGACCTCGGATGTCTTTGCAGTTGTCTCTGGTGTCAAGCAAATCTGTGTCTTAGCTCCTGCCATGTTTAATATTTATCTCCATGCCCTGATGTCTTGTGTGTTTGGTGCTACTTGTGCTTACGGTGTTCGTGTGGAGTACCGTATTAATAATGGGCTGCTGAACATCTGTCGTTTCGGTGCGGGAACCCTAGTCTGTGAGACAACTATCCGCTTGTTGCTGTTCGCTGAAGACTGTGCGTTGTTTGCACACAGCGCGGATGAGTTGTAGCACATGACTTCGGCTCTAGCTTCGACAGTGGCCAAATTCGGGCTCACCATCAACACAAGCAAGACTTGATCTTTTTCGGCCTACACCAGAAATGGAATCCGTGATTATTGTTGGCGTGTTGGTGATAGTATCGAAATTTTGCGTAATATCAACCGACCTTCAGTTGGCGTGCGAGCTTTGTATCTGTATCGAAGGCCGCTGCTGCATTTGGCTTACTGTTGGGTCGAAGCTGAGTTTATACAGGTCGGTGGCGCCGTCCGTTCTTCCCTATGGCAACGAAACGTGGACGCTGTACCGCTTCAATCAATACATCGGCTGGGGTGAACAATGTTCTGACACGGATGTGCTACGCCGCCATGACATGCGCTGAACTGCATAATTCTGCTGTGGCACATGAGGTGGCTGGTGCATATCAGTCGCGTGTCTTCTATGAGGATATACAGGCGCCTGCTACAGGGATAACTTGGTGCAAGGAATCCGCATGTGGGAAAACCGAAGTTACGTTACCAGGACGATCAAAGTGAGTTTACCACGAATTAATGTTGATTTAAGGCGTTTTGAAGCGATGGCAGTTGATCGGCACCGATGGCGAGTATATGAGTAGTGCGCGTGAACATGTGCAAGAGAAAGTATTATTGCATGCGGAAGCAAAGCACGGGATACGGAAGCGACAGGCGCTGATAGAGTCTACCTAATCGACGTCGAGTGCATGGTGCTGTAGCACATGCGGTCGCGAGTGCCTTAACCAAGTCGGCTTGGCAATTCAACAGCGTGGCCACGTGAGACCAGCATTTAAGAGTAGACGAATTAGCTGAATTGGTTATCATTTATCAGCGCAACTCTTGGTAAGTACGCACTTTCCGATTAAATTCCATTTACTAACTCAGGTCAATAATGTGGTTGATGTGGTACGTGTCACATCACCGCTGCAGTGTGACTGCATGTGCTTGCGTGTGGAATTTCTTGCATTTTTGGTGTTAGCTCTTGATTAACATCTCCGGTGTTGCTGCGCTTGTTGTGAATGTTGACACGGTGCCTACCTGTCCAACACCCATTTGATCACTTGCTCCAGATGACTGTTAATCGTTGCTGGGAGGTACGGGGTGCACCGTCCTGCTGATGGTGGTAGGTTCAGGTAGTGGTTCTATCCAATGTGAAGCGGACTACGGCCAAGCCACCACTTTGTGTACATCTGGTACGCATTATTCCTAAACTAGGTATACATGTTGAAGGAGTGTGGGCCGGTTCGTTGATGAAACGTGAATCCCATCCAAATGTCTTCGGTTTTACACTGGATACAGGGTGTGTGGATGGAGCTGTGGGTGGTGCAGCGCAGGCAACTTATGGTCCCTCTGTATGCGCATTTGTTCTGTGACTGTCCTATGGATGCCGCATTGTCAGGCAAATCCGGGACGGGATGCCGCAACCAGTTGTACTGTATATTGTATCGGACACGGAAACGGCCGCTGCTCTTACTATCACCGTAAGCTATTCCGTTTAATACAGGAAGTGGGCGAAATGTAACGGCGTAACTATTTTCGATTGCCTATCCACATGTCAAGACGCTTGCAGCTTTAGGTTGAACATTTATAGAAAGCAATTAATTTCTGCCATGCTGTCTGGGCGTTTCCTTTGGATCCGCACTCACGCGCAGACGTCTAACGCGAAATCAGTCTGCTGAAATCGAGCTGGTCCGCAAATCTGGATGAACTTCATATTCGGGGGATGGCCTTTACGATTTATTGGTGGAACTTTAGGGACAGAGAACTTTCCGAACAAATCGGTAATACTCCAATATAGCGTCAATTGTCATGGGGCATGTCACAATTATCTCAATCGCCTTTCAACTGCATGAGTCTGTCATTCCTTCATAGACCGACTGGAGCTCGTGAAAGTCAGCAGGTTGTTTTAAACACATCTTCATATTACCTCAATTGTTGAAGCATCGCCATGGTTATTGACGATTCACTCTGATCGTATCCCACATCATCAAATGTAACTTCGTTTCGGTGGATCCATTTGCTTTTTGGCGCTATTTCTCCAGATAGTTGTTTCCAGGTGATCGACCTCTCTACCTGAAGTACGCAGACGATACTTCCCTAATCTGTGGCGGTTTACAACATGTCAGGCTACGCTGGTCAGAGATTAGCACTAGCCGTCAATGATTTCGTATTGTGTTTTGCAATCTCAAAATGGGAACTTTCCTTTATGGTTGGGGGAGACCGACCGCTGAGCTGATCCTTGGTTGCTATCAGTTAAGATCCGTGCAGAAATTCAAGCACATTCGCATTTTGTTTTATATGTGTTGAGAACACCGCGTGAGAAGTTTTTCGTGTTTGCCGTCCAGTTCTTGGAAAAAGAGCAGGTGAACTGTTCGGCCTGACTTCGAATATCTCCATTACTTGGATTACGACAAATCTCGTGGCTTTTCTCAGCATATTAACCTGAAGAGTTTGACCAACCGTAAACAGACAATAGCCTGAATTGTTAAGGGCTGGCAAAGTAAGTCTGTATACACATGTGTCTTGCACTCAGACGATATCCGGGTATCTGTTGCACCAACCCATTTGCTGTTCAAACATGTCCTCGATAGTACGTCCGCTAGGGGACAGTCAACGCACAATGTGCCCAAGCAGTGATGACTACTGGCATACTGTTGGCGAGTCTAAAGTTCATTGTGAAATATGGCATTGGTCTGATTCGGAATATTTTAAACTTCTCATGTTTTGAAGGCTAGGGCGAATGCGATAGCTTAAAGCCACAGCGAAGGTTATCAAATTTCATTGGCACCGTGGATTCAACTGGACTTTTTCACTGAAAATGTTTCATGACTGCAAGCAGCCCTAAGTAACGATTTATAGTTCATCATTGTTGTACATCTCTCATTTCGCAGTGCAGAGAAAAATCGACAGCTTGGCAGAAGTTCACCACTACTGGTCCAATCGCCCTCCTTCCGGTAAGCCAATTCGCACTCCTTCCGACTACAGCCTTCCATGACCTCAATGCGTACGTAGCCCCTTGTAAAATGCGTCTGTGATTCCTGTTGTCAAAATAGGCTTTATGCAACCGGATAGGTACATTTTCAGCATTTTACACTCACTGCGAATGAAATAATTGTATCAAAACAAATAAAATGTTTAATGTAAGATGCGTATCACTCAAGCAAACAATTGCGCATCATACTGATGATTTTCGGTAGGTCAACAAGCAATCGTGACATGTACGGGAGGATAGAAATGGAAGATGGAGTACGATAAAGTAATATTAAATTTAGAGCATGTAGAAAAAGGCTAACGCTCTCATCATATAGTGGGTGGAACGGGTCATTTAGAATTTTAAAAGAAATCTAATACAAGCGTCTACGCGTTTTGTTGAAAATAAAATCAACAAGGGCCCTTAAGACATTCAACTATCTGGAAAATAAGTTTTAGGCATTGTATAAACAATGTGTAGCCTTATTGGAGGGTCATTTTGAAGTACACGTTGTGTGGTTGAATTGCGACGCGCAGTCCCAATGCAGACTGATACACATTGAAGTGAACCTTCATCAACTCGAGCACTAGGACTGTAGCCGATGAACCAGTTGCCCGCCTGAAATCACTGCGCTTCGCGACGCGTTTAGACCTTAACTGATCACATTAGGTAGATAGTAGGTCTCGAACTCGGGACCATGGGGATGTTAGTTGTCCTCTCTGAATAGCCCAGGAAGAATTATTGGAGAACGGTATTCATTGAGATAGAGTGCATGCAGGCACAAATTCGGACATCAAAACAACGTGATACTGAAAGCATTTTTTAAACCGTTATTGCATACTGTTGCCTATAGGCAACATACCAGAAAATTGTCCGCCTACTTGCCTTCACGAAGTTGTTCATATTACGAGTAAGTTCATTTGATAGAACAGGTATTTACGTTTTGCTTGACCGCAAAATCGTCTTTCGTACGCTAAAACAGAGGAGTTATTTGGAGGGAAATCAGAGAGCTTTCGACTGCAGATACTCCATGCAGCAAAGGGGGCATAAAAACTTTGTGGAACGTTTGAGCGGCATGTGTAGAAATTTAGAAATGTTCGGAGTGGGACCTGTGGAGAAGAACAAAACTCATGATTGAGTTTGTCCAAATCCACTTTATCAAAACGCCTTAAGGAACTTTGGCATATAGTTGTCTTAAAAATCTCCAAAACGTTTTCAGTGTATGAACGACTCAATCCCATTATCTCTGATTTTATTGCTAAATATAGTTGTTTAACCTAGTGCTTATAACATAGTCGCTTATAATATAGTCGACTATCTGAAATTGATGGCTGGAGGACAGCAACCGAGATCCTGACATCTAGGGCTACATTCTATGGATTTTTGTTGATTATATAACTTCACTTTTGATCTGTTACTTGGTTTGTATACCAATGTGATGGATCTTTGTGCAAATCGACGACGTTTTACCGAGGAAAATGATGATACGTCAGAAAATCTGTGGCAGGATTACATGGCAGAGTGGACCGAAGAGCAAAAGAGACTACAAAGATACGTTGCATGTGAACTCTTTCAGTAACTTTTCGTTCAGCCCTTTTAATGCAACACAGAGGAAAATCAAGCTCGCTGATCCCCAATTTATGTTACTTAAAGTAGAATCTCTTGCAGTCGCGCCACATCTTGTGGTCCTGTGTTATACAACTGCACCTCGATTTACGACATCACCAGACAGAAATGCCCGTGGATGAAGTATTATTCCTACGTACTCACGTTCTTTTCGGATGCTCAGCGAATTTCGGTCGAAACCTGTCCTCACCAAATGCGATGCGGTAGGTGATTATTGGTTGCCATCAATGTCTTCTCTACATTCTTATGTGCGATCTTTTTTTCTCGCTTGCAGCAGTTTTCCCAATCTAGTAACTGCCTGCCAGTTGGCGTAGCCCATCTACCACTCTTGCACACGCCTCACCGTCCGTACAAAATTAGCTAGTGCAGACTAGCTGTTGCTTCGTCGTTCACTGATTATTGCTATTGCACGTTTTCATAATGCGCTAACTAAAAACGTTGTGTTGTAGCTACTTCCCTTTGGACCATGGCCTCTTAAACGACGTGCTGGGTAACAGCATCCTGTTGACCACACTCGTGTCGTCTCACCCTCCTCATTTAATTTCAGCTATCCGACAGGTTCTGTTGCCTCATATGGAGCACTACTAACGAGGAATCTGAATTTTTGATGGCTTTGACAGAGGACGAGTTCGTGCATCGTCTGAACGAAGTGTTGGTAAGTTATTGGCCTATTCACCTGCCAGTAGCCGAGTGAGATAAAGCGTTGGTCTTGTGGCCCGAAAGTCGCCGGTTCAAATCTACGTCGGTATAGGTTACCTCGCTATATCCCTAGCCAACACGCAACTGATATCGGTCCCATGACAGCGAAGCGTCGGTATTAAGTGCCGAACACCGAATGACAACACTTGGTAAATAGACTAAATCGCATAGCCGTACTGTTGGAATTTCGTGGATGCGCTCCTACTGTCCACCGACCTATAAACTACGAACCAACCGAACACTTGCTATCATCTCCAACACGTCGTAATCACCTTACCACTGTTTATGTTGACTTCTGACATGGCAGGAAGATGTTATCTAATAGTTATGTGTCGCTCACGAAATCGTTGACCAGTTGAGATGCATCTACATGCAGTCGTGCTTTATTCATTTCAAGTTCTCAACTACATTACAAATAATGCTGTGGAATACTTTTTGAATGTATTCTTTGACAACTGACATCCACTTTGAAGCTCCGCCGTCTACTCGTTTGCCATTCTGTCCAGTCACGACCGAGCGATCCAACCCCTACAACTGCAATATTCCTTTCTCGAATGGGACGGAGATGCGCCAAATTCCTCGACCGTCTATGTGGAATCCCCGAGGCTGTTCCGGTCCCTCGTCCAATTTCTCCGCACATCGACAGTTTACAACAAGGATCAACTCGAAAACGGTTTCCGCTTGGATTTAAGCATACCACTTTTTACCACGCTCCTGGGGTAGCTCTTGTTGGGTAGGTTTCTCTTGTCTTTATGCATTTACTGTTAAACTTTGACTTCACCTTCGTCCGAGCGCACCATTCCCTTTTACTGAGGCTTCCCCTCCATACAACCATGAATCACGCAATGACTGTACTGGGAAAGAGATGGAAGCGATATGAAGTACAATGAACGTTCTTGATACAATTTCTTGATGATTTGGCTATCGCAGATAAAATATAAACGAAACTCTATCTGCTGCATCCAGCAGGATAGATAGGGATAATGATTCTACTGCAAAAATCATCAGCGTCAGGCCGACGCCTCCCTACCACCAACAGTCGTGCTTGGGTTGAGTATACCTGGAGATCACCCGCATCGGTGATTTTTGGATTACAAGGCACCGACGTTCCCGTTTTCTTATTCTCCCTCCTATGGTTTTTCATCTTTATTGTTCCGTCCCAACTTTACCTCTGTCCCCCTGTTTTCAAACCTTCAGTTCTTGGCCCTCTCCTATCTTGCTTCAATAGTCGTTTGTCTTCTAGTTTCGACTCACACGCAATCGCAGTGCGTCGTTCTGTTCCAGACAACAAGTCCAACCAAGCGGACAGTCAGTTCGTGCGTTTCTATTTGGAGCCCTCGACCTTCACTCACACATTGTTACGTATCGGTCAACAAACAGCACTTGTCCAAACACTACCAACCCTGTCGATCGACATCAGTTGCTAATCGGAAACACGCCTACAAGACTCCAGCTCTGCGCTCGTGCCAACGGCAGCACTTTCTCACTGCGCCCGTCTGGAGATGACGCAGTTTCAAATGGCGCCCACTAGCCTCAGAGCAGTCATGGACGAAAATCGATCACTTCACGATCAGTTACCGCTGCAGATGCTGCACTTTAAAGTCGCCGCTCAATTTGGAACACATGTGTGGATTCCGATCATAAACTTTATGTGTTGATCTACGAATACGTTTCCTTGGACACCCACGACGCCATGAGTGCATATACAATTGCAAACTTGCGATGCCGACTTTTTGCATCCATATCAAAGTACGCCAAGATCAGAGCTAACTAAGCGCTCACTGGACACAGTTAACGGTTACTGGTCATCAGACGTATGTCTTCGTGCTGCAAACCTGATTTCAAACACACACATTGGGTCTCTGGAATTTCCGGCTCGGAACGAACGCAACGAGACTCGTGAAAATATGAGGGCAATATTCCGTGTTAGAATGGAGACCGTAAAAGCTAGTGATCTCATTGTGCATCAGAATTAGTAACAGCCGCTGGTCGGGAATTATTCTGTATGGTACGAAGAAAGAGCAGCAGGAGACCTGGGGTCAGTGAAACTGTATGGGATGAGAGTAGACAGTGTATCCACCTGTCAAAACGTTTAAAGCGATAGGCCAAGTACACTGAAAAGCATTGCTGGGTCCTGGAGTACTTGCCGTGTGGCTGGATCGCGACACGTTATCACAACTGAGGTCACGGTTTACCTTGAAACCAACCTCTACCATTCCGATCACTCGGACCGCATCCGGAGTGGAGAGTTTAGGAGCTGCACTCCAACGAATGACCGGTTTCGTCCTAATTTTGAATCGTCAGGTAGAGATAGCTTGATCTGAGATTGGAACCTGACACAGTGGTTGACGGCTTACGCCTTGATCACTAGGCCGGAGCTCCGTGACAAGCGCTTGATACAGCACTTAAAGTCCAGACGCACGGCAGGAACTCCAAGACCCAACAATGAACTTATAACCGCGGTGTCAGCTGCTGCTCAAAAAGCTTTGGCTTAATGACCAGGGTGTGAACTGCGCCACGCACTGGCCCTTGGTGCTGATCACCCAGAAGACGTTCAGCAGCCTATCACAGCGACAGATATAGAGGCTAGTTGCGTGCGACCATGACTGCCTTTGCAGTTTAGCTCATGTGTTATGGGAACACTGTGTGAGTAGCGAGCGTCATCGCTGCCTTGCATTTGGCGCAGGAAAAGTAAATGAACCCCTAAGCATTGTTATTTCACACACCAGTCTCCGATAGCTCGGTCACTTATTTCCAGCACACCGACTCCCGCAACGGGGACCTGGATGGAAGAAGCGAGAGTTGGCAACTTGACTTGGTCAAGAGGCTTTTTTCGAATATGGCCTCGGTTGGAGCGTCCAGAATTCTGGTCTGGGTTTGAAAGACGATGGACACCTTTTGTTTAGCCACACCTGTTGTGGCGGTTGAGTCACTTAGTCCCTCCCCATCCTGCTTAGTCTCCCTCCAAGCACGGTACCAATGTCGACGCGTAAGCATGAAAAAGCATAATATTACTTGTCTCTATATTGTATTTTGTGGTATTTGTTATTTTATGTACACTTATTTCGAATCTCTTATTGCATTGTATTGCGGCACAAAAGCTGAGGTATCTCCCACCAGCTGATCTGTAAAATGACTGATGAAGCCGTAATCAATCTTTCCTTTGTCGACTATTCCAATCATACACCGTGAAGCGCAGTATTGTACGTATAGCACCTGAAAACCAAATGCGGGCGCGTTCCATGTCTTGTGATGTTTTTGGAAGAACTCAATATAGGTCGCATGGATCCCATATTGCAAAGTGGAAAAAATTGGAAGGGGTTTCATTCCTTACGGACTGCTGCTCGCTCCCCTCATATCTTAAGCCGTTAAACATTCAATTAATAAACGGCCAAATCAAGTGAGCGGTTAGGCGTATCCGGATCCGTTTAAAATTGTAAGCCAATTCTTAACGCAAGGCTCCTTGATTGGGTCACCCAACAGAGGTATGAAACCGCGCTTTTTCCGAAAATCCAGACGGTCTCATTTATCTGGAGATTGACCAGCCTAGGTTGTCCATATGCCGAGCGACCCGGAAACAGCTCAAACCAACTTACTTGTTCCAGTAAGTAATCAGCCACACGAGCTAGATGGCTTTAAACAAGCCGGCGCTATCTGTTACACCTGCAAATGATTTCCGTTGTAACCCACCACTCCTGGTTCCTCATCTATCTTAAGCCCTGGTGCTGAGAGCGGACATCTGTGCAACACACTGAAACACAAATTTTATTGCCCAAACACGGCGTTCTCTGCAAAGCATTTCGATCGTATTGTTTAAACAATGATTGGGACAACTTCTAAATCAATCAAGGGGGCCGTTTGTTATGCTGTGAACTAGTGTAGGCAACACGTCTAAAGTGGGCGTAAATGTAAGGTGGGGCGAGAACGAAGAACACCGAGTAATTTCGTCGTACAGCGGATGAACGCGTGGCAGCGAATCCCCGGAATGACTAACCGGTGCGCCACTGACGCCTCATACCCGTATTAAACGCTCGACATTAGTACGGATGTTATCAAGTTTCTAATGCATTCAGACGGCCCACATGCGCACTCGTGGCCCAAGCAACTGCAACTTGAACTGGCACCAGTCAAAAAGATGGCGCCGGCTCGTGGCCTTAAAGATCATAAGTCTGCCTTGTAATCCGAGGGCGCAGGTTCGAGCGTTTATACGTGATAGGTAACCCCCAATCGCCGCACACGGTGCTTCATGAAGGGTAATCGTCGCTAAAAACACAGAGCAGTTATCCAGTCATCGACGTTTCTCCCGTTGGTGGTGAATGTCTTGTTATGCTTCGGTTTACCATTGAGCCTAGTTCGAGTTAGATGTGCTTCTCTCCCATAGCTTAGTAAGCTGATTTTTCCCTCCAGCTCTGGTCTGGCTTGACATTTAGTGACAATTTGTGGCTAGTTCATATAAATTGCGCCCCCAACTCGGGCTATCTGTTGACTTTCTCGAAATCTGCACTGCCGATTTTTACATCCCCTTACAGTGACGCGGCTCACCAAATCTTACCTCTCGCTGGGCAGGGTGTCAACCTCGGTTTTGGAGACGTCATGTGTCTGGTCCGTAAACTGGAGAAAGCCATCGCCCAGGGAAGCCATATTGGTAGGTCCTCGTCGAATTGAATGCATAATTTCCATTCCGGAAGCCAATTCCGAAAATGAGCATGCAGGGATTGATATCTTTATTCGTCCTACCCAACTTTAAAGATAATTGTCGAAATCCCATATAGACACAATAACTGAGGTGTTTATCACCACTCGCTAATGACGTATGATGATGATACCGAATAGCTAATTTGCCATTTTCCTGGAAAACGTAGCCAGACATACGCGCTCAAATTGAAGCAAACCCACAGTGAACTTCTCAACCTATACGCAAGCATCTGCGAATCCAAGTTTGCGGTATCGGACTGCGGCTGCACTGTGATCAACTGGCCGCTGTTGTATACCCGACGTCACGAAAACAAAGCTATAGAAGACAGTGCCTAATAATATGAAAAAAGTTAATCTCATCTGTTGAAGCGACATGCGTCATCAATTGTCCGATCGCTAAATGGTGCTACGGTTACAGACCCAGGTATCTGCTTCCAGATAGTTTAGACACTGCGATATGAACATCACATAACGCAGTAACTTTCTTTGGCCCCATAGATGCACGATTACAGCCGGAGCTAGTGTGTACTATTGCGCAGCAATCTGTATCTTAGTGTGGTTTTAAACTGATGTAACATGTAAACACCGCACATTACTATCGGTTGATGTTCATTCTATACTGATGCTACTGTTGCAAAGACAATTTCACACATATCTCGTAAACAGAGATTTCAGAAAAGTACTTACAGTGAGAACATGTTGATGAGCGGGAAACAGAAATAGCCTCCTCGAAAGGTTCAGCGCCGCTGTGGTCCCAATCTTTGTGAAAAATTGCTGTGAATGCATGTGTTTCTGTTTTAGGAACCGTCACTTTTCTCCAAGAATACACCACCGAGCGCCAGCGTGCTGTTCTGCCGATAATGGCAACCATGGAGGCTTTGAACTTGATGTACTCAACATCTGCCTATTGTTCCCACTTTTTTGCCTCTCCGGATGCAGAAAACAGATACCCAATGCTGCGATTCTGCTCAAGAATCTTAACCGCGATGCGTGCTTCTGGCGTTGATACAATCCAATCGAGTGGGTTGATCAAAGTAAGTCATCTCATTAACTTAATTAATCCGGTACACACCGCGTAGGTTGTTGCTTTGAAGTCAGGATGATGATCGCGTCACTTGCCATAGACCGTTCACATAGGGTCAGGGACAGATTTGTGCACTGACTACTAGCACAATGATATTAGATGCGATGATAATGACTGATGTCCTTCATTTATTTACCTTTCAGAAAATCCTTTTGGACACAGCAACTTACGGGCGAATAAGTTCTCGAAGTTTTAACACATAAATAGAAAGCGATCCCATCTGGAATCATTCACATTTTTAGTAATAAACAATGTTCACACACAGCTGCCTGCTTAAATAAAAACTAGCTGGGTCCAGACATTCAATCAATGATCGAGGCGTCAGCGATCAACCAATCTACACTCGGGACTCGGTTCTTTGATGAGCTCAAATAAGAAACGAGTTGTGGAGTGGAGTGTTGGAAGCGAACATCGGAAACCGAATCACACTTGTTTAATGTCAAAGCGCGATACTCGACAGATGTGAGATTGCAAAGACAGCACACGTTGTAACTTGGTAGCACGTGCATCGTGGATCTGATGGCACAAACGCGTTTCGAACTAAGCCATTGTAGATTGCAATAAACAAAACAGTGCTTCATTCTGTGGTAGGCCTAGGATTATCAAAACCAGTGTGGAAACTGCGAAGTTTATTGAATGGAGCGGCAAACGAAATGCGAAAATGGGACTTAGCTTGCTTCCAAATCAGTGGATAGCAGACACGTTGACGTTTGAGGCACGCAAGTGTCAATTGTGAATATAAAGTATTCTCAGAAAGGACTGACAGCGATCACACAGTAGTGGTGTTATCTCGTAGTTTGTTACGTCCTCGACCTCTTGGACCAGGGACACGCCTCCAACTAGATGATCCAGGACCTTCAGGATTAGTCGGATTTTCTGCATGTTCACCTACGACTCCGCAGGACTGGGGTTGCTCTGCAAATAGGGTCGATTATAAGTACACTAATTATGTTTTTTGGAGAGGATGAGGAAGCGGTATTTTAGTGTATCAAAGTCGTCACACATACCTAACAAAAACTCATATAGATAAAAGTGAGAAGGAATATATATTATGACATTCTGCACCCTACCAATACAAGCGGCACCGCGTACGAATTGCCGGATCCGGCATCCTGTATATCGAAGACGCAGCAAAATACAGCACAGCAGAAAAAAGTTTTGTCAAGTGAACGATGACAAAATTACGTCGAATTCGTCGTGAAAAGTGTAGATAGTCAAGTTCATTTTGCAAGCAGCGGAGCTCCCTGGTTCGATGATCATTATTGACGAGGTGGAACCGGATCTTGTCTGGTGTCTGAACGCCTCTTCATGGGTCCTAACAGTAGACGGTAGCCCTTTGCAACGAGACTGGACATTAACGTGGTGCGACGGTTTGCGTACCTAGTCGCCTTATTGAGCATGGTGCCCCAGGCCTCTTAAGATCTACTCCTACCAGGTTGATCAATGTTTAGAGGTCAAACAAACTGTCTCCTGGTCCTCCAGGTTGAAGGTTTGAAATGGGATAGCGTCCATTTCTATAAAACTAAATCATTGCCACCTCACAGGTCTTTTGAGCCAAAGGCTTTGGTTAAGAACGCTGATTGCCTTCCTGCCTAGGTCTGCTCGCCGTGGCAGTGTCAGCCCACATACAACCATGACTATTTCTTCAAATTTCGACCATATCTTGCATCGGCCATCGCACAGATTATCAAGAGTCGCCTTATCTACTGCACACACATGCTACCGCTGGCGTCTCCCTTCTTTCTTTTCCATCTTTTTCTCTCACTTCCCTCTCAACCTCCATCACTAACCTTCCTTCCATAATTCCCAGCTATGTTGCAACAGCCATAATGCCACTGGAGTCGAACCATCTGCATCTCATCACCAACTGGATGCCTATCGACAACAGGTCACGCTGTCCCGTTTCCATGGCGGCGATCAACGTTCGCACTTTAAGACAGATAGGATGCACTCACACGCACGTTGGAGACGCTTGGTATTGAATCAACTGTACCCTGCTTGTTCTCTCGCTATTGGTTGCGCGCGTCCGGAGACCCTGATGCAGCACTCACGGGTCAAGCTAGGGTAGTCATCGAAATCAGCTCCAATGCTGAGTCATCGTTGGTTGATTGGATTCCGGTGAACAGCTGTATGTGTGTAACCCGTTTGATGACATCAGCTGTTAATTCACATAGCAGTATTACACGTTTGTTTGTTGTTTCAGCTTATCCTCTCACTGAATGCAGTTCTGATCCTGCCAATGACACATTCTACCACGAACTGAACACGATACTACGCAGTTACCAGTTCAGATATCATAGTACTTGTATGTATGAATGAACAAGTAGGTCTCCTGGGCTCTTCAGAAGCTCAGCTAGGTGGCAATTATGGGCTTAACTCCGACTGTACGGACAACGGCGAACGCCCAAATAGATCACATTGCAGGTGGCGTGGCTTCATCATAAATTGCTGCGCGTTCGGGAATACTTACGTCGACTCAAATACAGAGTGTCGCTTGTTAGAGACCCTGGAAGTCATGGCTCAAGACCAACGTCAATGGCGGACGTCTATCTCTACATGTTGTGGTGATTTTCCTTCCCTTCCCCAATAAAACAAACAATTAAAAACAAAAACTAAGTGAAAATGTGCCTTGGTAAATGAACGTTACCGTAAGGCGTACCAAGCTTCTCCCTCGATTGGCAACTGACAATTCATCTCAGCTGTCGATAAAGCTAGTCTGCCAAGATGCCCTGCGCACCGAACTGCCGATCCGTTGTTCTAGTGACAATGAACTTCGGTAGAATGGGGTCTCGGCCGCCATGCACGTTGCAGGAGCATCTGCTTGTGGCACTATCAGTCGTCACCGCACCAGTCACTGGATATCCGAGATCGGTAAATCTGTTGGAATTCAGAAGAAACCTCCCGGTTGGCTCTGAGCACAATGTGACCAGACGAGATATTAGGCGCGAACTGAAGCGGAGGCTGCGCGCTGATAAGCAATCCAGTCGGGCTCAAGAAATGGAGGAGGCGGGAGCAGTAGGCAATTGCCGCAAGTTCCTCCAGCTGATACGCACCACTGCTCCCAGGAAACCAGGCGTCAATGAGACAATCAGGGACAACGCAAGTGCACTGATACACAATAAGGAGCGCTATATGGCTCGTTGGGCGGAACACTTTCAAGACCAGTTCAGTTGGCCCCTTGCTCCCGGACCTCTTCCTACTCGGGTGATGCAGGACGAGCCGTGGCCAGTTAGTTTAGAGGTTCCATCGAAGAGTGAGGTCCGAAACGCGATCACAGCCCTCAACCGTTTTTGTGCTTCTGGCCCGGATTCCCTACCACCTGCACTATTTAAGGATAGAGGTGGGGTCCTTTGCACAGCATTGATCTACCTGTTCGAACATGTCGGGAAAGAGGAGATCGTACGGGCTAACTGGAGTGAATCGATTTTAGTGGCAGTATACAAGAAGGGTAGTCGCACCGATTGTGCTAACCACAGGGGTATTTAGCCTAAGGCCTGCAGTGATAAAATTACTAGCGTCAGGATTGTCAGATTTCCCCCTTTTGGTTCAATTTCGTCGTGGACCCCATCAAAGAGTGTTCCCTCACGGAACCTCACGATGCAGGCGTTGAGGTCCTCCTTGGTGAAAAGTAAGTTGATCTTGATTATGTGGACGATATCGTCTAGCTTTTTGACGATGTCGGGGCGGCCCAATCAACCCTGAATAGCCTCACTAGAGTAATCCTATCATTTGATATGCGCTTCGCACCCTCAGTGCGAATTGCTGCTGCAAGACCACTAGTCACTTGATGACCCCTTGACTCTTGATGGCGAGGAACTCGATGTAGTTGGTCACTCTTCACTTACTTAGGCAGCTGCATCAGTAACGATGGATTCACAGAAACTGAAGTCAGTTCACGCATTACAAAGGTTTTTTGAATCTGCGAAAGGAGTCTCCCTCCGCCTGAAAGGCCGTGTATACAATGCCACAGTGAGGGCCGTCCTGCTCTATGGGAGTGAGACTTGGCCCCTTCGGTCTGAAGATCTGGGGCGCCTTCAAGTTTCTGAACATCGTTGTCTGCGGAGCATTGCTGGTTTCGGATGGCACCAGCGTGTCCGCAACGATGATGTGCGTAGGCGAGTACTAGGCGGTGATAACCAAGCTAGTTCCTTAGAACAACAGATAGCACTGACTAAATTGCGTTGGCTTGGGCACGTACTACGTATGCCTGATCAATGTTTACTAAGGGGGACCTTGTTTAGTCTGCCAGGTGTAGAGTAGCGCAAGGCTCGCGGTGGACAGAAGTTGACTTGGCAGCGTGAATTGAAATCACTGACGACCGGACTTGGTGCGTCGGTACGTTTCGTCTTGCAGTCTGTAATCCACGAAACTCACCTTGTGCTTGCCTCGAAACGTTAAAGGACATGGCTCGTAGTCGACACTAGTGGCGCGTTTGCTGCCGTCCTCTAGTCGCACTGCTTGTTTATAGTGTGTTTGATGCTAGTTAGCAGCGGGAAAACAACTGATTATGACGCGGAGCATTGAAAGCCGCAAGGAATCTGTCTCGCCGATGTCGTCATATCTTTGCACGATAGCCAGCTGTTTGTGATGGCATGTCGTTCTTCGTTCCGTGGGTCGTTATGGTTGTGTAGCAGCGAAGCATCAGTTCAAATGGCTGATGTACTGTTGTTGTTGATGATGATGACGGTATCGCTGACAGCCTCCACCGTTCGGACGGAAATGACCGATTATTCTAACAACAAGTGACCATGAGTTGGCGCAGAAGACTGACTATACCGTAGAAACGCGTCGAAGTCTGGGGAGCAAATCTCGAGAAAAATTAGGATAATCATTCACAAGCTTAGACCGAGGCAGATATCAGCAGTGGACCAGCACTATATGCTGATGATACGCTACGATTCAAACGAAGGCAGAAGCCATATAGTAGCGGTACCTCGAACTCAGTGGGTAGTAACTGCAAGCCTGAGCCACTAAATGAAATATCTCAACTGCTTAAATGTTTTCGAGATACTATTTTGCTGTTGTAAGTGATATAATTTCAACTGATTTGCGCGCTGTGCGCATAAATTATTTGTCATGGTCACCATACTGTGGAGATGTGCATTAAGAAGGCATCGCGGTCACAGTGACGGCTAACAGATCAAGTGCATTCGTGAAACACGAAACAAGCTGTGAGTCATGTTCGCAGTAGTTTCCGAGTAAAACCATCGTCAAGATGAGCTTACCAGACATTCCATCGCTTTGACTTGGATCAGGTATAATTCTACGGTTGCGAGGACGACCATTAGCTGGATCCTGATCGAGCGTTCCATCCGTAGACCCACCACGACCAGGAAATCCGCGCGCCCGTCCGCGAAAACTAAATTCAGAAAGTTAAGAGACTTCTTTTATCAGCTAGTGAAATGGGGACAAGGACATTCAGGTTTTTATCAAAGTCTAGAAATAGTAAAACCGTAGGTTGATCACTGCAGGGACTAGACAAGAGTTGTCATCACACGGATGTCCTGCGCCAAAACTTAGCGTAACCTACTTTCCCGTTGTGAGCAGTGTCATCATCAATCATCATCATACACGTTAGCTAGAGGTGGGGAACACCTCAGCTACTGTGCCGCAATACATAGAAAAAAAGGAGAAAAAAACAACTGGTGCAAGCTGGCTGAGCTACCGGTAACAGATGGGCATCGTTCCGGTAAGCTACCAGCCGGCTGCTGTGCACCAAAAAAATTACTATGCAAAATTATATAAGACTAAATAATGAGATCGTGGTTGGAGAGGAGGCTAAGAGGGATGGGGTGGGACAAAGAAACTCACAGCACGAACGCCACTGAGGTCGGCTCCTAGCCATATCAGCAAGTGTGTCCAGCCAAACGTGTTCATCGTCTTTCGGACCCCAACCAGGGAGCCGAGACGCTCCAACCGAGGCCAGCTCAGAAGTGAGGGCCTTCAATTCTCTGGACCAAGTCATCGCTTGGCCACCCCTCCTCTTCTTCCATCCACACCTCCGGCGCGCAAACAACACACGTCGCGGAAGTCGGTGGGCTGGCATGCGTAAAACGTGGCCGAGCCATCGGAGCCTGGTGCGTGAAATAACGGTGCTGAGCGGTTCATTTCCTTTTCCTGTGCCATAAACAAGGCGTCGAACACGCCCGTTGCTCACGCGGTGTTCCCACCAAATGTGAGCTAAATTACGAAGGCACTGGTGGTCGAACGTAACTAGCCTCTTGAGGTCTGCTGCTTTAAGCGGCCAGGTTTCACAACCGTACAGTAGGGTCGAACGTACCGCTGCCTTGTACAATCTACCCTTCAGGGTGAGAGTGATGTCGCGCCGGCGCCATAAGTGGCGAAGGTTGCCAAAAGCGCCCCGAGCTTTTGCTATACGATTCGTGATTTCATCTTCAATCCCACGGGCGCTGATACAACTTCCCAGGTAGTTGAATTTGTGAACGACTTCTAGCTTATCCCCACCAAGGGTCAGCGTAGGAGGCGGTCCAGGCCAATCTTGGAGAAACGCTTTGCACTTCGGAGGTGCGAAGCAAAGCCCGAAGTGACGGACAGCTAGTGCTAATCTGTCCAGTGCCGCTTGGCACGTTTGTGAGCTGTCACAGATCAGGGCAATATCATCAGCATACTATAAGTCAAGAAGTCATTCTCCTGGGAGTAGCTTCACACCTTCTAAGTCGTGTCCTGTGAACGCGATTTCCATGACTTGGTCAAAAGAGAAGTTGAAGAGGAAAGGTGACAGCGGGCATCCTTGTCTCACGCTGCTGGAGATATTAAAGGGCGACGGTGAGCAGTTTAGTGTGAAATTTATTTTCACACAAAACCGTTTCGAGGTCTCACGAAGCGGCAAACGCTGTTCAACGATACAGTGTTATAATAAATCGTAACACAGTGTGCATTTCGCGATTTAAATCATTTTTTGAAGGAAAAGTCCATATTTGTCTCTTATCACAGAAGTAATAGGAAAAGCGCACTCGTCACCAGTCACACTACTCAGGAGGCATCGGCATTTTTCCACAGCAAATGATTTCAGTTGCATTAAAAGACCTCATCTTCTTTTGGAGTTTCTGTGTATGTGGACAGGTGAGGGATGTTTGGCACAAATCGTTCTAGGTTATTACGTGGGCTTGGATCTGTGGGGACCTACATTGACCTTGGTCATACGCCTGCGCGTTAACGCTGACGGCCGGGACAAACACGCACTTACACATACACACAAAGAACATGCTGTATCTTCACTGATTTGGGGGTCAGAAATCCACACATTGCAGTCCCGCTGCCCACCGTGTTATCGGAACAAACGAGCCATTCTGGAACCATTGGATGGTAACCCCTCAAATGGTCAACTTATTGAGGTTGAAGTATTACTGTCATAGAACAAGTGGTCAACACAAATCTTACAGAGGTAGACAATATACAGAGGTCTGGTTCCATAGGGTTCACATGGTGACCGTTCAAGCTGTGAAAAAGTGGTCCACTTAGAAAGGTGATCAAGTTTGGAAGTTTTACTGTTATGGTAAATCAACAACATACCCCACAGCACCACCACGGTTGGCAGCTTCCGGAGGACCAGTGGATGCGTAGTTATTTCTCACCGGTTGAGAAGAAAGCCGAAGCTGACTGCAGAGGTTGCGACGGGTTTCCTGGTGATTTTACAGGGAATAATGGTGTCCGAAGAGATGAGGTGATGAGGTCGGTTACCGACAGAGATCTTACAAAACAAAGACATGGTATAATCCTATGAATGACTTAGAATACGCTTATGTTCTTTGTTAGGTGTTTTCAGTGGTTTGAACTCCTGAGTTCAATCAGGTTGCTTAACGTCCAGGATTGTGGTGCACGACTGGCGGAGTCCATTACTGGATTCGCTAGTGTCTACAACTACAAGCAAGCTGCATGTGTCAAACCGATCATCCAACTGATTCAAGAATTAATAATGATAGACGCAATGGATTCGGCTATGATTTGCTTCGGTTTAGTAACAATAATAACAAACGACTGCGAGAAGGAATGAGGGAAAAGAACAATAAATGTGGAGATGGTCGAAATTGGAAGAATGAGCTTGGACGTTTAGCAGAGCGGGTTGCACTGTAATAACGAATGCGATTGGGATGCAATTGGTACACGATTTAATGCAAAAATGAACTCAGAATAAAAAGCGCACTTAGAGGGTAAGTAGCAAGAGAACATAAAACCTAAGTGCTTGTGTTTGTAAGTCGGTAGGAAACTGTATTAGCCGCTAAACGTATAGCCGAAATATTCTTCAAGGGAAACGATGTGGAAAAATCATCCAAACTATGAGACATATAATAAGAAACACATACTTCCAGCTCATCCAATTCGTTCCAGTTATCGGCTTGAAACTCTAGCAGTAGGCGCATTTTCGCCACTGCCGAACGAGTTCCAAGTAGATAGAAAGCGGGTGGGGGAAGCTTCTCATCCTTCGTTTGAGCAATTTCCTCGTCTCTGTCCCCAACAGCAGGACCAAGCACATATTTGTCCCCATTGTTGCACTGCGCATCTTGGTTAAGCTCGCCTGTTGCTTCAAATTGGTTCTGGTCCGGAGAGATAGGAAGTTGTTGGCGGTTCATATGTTGCTGTCGCCTCTTTCTCATCAAAGGATCAAGCAACTGTGCTCTGCGTACTCCGGCTGATGCCGCCAGTTTGCGGATATTCATGCCTTTGGATCCGATGAGGCGACTGGCCAATCGAGGGGAAACGGGAATCTCAGCTTCGGTATAATCTAGTAGTGAGCGGACGGCCTGACAAGCCTCGACCGTCTTGTAGAAAGGGAAGACGATAGGCTCAAGTCAAGAAATTGAATGAGTCGCGCAAGACGTGGATAACAACAGTTTATATATTCTATAAATCTGTGAGCCGAATTGTACCAAATTCGCTCCGTACAAAATAAGACCGTAAATATTTCGTTCCCCGAACAAGTGCTAACTCTGGATGAGAAGCGAGTTTTGAACTAATTAGTTCTTACCTCAGCCTCAACGTGAACGATACCGTCGTGAAGTAAGTCGACTGAACGGACACCCGGTAATCCCCGTGCTTCTTGAATGGTAGCGCCGCGATAGCCGATTGCAAGACCAATAAGCTGCGGTTGAATGCGGAACTGAGCAGAATATCCTATCATGATACCACCAGACCGATCTGCTGCGTTAGAACCTTCCGCATTAGTCTGAATTGGAATGCTTATCGGTTTACAGTGCATAGCTGGAGCGTCTCCGTTTTCCGCGGGAGACTCCGTAGAATCCGCAAAATCCAACTCACCCGGTTCCCCGTTAGACAACTTCCGAAGCTGTTAGGGAATGAAATTTGCATCGAATCATCAATCTGCAGTCGAATGCATACAATAGTTAGCAACTACAAAAGAGGGCAGAATGCGTGTCGCAATCCGCATAAGTGAATGTGGACAGGCACAAGAAACTCATCTTGGGGCAATAACGTGGGAATTTATTCCATTATCAAGCATCGTCAACCAACGAGCATGTAACAGACGTTCATCGAACGGCACAAAATCACGGAACAGTGTACCACCAAGACTGCGATCGTCATCATTAGTAGCAACATATTAGCTATTTTGACTGCTCTGCTGCAGCACGAGTATAATGACCTCTAGTTCTCCAGCCCTCTAAGTCCACCAGGTTTCCTTGTCAACACGTAGACTCTGTGCCAGTTCGAGTACAATAGCCTATCCATGTTACATTTTGCTCAGCGTAAGCAGGGTTTCCTTTTAGATTCCAACAGGTTCATCGCCCTCTCGGATATCCAGTGGGGTGACGACTGATAATGTAGCAAGCAGAAGCTCTCGCATCAAGGCACTATCCAACTGAAGGCCTATCACTCTAGAGCGAGAAGGTGGAGGTTAAGCACACAGAACACCATGGTAGGCTTGCCTAATGAAGGACTGGGATAACGATTAGTGCCTATTCATAGATGCTTGATACGCCTCCCCAGTAAAGTCTACGTGGAAGACCGACACTGTACATAGGTGTGATCACAGTCAATGCACTTGGTTAAGAACGAGCGGAAGTAAAGGATGGAAACATGCCACCTGAAACTTACGGCGGTGTGTCATGTGTGAGTTCATCGCTGATCGAGTAGCGCCTCGGCACCCAATGTGCCTCGAGCCAGTGCTACTAGAAAAACAGCCAGTGCTCGGGGTGCACAATGACGATAAACGCTCGTCACTCTACGTGCTTTGGGAACTTAATCTAGCCATCCCACATAGTTGAGCTTATGAGATGAACAGGTGACTTACATGTGCATTCCGATGCTCTACAATTAGAACGACACACGGACAGATAACGTTGAGACATAGTGCGTTGATTTCGTGGAAGTGTGACCTAGGCGGTAAGTGTTAGGCATAAGTAGGCTGTTGGTCCTAGTTAGGGACAAACAGCATATGTAGGCACTCAGGGTGTCCATATGAGTGCGAGAAAGGCGTTTCGACTCAGGTGGTATCGCCGCTGTTGTCAACTAGGCTGGTTATTATGGGATGTCAGTAACGGGTATCGGAGAGCTCGAGAAAAAGGAAGCAAAGTACCATGCTTTCGCTCACTTTCCCCACCATATGAAGCGAATAAGGTATCTTTTAAGGCTGCAAGAAGGAAGATTATGAATGCGGTTGATGAGATATAGACATGAATGCACATAAATCGGAGTCATCATCATCAGTATACACGTCAGCTGCAGGTGAAAAACACCTCAGCTATTGTGCCGCAACACAAAAGACAACAAGAAGAAAAAACAACGGAGGCACGCCGGCTGAGTTCCCAGTAGCGGATGGGCATCATTCCGGAGGGCTAACAGCCGGCTATCGTGCCGCACAAAGTTATATAATGCCTAACGAATGAGATTGTGATGGAAAGGGGAGGCTAAGCGGGAGGGGGAAGGACAAAGGAACTCACAACACAAACGTCATTGGGACCGGTTCCTAGCCATATCAGCAAGTGTGTTCAACCAAACGTGTTCATCGACCATAGGACCGCAGCCAAGCAGTCGGGATGCACTAACTGACGCCAACTTCGAAGTGAGGGTTTTCATTCTTCATCGCTTGGCCTCCCCTTCTCCTCTTCCAACCGCACCCCCGGCGCGCAAACAATGCACGTCGCGGGAATCGGTGTGCTGGCATGCGCAACATGTGGCCCAGCCATCAGAGCCTGGGGAGTGATATACTGGTGTTGAGCGGTTCACTCGCTCTTTCTACACCAAATACGCGACGCCGAACACACTCATTGCTCACGCGGTGGTCCCAACAGACATGAGCTAAGCAGTGATGATCGAACGTGACGAGCAACAATCAGGGTTTTCAACCAAGAAGCAGCGGGACGGTGGCAATGATCCGGTTTTACATAAATGAGTACCTTGGTTCCAAACCTCGACCGGGAGAGCCAGAAGACTGAGTTCATCTGACCTCCAACCAATGACAAATTTGGTGTGGGTTGCTCTTAAATGACACCAGTCAGTAGAGCTCGGTGGGTCAGAGTTACGCAAACCGTCACACTAAGTTAAGATCCAGTTAACCCTTTGTGTCCTGGCGGTACTTATAAGTACCACTGTTTAAATTGTAATACAGCTTCAGTGCAAGCGTCATGTCTGCCGTTACTAGCGAGGATACGTACAACACTTAAATAAAAGAGAGTACTCCGATACGTTACTCTCCAGTGTGTGGAGTAAACTTTTGTGGTTCTTGTCGAGCTGTAGGTAAATTAATTCAGGAATCAAAGGGTTAAGTCGCGACGGAAGAGTATGATCGAAAACTGGCCGAACAGGTTGTTATTCAATGATACTGGTGCTGGTGTGCGATGCATTACCGATAATGGAGCCATAGAAATGCTGGATCACAACGAATACAGGGCGCAGGCTGCACATCCAAATGCCACGGATACATGGCGGATGAAGATGCGCAGCAAAACGGAAGAGTGCAAACAAGCACCGCTGTAATACGTTCGGTTGTCTTTGTCATACAGGATTGCGATGCCACAATAAATAAATTGTTTGCGCCGCGTTAGGTTTTCAACAATTTGAGCATGTTGATACAAATCACAAAGCCAAGAAACACTACAGAGCAGAGTCCTCGGGAACACTACAGCAACGTTTATGAAAAGTGAAGTGTACATGACAGAAGCGTAACTCCCTAGCGGGATTCCAAAATCGGTTCGGGTGATACTGTTGTTATTAAAACAAACCAGCAAAATGCAGAAAAGCAACATTAAAACAAAACTTCACGATCAGTGCCGTTAACAGATTTGCGATAGCACCTTGGGCATTGAAGGTGCGAAAAGAGACAGCAGCACAGAGTATTTTGCGTAAATTACAGGGTTTGCCTTCACCTACTCTGTAAGTCCCAATGATGCAATGGAACATGCTGAGTGGCACATTCAGAGTTAATCATACCAAACAGAACAACCATGAGAAGATGAGGGGAAAATACCAGCGAATGACTAGGAATCAAGGTGCAACGGATTGCTTTTGAACCCTGCCCGTAGGTTAATTGCTGCTAACTTCATACTAAATACCATCTAGTCAACATTATACGCCCTCGATATAAATCGCATCCGAGTGAACAGTCACAACGAATAACCTAAGCCGATACAAAAAAGCATGAATCTTCCAACAACGTAGGTGGCCAGCCCCCAGATAGCTCCAACGGGATATTTAGGCCACACTATCGAAACGGATATGCCCAGGTTATCGAGTTGGTTTCTGTTGGAATCCATCAAGTTATCTTGCATTTATATAAATGCCATGTTAAACCAGAGATACTAAGTCTTAACATCACAAATCGGTAACAAGATCTCTATCGCAGATGACAAAGGAGTGTCAGGTAACTTGCTATAAAAAGGCCCCCGATTCAAAGGAAATGTTAACAGCGCGCCTAAATCGTACACCATATATCATCATCATCATCATTACACGTTAGCTGGAGGTGGAAAACACCTCAGCTATTGTGCCGCAATACAAAAGAAAAGACTTGAAACAAAGGCACGCCGGCTGAGTCCCCAGTATCGGATGGACATCGTTCCGGAGAGCTAACAGCTGGCTGCCGTAAAAGAAAGTCATATTATGCCTAACGATTGAGATCGTGATTGGAGGGGGAGATTAGGGGGGGGGGGAGAAAAGAATGTCACAACACAAACGCCATTGGGGCCGGCTCCTAGCCATATCAGCAAGTGTGTCCAGCCAAACGTGTTCACCGTCCTTAGGACCCCAGCCAGGCAGTCGGGATGCACCAACCGACGCCAACTTCGAAGTGAGGGTTTTCATTTCTCGCGACCAAGTCATCACTTGGCCTCCCCTCCTCCTCTTCCAACCGCACCCGCAACGCGCAAACACTGCACGTCGTGGGAGTCGGTGTGCTGGCATGCGCAAGACGTGGCCCAGCCATCGGAGCCTGGTGCGTGATATAATCGTGCTGAGCGGTTCACTCGCTCTTCCTGCACCAAATACGCGACGTCGAACACGCTCATTGCTCACGCGGTGTTCCCACCAGACATGAGCTAAGCTGCGAAGGCAGCGATGATCGAACGTGACGAGTCTCTTCATGTCTGTCGACCTGATGGGCCAGGTTTCACAGCCATATAGGAGAGTTGAACGGACGGCTGCGTTATAAACTCTGCCTTTCAGAGCGAGAGTAATGTCGCGTCTGCGCCACAGGTGGCGGAGATTGGCAAAAGCACCTCGAGCTTTTGCTATACGGTTCGTAACCTCATCTTCAATCCCACGGGTGCTAATATAGTTGCCCATGTACTTGAATTCCTGAACGACTTCTAGCAGGTCACCACCAAGCGTTAGCGCAGGATTGGGTCCCTGCCAATCTTAGAGAAGTACTTTGCATTCCGATGGAGCAAAGCACAGCCCGAAACGATTGACAGCCAATGCTAATCGGTCCAGTGTTTGTTG
Organism: Dicrocoelium dendriticum; assembly: GCA_944474145.2. NCBI lineage: Eukaryota > Metazoa > Platyhelminthes > Trematoda > Plagiorchiida > Dicrocoeliidae > Dicrocoelium > Dicrocoelium dendriticum. The sequence goes on along the minus strand of OX104066.1, from coordinate 85,855,761 downwards.
TGAATCACGTAAACTCGTATGTTTATTCAATGTCTCCTACTTCGAAAGAGATTCGGTGTGATCTCACTGATGAAACGAAAGAAGATACTGGGCTCCTTCGGCCTTTCTCAATCGCTGCAGTAGGATGATGGAGGCTCGCTGGTGACTTATATGTTTGCTTCACTCAACATTGTATATAGAGTGTAGTGGTCGTTGAGGGTCGGATAGAATCGAAAAAATAGAGACGGTGGCCTCTTTGCCACTTCCTTTACGCATCTCATGGAAATCATGGGACCACGATAAAGCAGTCCTCTCGATTGCCGAGTCATTAGAAACCAGACTGCACCCGACAAGCTCTGGGACAGCGACATGCTTTCTTCGGTTCAGTTTATGGTATTGGTTTGGCGGGTGCACCAGATTATGATTCTAATAGCCCACTATCACGACTTCAAAGGTCGATTAACAGTTCCTTTTAAAAGACTGCCTATTACCAGAGTAAAAAGAAGGATCCAAAGAACGAAACTTACAGATAATGAGGAATGAATCTAACGGATATCGTCATTTGACGTAGCATACGCGGTTGCCTATTTACGCGACTTCGCGGATTTGCAGGGGATATTGTACGATAGATTGAATTGCTCATTGTTCGGGTGAGGGTCAAAGAAGGAGCTACATCGGCCTAAAAATGTTGACGTGAATACATCATCATAATCATTGTACATGTTAGCTACAGGAGGAAAACACCTCAGCCTAGGCTGGCTTCCGCCCTGATCGTAGTTGTATCGACTGCAAAGTTGCTCTAATTTCTAAAGCACAGACACACTTAGAGATGACCGACTATGGTGGTTTACCTTGAGTTCATAGCACACTACGACTCTGTTGACCCCGCCAGCTTGTGGCACTGCTTATAAAAGGCGTGCCAACTAAACTTCTTTCCATTTTGAAGACTGTCGAAGCCATGAAAGGGTCCATGGGGAATTGTCTCCCGAGTTCCCCACGACAAATGGGATTCGCCAGGTTGGCCTTGTCCCCTTTACTCTTCAACTTTGTGGTCGAAATAATCAGACCGTGCTGGAGTGGAAGTTCCACTAGGTGGTCGAATGACAAACCTGAGGTATGCGGACAACATAGATCACCTTGGGTCTGGACGCAGTAACTGTGCAAACACTACCGGATAGACTGGTGTGTAGCGCTGCACGCTTCGGAGAGCGCTTTGCACTTTCAAAGTGCAACTGACTGTGGTGGATCGGTTCAGTTATCTTTGAAACTGTGTCACCTCTAATGGATACATCACTAAGGAAATTACTTCGCGTATCAGCAAAGCTCGTGTGGCTTTTCAAAGGCTCAACCATCTATAGAGATAAGGTCGATGTTACTGTATGGATCAAGAGACCTGGCCAGTTCGCGTGGACATCAAACGTTTGGCTGTGTTTGACCACTTGTTCTTGCGGAATATCGCTTATGTCTGGTGGCAACACCGGATGAGCAACGCTGAGGACTGCCATTTTGCTTATGGCAAGAAGCCTTCTGGAAACTTGCCGCTGTCTCACTCTATATTGTTTAATGAATCTTAACCGCCTACGTTGAATAGGTCATGTCCTGTGTATGCCTATTGTCCGACTTCCTCGGCGTATATTACACACCGTAGCAGCACTAAGTTGGGCGGAACCGCGAAGCGGCCAGTCCATGATGTGGCAGAGAAGCATGGAGGAACAGTGATACTTGGTCAGACTGGTGTGTGCCGTCTTCGTGGAAGGGGACCCCGGGATGGTTCCCACCAATGGTTGGAGACCGTACCAGACATGGCGCAGTTAGCAGAGGCGTTTCTGTATTCTGTTTCTGGCATCTGGTTGTTAATTCTTGTTCTATCCTGATTAACGACCGATGGCCGAGTGGTCTGCGCGCCTAATTTGCAACCGTAAGGTCCCCGGTTCGAATCCGCGTAGGGATGGGCGTCATCGGGGTATACTCAACCCGCACGCGACTGATGGTGGTCGCGCGGCAGCGAAGCGCTGTTACGGCGTACAGCTGACAGATTACTCTATTGCTTTTTTTTGTTATAGCCTGATTACTCTAACGCACCTCTTGGCTTCGACTTCCTTTACATACTATTTGCGTTCTACCCCAATCTCTTGCCACTGTTTTGCTTCTGGTGTGAGTTTGGGCAGCTGGATCCACCACACTTCGGATCATAGTTGTTCAACTGAACTGATTTGAACTCTCCAGTGTGCCATGAAGATTGCCTTCAACGCAACGTGTTTACTTAACAGTATATATCTGGGCTGTGAATGGTAGCATAGACAAGTTAATTTCATTTTCTTTTTACAACGAACCGAGGGTTTCGTCAGGGGATGTCGATCTGCATTATGTATGGTGCCAATGTGAGTTGGAGCAGCCAAGTACTGTTCCAACTTACTCGGGCAAGAGTCTAAGGGACTCTTCAGGTAATAAGACAATAGCTGTAGAAGATGGATAACAGGTTCATTTTCGGTGTCACTGACCAATTCATAATCGCCAGAATAATAATCATCATCATCCGGATTCCTCCGCGAATCCGGATCCACATGTTTCTGATGCTTCAGGCGCATATAGCGGTTCCTACCGCGGCCTGCGCGTAGCCTTTACTACCATCTGCAGTCTGATGAACAAACGCGATGAGCTGTACTACTCTGAAACCTCTCAGCGACCAGACGTATTAAGCCTTGCCGAGACATGGTTAAACTCCGACGTAACCGCCCAAGAAGTGGAAGTCAGCGGCTACTCATGTTTCCGTTGTGATAGACCATCAAATGATCGCGGCGGCGTTCTGCTTTACATATGCCTTTCCTTGGATGGGAGAGTAGTGAGCGCCTACCGAAGTGCTGATGGTCTATGTGAACAGGTATGGTGTTCCATTCACCTCAGACACTGCGAGATGCTCGTGGGTGTGGTGTATCGCAGTCCACTGTGCCGCTGCTTGGACTGGTTGCTGCATGTCCGCAACCACATGAGCCGTCAGCAGTTCCTACTCATGAACGATTTCAATTTACCCCGAATACAGTGGTCTGAGGCTGAACTTCTCACCGGCTATTGTGAAGTCGAGAGGAAGTTTACTGAGTTGATATTTGAAACCGGGGACACATCACATCAACCAATCAACGCGCATAACTGCGCGCACGCCTCCATCATGCTTAGACCTACTTTTGACCAGCTGTGATGTTGACAGGAAAAAGATGACGCGAAAGTCCACCGTTCCTTACAGCGTTGAGCTCAAAGGAATAAAAAGCCAAAACCCAAGATTGGTTGAGCTACGAAAAGGCAAGATCAGTTGGTACGCCAATCGCTCTTGCCGAGGATCCCGACTTCTAGGTTTTGACTCAATAGGCTGGTTCACCAGGTAGAAGGAAACGCGTTCACCTGGGAATGTGACAGCAGTCTTGCAGAGATACATGTGAAACCAGACACGAGCAACCATAAGGGCAGAGAGTTGGAAGAAGAAAACACGGGTGACCATAGCAAACAGCAGTTGAGTTTTGGCCGCAATCGCCACGAAACGTTTGGCTGGGGCTGGTAGTAACAAATAAGCAAAAACTCGCTGTGGGTTCCATAACCAGTAGAGATGTAATCGATCAACTGTCTGACGAATGAGTTAAGAGTACTAGGGTCGTTAACCCCTTCTTAATCTCCTATGAGGGGGATATCGACGGATTGCATAAGTTAGGATCAATGAACTACCTGATATGCGTGGCACAGTTTAACGGATGATGGTATGGAAGCCACTGCATGAGTTTGTGGTACTGTTTCTCGTTACCAACAAGGAACAGATTCGACAAGTTATGCATTAACAACACCAGAGATGAGTCTATGATTGAATACTAGATTCAATATAAGACGACTTACAAAACGTCCGTGTCATGAACGTACAATCATAATTCAAATGTGCCATTGTGTTAATGCATAACTTGTCGAATCTGTTCCTTGTTGGTACAAACAGTACCACAAACTCATGCAGTGGCTTCCATACCATCATCCATTAAACTGTGCCACGCATATCAGGTAGTTCATTGATCCTAACTTATGCAATCCGTCGATATCCCCCTCATAGGAGATTAAGAAGGGGTTAACGACCCTAGTACTCTTAACTCATTCGTCAGACAGTTAATCGATTACATCTCTACTGGTTATGGAACCCACAGCGAGTTTTTGCTTATTTGTTACTACCAGCCTCAGCCAAACGTTTCGTGGCGATTGCGGCCAAAACTCAACTGCTGTTTGCTATGGTCACCCGTGTTTTCTTCTTCCAAATCTCTGCCCTTATGATTGCTCGTGTCTGGTTTCACATGTATCTCTGCAAGACTGCTGTCACATTCCCAGGTGAACGCGTTTCCTTCTACCTGGTGAACCAATCTATTGAGTCAAAACCTAGAAGTCGGGATCCTCGGCAAGAGCGATTGGCGTACCAACTGATCTTGCCTTTTCGAAGCTCAACCAATCTTGGGTTTTGGTTTTTTATTCCTTTGAGCTCAACGCTGTAAGGAACGGTGGACCTTCGCGTCATCTTTTTCCTGTCAACATCACAGCTGGTCAAAAGCATGTCTAAGCATGATGGAGGCGTGCGCGCAGTTATGCGCGTCGATTGGTTGATGTGCTGTGTGACTTTGGTTTCAAATATCGACTCCGTAAACTTCCTCTCGACTTCACAATAGCCGGTGAGAAGTTCAGCCTCAGACCACTGTATTCGGGGTAAATTGAAATCGTTCATGAGTAGGAACTGCTGACGGCTCATGTGGTTGCGGACATGCAGCAACCAGTCCAAGCAGCGGCTCAGTGGACTGCGATACACCACACCCACGAGCATCTCGCAGTGTCTGAGGTGAATGGAACACCATACCTGTTCACATAGACCATCAGCACTTCGGTAGGCGCTCACTACTCTCCCATCCAAGGAAAGGCATATGTAAAGCAGAACGCCGCCGCGATCATTTGATGGTCTATCACAACGGAAACATGAGTAGCCGCTGACTTCCACTTCTTGAGCGGTTACGTCGGAGTTTAACCATGTCTCGGCAAGGCTTAATACGTCTGGTCGCTGAGAGGTTTCGGAGTAGTACAGCTCATCGCGTTTGTTCATCAGACTGCAGATGTTAGTAAAGGCTACGCGCAGGCCGCGGTAGGAACCGCTATATGCGCCTGAAGCATCAGAAACATGTGGATCCGGATTCGCGGAGGAATCCGGATGATGATGATTATTATTCTGGCGATTATGAATTGGTCAGTGACACCGAAAATGAACCTGTTATCCATCTTCTACAGCTATTGTCTTATTACCTGAAGAGTCCCTTAGACTCTTGCCCGAGTAAGTTGGAACAGTACTTGGCTGCTCCAACTCACATTGGCACCATACATAATGCAGATCGACATCCCCTGACGAAGCCCTCGGTTCGTGGTAAAAAGAAAATGAAATTAACTTGTCTATGCTACCATTCACAGCCCAGATATATACTGTTAAGTAAACACGTTGCGTTGAAGGCAATCTTCATGGCACACTGGAGAGTTCAAATCAGTTCAGTTGAACAACTATAATCCGAGGTGTGGTGGATCCAGCTGCCCAAACTCACACCAGAAGCAAAACAGTAAATAACAGTGGCAAGAGATTGGGGTAGAACGCAAATAGTATGTAAAGGAAGTCGAAGCTAAGAGGTGCGTTAGAGTAATCAGGATATAACAAAAAAAGCAATAGAGTAATCTGTCAGCTGTACGCCGTAACAGCGCTTCGCTACCGCGCGACCACCATCAGTCGCGTGCGGGTTGAGTATACCCCGATGACGCCCATCCCTACGCGGATTCGAACCGGGGACCTTACGGTTGCAAATTAGGCGCGCAGACCACTCGGCCATCGGTCGATAATCAGGATAGAACAAGAATTAACAACTAGATGCCAGAAACAGAATACAGAAACGCCTCTGCTAACTGCGCCATGTCTGATACGGTCTCCAACCATTGGTGGGAACCATCCCGGGGTCCCCTTCCGCGAAGACGGCATACACCAGTCTGACCAAGTATCACTGTTCCTCCATGCTTCTATGCCACGTCATGGACTAGCCGCTTCGCGGTTCCGCCCAACTTAGTGCTGCTACGGTGTGTAATATACGCCGAGGAAGTCGGACAATAGGCATACGCAGGACATGACCTATTCAACGTAGGCTGTTAAGATTCATTAAACAATATAGAGTGAGACAGCGGCAAGTTTCCAGAATGCTTCTTGCCATAAGCAAAATGGCAGTCCTCAGCGTTGCTCACCCGGTGTTGCCACCAGACATAAGCGATACTCCGCAAGAACAAGTGGTCAAACACAGCCAAACGTTTGATGTCCACGCGAACTGACCAGGTCTCTTGATCCATACAGTAACATCGACCTTATCTCTATAGATGGTTGAGCCTTTGAAAAGCCACACGAGCTTTGCTGATACGCGAAGTAATTTCCTCAGTGATGTATCCATTAGAGGTGACAGTTTTAAAGAAAACTGGACCGATCCACCATAGTCAGTTGCACTTTGAAAGTGCAAAGCACTCTCCGAAGCGTGCAGCGCTACACACCAGTCTATCCGGTAGTGTTTGCACAGTTACTGCGTCCAGACCCAAGGTGATCTATGTTGTCCGCATACCTCAAGTTTGTCATTCGACCACCTAGTGGAACTTCCACTCCAGCACGGTCTGATTATTTCGACCACAAAGTTGAAGAGTAAAGGGGACAAGGCCAACCTGGTGATTCCCATTTGTCGTGGGGAACTCGGGAGACAATTCCCCATGGACCCTTTCATGGCTTCGACAGTCTTCAAAATGGAAAGAAGTTTAGTTGGCACGCCCTTTATAAGCAGTGCCACAAGCTGGCGGGGTCAACAGAGTCGTAGTGTGCTATGAACTCAAGGTAAACCACCATACTCGGTCATCTCTAAGTGTGTCTGTGCTTTAGAAATTAGAGCAACTTTGCAGTCGATACAACCACTATCAGGGTGGAAGCCAGCCTAGGCTGAGGTGTTTTCCTCCTGTAGCTAACATGTACAATGATGATGATGATGTATTCACGTCGACATTTATAGGCCGATGTAGCTCCTTCTTTGACCCTCCCCCGAACAATGAGCAATTCAATCCATCGTACAATATCCCCTGCAAATCCGCGAAGTCGCGTAAATAGGCAACCGCGTATGCTGCGTCAAATGACGGTATCCGTTAGATTCATTCCTCATTATCTGTAAGTTTCGTTCTTTGGATCCTTTTATTTACTCTGGTAATAGGCAGTCTTTTAAAAGGAACTGTTAATCGACCTTTGAAGTCGTGATAGTGGGCTATTAGAATCAAAAGAGATTTCTCTGGTGCACCCGCCAAACCAATACCATAAACTGAACCGAAGAAAGCATGTCGCTGTCCCAGAGCTTGTCGGGTGCAGTCTGGTTTCTAATGACTCGGCAATCGCGAGGACTGCTTTATCGTGGTCCCATGATTTCCATGAGATGCGTAAAAGAAGTGGCAAAGAGGCCACCGTCTCTATTTTTTCGATTCTATCCGACCCTCAACGACCACTACACTCCATATACAATGTTGAGTGAAGCAAACATATAAGTCACCAGCGAGCCTCCATCATCCTACTGCAGCGATTGAGAAAGGCCGAAGGAGCCCAGTATCTTCTTTCGTTTCATCAGTGAGATCACACCGAATCTCTTTCGAAGTAGGAGACATTGAATAAACATACGAGTTTACGTGATTCACAACAAACACTGAACCGCTCTCAAACGTGCCAAGCAGCACTGGACCGATTAGCACTGGCTGTCAATCGTTTTGGGCTATGCTTTGCTCCATCAAAATGCAAAGTACTTCTCCAAGATTGGCAGGGACCCAATCCTGCGCTAACGCTTGGTGGTGACCTGCTAGAAGTCGTTCAGGAATTCAAGTACCTGGGCAGCTATATTAGCACCCGTGGGATTGAAGATGAGGTTACGAACCGTATAGCAAAAGCTCGAGGTGCTTTTGCCAATCTCCGCCACCTGTGGCGCAGACGCGACATTACTCTCGCTCTGAAAGGCAGAGTTTATAACGCAGCCGTCCGTTCAACTCTCCTATATGGCTGTGAAACCTGGCCCATCAGGTCGACAGACATGAAGAGACTCGTCACGTTCGATCATCGCTGCCTTCGCAGCTTAGCTCATGTCTGGTGGGAACACCGCGTGAGCAATGAGCGTGTTCGACGTCGCGTATTTGGTGCAGGAAGAGCGAGTGAACCGCTCAGCACGATTATATCACGCACCAGGCTCCGATGGCTGGGCCACGTCTTGCGCATGCCAGCACACCGACTCCCACGACGTGCAGTGTTTGCGCGTTGCGGGTGCGGTTGGAAGAGGAGGAGGGGAGGCCAAGTGATGACTTGGTCGCGAGAAATGAAAACCCTCACTTCGAAGTTGGCGTCGGTTGGTGCATCCCGACTGCCTGGCTGGGGTCCTAAGGACGGTGAACACGTTTGGCTGGACACACTTGCTGATATGGCTAGGAGCCGGCCCCAATGGCGTTTGTGTTGTGAGTTCCTTTGTCCATCCCCCTCCTGTTTAGCATCCCCCTCCAATCACGATCTCAATCGTTAGGCATAATATGACTTTCTTTTACGGCAGCCAGCTGTTAGCTCTCCGGAACGATGTCCATCCGTTACTGGGGACTCAGCGGGCGTGCCACTGTTTGTTTGTTTTTTCTTTTCTTGCCTTTTGTATTGCGGCACAATAGCTGAGGTGTTTTCCACCTCCAGCTAACGTGTAATGATGATGATGATGATGATATATGGTGTACGATTTAGGCGCGCTGTTAACATTTCCTTTGAATCGGGGCCTTTTTATAGCAAGTTACCTGACACTCCTTTGTCATCTGTGATAGAGATCTTGTTACCGATTTGTGATGTTAAGACAGTATGTCTGGTTTAACATGGCATTTATATAAATGCAAGATAACTTGATGGATTCCAACAGAAACCAACTCGATAACCTGGGCATATCCGTTTCGATAGTGTGGCCTAAATATCCCGTTGGAGCTATCTGGGGACTGGCCACCTACGTTGTTGGAAGATTCATGCTTTCTTTTGTATCGGCTTAGGTTATTCCTTGTGACTGGTCACTCGGATGCGATTTATATCGAGGGCGTATAATATTGACTAGATGGTATTTGGTATGAAGTTAGCAGCAATTAACCTACGGGCAGGTTTCAAAAGCAATCCGTTGCACCTTGATTCCTAGTCATTCGCTGGTATTTTCCCGTCGTCTTCTCATGGTTGTTCTGTTTGGTATGATTAACTCTGAATGTGCCACTCAGCATGTCTCATTGCATCATTGGGACACGCAGAGAAGGTGAAGGCAAACCCTGTGATTTACACGAAATACTCTGTGCTGCTGTCTCTTTTCGCACCTTCAATGCCCAAGGTGCTATCGCAAATCTGTTAACGGCACTGATCGTGAAGTTTTGTTTTAATGTTGCTTTTCTGCATTTTGCTGGTTTGTTTTAATAAAAACAGTATCACCCGAACCGCTTTTGGAATCCCGCTAGGGAGTTATGCTTCTGTCATGTACACTTCACTTTTTATAAACGTTGCTGTAGTGTTCCCGAGGACTCTGCTCTGTAGTGTTTCTTGGCTTTGTGATTTGTATTAACATGCTCAAATTGTTGAAAACAACGCGGCGCAAACAATTTATTTATTGCGGCATCGCAATCCTGTATGACGAAGACAACCGAACGTATTACAGCGGTGCTTGTTTGTACTCTTCCGTTTTGCTGCGCATCTTCATCCGCCATGTATCCGTGGCATTTGGATGTGCAACCTGCGCCCTGTATTCGTTGTGATCCAGCATTTCTATGGCTCCATTATCGGTAATGCATCGCACACCAGCACCAGCACCAGTATCATTGAATAACAACCTGTTCGGCCAGTTTTCGATCATACTCTTCCGTCGCGACTTAACCCTTTGATTCCTGAATTAATTTACCTACAGCTCGACAAGAACCACAAAAGTTCACTCCACACACTGGAGAGTAACGTATCGGAGTACTCTCTTTTATTTAAGTGTTGTACGTATCCTCGCTAGTAACGGCAGACATGACGCTTGCACTGAAGCTGTATTACAATTTAAACAGTGGTACTTATAAGTACCGCCAGGACACAAAGGGTTAACTGGATCTTAACTTAGTGTGACGGTTTGCGTAACTCTGACCCACCGAGCTCTACTGACTGGTGTCATTTAAGAGCAACCCACACCAAATTTGTCATTGGTTGGAGGTCAGATGAACTCAGTCTTCTGGCTCTCCCGGTCGAGGTTTGGAACCAAGGTACTCATTTATGTAAAACCGGATCATTGCCACCGTCCCGCTACTTCTTGGTTGAGAACCCTGATTGTTGCTGGTCACGTTCGATCATCACTGCTTAGCTCATGTCTGTTGGGAGCACCGCGTGAGCAATGAGTGTGTTCGGCGTCGCGTATTTGGTGCAGAAAGAGCGAGTGAACCGCTCAGCACCAGTATATCACGCACCAGGCTCCGATGGCTGGGCCACATGTTGCGCATGCCAGCACACCGACTCCCGCGACGTGCATTGTTTGCGCGCCGGGGGTGCGGTTGGAAGAGGAGGAGGGGAGGCCAAACGATGACTTGATCGAGAGGAATGAAAACCCTCACTTCGAAGTTGGCGTCGGTTGGTGCATCCCGACTGCCTGGCTGGGGTCCTATGGTCGATGAACACGTTTGGTTGGACACACTTGCTGATATGGCTAGGAACCGGTCCCAATGACGTTTGTGTTGTGAGTTCCTTTGTCCTTCCTCCTCCCGCTTAGCCTCCCCTTTCAATCACAATCTCTTTCGTTAGGCATTATATAGCTTTGTGCGGCACGATAGCCGGCTGTTAGCTCTCCGGAATGATGCCCATCCGTTACTGGGAACTCAGCCGGCGTGCCTCCGTTGTTTTTTCTTCTTGTTGTCTTTTGTGTTGCGGCACAATAGCTGAGGTGTTTTTCACCTGCAGCTGACGTGTATACTGATGATGATGACTCCGATTTATGTACATTCATGTCTATATCTCATCAACCGCATTCATAATCTTCCTTCTTGCAGCCTTAAAAGATACCTTATTCGCTTCATATGGTGGGGAAAGTGAGCGAAAACATGGTACTTTGCTTCCTTTTTCTCGAGCTCTCCGATACCCGTTATTGACATCCCATAATAACCAGCCTAGTTGACAGCAGCGGCGATACCACCTGAGTCGAAATGCCTTTCTCGCACGCATATGGACACCCTGAGTGCCTACATATGCTGTTTGTCCCTAACTAGGACCAACAGCCTACTTATGCCTAACACTTACCGCCTAGGTCACACTTCCACGAAATCAACGCACTACGTCTCAGCGTTATCTGTCCGTGTGTCGTTCTAATTGTAGAGCATCGGAATGCACATGTAAAACACCTGTTCATCTCATAAGCTCAGCTATGTGGGATGGCTAGATTAAGTTCCCACATACAGTGACGAGCGTTTATCGCAACTGTGCACCCCGAGCACTGGCTGTTTTTCTAGTACACCGGCTCGAGGCACATTGGGTGCCGAGGCGCCACTCGATCAGCGATGAACTCACACATGACACACCGCCGTAAGTTTCAGGTGGCATGTTTCCATCCTTTACTTCCGCTCGTTCTTAACCAAGTGCATTGACTGTGATCACACCTATGTACAGTGTCGGTCTTCCACGTAGACTTTACTGAGGAGGCGTACCAAGCATCTATGAATAGGCACTAATCGTTATCCCAGTCCTTCATTAGGCAAGCCTACCATGGTGTTCTGTGTGCTTAACCTCCACCTTCTCGCTCTATAGTGATAGGCCTTCAGTTAGATAGTGCCTTGATGCGAGAGCTTCTGCTTGCTACATTATCAGTCGTCACCCCACTGGATATCCGAGAGGGCGATGAACCTGTTGGAATCTAAAAGGAAACCCTGCTTACGCTGAGCAAAATGTAACATGGATGGGCTATTGTACGCGAACTGGCACAGAGTCTACGTGTTGACAAGGAAACCTGGTGGACTTAGAGGGCTGGAGAACTAGAGGTCATTATACTCGTGCTGCAGCAGAGCAGTCAAAATAGCTAATATGTTGCTACTAATGATGACGATCGCAGTCTTGGTGGTACACTGTTCCGTGATTTTGTGCCGTTCGATGAACGTCTGTTACATGCTCGTTGGTTGACGATGCTTGATAATGGAATAAATTCCCACGTTATTGCCCCAAGATGAGTTTCTTGTGCCTGTCCACATCTACTTATGCGGATTGCGGCACGCATTCTGCCCTCTTTTGTAGTTGCTAACTATTGTATGCATTCGACTGCAGATTGATGATTCGATGCAAATTTCATTCCCTAACAGCTTCAGAAGTTGTCTAACGGGGAACCGGGTGAGTCGGATTTTGCGGATTCCACGGAGTCTCCCGCGGAAAACGGAGACGCTCCAGCTATGCACTGTAAACCGATAAGCATTCCAATTCAGACTAATGCGGAAGGTTCTAACGCAGCCGATCGGTCTGGTGGTATCATGATAGGATATTCTGCTCAGTTCCGCATTCAACCGCAGCTTATTGGTCTTGCAATCGGGTATCGCGGCGCTACTATTCAAGAAGCACGGGGATTACCGGGTGTCCGTTCAGTCGACTTAGTTCACGACGGTATCGTTCAAGTTGAGGCTGAGACGGTCGAGGCTTGTCAGGCCGTCCGCTCACTGCTAGATTATACCGAAGCTGAGATTCCCGTTTCCCCTCGATTGGCCAGTCGCCTCATCGGATCCAAAGGCATGAATATCCGCAAACTGGCGGCATCAGCCGGAGTACGCAGAGCACAGTTGCTTGATCCTTTGATGAGAAAGAGGCGACAGCAACATATGAACCGCCAACAACTTCCTATCTCTCCGGACCAGAACCAATTTGAAGCAACAGGCGAGCTTAACCAAGATGCGCAGTGCAACATTGGGGACAAATATGTGCTTGGTCCTGCTGTTGGGGACAGAGACGAGGAAATTGCTCAAACGAAGGATGAGAAGCTTCCCCCACCCGCTTTCTATCTACTTGGAACTCGTTCGGCAGTGGCGAAAATGCGCCTATTGCTAGAGTTTCAAGCCGATAACTGGAACGAATTGGATGAACTGGAAGTATGTGTTTCTTATTATGTGTCTCATAGTTTGGATGATTTTTCCACATCGTTTCCCTTGAAGAATATTTCGGCTATACGTTTAGCGGCTAATACGGTTTCCTACCGACTTACAAACACAAGCACTTAGGTTTTATGTTCTCTTGCTACTTACCCTCTAAGTGCGCTTTTTATTCTGAGTTCATTTTTGCATTAAATCGTGTACCAATTGCATCCCAATCGCATTCGTTATTACAGTGCAACCCGCTCTGCTAAACGTCCAAGCTCATTCTTCCAATTTCGACCATCTCCACATTTATTGTTCTTTTCACTCATTCTTTCTCGCAGTCGTTTGTTATTATTGTTACTAAACCGAAGCAAATCATAGCCGAATCCATTGCGTCTATCATTATTAACTCTTGGTTCAGTTGGATGATCGGTTTGACACACGCAGCTTGCTTGCAGTTGTAGACACTATCGATTCCAATAATGGACTCCGCCAGTCGTACACCACAATCCTGGACGTTAAGCAACCTGATTGAACTCAGGAGTTCACACCACTGAAAACACAACAAAGAACATAAGCGTATTCTAAGTCATTCACAGGATTATACCATGTCTTTGTTTTGTAAGATCTCTGTCGGTAACCGACCTCATCACCTCATCTCTTCGGACACCATTATTCCCTGTAAAATCACCAGGAAACCCGTCGCAACCTCTGCATTCAGCTTCGGCTTTCTTCTCAACCGGTGAGAAATAACTACGCATCCTCTGGCCCTCCGGAAGCTGCCAACCGTGGTGGTGCTGTGGGGTATGTTTTTGATTTACCATAACAGTAAAACTTCCAAACTTGATCACCTTCTCTAAGTGGACCACTTTTTCGCAGCTTGAACGGTCACCATGTGAACCCTATGGAACCAGACCTCTGTATATTGTCTACCTCTGTAAGATTTGTGTTGACCACTTGTTCTATGACAGAAAGTAATACTTCAACCTCAATAAGTTGACCATTTGAGGGTTACCATCCAATGGTTCCAGAATGGCTCGTTTGTTCCGAAAACACGGTGTGCAGCGGGACTGAAATATGTGGATTTCTGACCACCAAATCAGTGAAGATACAGCATGTTCTCTGTGTGTATGTGTAAGTGCGTGTTTGTCCCGGCCGTCAGCGTTAACGCGCAGGCGTATGACCAAGGTCAATGTGGGTCCCCACAGATCCAAGCCCACGTAATAACCTAGAACGATTTGTGTCAAACATCCCTCACGTGTCCACATACACAGAAACTCCAAAAGAAGATGAGGTCTTTTAATGCAACTGAAATCATTTGCTGAGGAAAAATGCCAATGCCTCCTCAGTATTGTGGCTTGTGACGTGTGCGCTTTTCCTATTACTTTTGTGATAAGAGACAAATATGGACTTTTCCTTCAAAAATGATTTAAATCGCGAAATGCACACTGTGTTATGATTTACTATAACACTGTATCGTTGAACAGCGTTTGCCGCTTCGTGAGACCTCGAAACGGTTTTGTGTGAAAATAAATTTCACACTACACTGCTCACCGTCGCCCTTTAATATCTCCAGCAGCGTGAGACAAGGATGCCCGCTGTCACCTTTCCTCTTCAACTTCGCTGTTGACGAAGTCATGGAAATCGCGTTCACAGGACACGACTTAGAAGGTGTGGAGCTACTCCCAGGAGAACGACTTCTTGACTTATAGTATGCTGATGATATTGCCCTAATCTGTGACAGCTCACAAACGTGCCAAGCGGCACTGGACAGATTAGCACTAGCTGTCCGTCACTTCGGGCTTTGCTTCGCACCCTCGAAGTGCAAAGCGTTTCTCCAAGATTGGTCTGAACCGCCTCCTACGCTGACCCTTGGTGGGGATCAGCTAGAAGTCGTTCAAAAATTCAACTACCTGGGAAGTTGTATCAGCGCCCGTGGGATTGAAGATGAGATCACGAATCGTATAGCAAAAGCTCGGGGCGCTTTTGGCAACCTTCGCCACTTATGGCGCCGGCGCGACATCACTTCTCACCCTTGAAGGGTAAGATGTGCTGCTAACAAGTGCATGCAGGTACGTGTCGACCCTAACTGATACGGTGTGCGAAACCTGGCCGCGTTAAAGCAGCGGACCTCAACGAGGCTAGTTACGTTACGACCCACCGGTGCCTGTCCGAACATTTACTACTCACAGTCTGATGTG
>OX104066.1:85816330-85839914 GCA_944474145.2 Dicrocoelium dendriticum | reverse complement strand
CTATGAATAGACATTGAGCCATCGGAAACCATGGAATTCAAAACAAGGTACAGAAATAGTAAAAGAAAACAACATAACACATTAAAGTCCATGGTTTCGTCAGAAGGCGAGATACTACCCGGTTGCCCAAGCCGAAGTAGGGTGTTGACATAGGGGACACCACCCCGAGCCTTTGGCTGAATAGCCTGCCCGCAAGGCAGCGGAGCGAACTCAGGGAATCGCGCCCATTCGGAGTCGGTGACTGGTTGCTCAGTTCGTACGCCTTTCGTTTGTTCCTTTGTCAAACAGGGTCCCAATGCTCCACAGAATTAAAGCACAAAGTTGCTGGAATACAATGCTTCGCAAGGATGAAGGAAGGGGCAGTGACTTTATTTAGTGGCGAATCACGTCTGCCACGTCACAGTGTTGTTAAACGGACATGTGGCTTTTTATAGGGAGAACGCTTGCTAGGCGAGAACCCACCACGTCCTGGAACACTGCCGCCGAAGCATTTGCTGGAACGGGAAAATCCCGAACCAACCAGCTGGCACCACGAGGTTGTTCGGCAAGCCAGGGGATGTAAATATGGGTGGAACAGTGCGAGTCGAGCAATGGGCTACGGAGTCCATTTTATGGGATAAGGAAGCACCCCTCATTCCACTGAGCATGTCGTAGTCCATCGAACGATAAATCTTAATAATTTTTGACCGACAATCTGTGTGTTGGTCGATCGCAGCAGAAACGAATTGGAGGATAACTCGCGTTTGATGTTTACCGACATGAACGAAGCTCGAACGCTGACAGATAATGCAATGTCACGGAGATGTGCTCTACATCTGTGGGTGGTACTAATTAATGTAAGATAGAAAATTGGCTTGTGTTCCCTGAAGAATTAATTTCTGATCGAAACCCAGGCTTTGATTCACAGAGGTGCACACGGCAATTCCAATTTCAAACCTAGAGGATGATGAGGCTGGGTTTGTCCGGCTTCTAACCAGTGGATTATCTTACCTTCAGGGTACGAAAGCATCACTCGGCTCACCACAACGGGTAGTTGAGATACGCCAACTATCGCACTAAGTTAAGACTCAGTTTCACTGTGATGGACGATGACTAGCTGCTGTTTTAATTCAGCCAGTAGACACTTAACGGATCCTGGCGGAGACATACTAGCAGGTACCAGACCAAAATCTTTTTTTTTGCTTTCAGCCGGGACACAAATGTTTACATTGACGAGCGACATGCCCATTTCCGCAAACTACCGGGAGTCCATTGTGCTGGGAAAGTCGTCTGACACAACATTCGTTCTCTTGTAGAGCAGCAGAATAGTTCAAACAGCAAACACGACTGTAACAGCTTATAATAATCTCACGTTGAGCCGCTCGTCCGGTAATTCCTAAAGTGTTGCTAACATCCGGCAGGAAAGCATGCCACCCATGGTGCCATTCAGCATTTCTATCTGCAACTCACTTCAATTACATCGCATGCTCTGTACTTGACATGAGTTAATCTACAAGTTGCGATTCCGACTTCGACTCCAACACAAACTTACTACTTGCAGAGCTACCAGGATTATAGCTGTTCAGTTGAATTGAACGGAACTGAACGAAATCGGCTGCTCGGAACAATCGTGTGCCATCGCGGAAAGCGCTGGAGTCTGGGTGCTAGGATCTGGGCATGCATGTCCACGCCCAACGTTAATCACCCCACTGATCGTCCTGGGGTTCGAGCGCTAGGATAATCATGGATACGCTGATGCTTTTAAGGTAAATCGCGCGGAGGCGATTTTGGCTTCAGCAAAAGCGACTGCGTCAGTATGGGATTAAGGCGTCTGATCATCGGAATGGTCCCGAGGCGGAGCAGCTGAATGGCGTCAGCTCAGAGTTGATGCTACTTCACTTATACCTCCAATATTGTGGATATGCAACATTACTTAGCATGTACGGTCTTTGTGATACGAAAGGGCAACTCTACTCAAAACTGTCGGTGTACTAGGGGAGTAACCGATAACTCCTGTCGACTGAATTCGATGTGCGCAAAATGCAGGATCCCACGGCGTAGGTGGATGCTAAGTGCTCCATGGAGTTAAGCTGGTTGACGGTTCGCTATTCATAATTCAACCAAGGAAACAGAACAACAGAACATGAAAACAGGCTAACGGATTTGTTTGTGGATAGAAGCACCAGTGATAACCTGTTTTCGCTCACCCACCCCGTTGCACTCAATAGTCAGTGAGACAAGCCTGAAAATGCGAGACGACGCAGGTAACATCGGACTGCAGTATGATTAAAAAGCCGTGGTCCTAAACAGATCAGTCATCATTCATCACCCTGGACTTGAAAATGATCTCAACTACTATGCGTCAATATGAATGAGATAAGGTCAGGCATCTGAACCCGAGTATATAGTCAGGCTGCTATACAAAGCATGCGGCGCAAAAGCCTGACCTCTGAGTATCGGGGAGAGGAACCGTCAACAGAATGGGTAACGTATCTAGAATTTGGTGTTACCTCAGTTCCAATCCATCTCATCATCAATACACGTTAGTCGAGGGTGAGAAATCCGCCTCAGTTCCAACCGTTAACCAGGGTGTTTATCTAACACAGCAGCCTGACGACTCGTAAGGTACTCTAGAGCCCCACTCAATATGATCTAATGCAGGTAACTAAACAGTCAAACTAAGCTGTCTTGTCACAGTCGCGCTAGGA
Organism: Dicrocoelium dendriticum; assembly: GCA_944474145.2. Classification (NCBI taxonomy): domain Eukaryota; kingdom Metazoa; phylum Platyhelminthes; class Trematoda; order Plagiorchiida; family Dicrocoeliidae; genus Dicrocoelium; species Dicrocoelium dendriticum. The sequence goes on along the minus strand of OX104066.1, from coordinate 85,837,227 downwards.
ATCAAAAGGTACAGGTGTGCGAACAGGGGTAGCCGCATAAGAATCGCGACGTGCCTTGCCTGCAAGTATTTAATAAGCGCAAGTCGAAGCCATGGGATTGTGACGTCACAGCAGCCGTCGACTCATCTGTCATATGGCTACATCGGAAAGTCATGTGTTGAAATTAGAAAGTAAAATGAATGGGAAGATCCCGTGCTCCGAACTCTTCTGCACTCGGTTTTACACTGTGCTACAAAGGCTACTAAATGACCGTCACAAAGTCACCACGGCGAGCGACGACTGATGGTACTAGATATTACGTTTACATCCAGTGCCGAAGATCAGGAAATGCGTTGTGTTATTTCCTTTCGATGCGGATTATGAGTACCCAGAGGGATGACAAAGTGGCAAAACAGTTTGACTGTTGAACAAGATGTGTGTCTAGGGTTGAAGTTAATGAGCCCGTAAGTGATGCAAGTGTCCAGCTATCTTAGCAACATCTTCACTTTCTGAAATCCTCACTTGATCTAATGCCGTGAAAGGACGCACTTTGATGTTCCTGAAGCAAATGAAGTGATAAGCTTTAATGTTTCAAATTGTTCAATCGCGGGGTAGGAAGGGCATAATGAGCTCTCATATTTCGTATGTGAATGGAAGGGAGATCAGCCATCCGGCTGAAAATCGAAAATCTTGTGAAGGGTTAGCAAAGGGACCTAGTGATACCGATTAAACATTAACGGAAAACATATCTCGGTAAACCAGTGCATTGAGATAATCTACCGGTTAGAGCCATCATTATATCATTATACACGTTATTTAGAGGTGGGAAACACCTCAGCTACTGTGCCGTAATACATAAAAAGATACATGCCAGTTGAACTACCAGTAACATGAGAATCTTTCCGGAAAGTTACCCGCTACCTGTTAGAGTCACTAACGATTATAGTAAGCGCAAACTATCAAACGGACCACAGCGGGGACAAGATTGTTATTGCTGATGCTGTCATTACTGCTGTTCTTGATGTATTCAAACAGCTACGATTGGTACACCGGAGATGTAGCTGCGTTAAACCATGTTACCAGATTCTCCTTTATCCATTACAGCAACGCAGTGTCAAGACACAAACTGCGAAATATCAATATTTCGATTGCGTTGCGGTTGACGGGAACAATCGAAATGCTGGCATTTCGAAATCTGTCTCCTCAGTGTGTCAATGTAAAGGAATTAAAAAAGGACCCTGTAAAATAAGAGAAACATCAAATAAGGGGACAGACAGGGAGAAGCTTGGTGCGTCAAAAAGCGGATGGTAGAATTAAGTGGAGTACACAATTCAGAAGAAAATGAAACACAACGAAGAAAGCGACAATTTACCCAAACTCTAACTACATCCTGCATCGGACGTCAAGGGTCACCTTATCTGCTGCATGCAACAGTGCGGATAAGCGAAGACATGATACTGCTGGCGCTTCGCTTCTTTCTTTTCCCCCGGTTTCTCTTACTCCCATCCCGACTCGCGTCACTAACCTTCCTACTTTAAGTCCCAGCTTACTTGACAGCAACAGAAGTGCCACTGGAGTAGAACCATCTGCAGCCATCTTCCCGCAACACCCACCGGACAACTATCGGCAACAGTCTCTTATAAAGCCACGATGTCCCGTTTCCGTGGCGGTGATTAACTTTTACACCCTAAGGCAAATAGGTTGACAGGCTGCACTCGCACACACGTTGAACACACTGGGTATTGATGTGTGTTGTGTGTTCGAAACTAGGATTAATGACCCTAATGGGGTTAGTGAATTAACTGCGCCCGACTTGTCCACCTCTTGCTACCGGTTGCACGCATTCGGAGACGCGGATGCAGCACTCACGGGTCAAACTGGTGTAGGTATCATTCTAAGCTCCAAAGCTGAGCCATCGTTGGTTGATTGGATTCCGGTGAACAGCCGTTTATGTGCAGCCCCTTTGACGACATCAGCTAAGGTTGATTCACGAAGCAGTACAAAACGCTGTTTGTTTGTGATTTCCGCTTATGCTTCCACTAACTACAGTTCAAATGCTGTCAAGGACACATTCTATCACGAACTGAACGCACTACTAGGCAGTGCTACTAATTCAGATATCATAGTACTTGCAGGGGATATGAACGCACAATTAAGGGCGTCTGAGCTCTTCAGAAGCTCAGTTGGGTGATAATTATGGGCTTAACCCCGAACGGATAGACAACGGCGATCGTCTGCTGCAACTGTGTGCGGAGTACCAGTTGTTTCTTAGTAACACTGCTTTTAGACACAGTGGGCACCGAAGTACCACTTGGCATCCTGTAGCTGGTCAGCGATGGTCCCAAATTGACCACATTGTCATAAGTTACAGGTGGCGTGGTTCCATGCAGATCTGCCGCTCGTACTAGAATATCTGCGTCGACTGGTCATGCCTTGGTACGCTGTCGTTTCTCCATGAACTTTACCAGGAGGCGCGCCAAACGTCTTCTCCGGGTGGCAACTGAGAAATTGTCCCAACACTCGGTCAGACAAGCTTTCCATGGCACACTGCTTGTCGAACTTTCGCTCTCTTGTCCTAATGACATTGAGCTTTAGTGGAATGGGATCTCGGCCATCATGCAGGACGCGGGAGTATCTGTTTGTGACGCTATCAATCGTCACCGCAACGGTCATTGGATATCCGAGAGGTCGGTGAACCTGTTGGAATCTAGGAAACCTACCGGCTGACTGTGAGCACAATGTGACCAGACGGGCTATTAGGCGCGAACTAAAGCGGAGCTTACGTGCTGACAAGGAAGCCTGGTGGACCAGTAGGGCTCAGAAAATGGAGGAGGCAGGAGCAGTAGGCAATTACCGAAAACTTTTCCAAATGTTCCGCACCACCGTTCCCAGGAAACTAGGCTTCAGTGAAACAATCAGAGACAGCGCGGGTGCATTAATACAAAATAAGGAGCGCTATATGGTTCGTTGTGCGGAACACTTTCAAAATCAGTTCAGTTGGCCTCCTGCTCCCGGAGCTCTTCCTACTTAAGTGATACAGGATGTCATGGACGTTTATTTTAGGGCCTTCATCGGACGTCGAAGTCCGAAACGCGATCACAGCCCTCAATACATTTTGTGCTGTTGACCCGGATTCCCTCGTAGCTACACTATTTAAGGATGGAGGTGAAGTCCTCTACAATGCGCTGACCTCCCTATTCAAAATTATCTGGAAGGAAGTGTCTCTGCTAATTGGAGTGAATCAATTAGTGACAATATACAAGTAGGGCAGTCGTACAGACTGTTCTAACCACTGGGGTATTAGCCTAACGCTAGTTTTGACGAAATTACCGGCCTCGATTCTCGTTCGTAGCCTCACTGTGGAACGCGAATCTCGAACTGGGGAAGTGCAAACAAGTTTCCGCCCTGGATGTGGTTGTGTAGAGCATATATTCACTCTGCGGCAGGTGCTAGAGTAGCGTCACGCATACCACAGACTGACAACAGTTGTATTCCTCGACTAAAAGAGTGCGTTCGACTCAGTCGATCGATCAACTCTGTTCGAATTACTTGCGCTGAAATGTGTCTAATGAAATATGTGACCAATTTACCTGCTCTATCTCGAACACTACAGGTCTCGTCAGGGTTTACGGTGACCTGTCGGATAGCATTGCGAGGACAATTGGCGTTCATCAGGGTAGTCCGATTTCCCCGGTTTTGTGCACTTTCGTCGTGGACCCCATCATAGATGTTTCATCACAGAATCTCATGATCCATGGGTTGAGGTCTTCCTTGGTGAAAAGTTATTTAGTATTATTATTATTGTGTCGGCTGTACGCCGTAACGGTGCTTCGCTGCCGCGCGAGTACCACCAGTCGCGCGCGGGCTGAGTGTACCGCGAGGACGCCCACCCCAACGCGGATTCGAACCGAGGACCTTATGGTTGCAAACCATGCGCACAGACCACTCGGCCACCGGTCGATGATGAAAGGTTAGTAGATCTTGATTATGTGGACAATATCGCCTTGATTTTCGACGATGTTGGGGCGGTCCAATCAACCCTGAATAGCCACTAGAAAGGTCTCATCATTTGGTATGCGCTTCGTACCTTCAAAGTGCAAAGCGTTGCTTCAGGACCACCAGCCACTTGATCACCCGCTGACCCTTGATAAGGAGAAACTCTAGGTGGTTGAGCGATGCACATACCTCGGCAGATGCATCAGTAACGATGGGCTCGCAGAAACTGAAGTCAGTTTACGCATTGCCAGAACTACCTGCTTGAACCAGAGGCATCTTTGGCGACTGAAAGGAGTTTCCCTCCATCTGAAAGGCCGTGTATACAAGGCCACAGTGAGGGCCGTCCTGCTCTATGGGAGTGAAACTTGGCACCTTCAGTCAGATTTAAGACGCCTTTAAGTCGCTGATCATGGTTGTCTGCGAAGCACTGCTGGTGTCGGATGGCATCAGCGTGTCCGCAACGATGATGTGCGCAGGCGAGTACTAGGTAGTGGTAATCATGCTAGCTCCCTAGAACAACAGACAGATCTGAATAAGTTGCGTTGGCTTGAGCACTGTTTCGTACGCCCAGTCACCGCTTACCTAGGAGGGTCTTGCTTGATCTGCCAGGTGTATGGTATCGCAAGGCTCGAGGAGGACAGAAGTTGACTTGACAGCGGAAAATGAAGTCACTGGCGACCAATGTCGATACCGTCGGTGAGTCTCGCCTTCCAGACTGGAATCCACGTGACCCGCTTCGTGATTGGCGCCAGACTTGACAGGACATGGCTCACAACCGACACTAGTGGCACAACTCCTGCCGTCTCCTAGTCGGACTGACTGTTCAAAGTGTGTGCTGCTGAGTTATCTGCGAAGTAATGAATAATTACGACGCGCGGCAGTGAAAGCCGCAAGGAATCTGTCTCGATGCCGCCTTACCTTTGTACGATAACCAGCTGTTCGTGACGGTATGTTGTTAACACAAGGTGTAGGCGTCATGAGTCAGAATGTTTACTTAGGGCATTAAGGTTTGCAGATATGTCCCCCTTCCTTCCTTTTAGTGTTCTTCATTCCATAGGTAATCATTGTTGTATGGCAGCGAAGCATCAGTTCAAATGGCTGATATATTTCTGTTGCTGATTGAATGATTGAAAAAGGCGTCAGAAATATGCCAGTATATCTTGCCGATGCTTCACTGAGATGTGACCACCACCAGTCACGCATGGGTTGAGTATACCAAGACGTCATCCGTACCTAAGTGGATTCGAAATGCTGACCTTTGGATTACAAAGTAGGCATGTAATCCTATGGTTCACCGACCGCTTTCAAATGGATGCCTATCAAGTGGAAATAAGACAAAGCAAATCCTTAAGTGCTCAAGTAGAAGAACTGGTAAGCTTTATTGTATTAAGTGGTATGATTCCAATAGATCTGCTATGGAACAGTGGGGAAGTAACCTACAAGGGACCAATGAGAACTAACCTCGACATGGGCGAAACCGCCCTGGATTGCCAGTACGCGTCCTGGCCACCAAGCACCCGCAAATGGAATTTCTTTCTTTGTATGCCCATCCTCTTCGAGAGAATCGTTATCGCCTTGGTCCCCGTGAGTTGTGCTTTTCGTACTTAGCCAAACTTCGACCGGATCCCGAACAGAAAAGGAGTGCAACGCTTTGCCCAATGACACTGGGGAGTTGCCGGTTACGTGGGTAGTCTGGTCTTCATCGTTATAAGGGTCAAAAGCACTGGGAGCCAGTAAGAGCTCTGAGAGCGGCACTTTGAGATGCGTTGAACTGTTTAAAAGTGAAGTGTTTTGTTAGCACCCAGACCAAACTCATTCACCGAATAAATCAAATTAGGAAAAATACGTGTACAACGGATAGCGGATTAAGTATGTGACCTATTAAAGGCAGAAAGAATGAGATAACCGATTAGAAGTAGCTGTATAATGCATTTGATCGACCCCAAGAACGACCTGTAACAAGGGAATTCCGGATCACCGCGCACCATAGTAATTGCGATTGAAAAAATAAACGCGGTAAATTGTAATACTGAGGCAAGTAGACGAGTGAATACAAAAGACAGAACACTTGGTGTATACAATTAGCTCCCAAGTCTTGTGAGTGGTAAAGCCCTAAACGCCTGCAATACGATGCACAGTTCAATAATACACAAGAGCCAGGCGCTAACAGATACGTAAAGACAAAATCAGAAAGTAGGTGTTCAAAGGCTCAAGTAATATTGCATTACCTAGTACTAATCCCCGTGTCGGTAATTCGGTGTTCCAATGAAGGATCACCACCTATAAATGAATTCGCGCGGATCAGAAATGTCATGGGCACCAGGTGTACGTGAGGGAACGAACTTAGCAGTACCGTATTGCCCGAGTAAAACGGAGGAAACCGTCAAGCGAACAACCGGCCAATATTCAAGAACATGAAATGCATCTTCAGACAAGCCCTTCAACTACACTGAGAAATCGTATATTACTCCGCATTCTGGGTATGGGTTTTCGAAGGACCGCCTTTGTGCCTCCAATTTGATAATCGCCACAAAAACACAGCAGTGGCGATAACTTCCTGAAAACACGCAGTGGTCCTAACCTACTTTAGCCAAGGTTTTGACAGTCATTATGATCATCACACGTTAGCTAAAGGTGGGGGATGTGTTAGCCAATGTTTCTTAAGACAATATCTTTATCTATATTTGGAGACAGAAGTGGAGAAAAACGATACAACACAAAGGTAAATAATGCGTATCGATATTGAGATCGTGGTGTAGCTTTTGACAAAGCTCCAAGAGAGAGTTGTTGCTCAAAATTGAGGAAATTGATGCTGTAGGGAATGGTTTTACTTGGACTACTGACTGCTTAAGAGGTCGCAACCTGCGCGTGAAAGTATACCAAATCTTTTCCGCTGCAGCCCCAAAGATGTGCAATTAGGCCAAAACTCTTTAAACTCCACATCAAAGGCTTTCCGATTGCAATGCAAACGGGCTGCTTGGTCTATGCTGGGGACCTAAAGATATGGTTAGCAGTCTATGGCGACGAAAGTAGACATTTCCGTAGTGAGATGTTTGCGTGCTTTAGCGATCCATTTAGCCATGCTGGGTGGTGCCACTTGCGATTCCAAAGCCACTCGTACCAGATAGGTCAATCGTTAGAGGCCAGACAAACTACCAGACCTGCAGGTTTGTGGTTGGAGTGAAGGTTACTTCTATTTTCTCAATGGACTGCGCGCAGCCAAGCGACAAAATCCTGCTGGCTTTTGAACCAAAGGATTTGATTGGGAATCACAATCCATCTCCTGCGTATGCCTGGACAACCTGATAGTAGTTCACCAGTAACTCTTTGATGCTCTAGTCATCGAAAAGGATAATCAACATTACCCTATTTGCTGCGTCGAGCGGGTTAGATAAGAGTGGGGATGATACAGCACACATCACGCCTTCTTATTCATGCATACGGTTTTTCATCCTCATCGTCCAGTTTCAAGCTTACTTTTATCCCGTTTTCAACCTCGCAATTTTTGGCCTCCACCTTGTTTTATAGGTGTTTGTCTTCTAGTCCCACACAATCACGGAGCGTCATTTCTACCTTGTCGACAAGCCCATGTCCAACCAAGCAGACAATCACAATTCATTCATTTTTAGTTTAAATCCACGATCTTCGCTAAGACGAACAAGTATCAAAATGGGCACTTGGTAACTAGGCAGCCAACAAGTAACAATTGCCCGAAAGCTGGAATTTATCGATCAATATCCGCTGCTTCTTGGAAACCCGCCTGCACACACCTCAGCTACTGTGCCGCAATACACAGAAAAAGGAGAAAAAATGCAACTGGTGCAAGCCGGCTGAGCTACCGGTAACGGATGGGCATCGTTCCGGTAAGCTACCAGCCGACTAATGTGCATCAAAAAATTACTATGCAAAATTATATAAGGTTAAATAATGAGATCGTGGTTGGAGGGGAAGGCTAAGAGGGGTGGGGTGGGACAAAGAAACTCCCAGCATGAACACCATTAAGGTCGGCTCCTAGCCATATCAGCAAGTGTGTCCAACCAAACGTGTTCATCGTTTTTCGGACCCCAACCAGGGAGCCGAGACGTCCCAACCGATGCCAGCTCAGAAGTGAAGGCCTTCAATTATCTGGACCAAGTCATCGCTTGGCCACCTCTCCTTCCATCCACACCCCCGGCACGCCAAAAACGCAAGTCGCAGGAGTCGGCGGGCCGGCATGCGTAACACGTGGAAGAACCATCGGAGCCTAGTGCGTGAAATAACGGTGCTGAGCGGTTCAGTTCCTTTTCCTGTGTCATAAACAAGGCGTCGAACACGCTCGTTGCTCACGCGGTGTTCCCACCAGATGTGAGCTAAATTACGAAGGCACCGGTGGTCGAACGTAACTAGCCTCTTCAGGTTCGCTGCATTAAGGGGTCAGTTTCCACAGCCGTATAATAGAGTCAAACGTACCGCTGCATTTTACACTCTGTCCTTCAGGGTGAGGGTGGTGTAGCACCGGCGCCATAAGTGGCGAAGGTTGCCAAAAGCGCCCCGAGCTTTTTCTATACGATTCGTGATTTCATCTTCAATCCCACGGGCGCTGATACAACTTCTCAGGTAGTTGAATTTTTGAACGACTTCTAGCTGATCCACACCAACGATCAGCGAAGGAGGCGGTCCAGACCAATCTTGGAGGAACGCTTTGCACTTCGAGGGTGCGAAGCAAAGCCCGAAGTGACAGACAGCAAGTGCTAATCTGTCCAGTGCCGCTTGGCACATTTGTGAGCTGTCACAGATTAGGGCAATATCATCAGCATACTATAAGTCAAGAAGTCGTTCTCCTGGGAGTAGCTTCACACCTTCTAAGTCGTGTCCTGTGAACGCGATTTCCATGACTTCGTCAACAGAGAAGTTGAAGAGGAAAGGTGACAGCAGGCATCCTTGTCTCACGCCGCTGGAGATATTAAAAGGCGACGACAACTTGCCGTAAGCCCTCACTCTGCCCGAGCTACGCGCATACAATGCTCGGATAATATTCACGTATTTCTCGGGCACACCTCTCCTGAGTAGACAGTCCCAAAGTGCATGTCTATCCACCGAATCTAATGCACCTCTGATATCGAGGAACACGACAATGGTGGGCCGCCAATATATGTAACGGTGCTCCAACAACTGACGCAAGGTGAAGATGTGGTCAATGCAGCCACGATCTCGACGAAATCCTGTTTGCCCTTCCCGAATCTGGATTTCACGAGTGCGTCAGTCTGTGAAGGATGACAGAGGCAAGAAATTTGGAGGCGATGTAGATCAGACTCATTCATCTATGGCTGCCGCATTCCGATCGTGAGCCTCCTTTAAAAATTGGGGCTAAGACGGAGCGGCTCCAGTCGGTGGGGACAGTTTCCTGCTCCAACAGTTTCACTAATAACTCGTGTAAATCATCCATAAGAGCAGGTCCCCCGAATTTAAAGAGGGCTGGAGGAAGGTCATCAGGTCCCGCGGCCTTAACTGCAAAAGTTCGATCTCACGTCCGACTTCTGAGCGAGAGGGTGGATCCAAAGGGACAACCCAGAGAGTGGGGCGATCACTGGCCGGCGAGAAATCTAACCATTCCGACCGATTAAAGTGCCTTATAAAGTGCTCAGTCCAACGCTCCAAGCGTTTTGATAAGTTGTGGATAGGCTGTCCACTCTCGTCACGTATAGCTTCACTAACACCACGTCTCCTGCTGCCCGTTTCCCGTATCAGACGGAATAACTTACGATGGTTACCAAGGGCAGCGGCCATTTCCATCTCTGTTGCACGATTAGACCACCAGGATTCGCGGTCTCTCTTCAGGCTGGCACGAAGTTTTGCCCGGAGCTCTTTGCGAGTTTCATTGTGTTCGCTTCCAGCCGGAATATGCCAACGAGCATCGATAAATTCCAGAGACTGTGAAGAGACCCAATGTCCATGTTGGCAATTAGACATACCAAATGAGGATTTTCCTGCTGCTAGTAAGGTCTGGTGAATATGAGACCAGTGAGCTTCAATTGCATCCAGTGAGCGTTTATCCAACTCGCATGACAGCGTACTTTGATACGCATTCAGAACAGCTGGCTTCGCCAGTTGGCTGCTGTGAATGCGCTCACAACGTCGTCGTGGGCGTCCGCCAAAGCGCATCCGCAGGTCAGCACACACAAGTGCATGGTCGGTGTCCACACCTGTGCTCCAAATCGAGCGACAGTTCTGGACGCAGCCTCTCCATTGGTAACTTATCGCAATGTGATCGATTTGCGTCCATAGCTGGTTCGAGGCTGTTGGGCGCCAAGTCACCCTCCGGCGGGTGCTGTGTCTGAAATTAGTGCTCACAAGAAATAAGCGAGCATCCTCACACAAATGAAGTAACCGCTCACCGTTATCATTACGGGAGCCTACACCATGTTGGCCGCCCAGATGCAGCTCATCAGTGGATAATTTTCCAACTTGAGCGTTCAGATCCCCGGCCAGCACAACAGTGTCGAGCTTCTTCTGTGGCTAAGGAGCTCGTTCAGTTGACGATAGAAGTCGTCTTTTACCGAGTCATCGCTACAGTTTGTCGGTGCATAGGCAGCGATAACGAATAGACACCTGTTAGTCCCACACGACTTCGAAGCTTTGAACGAGCCAGCCAATCGGACCGCACACATCCGGCTACTGATTGGAATCCAATCAACCAGAGTAGCTTCAGCCCTGGGACTCAGGGCAATACCAACACCGGCTTGGCCGGTGCTCGAAGCTGCATCGTCACCGGATAGGCGCAATGAGAAAGTGCTGCTAGTGTCACCTGAAGGGGATCGCAGAGTGAGCACAGAGCTTGAGTCTTGCAGGTGGGTCTCCGATAAGCAGCAGATATCGATCGAGAGGGTCTCTAATGTTCGAGCAAGTGCTGCCTGTTGACCGATCTGTAGCAATGTGCGTACATTGAGGCATGCCAATCTGAAGGATGATCGAGGGCTCCAAATGGAAGCCGATGAACTGGGCTTGACCGCTTGCTTGGACATGGGCCTGTTGACAGTGCAGGAATGACGCTCCGCGTTCACATGTGAGTTGAAACTAAAAGGCAAGCGACTACTGAAGCAAGGTGGGGGAGGACCAAGAATTGGGGGTTGAAAACAGGGGGGATAAAAGTGAAGCTGGAACGGGACGATAAGGGTGAAAAAGCGCAAGGGGAATAAGAAGACGGGAAGGCTTGAGCAGTAGCATCCAAACCCCTATCCACCGTGCTCAAAGCAGCAGATACGGCACCTTTGATTATCCTCTGCGGTGGCCAGAGCATCGGGAATTTGTTTATCGTAAGGTTCATGATATTGCTTGGGATGGCTACTGTCAGGTTGCCTAGGCCTAGACAGGAGAAAGATTAGGGTTCTCAACCAAAGCCTTTGGATAAAAAACCTGACAGCAAGGCAGCGGGTTTGGCGTAGGGCCATAAGGAGTTCGTTGTAAGGAAAAAGCAGCCACCTCATTCCAACCCCCAAGCTGGAGGACCAGGAGGCTGAGTTTGTCTGGCCTCTAACCATTGACCAATCTGGTATGAGTGGCTCTGAAGGTGCAAAAATGCACCACCCAGTATAACTCAATGGATCACTGAGGCACACAAACCATCGCACCACGGTAAGGTCTAACCTCACTGATGTTCCTGTTAATATCAGTGTCCCAACATGGAGAGAACAGAAGGCCCAACGTTGATAGGGTACGGCGTTTCTTTCGAGTAGACGAAAGTAAACTGCTGGTCTAGAAGATTGGCTTTGTCGTAGATTAAAGCCGTATGCTTACAGGGACCTAAGGCTGGGATGCCACTGCCGGCTCTGGTGCTACGTTTGAGAACAGCGTCTTGGGATTCGTTCTACAGTGAGAAGCAAGTGACAGTCTGTATTGTTCGCGCTGCTCGAGTTTTTAGGGTACACGCATTCCTGACGGTATGGGATTGTGAGTAATCAAGATCCGCTAGCGTATGCCTGGAACGGTCTAACAGTGCGCTTTCTATTCGTTACGGATCTCAATTCTAGCTCAATCCAAGGTGGGCCCCCACAAACGGAACTATCTTTGGAGAAAGGAAAATAAAGGCATAAGCGGTACGTAGGTACGCAGTAGCGACGCTTTGCTGCCACAACCATCACCAGTTGCACATTGGCTAAGGATACTGCAATCTTCACCCGGTCTTCTACGCAAGCTCGAACTCGCGCCCTAGGATTACAAGGTAGACTTGTGATCTCCAAGGCTACGGGGTACGACCTGTTCAATAAGCAACGTATGGGGTATTCCACACATCGTCGTGATTGTTATGTTCAAGAATATCCAAATCGACAAGCCTGCGGAGGTTTTGAAACGAAGTGTATCGGCATGCTGAAAAATCCGACGGACCTAAACTGATTGTAAGCAGCGAAGCGGCATGTCCACTGGGATGGGACAGCAAAGTGATCACTCCTGCCAACAGGCTGAAGAGCTGTCAGATTCGTGACATTTGACTGAGCTGGGGAGAGCACATGGTTAAGAATGTGTGGCGCCTGGTCTGTGATAACATGTTGGTATGGTGACATGCCGAAACAGGTTGCAATAGAGGAGTCTCGAGTAAGATGGAATTGAAGGAATCAGGCGGACCGCCACAAGTCCATATCGATATAAGGGAGATTAAAGTTCCACGCAATAAGACTGTTTTTCCTGCATCTCGCTTTTTGATCGAACCGAACAGGTGAGCTTCGGAACGCTATGGTGCTTGGCAGAAGATATCAATGGTGGAAGATCTGCGTCCACCATGAACACGGCACTAGAGTGCATCATAATCACTATCATTGTCACTAGTAGCTTCAAGAAAATGGGTATTGAGATCCGCTTTCCGGTATACTATAACGTCGCCACCGAACCTTCTTCAAAGACGATCGGCTTGAGTGCTTGTAACCGGGGACAGACACCGAATCTATGTCTGTGAACATCGAAGTTTTGATGAAGGTCATCAGGTCAGGACGAGTATCTGGGGCAAGCATATGAATCTCGTTTATTTCTCAGAACGCGTAGATTAGCGAAAAGCACACAGCCCGTTCTCATACACTGCTGTCCTAAGATGACGAGAATGGGCTTCCAACTGGTTCTCGAAGCGTTCCGAATTACGCGAAACCACGATGTAAAGGTCAGTCACCGCGGGATCGAAGCTCATTAGTAGTGTTTCCATTTTAAGCTGATCGTACGGAGAATGATTACTCAAGACGTAAAACGGTTCACCTTCCGAACGTTGGGCTCGTCGGAGTACGCGTCAAGATACTTCTTCGCTTAGGCGAACAATCTTGAGGAGGACGTAACTTGGAGGAATCCTCTTGCATCCCACTCAGGTGGGAGGCAGAGATATTGCTCATTCCCTGTTCACCACCGAAAAAGATTATCTAACGTCCTTACCACAGGGATATCTTCGGTGGGTTCTGTCACATTCATAATGATAAGACAATGGTCACGTGGGTGGTATGGCGAGACCAGAAATCTGTGATTGAGGTGAAGACACAGTACTTGACAAACTTTTCCAACTCGTTAATTTTTTTGAGAACCGATTTCATCTGTTGATTGGAGGATGTAGACCTGGGTTTAGACCCATACTTTGAACAGTACTCGTAGTTGGGCAAAGACCACCTGGGGCGGCATTTTTCCACACCACAGGACGTGTGTCAAAGGCTTGGGGTGAGAAGCAGAAAGGATTCGACTACGCTCACTCGTGGGGGCGGCTCGGTCGGCCTTAGAAGTGGACGTTCAGTGTGAAGAAACAAGAGCCGAAGGCAGTGCTTTAAAATCTATCGGAGCAGAACAAGGGCTCAAGGATAGCAGTACATCATGAAAACGTCTACGGTTTAGTGAAGCACGGCGAAGGTAATAGAGGACAGTGACAGTCGATGTGGTGTATCGCTGGACGGACTCGCATAGATCAAGACAAATGTCGTGGCAGGCAATTTGCGCCTGTCACACTCAGAACACTGGACGGCATTTCGAAAGCGAAGTCACACCTTTACTGCAGTCTATGCATTTCGACGCCACAGATGCTTAGATCTAAGGGCTAAAATAAGCGACAGGTATTCAGCAAGTACAACCCGGAAAGAGACGGTCAAAGTTCTCAAGACTGTTAATCCCGAATAAGATCACAGGGTCGTTGTTTCACATGACCTTAGAGAACACACAAAAAGTCGCGGTTACAAATAGAATGTTGGGTGTCTTACGAAGATCGTTCTGTAGTGACCTGGAGATTGTCCTGTTTGTCTGTGTAAAATATTATTAAAATATAATATCCTTCTGTACATAGACAACTTAGGAAGCTTGCCTGTTCGCACGATGACTACGTGTGTTTGAGTCATCCAGACGAATCGCATTCGCGCGCTTCTGGCTTTTCCGCCTCGAAGAGCGTTTGCTGCGTCTCGGCTGACGACTATACCTTTCCCCTAGCTAGAACCTTTTTGCGGTGCCTTTAGCTAGCGGGATTGTGCGTTTCGACAATAAACGTCTATCTCGCCCATATATCCGACTTTTCCTTGAGGCGGGACGAACCTGATATATAGCGACCGAACGATTCCGCTATAACTGGTGACCCCGACCGAAAATTTGGTAAGCCACTTACTAATTTTTCTTTCCAGGTTCGTTCAGTTTTGCAGTACGTCCATCCATTTTCATATTTTTGTGCATATTTCGGGTTCTATATCGCTTACTTTGTATCATTTTTCTGCTATGGATACGTGTCACCCAGTCCTCGACGGCCAGGTTGAAAATGTAACCATCGCCACTCCGCCCTTTCGCGAAAGCAATCCAAAACATTGGTTTGCTCAGTTGGAGGCACTTTTCGAACTTCGTGGCATTAGATCTGAAAGAATCAAATATCTCCACGTCGTCTCCGCGCTTCCTCCGCACGTCGCCGATGATATCGACGATATCCTCGAGTTGCCAGCAGAGAGGAAAACTTACGAGGAAATTAAAGCAGCGGTTCTCAAAAGGACAGGTCTTTCAGATCGTCAACGTATCACGAAGCTTCTGAGCGAAACGGAGTTGGGTGACCTCAAGCCATCGCAGCTATTGCGCAAGATGCAAAGTTTAGTCAAACCCGACATGGTGGACGACACATTTCTCAAGGAAATGTGGCTGCGTAGATTGCCACGTGAAATGTGCAATATCCTCTACGCAAATGCTGGCGCATCCCTAACGCTGATGGCCGATATCGCAGACCAAATTTGGGAATCCTACGGCCAGATTTCGCAAGTTCGATCTACGCCGAAAGACGATATTGCCGAGATGAAAGCGCAGATTGCCGCACTCACCAAGAAGTTTACCGATTTCACAACTTCTGGGAGTAGCTGCCGATGTCGATCTTCAAATCGTCAACGTCCATCTCGATCAAAATCACCGTGCCGAATGTCTTCCTACTGCTGGTACCATCAGCGATTTGGCCCGCAGGCCAAGTCGTGCCGCCCACCGTGTTCCTTCAAACGCAACTCGCAGGGGAAACGGGCCGACCAGCACGTAGGGGCGACGGACGTAGCTGGTCAACACAGTCGCCTATTCTTCGTCACCGATCGACAAACGGGAGTTCGCTATCTCGTCGACACTGGCGCAGAAGTCAGCGTCCTTCCACGTGATCCCAACGACGCAACCGGAAAGGTGACTGGTTCTCTACGCGCAGCCAACGGCACCAGCATCCGCGTCTACGGTCAGCGCTCGCGCACGCTTAACCTCGGCCTGCGACGCTCTTTTCGATGGGTATTCCTTGTCGCTGACGTCCAAAATCCCATTATCGGGATGGATTTTCTTCAGCACTTCGACTTGCTCGTCGAGGCTAAACGACATCGTCTCATCGATCAGACAACGAAACTTTCCGTCGCTGGAATATCCAGCGATGTAGCATCGCTCAGTCCGGTGTACGCCACTGCCAACTCGCCGGCCGGCAAAGCGCTACTTGAGAGTTTCCCTGAAGTCTTCCGACCTTCATCGTCTCTGTCAACTGCAGCCGCAGCTACGCCGCATCACATAGTTACCAAGGGTCCGCCCGTCTCCGCCAAAGCCCGAAGACTGATTCCGGACAAGCTCAAAACCGCCCGTGCGGAATTCGAGCACATGCTCGAACTTGGCATCGTCCGACCATCCAGCAGCCCTTGGTCTTCGCCCCTTCACATGGTCCCGAAAAAGTCAGGAGACTGGCGACCATGTGGCGATTACCGCGCCCTCAACAACGTGACAATTCCGGATCGTTATCCTATTCCTCACATACAGGATATTACGGCCGGTCTTCATGGCGCTCGCGTGTTCTCAAAGATCGATCTGGTGCGAGCTTATCATCAGATCCCGGTCGCCGACGAGGACATACCGAAAACCGCCGTTATTACACCATTTGGATTATTCGAGTTTCTACGAATGCCATTCGGTCTGCGCAACGCCGCGCAGACATTTCAACGCTTCATCGACTCCGTCGTACGTGGACTCGACTTCGTCCACCCGTACATCGACGACATCCTGGTGGCCAGTTCTTCGGAAGAGGAACACCGAACACATCTACGACTCTTGTTCGAACGGCTGAAGGCGCACAACGTCACCGTCAACCCCGACAAGTGCATTTTCATGCAGCCGCGCATTGACTTCCTCGGACATCAACTTGATTCCGAGGGTATCCGCCCTTTGCAGGACAGAGTCCAGGCAATTCGCGACTTTCCTCATCCAACGACTCTAGCCGCCATTCGACGCTTCAACGGCATGGTCAACTACTATCGCCGATTCCTGCCACGCTGCGCCGAGCTTATGCAACCGCTCACCGATCTTCTGCGTGGACGCAACAACGGCAAAGTTGATCTTACGCCTGAAGCACGAAAAGCATTCGAAGCTAGCAAAGAAGCACTCGCTTCCGCCGTCATGCTTCATCACTTCGACTCGAACGCTCCAATCAGTGTAGCCGTCGACGCCTCGGAAAACGCAATCGGCGCTGTTCTACAGCAGTTTTCCCAAGGTAATTGGCAACCACTAGCGTTCTTCTCCCGACGTCTTCAGACAGCCGAGTCGAAATACAGCACATTTGGCCGAGTTACTCGCCGTATACTCCGCCGTTCGCCATTTTCGTCACGTTCTCGAAGGTAATCATTTTACGATCTTTACAGATCACAAACCACTCGTCTACGCCTTCCGGAACCCTTCGCCCCGACACTCCGCGTGAAGTTCGTCATCTAGATTTCGTGTCTCAGTTTTCGACGGACGTCCAACACGTGTCTGGCAAGGATAACGTCGTGGCGGACACGCTTTCAAGAGTAAACTCTCTGGCTCCGACCGATCAGTCGCTCGATCTGTCAGCTATGGCCGCTGCTCAGCAAGCCGAAAAAGACTTAATGTCATCCTGCGAAGAGTCCACGTTAAAGTTGGTACCTAGACCGCTTCCTTCGTCTACAGGTACAATAATCTGCGACGTCTCTACCGGACATCCACGTCCACTGGTACCAACTGCCTTTCGCCGAAAAGTCTTCGATACGCTGCACAACATCGCGCATCCTGGCATCCGCGCTTCAGTCAAGATGATTGCCGACAGATACGTCTGGCCCAACATGCAGCGCGACGTCAGACTTTGGGCACGCAACTGTCTGACTTGCCAGCGAGCAAAAGTTCATCGACATGTTGCCGCTCCGATAGGACGCTTCCCGTCACGATCAACTCGATTCGCTCACGTCCACCTCGACATCGTTGGACCACTTCCGCCGTCCAAAGGCATGGTCTACATCCTGACCATGGTGGATCGCGCCACTCGTTGGCCTGAAGCTGTTCCAATTCCCGATGTATCAGCTGAGACCATAACGCGCGCATTCGTCGAGCGCTGGGTCGCTTCACATGGCTGTCCAGCCACTGTGACTACCGACCGTGGTCCACAATTCGAATCGTCGACTTTCAACGACCTACTCAAAGTCCTCGGATGTAAACGCATCCGGACAACTGCCTACCATCCTCAAGCAAACGGAATGGTGGAGCGTTTCCACCGACAGCTTAAAGCCTCGCTAAGTGCCGCCAATGCACTTAGTTGGACAGAAGTTCTGCCAATGGTACTACTCGGAATTCGATCAGCACTGAAAGCCGATCTCGAAACGTCCAGCGCCGAACTGGTCTATGGACAACCACTCCGATTACCAGGCGACTTCTCTGAAAGCCCGAACACTCCTCGCTACGACGCGCACTACGCTCGGCAGCTAGCCACGAGCATGCGCCGCAATAAATCGACCGCAGTACGGGAACAGCATCGCAAGTCTTACGTTCCCAAAGATCTTCACCACTGCCCGTTTGTCTTCATTCGCATTGATGGTCTACGCAGACCACTCGAACGACCTTACGAAGGTCCATTCAAGGTCCTACAACGTAAGGATCGCTTCTTCGTCATCGAACGCAACGGCAAGCGCGAAACCGTCTCAATCGACCGCCTCAAAGTTGCTTACGTCGAACCAGAGTCGAACGACGACTCCAGTCCTTCGTCCTCCGATGAATCGACCCAACCAATGGTGGAGGAAACGCCTGCAGACAGCAACACCACAACTGGAAACCCGCCTCCTGAGCCCTCCGACTCCGCCACGCCTAAAAAGGTTACTAGGTCTGGTCGTCGGGTTCACTGGCCGACACGTTTCTTAGAACGTTAGCTTAGCATTTTTGCTTCTAACAGCGTTTTCAGGTTTTCTTTCGCATCAGTACCCTCCAAAAACCGCAAAAAAACGCAAATGTTTTGAAAACCAAAAAACATCGCAAAGGTTTTGAAAACCAGAAAAACGGAGAAAACGTTTTGAAAACCGATAAAAAGAGTTGTTTCCTTGACTTTTCGCTGCCTATTCGGTAAGTGCTTTTCCCGTCCGTTGCTGTCGCTTCTTCTGCATGCCTGACTTCCCTCGTTTCTTTCTTTTCATGTTGCGAACCGGAGAACACTCACTCGTGGTCAAACACAAGTGATCGTATGCTACGAATGTTCTCCCCCTTTTTCTTTTATCGGCACCTTAAGGGAGGACATGGGTGGGAGTCCGCTAGGGTCCGATCGCCTGGTTCTCCCCAGCAGCTGCATCAGGTTTTACCGCCTGGTCTCGCAGAAGGCTGGCCCGCGACGGACAGTCCTCACGTAGTTCGAAGGGTCACTAACGGTTCCCTTCTAGGAGGAGGGCTATGTAGTGACCTGGAGATTGTCCTGTGCGTAAAATATAATATCAACTTAGGAAGCTTGCCTGTTACCACGATGACTACGTGTGTTTGAGTCATCCAGACGAAACGCATTCGCGTGCTTCTGGCTTTCCGCCTCGAAGAGCGTTTGCTGCGTCTCGGCTGGCGACCATAACTTTCACATAGCTAGAACTTTTGCGGTGTCCTTAGCGAGCAGGATGATGCGTTTCGACAATAAACGTCTATCTCGCCCAAATATCTGTCTTTTACGACTTTTCCTTGAGGCGGGACGAACATGACATATAGCGATCGAGCGATTCTGCTATGGTTCTCTAGAATCTCGCCAAAAATATTTAGAACCTAGTTCATTGTACATGTTCGGCCAATCCTGAATTATGGCCTTCCAGCTGTCTATCTCTTCTCAAAACATGATTGTGCCTTGTTAGAGAAGGTTCAGAAGCATGGTAAGAAATCAGTCTCGGAGTTTCACGATCTCAGTTACCCTCTTAGACTTCAGAACATTGACTTTTTACTCCTGGAGTATCGCCGCCGTCGAGGGGATATCATCAAAACCAGACGGATCTTAAGGGGGAAAATTGGGACGGACTTACAAGGACTCTCGATTTAAAGTGGATACCCCGATACGAGGTCATAAGTGGAAGCTTTACTAACGAAAAATACTTTCAGTCCAGTCCGATGTTACCCTATCTACTCGGATGAACGACTGGAACAGCATACCAGAGAGTGTAGTTGATAAACAGACTCAGGAAGGTTTTCAGCTTTTGCTAGATTGCCACCTGATGAATACCGCAGGTTCTTGCTGTCCTAATTGCAATGGCTAGGATCCCCAGAGGCGCGTCGACTAGCAAACACAAGCATTAACCTCGCAATGAAAAAACCGAGCTGGCAAGGGTCTTTCCTTTTGCTCTCTACACACTAATGAATCCCGAAAACTCTTCCCTCAAGATAGATGGAAGGCAAAACATCACAAAGAACGGAAACACACCATGAGCCAAGTAAATCAAATATTAATGCTACTTGTGGAGTCAAAGAATGATTAGAATATTAACTGGTCAGAACATTTATGACTTGTTAAACATTACCCCAAAGTAATTGCACAAATTTAGATAATCGTCAAAAGAACACGCACCTCGATGAATACTTGATAAGACCGAAGCCTTTCTTGATTCCAACAAGAAGAGCCTAATTCAAAAGTAACAATTAAAAGCTTAACGTTACCGGTATGCGCTGCCTTTCATTGCCTGCATGCTCCACCGGGATTTGCATCGCAGAATTATCTGAGTCGAGCAGACAGACCAGGTCGCATCAAATGCGCGGAAGGAAGGAGTTAGGAATGCGAGCGCGTTAGTGTGGTGATCTATAGTTGCAGCAGTGATTGGAAATGTATTCTATTGACCCTGTATTAAAAGTCATGCAAAATATACCTTGAAGACAAAGATGCCCATTTAGCTGGTTTTGGCTATCGTTATAGGTACAATTTGATAAACAAGAAAATCCTTAATATCACAAAGTATACTGCCAACGCCGAAAGATATTTTGCAATAAACAGCTTAACTATAAAGCAGTATTTCAAAACACTGTGCCAATGAGTATCAAGGATGATAATAATTGTGACAAATCTGGAGCCTTACCCGGGAAACCCAAAAAAGACATCAAAATTTTAAGCTCCCGCCATCCGCGGAAACGACGGAGCCATCCGATCGATGTCAAATTCAAGTTACCAGCAAGTGAGTAAAATAAAGGAGCTCGTTCCGGAAAGCGCTAAAAATGAATGAAACGTT
>OX104066.1:85772711-85815831 GCA_944474145.2 Dicrocoelium dendriticum | reverse complement strand
ACCAAATCTTTTCCGCTGCAGCCCCAAAGATGTGCAATTAGGCCAAAACTCTTTAAACTCCACATCAAAGGCCTTTCCGATTGCAATGCTAACGGGCTGCTTGGTCTATGCTGGGCGACCTAAAGATATGGTCACGCAGTCTACTGGCGACGAAAAGTAGACATTTACGTAGTGAGATGTTTGCGTGCTTTAGCGATCCTATTTAGCCATGCCTGGGTGGTGCCACTTGCGATTCCAAAGCCACTACGTACCAGATAGGTCAATCGTTAGAGGCCAGACAAACTACCAGACCTGCAGGTTTGTGGTTGGAGTTGAAGGTGACTTCTTTTTTCTCAATGGACTGCGCGCAACCAAGCGACAAAATCCCGCTGGATTTGAACCAAAGGATTGATTGAGAATCACAATCCATCCCCTGCGTATGCCTGGACCAACCTGATAGTAGTTCACCAGTAACTCTTTGATGCTCTAGTCGTCGAAAAGGATAATGAACATTACCCTATTTGCTGCGTCGAGCGGGTTAGATAAGAGTGGGGATGATACAGCACACATCACGCCTTCTTATTCACGCATACGGTTTTTCGTCCTCATCGTCCAGTTTCAAGCTTACTTTTATCCCGTTTTCAACCTCGCAACTTTTGGCCTCCACCTTGTTTTTATAGGTGTTTGTCTTCTAGTCCCACACAATCACGGAGCGTCATTTCTGCCTTGTCGACAAGCCCATGTCCAACCAAGCAGACAATCACAATTCTTTCATTTTTAGTTTAAATCCACGATCTTCGCTAAGACGAACAAGTATCAAAATGGGCACTTGGTAACTAGGCAGCCAACAAGTAACAATTGCCCGAAAGCTGGAATTTATCGATCAATATCCGCTGCTTCTTGGAAACCCGCCTGCAAATACCTCAGCTACTGTGCCGCAATACACGAAAAAGGAGAAAAAATGCAACTGGTGCAAGCCGGCTGAGCTACCGGTAACGGATGGGCATCGTTCCGGTAAGCTACCAGCCGACTAATGTGCATCAAAAAAATTACTATGCAAAATTATATAAGGCTAAATAATGAGATCGTGGTTGGAGGGGGAGGCTAAGAGGGATGGGGTGGGACAAAGAAACTCACAGCATGAACACCATTAAGGTCGGCTCCTAGCCATATCAGCAAGTGTGTCCAACCAAACGTGTTCATCGTCTTTCGGACCCCAACCAGGGAGCCGAGACGTCCCAACCGAGGCCAGCTCAGAAGTGAGGGCCTTCAATTCTCTGGACCAAGTCATCGCTTGGCCACCTCTCCTTCCATCCACACCCCCGGCCCGCCAAAAACGCACGTCGCAGGAGTCGGCGGGCTGGCATGCGTAACACGTGGCCGAGCCATCGGAGCATGGTGCGTGAAATAACGGTGCTGAGCGGTTCAGTTCCTTTCCCTGTGTCATAAACAAGGCGTCGAACACGCTCGATGCTCACGCGGTGTTCCCACCAGATGTGAGCTAAATTACGAAGGCACCGGTGGTCGAACGTAACTAGCCTCTTCAGGTCCGCTGCATTAAGGGGTCAGTTTTCACAGCCGTATAATAGAGTCAAACGTACCGCTGCATTTTACACTCTGTCCTTCAGGGTGAGAGTGGTGTAGCACCGGCGCCATAAGTGGCGAAGGTTAGCAAAAGCGCCTCGAGCTTTTGCTATGCGGTTCGTGATTTCATCTTCAATCGCACGGGCGCTGATACAACTTCCCAGGTAGTTGAATTTTTGAACGACTTCTAGCTGATCCACACCAACGATCAGCGAAGGAGGCGATCCAGACCAATCTTGGAGGAACGCTTTGCACTTCGAGGGTGCGAAGCAAAGCCCGAAGTGACGGACAGCAAGTGCTAATCTGTCCAGTGCCGCTTGGCACATTTGTGAGCTGTCACAGATTAGGGAAATATCATCAGCATACTATAAGTCAAGAAGTCGTTCTCCTGGGAGTAGCTTCACACCTTCTAAGTCGTGTCCTGTGAACGCGATTTCCATGACTTGGTCAAAAGAGAAGTTGAAGAGGAAAGGTGACAGCGGGCATCCTTGTCTCACGCCGCTGGAGATATTAAAGGGCGACGGCAACTTGCCGTAAGCCCTCACTCTGCCCGAGCTACGCGCATATAATGCTCGGATAATATTCACGTATTTCTCGGGCACACCTCTCCTGAGTAGACAGTCCCAAAGTGCATGTCTATCCACCGAATCGAATGCACCTTTGATATCGAGGAACACGACAATGGTGGGCCGCCAATGTATGTGACGGTGCTCCAACAACTGACGCAAGGTGAAGATGTGGTCAATGCAGCCACGACCTCGACGAAATCCTGCTTGCTCTTCACCAATCTGGCTTTCACGAGTGCGTCAGTCTGTGAAGGATGACAGAGGCAAGAAATTTGGAGGCGATGTAGATCAGACTCATTCCTCTATGGCTGCCGCATTCCGATCGCGAGCCTCCTTTAAAAATTGGGACTATGACGGAGCGGCTCCAGTCGGTTGGGACAGTTTCCTGCTCCAACAGTTTCACTAATAACTCGTGTAAATCATCCATAAGAGCAGGTCCCCCGAATTTAAAGAGGGCTGGAGGAAGGTCATCAGGTCCCGCGGCTTTATTTAACTGCAAAAGTTCGATCTCACGTCCGACTTCTGAGCGAGAGGGTGGATCCAAAGGGACAACCCAGAGAGTGGGGCGATCACTGGCCGGCGAGAAATCTAACCATTCCGACCGATTAAAGTGCCTTATAAAGTGCTCAGCCCAACGCTCCAAGCGTTTTGATAAGTTGTGGATAGGCTGTCCACTCTCGTCACGTATAGCTTCACTAACACCAGGTCTCCTGCTGCCCGTTTCCCATATGACCCGGAATAACTTACGATGGTTACCAAGGGCAGCGGCCATTTCCATCTCTGTTGCACGATTAGACCACCAGGATTCGCGGTCTCTCTTCAGGCTGGCACGAAGTTTTGCCCGGAGCTCTTTGCGAGTTTCATTGTGTTCGCTTCCAGCCGGAATATGCCAGCGAGCATCGATAAATTCCAGAGACTGTGAAGAGACCCAATGTCCATGTTGGCAATTAGATATACCACATGAGGATTTTCCTGCTGCTAGTAAGGTCTGGTGAATATGAGACCAGTGAGCTTCAATTGCATCCAGTGAGCGTTTATCCAACTCGCATGACAGCGTAATTTGATACGCATCCAGAACAGCTGGCTTCGCCAGTTGGCTGCTGTGAATGCGCTCACAACGTCGTCGTGGGCGTCCGCCAAAGCGGATCCGCAGGTCAGCTCACATAAGTGCATGGTCGGTGTCCACACCTGTGCTCCAAATCGAGCGACAGTTCTGGACGCAGCCTCTCCATCGGTAACTTATCGCAATGTGATCGATTTGCGTCCATAGCTGGTTCGAGGCTGGTGGGCGCCAAGTCACCCTCTGGCAGGTGCTGTGTCTGAAATTAGTGCTCGCAAGAAATAAGCGAGCATCCTCACACAAATGAAGTAACCGCTCACCGTTATCATTACGGGAGCCTATATCATGTTGGCCGCCCAGATGCAGCTCAGCAGTGGATAATTTTCTAACTTGAGCGTTCAGATCCCCAGCTAGCACTATAGTGTTCGAGCTTCTTCTGTGGTGAAGGAGCTCGTTCAGTTGACGATAGAAGTCGTCTTCTACCGAGTCATCGCTACCGATAGCGAATAGACACCTGTTAGTCCCACACGACTTCGAAGCTTTGAACGAGCCAGCCAATCGGACCGCACACATCCGGCTACTGATTGGAATCCAATCAACCAGATTAGCTTCAGCCCTGGGACTCAGGGCAATACCAACACCGGCTTGGCAGGTGCTCGAAGCTGCATCATCACCAGATAGGCGCAATGAGAAAGTGCTGCTAGTGTCACCTGAAGGGGATGGCAGAGTGAGCACAGAGTTGGAGTCCTGCAGGTGGGTCTCCGATAAGCAGATATCGATCGATAGGGTCTCTAATGTTCGAGCAAGTGCTGCCTGTTGACCAATCTGAAGCAATGTGCGAACACTGAGGCATGCCAATCTGAAGGATGATCGAGGGCTCCAAATGGAAGCCGATGAACTGGGCTTGACCGCTTGCTTGGACATGGGCCTGTTGACAGTGCAGGAATGACGCTCCGCGTTCACATGTGAGTCGAAACTAAAAGGCAAGCGACTACTGAAGCAAGGTGGGGGAGGACCAAGAATTGGGGGATTGAAAACAGGGGGGATAAAAGTGAAGCTGGAACGGGACGATAAGGGTGAAAAAGCGCAAGCA
Organism: Dicrocoelium dendriticum; assembly: GCA_944474145.2. Taxonomy (NCBI): domain Eukaryota; kingdom Metazoa; phylum Platyhelminthes; class Trematoda; order Plagiorchiida; family Dicrocoeliidae; genus Dicrocoelium; species Dicrocoelium dendriticum. The sequence continues at coordinate 85,811,549 of OX104066.1, read as the reverse complement.
GGGGAATAAGAAGACGGGAAGGCTTGAGCAGTAGCATCCAAACCCTATCCACCCTGCCCGATGCAGCAGATAGGGCACCTTTGATTATCCTCTGCGGTGGCCAGAGCATCAGAAATTTGTTTGGTGAGATCCATTGTATCGCGTGGGCAGGATACTGTCAGGTTGCCTAGGCCTAGACAGGAGAAAGATTAGGGTTCTCAACCAAAGCCTTTGGTTCAAAAAGTTGACCGCAAGGCAGCGGGTTTGGCATTGGGCTACAAGGAGTCCGGTTTAAGGAAAAAGGAGCCACCCTCATTCCAACTCCCAAGCTGGAGGACCAGGAGGCTGAGTTTGTCTGGCCTCTAACCATTGACCAATCTGGTATGAGTGGCTCTGAAGGTGCAAAAATGCACCACCCAGTATAACTCAATGGATCACTGAGGCACACAAACCATCGCACCACGGTAAGGTCTAGCCTCATTGATGTTCCTGTTAATATCAGTGTCCCAACATGGAGAGAACAGAAGGCCCAACGTTGATAGGGTACGGCGTTTCTTTCGAGTAGACGAAAGTAAACTGCTGGTCTAGAAGATTGGCTTTGTCGTAGATTAAAGCCGTATGCTTACAGGGACCTAAGGCTGGGATGCTACTGCCGGCTCTGGTGCTACGTTTGAGAACAGCGTCTTGGGATTCGTTCTACAGTGAGAAGCAAGTGACAGTCTGTATTGTTCGCGCTGCTCGAGTTTTTAGGGTACACGCATTCCTGACGGTATGGGATTGCGAGTAATCAAGCTCCGCTAGCGTATGCCTGGAACGGTCTAACAGTTTGCGCTTTCTATTCGTTACGGATCTCAATTCTAGCTCAATCCAAGGTGGGCCCCCACAAACGGGACTATCTTTGGAGAAAGGAAAATAAAGGCATAAGCGGTACGTAGGTACGCAGTAGCGACGCTTTGCTGCCACAACCATCACCAGTTGCACATTGGCTAAGGATACTGCAATCTTCACCCGGTCTTCTACGCAAGCTCGAACTCGCACCCTAGGATTACAAGGTAGACTTGTGATCTCCAAGGCTACGGGGTACGACCTGTTCAATAAGCAACGTATGGGGTATTCCACACATCGTCGAGATTGATATGTTCAGGAATATCCAAATCGACAAGCCTGCAGAGGTTTTGAAACGAAGTGTATCGGCATGCTGAAAAATCCGACGGACCTAAACTGATTGTAAGCAGCGAAGCGGCATGTCCACTGGGATGGGACAGCAAAGTGATCACTCCTGCCAACAGGCTGAAGAGCTGTCAGATTCGTGACATTTGACTGAGCTGGGGAGAGCACAGGGTTAAGAATGTGTGGCGCCTGGTCTGTGATAACATGTTGGTATGGTGACATGCCGAAACAGGTTGCAATAGAGGAGTCTCGAGTAAGATGGAATTGAAGGAATCAGGCGGACCGCCACAAGTCCATATCAATATAAGGGAGATTAAAGTTCCACACAATAAGACTGTTTTTCCTGCATCTCGTTTCTTGATCGAACCGAACAGGTGAGCTTCGGAACGCTATGGTGCTTGGCAGAAGATATCAATGGTGGAAAATCTGCGTCCACCATGAACACGGCACTAGAGTGCATCAGAATCACTATCATTGTCACTAGTAGCTTCAAGAAAATGGGTATTGAGATCCGCTTTCCGGTATACTATAACGTCGCCACCGAACCTTCTTCAAAGACGATCGGCTTGAGTGCTTGTAACCGGGGACAGACACCGAATCTGTCTGTGAATATCCAAGTTTTGATGAAGGTCATCAGGTCAGGACGAGTATCTGGAGCAAGCATATGAATCTCGTTTATTTCTCGGAACGCGTAGATTAGCGAAAAGCACACATAGCCCGTTCTCATACACTGCTGTCCTAAGTTGACGAGAATGGGCTTCCAACTGGTTCTCGAAGCGTTCCGAATTACGCGAAACCACGATGTAAAGGTCAGTCACCGCGGGATCGAAGCTCATTAGTAGTGTTTCCATTTTAAGCTGATCGTACGGAGAATGATTACTCAAGACGTAAAACGGTTCACCTTCCGAACGTTGGGCTCGTCGGAGTACGCGTCAACATACTTCTTCGCTTAGGCGAACAATCTTGAGGAGGACGTAACTTGGAAGAATCCTCTTGCATCCCACTCAGGTGGGAGGCAGAGACATTGCTCATTCCCTGTTCACCACCGAAAAAAGGAGATTATCTAACGTCCTTACCACAGGGATATCTTCGGTGGGTTCTGTCACATTCATAATGATAAGACAATGGTCACGAGGGTGGTATGGTGAGACCAGAAATCTGCGATTGAGGTGAAGACACAGTACTTGACCAACTTTTCCAACTCGTTAATTTTTTTGAGAACCGATTTCATCTGTTGATTGGAGGATGTAGACCTGGGTTTAGACCCATACTTTGAACAGTACTCGTAGTTGGGCTATGACCACCTGGGGCGGCATTTTTCCACACCGCAGGACGTGTGTCAAAGGCTTGGGGTGAGAAGCAGAAAGGATTCGACTACGCTCACTCGTGGGGGCGGCTCAGTCGGCCTTAGAAGTGGACGTTCAGTGTGAAGAAACAAGAGCCGAAGGCAGTGCTTTAAAATCTATCGGAGCAGAACAAGGGCTCAAGGATAGCAGCACATCATGAAAACGTCTACGGTTTAGTGAAGTACGGCGAAGGTAATAGAGGACAGTGACAGTCGATGTGGTGTATCGCTGGACAGGCTCGCATAGATCAAGACAAATGTCGTGGCAGGCAATTTGCGCCTGTCACACTCAGAACATTGGACGGCATTTCGAAAGCGAAGTCACACCTTTACTGCAGTCTATGCATTTCGACGCCACAGATGCTTAGATCTAAGGGCTAAAATAAGCGACAGGTATTCAGCAAGTACAACCCGGAAAGAGACGGTCAAATTTCTCATGACTGTTACTCCCGAATAAGATCACAGGGTCATTGTTTCACATGACCTCAGAGAACACACAAAAAGTCGCGGTTACAAATAGAATGTTGGGTGTCTTACGAAGATCGTTCTGTAGTGACCTGGAGATTGTCCTGTTTGCGTAAAATATTATTAAAATATAACATAATTCTGTACATAGACAACTTAGGAAGCTTGCCTGTTAGCACGATGACTACGTGTGTTTGAGTCATCCAGACGAAACGCATTCGCGTGCTTCTGGCTTTCCGCCTCGAAGAGCGTTTGCTGCGTCTCGGCTGGCGACTATACCTTTCACCTAGCTAGAACCTTTTTGCGGTGCCTTTAGCTAGCAGGATGGCGCGTTTCGACAATAAACGTCTATCTTACCCAAATATTCGTCTTTCTCCGACTTTTCTTTGAGGCAAGACGAACCTGACATATAGCGACCGAGCGATTCCGGTATAACTGGTGACCCCGAAAGAAAATTTGGTAAGCCACTTACTAATTTTTCTATCCAGGTTCGTTCAATTTGAGGTACGTCCATCCATTTTCCTAATTTTGTGCATATTTCTGGTTCCATATCGCTTACCTTGTATCATTTTTCTGCTATGGATACGTGACACCCAGTCTTCGACGGCCAGGTTGAAAATGTAACCATCACTCCGCCCTTTCGCGAAAGCAATCCAAAACATTGGTTTGCTCAGTTGGAGGCATATTTCGAACTTCGTGGCATTAGATCTGAAAGAATCAAATATCTCCACGTCTTTTCCGCGCTTCCTCCACATGTCACCGATGATATCGACGATATCCTCGAGTTGCTAACAGAGAGGAAAACTTACGAGGAAATTAAAGCCGCTGTTGTCAAAGGGACAGGTCTTTCAGATCGTCAACGTATCACGAAGCTTTTGAGCGAAACGGAGTTGGGTGACCTCAAGCCATCGCAGCTATTGCGCAAGATGCAAAGTTTAGTCAAACCCGACATGGTGGACGACACATTTCTCAAGGAAATGTGGCTGCGTAAATTGCCACGTGAAATGTGCAATATCCTCTACGCAAATGCTGGCGCATCCCTGACGCTGATGGCCGATATCGCAGACCAAATTTGGGAATCCTACGGCCAGATTTCGCAAGTTCGATCTACGCCGAAAGACGTTGTTGCCGAGATGAAAGCGTAGATTGCCGCACTTACCGATTTCACAACTTCTGGGAGTAGATGCCGATGTCATACTTCAAATCGTCAACGCCCATCTCGATCAAAATCACCGTCGAAATCACCACACCGAATGTCTACCTACTGCTGGTACCATCAGCGATTTGGCCCGCAGTCCAAGTCGTGCAGCCTACCCTGTTCCTTTAAACGTAACTCGCAGGGAAAACGGGCCGACCAGCACGTAGGGGCGACGGAAGTAGCTGGTCAACACAGTCGCCTATTCTTCGTTACCGATCTACAAACGGGAGTTCGCTATCTCGTCGACACTGGCGCAGAAGTCAGCGTCCTTCCACGTGATCTCAACGACAAGCAGAAAGGTGACTGGTTCTCTACGCGCAGCCAACGGCACCAGCATCCGCGTCTACGGTCAGCGCTCACGCACGCTTAACCTCGGCCTGCGACGCTCTTTTCGATGAGTATTCCTTGTCGCTGACGTCCAAAATCCCATTATCGGGATGGATTTGCTTCAGCACTTCGGTTTGCTCGTCGAGGCTAAACGACTTTGTCTCATCGATCAGACAACGAAACTTTCCGTTGCTGGAATATCCAGCGATGTAGCATCGCTAAGTCCGGCGCACGCCACTGACAATTCACTGGCAGGCAAAGCGCTACTTGAGAGTTTCCCTGAAGTCTTCCAACCGTTATCGTCTCTGTCAACTGCAGTCGCAGCTACGCCGCGTCACACAGTTACCAAGGGTCCGCCCGTCTCCGCCAAAGCCAGAAGACTGATTCCGGACAAGCTCAAAACCGACCGTGCGGAATTCGAGCACATGCTCGAACTTGGCGACGTCCGACTATCCAGCAGCCCTTGGTCTTCGCCCCTTCACATGGTCCCGAAAAAGTCAGGAGACTGGCGACAATGTGGCGATTACCGCGCCCTCAACAACATGACAATTCCGGATCGTTATCCTATTCCTCACATACAGGACATTACGGCCGGTCTTCATGGCGCTCGCGTGTTCTCAAAGATCGATCTGGTGCGAGCTTATCATCAGATCCCGGTCGCCGGCGAGGGCATATCGAAAACCGCCGTTATTATCCCATTTGGATTATTCGAGTTTCTACGAATGCCATTCGGTCTGCGCAACGCCGCGCAGACATTACAACGCTTCGTCGACTCCGTCGTAAGTGGACTCGACTTCGTCCACCCGTACATCGACGACATCCTGGTGGCCAGTTTTTCGGAAGAGGAACACCGAACACATCTACGATTCTTGTTCGAACAGCTGAAGGCGCACGTCACCGTCAACCCCCGCAAGTGCATTTTCATGCAGCCGCGCAATGACTTCCTCGGACATCAACTTGATTTCGAGGGTATCCGCCCTTAGCAGGACAGAATCCAGGCAATTCGCGACATTACTCATCCGACTCTAGCCGCCATTCGACGCTTCAACGGCATGGTCAACTAGTATCACCGATTCCTGCCACGCTGCGCCGAGGCTATGCGACCGCTCACCGATCATCTGCGTGAACGCAACAACAGCAAAATTGATCTTAGGCCTTAAGCACGAAAAGCATTCGAAGCTAACAAAGAAGCACTCGCTTCCGCCGTCATGCTTCATCACTTCGACTCGAACGCTTCAATCAGTGAAGCCGTTGACGCCTCGGAAAACGCAATCGGCGCTGTTCTACAGTAGTTTTCCCAAGGTAATTGGCCACCACTAGCGTTCTTCTCCCGACGTCTTCTGACAGACGAGTCGAAACACAGCACATTTGGCCGCGAGTTACTCGCTGTATACTCCGCCGTTCGCCATGTTCGCGATCTTTACATATCACAAACCACTCGTCTATGCCTTCCGGAACCCTTCGCCCCGACACTCCGCGTGAAGTTCGTCATCTAGATTTTGTGCCTCAGTTTTCGACGGACGTCCAACATGTGTCTGGCAAGGATAACGTCGTGGCAGACACGCTTTCAAGAGTAAACTGTCTGGCTCCGACCGATCAGTCGCTCGATCTGTCAGCTATAGCCGCTGTTCAGCAAGTCAAAAAAGGTTTAATGTCATGCTGCGAAGAGTCCGCATTAAAGTTGGTACCTAGACCGCTTCCTTCATCTAAAAGTACAATAATCTGTGACGTCTCTGCCGGACATCCACGTCCACTGGTACCAACTGCCTTTCGCCGAAAAGCCTTCGTTACGGTACACAACAACGCGCATACTGGCATTCGCGCTTCAGTCAAGATGATTGTCGAGAGATACGTCAGGCCCAACATGCAGCGCGACGTCAGACTTTGGGCACGCAACTGTCTGACTTGCCAGCGAGCAAAAGTTCATCGACATGTTGCCGCTCCCATAGGACGCTTCCCGTCACGACCAACTCGATTCGCTCACGTCCACCTTGACATCGTTGGACCTCCTCTGCCGTCCAAAGGTATGGTCTACATCCTGACCACGGTGGATCGCGCCACTCGTTGGTCTGAAGCTGTTTCAATTCCCGATGTATCAGCTGAGACCATAACGCGCACATTCGTCCAGTGCTGTGTCGCTTCACATGACTGTCTAGCCACTATGACTACCGAGTGTGGCCCACAATTCGAATCGTCGACTTTCAACAACCTACTCGAAGACCTCGAATGTAAACGCATCCGGACAACTGCCTACCATCCTCAAGCAAACAGAATGGTGGAGCGTTTCCACCGACAGCCTAAAGCCTCGTTAAGTGCCGCCAATGCACTTAGTTGGACAGAAGTGCTGCCCATGGTACTACTCGGAATTCGATAGGCACTGAAAGCTGATCTCGAAACGTCCAACGCCGAACCGGTCTATAGACAAGCACTCCGATTACCAGGCGACTTCTCTGAAAGCCCGAGCACTATTCTCTACGACGCGTACTACGCTCGGCAGCTAGCCGCGAGCGTGCGCCGTAATAAATCGACCGCAGTACGGGAACAGCATCGCAAGCCTTACGTTCCCAAAGATCTTCACCACTGCCCGTTTGTCTTCATACGCACTGATGGTCTACGCAGGCCACTCCAACGACCGTACGAAGGTCCATTCAAAATCCTACAACGTAAGCATCGCTTCTTCGTCATCGAACGCAACGGCAAGCGCGAAACCGTCTCAACCGACTGCCACAAAGTTGCTTACGTCGAACCAGAGTCGAACGAAGACTCTAGTTTTTCGTCCTCCGATGAATCGACCCAAGCAATGGTGGAGGAAAGGCCTGCAGACAGCAACACCACAATTGGAAACCCGTCTCCTGAACCCTCCGACTCCGACACGCCTAAAACGGTTACTAGGTCTGGTCGTCGGGTTCACTGGCCGACACGTTTCTTAGAACGTTAGTTTAGCATGTTTGCTTTTAACAGCGTTTTCAGGTTTTCTTCCGCATCAGTACCCTCCAAAAACCACAACAAAAACGCAAATGTTCTAAGAACCAAAAAAGATCGCAAAGGTTTGGAAAACCAGAAAAACGAAGAAAACGTTTTGAAAACCGATAGAAAGAGTTGTTGCCTTGATGTTACGCTGCCTATTCGGTAAGTGTTTTTCCCGTCCGTTGCTGTCGCTTCTTCTGCATGCCTGACTTCCCTCGTTTCTTTCTTTTCATGTAGCGAACCGGAGAACACTCATTTGTGGTCAAACACAAGTGATCGTATGATAGGAATGTTCTCCCTCTTTTTCTTTTTTTGGCACCTTAAGGGAGGACATGGGTGGGAGTCCGCTAGGGTCCGATCACCCGGTTCTCCCCAGCAGCTGCATCAGGTTTTACCGCCTGGTCTCGCAGAAGGCTGGCCCGCGACGAACAGTCCTCACGTAGTTCGAAGGGTCACTAACGGTTCCCTTCTAGGAGGGGGGCTATGTAGTGCCCTGGAGATTGTCCTGTTTGCGTAAAATATTACTAAAATATAATATCAACTTAGGAAGCTTGCCTGTTAGCACGATGACTACGTGTGTTTGAGTCATCCAGACGAAACGCATTCGCGTGCTTCTGGCTTTTCCGCCTCAAAGAGCGTTTGCTGCGTCTCGGCTGGCGACCATACCTTTCACATAGCTAGAACTTTTTGCGGTGTCCTTAGCGAGCAGGATGATGCGTTTCGACAATAAACGTCTATCTCGCCCAAATATCTGTCTTTTACGACTTTTCCTTGAGGCGGGACGAACCTGACATATAGCGATCGAGCGATTCTGCTATGGTTCTCTAGAATCTCGCCAAAAATATTTAGAACCTAGTTCATTGTACATGTTCGGCCAATCCTGAATTATGGCCTTCCAGCTGTCTATCTCTTCTCAAAACATGATTGTGCCTTGTTAGAGAAGGTTCAGAAGCATGGCAAGAAATCAGTCTCGGAGTTTCACGATCTCAGTTACCCTCATAGACTTAAGAACATTGACTTTTTACTCCTGGAATATCGCCGCCGTCGAGGGGATCTCATCAAAACCAGACGGATCTTAAGGGGGAAAATTGGGACGGACCTACAAGGACTCTCGACTTAAAGTGGATACCGCGATACGAGGTCATAAGTGGAAGCTTTACTAACGAAAATACTTTCCGTCCAGTCCGATGTTACCCTATCTACTCGGATGAACGACTGGAACAGCATACCATAGAATGTAGTTGATAAACAGACTCAGGAAGGTTTTCAGCTTCTGCTAGATTGCCACCTGATGAATACCGCAGGTTCTTGCTGTCCTTATTGCAATGGCTAGGATCCCCAGAGGCGCGTCGACTAGCAAACACAAGCATTAACCTCGCAATGAAAAAACCGAGCTGGCAAGGGTCTTTCCTTTTGCTCTCTACACACTAATGAGTCCCGAAAACTCTCCCCTCAAGATAGATCGAAGGCAAAACCTCACAAAGAACGGAAACACGACCATGAGCCAAGTAAACCAAATATTAATGCCACTTGTGGAGTCAAAGAATGATTAGAATATTAACTGGTCAGAACATTTATCACTTGTTAAACATTACCCCAAAGTAATTGCACAAATTTAGATAATCGTCAAAAGAACACGCACCTCGATGAATACTTGATAAGACCGAAGCCTTTCTTGATTCCAACAAGAAGAGCCTAATTCAAAAGTAACAATAAAAAGCTTAACGTTACCGGTATGCGCTGCCTCTCATTGCCTGCATGCTCCACCGGGATTTGCATCGCAGAATTATCTGAGGCGAGCAGACAGATCAGGTCGCATCAAATGCGCGGAAGGAAGGAGTTAGGAATGCGAGCGCGCTAGTGTGGTGATCTAAGGTTGCAGCAGTGATTGGAAAGGTATTCTATTGACCCTGTATTAAAAGTCATGCAAAATATACCTTGAAGACAAAGATGCCCATTTAGCTAGTTTTGGCTATCGTTATAGGTACAATATGATAAACAAGAAAATTTCCTTAATATTACAAAGTATACTGCCAACGCCAAAAGATATTTTGTAATAAACAGCTTAATAAAGTAGGATTTCAAAACACTGTGCCAATGAGTATCGAGGATGATAATAATTGTGACAAATCTGTGGCCTTACCCGGGAAACCCAAAAAAGACATCAAAATTTTAAGCTCCCGCCATCCGCGGAAACGACAGAGCCATCCGATCGATGTCAAATTCAAGTTACCAGCAAGTGAGTAAAATAAAGGAGCTCGTTCCGGAAAGCGCTAAAAATGAATGAAACGTTTAGCAAACGTTATTGAAAAATGCAGTGTCAGTTGCCAACATACAACATTATAAACAGTTAGGTAATTCACTTTTCAGACCACATCAAATTACATATCTTACAACGAAATGGTAAACAGTAAATTAAAGAAGATTTTACGTCAGCTCATTATATTGCCACAAAAAAATTAGAATACTACGAAACTTGAAATGATGAAACAGTAAAAGCCCATGACCATCAACAGATATAAAAATTTTCTTAATAAATTGAGCTATCAAGGACAAAATAACCAAGGTAAACGATTATTTTCGATGAGTAATCTTCTGTCCAGTACAAAGATATGCGTGAAATAACAAGAGGCGTAATCGTGGATTAACGATCCGTGATAGAAATTCCATTAGAGTTCATATACATACCTAAAAATTGTGCACGTAATTCTCAGGTCTATTAGGAAAATTAGAATGGGACTTATGCTGGTTCATGACTTTGATAGGGCCAAACGCCTTTGCCGTACACCTCGGCCAAATCTTCGCACCCCCAAACGCGTAGACAACCAACATCCCTATGAGTGACAGTTTGAAAGCCTGTTTGACCAAACAAAGCACTGATAGCCAAATGAAATGAAAACCTGGAGCGCTTTAATGGTTCTCTAGTGAACACCTGCTACCAGTATCGCAAGTGCAATACCCAAACTCACGTTCCCCTGACACGCAAGCACCTTGACACGGTGAAGGAGTTACGACGCAATGATAAGGTCATTCTGAGCAAATCAGTCAATGGGGCCGGATTCGTTCTGTTAGACAAAAAAGACTGTATAAATAAGCTCAAAGAAGTTCTGCGTGAAGAATCGTAATTTTCCCGAATAATTGGAGACAATGACCAAACAGATAGGACTAAAAACCAGGTTATTATAAGCTTACAAGATCTTCGGAATCGTGAACATAAACCAGCTACACTATATGATAGCCGTAAGCCGTGTGGCACGAAGTACCCGAGGCTTAATGTGTTACCGAAAATTCATAAGACAGGTGTTCCGCTTCGCCCGACCTTATCAATGCTTAACTCACCCTACCATGCCATCGTCCAATGGCTTGTGGAAATTCTAGAGCCAGTAAGACAGCAACTTACACACTACAGACTTCGTGACATCTTTCATTGCATCGAAAGTATCAAAGACCGCAACGCCGGTAAGAAAGTAATGTTTTCCTTGGGTGTTGTATCGCCTTTCACCAGCGTGCCACTTTCCGAGAAATTCGATTACCTTTGCTGTCACATAGAAGAAACGAAAACAAGTATATGCATAGCGTTGCGTGAGTTGAAAAGCCTCCTTTTACATTGAACTTGGATGTACGGTTCCCATCAATGACACTTACTACGGACAAAAGGATGGCGTAACTATGGGGTCGTCAATGTGCCCGTTGTTAGCTGATGTCCTAATGGCGAAATTAGAGAATACCAAGTTACATGCGGAGACCACGGCCTTTGAATGTTACCTCCGCTATATGGACCACATATTTGTCGTGGCCGACTGGTCTGTTGACCTTGACGCTGTTATTGACCGTTTTAATCGGGCACACGCATCATTGCTGTTTATCTACGAAAAGAAATTGAAAGAGCAGTTGCCCTTTCTTGGTGTGCTGTTAACTAGAAGAGCAGGAGGCTAGGTTCAACGGCAGATCTACAGGAAGCAAACCTGGAGTGGTCAGTATACGAACTTTCACAGGTTCGTTCCGTTGAGATATAAGCGAAACGTACTTCGCTGTCTAACCACAAGGGCCCGCAAGATCTGTTCTGATGTCGAGTTGGGTAATGAGTTGACGTTCATTCAGAATTTGCAGCGTGAATACAGATATCCTAATGGTTTAATTTTGAATAACATGTAAATTGAGCCCATCCTGTTGCAGGTTCAGACAATGGAGCATAATAGCTTTCCATACAACTACCATTCAAGGGAGACTCCGCTGTTAAGCGTGTTACTGGAAGCATTTAAACAACTGTCGAGTCAGCTTTCCCAGCAGCCAAGCTTAGTTGCACAACTTCAGCGGAGTCACTCACCCGTATGCCCAACAAAACAAGTTACCGAAGCTGACCGCTTCTATGGTAATTTATCAGTTCGAAGGCGCCCGTGGCGCTACTTACAAAGGTCGAACGGCGCGGCAAATGTCGAAGCGCATTAAGGAACACCTACCACGCTGGTTGCGTCGAGGCGGTACGGGGGCTATAACTAGCCATGTTAGCGCTCAGCTTGTTGCTAGTGGGCATGAGGTTGACCCAAGCAGTGCCTTTCGGATACTATACAGAGTCCCTGCACTCCAATCGAAAGGCCTGCGCCTCCGCAGCCTTGCTACGACCGAGGCGATCAGCATCCGGTTGTAACCACCGCTTTTGTGTGCGCAAAAGAAGCTGATCGATGCTGTTAACCTACCTTGGCCAACCAAAACGGATCCTTCTGAGAGCAACTGTAATTGTGCAACTGCAACTCTGTCACTGTTTGTGGTTGCTTCCTCTTCATGCATTTGGTCGGCACGTGCTCAGTCTCATTCGAGCGTCTGCCGGCTCAAGCTTCCTAGTTATGATCCATTTGCACATTAGCGTGATTTAATTATCTGCGCGTCGCTGCGTGTTATCATCTTACGCTGTGAAAAATTAAAGGCCGTATTGTATGCTTGCCCTCCATCTCTTCACTGTCCTTTCTTCATGAAGCCTCTCCTAGCACTCTTCCATGGAGCAAACGTAACGCATGTGGCCTGCTCACAGTTGCTCCTTACCCTCTCCTTTCTAACAGTTCATTTATGTTTTGCTCAGTGCGACGTCCCTGATACCTGCCCATTCAGGACTGTAGGTTTCTGTCTGGCATATTTCGGATCCGTCTATATTAGCACTAATATCTTAACACCACAACAGGGCTCAGTATCTGCGCGCCTCTGACTCATATGCTGCGATGTCTTCAGTAAACTTAATGTATGCATGCATTCCGCCTGTTTAATGTCCTACGCTCATGTAACCATTTTAGCTTTCGCCTAGCCCTCCTTCCTAACCCATCAAGTCACCGCACAGCCGCTCCTTAGCCTCTCTATCCTAGACGTTCTCCTATCTCTTACTCGTTGTGGCGTCTTCAACTTTTTCACCTGCAAGCGTCCAGCTCTCGGACGAACTTTCCACGGCTCTATCAGAAGTAGTATTAGCCCAGCACCCTAGCAAGAATAGTGCACCTACGCGCCGCAGTGTTTCAGCCTTATTTGATACGACTCCCACGGTACACTTAATGTATGCTTGCATTCTTCCTGTCTGCTATCTTTTCTTCATGCAATCATTTTATCTCTCTGCTGGCGACCTTCCTTATCTCATCCGGTCAGCCCAAAGCTGCTCCTTGCTAGATGCGCAGTTGTCGCTTACTCGTCTGTGACACCCACTTAATTGTACTTCAGCTCTCTCACGGGCTTCTCCTGGCTCAGACTTACTTAGTTATATTCCATTGGCACCATAGCGTGATGTGATCATCGGCACGTCTACGCGTCTTATCCTTTAATACTCTGAACTATTTAACAACCTCATTGTTTGCATGCGCTTCTCCCGTACGTTGTCCTTCCATCACTAATACTCTCTTAGCTTTCTGCCTTCGTGCAAGCATATCCATGTGTTAAGCGCAAGCCGCCATTTGGCCTCGCATTTCTAGATGTTCATTTATCCCTTGCTCGCTGTAATATCTGAGACTTTTTACTTGAAATATTCCAGTTCTTTGGCTTGCATTCCCCGGCTCTTTTCCGCTTGGTACTATTAGCTTAACACCCTAGCTGCTGCGGTTAAGCCTCATGTTCTTATATCCTTAGCAACATTAATGTACGCTTGCAACCCTGCTATTCGGTGCTTTACAGTCAATTAACCTTTCTTAGTTTTTTACTTCAGCACGCCTCTCATCTTGTCAGCACATGGACGCCCGTTAGCTTCTCATTTCTAGGTGTTCAGTTATCGCTTACTCGCTGCTATGTTTGCGACACTTACGCATGTGTGAGTAAAAAAGTCTCACTAGCTTTTCCTGGATCAGCAAACCCTAGTACCATTTTCTTAGCACCCTAGAATGACTCGTTTCTCGGCGCGACGCTGCGTCCACACTTGTTCCGCAGGTTCACTTTCATTTAACTGGTATTTATTACTTCACTTGTATTGAGCAATCTTTTCTCACCTAGTCAGTATATCCGCTCCTTAACCATTCAGTTGTAGGTGTTCTGTTTCCGTTTTTCAGTAAAGCTTTAGCCACTTACTTATGTAGGTGGTAAGCTCTCTTACAGACTTTTCCCATCTCGGTCGGCCATAGCATTATTCTCTTAGTACCCTCGTGTCGTCTTTCTCTCTTGATCCCTGAATATTTTTACTCAACGCCTGAGTCCTATCCGCTAATTTACCACCAATTGACCATTGTATCTTTTTCGTCGCAGGCCATTAATCTCTTCACTTAATTATTCTGCGCTCTCTATCGATTCCGACTGGCTACCAGCTGTTCATCCACCATTCAACCGCCGCTGGTCTTTGAATTCTGTTTTCTGTCTTCCCGCACAATAGTTTCATCAGAATAAACCGATACTGTGTGGTTTGCTTAATGACGCAACGATCTGTATTCCATGTAGATGATAGCAATCTATACGGCCATTGCTTTTCGTAGAAGGTTCAAAAGACACATTAAGCACAACCATTGTCGCACATTGTACATCATTTTGTCTCCACACTAAATGTTATAACATAGGACTTTAACAATGTTTGTTTCCACGCCAGTTCTTTGCGACCTTGGTTGTCTCTCACCTGCCCTTTTCTCCCAGGTCCGGAACGTCTTGTGGAGCTGGGATTGGACTGAGAATCAGCTTTTATCCGGGACAGGACATAACAACCCAAAAGGAACTACAAAGAACATGGCTGTACTACAAATGGATAAAACTGCACTCAATACCACGAAAGTTGTCTAGTAATGAGACTGGATCTTAATTTGGTGAGACGGTTTGCGTACCTCCTTGAGCCATTCAGCTATACTGTGTGATGCCTCCGGGCACCTTGTGAGCTACTCCTGCCAGGTTGGTCAGTGGTGAGTGGTCAGACAAACTCAGTCTCCTTGACCTCCACGTTGGGGGTTTGAAATGGGAGGGCGTCCATTTCTGTAAAACTAAAGCATTGCCACATCCCCACTGCCTTGCGGACAGGCTTTTGAGTCAAAGGATTTGGATGGGGACCCTAATCGTCCTCCTGTCTAGGTCTGGGCGCCCTGGCAGTATCTCAGCCCACATACAACCATGACACTTGCTTCAAACATTAACTTCATCCTGCATCGGCCGTCGCGCAGATTAACAAGGGTCGCCTTATCTGCTGCATACAGCAGGGCGGATAAGCGAAAACATTCTACTGCTGGCGCCTCCCTTCTTTCTTTTCCACCTTTCTCTCTTACTCCCATCCCGGCCCCCATTACTAACCTTCCTTCTATAATTCCCAGCTTAATTGACAGCAACCGAAGTGCCGCTGGAGTAGAACCATCTGCAGCCACCATCCCACAGCACCTATCGGACGCCTATCGGCAGCAGTCCCTTATAAGCCCACGCTATCCCGTTTCCATGGCGACATTCAACGTCCGCACTCTAAGACAAACATTTCAGCAGGCTGCACTCGCACGCACCTTGGACACACTGGGTATTGATGTGTGTTGTGTGTCCGAAACTAGGATCAATGACCCTAACGGGGTTATTGAATTGACTGCACCCATCTTATCCTCTCGTTATTGGTTGCACGCATCCGGAGACGCCGATGCGGCACTCACGGGTCAAGCTGGTGTAGGTATCATTCTCAGCTCCAAGACTGAGTCATCATTGTTTGATTGGATTCCGGTGAACAGCCGTTTATGTGCAGCCCGTTTGACGACATCAGCTAAGGTTGATTCACGAAGTATTACAAAACGCGGTTTGTTCGTGATTTCCGTTTATGCTCCCACGGACTGCAGTTCTAATGTAGTCAAGGACACATTCTGTGACGAACTGAACGCGCTACTACGCAGTGCTACTAGTTCAGATATTATAGTACTCGCAGGGGATTTGAACGCACAATTAAGGGCGTCTGAGCTCTTCAGAAGCTCAGCTGGGTGGTAAGTATGGACTTAACTCCTAACGGACTGACAACGGCGAGCGTCTGCTGCAACTGTGCACGAAGTACAAGTTGTTTCTTACTATCACTGCTTTTAGACACAGTGGACGCCACAGTGGAGTGCCACTTGGCGTCCACCTGTTGCTGGCCAGCGATGGACCCAAATTGACGACATAGCCATAAGTTACAGGTGGCGTGGTTCCATCCTAGATTACCGCTCGTACTGGAGTACCTGCGTCGACTCTGATCATGTCTTGGTGCGCTGTCGTTTCTCCATGAACTTTACCGGAAGGCGCACAATGCGTCCCCCCCGATTAGCAACGGCGAAATTGTCTCAGTCGTCGGCCAGGTAAGCCTATCAAGAAGCACTGCGTACCGAACTCTCGCTGTCTTGTCCTAATGACACTGAACTTCAGTGGAATAGGATCTCGGCCGCCATGCACGGCGCGGGTGCATCTGCTTGTGGCACTATCAGTCGTCACCGCACCAGTCACTAGCTATCCGAGAGGTCCGTGAACCCGTTGGAAGCTAGAAGACGCCTCCCGGCTGGTTCTGAACACAATGTGCCCAGACGGGCTATTAGGCGCGAACTAAAGCGGAGCCTACGTGCTGACAAGGAAGCCTGGTGGCCCAGTAGGGCTCAAGAAATGAATGAGGCAGGAGCAGTAGGCAATTACCGGAAGCTCTTCCAGCTAATCCGCACCACTGGTCCCAGAAAACCAGGCGTCAGTGAGACAAGCAGAGACAGCGCGGGTGCGCGGATACACAATAAGGAGCGCCGTATGGCGCGTTGGGCTGAACACTTTCAAGATCAGTTCAGCTGGCCCCCTGCTCCCGAACCTCTTTCTACACAAGTGATGCAGGACGTGCCATGGACGGTTAGTTTAGAACCTCCGTCGGAGGCCGAGGTCCGAAACGCGATCACAGCCCTCAATCGGTTTCGTGCCGCTGGCCCGGATTCCCTACCACCTGCACTATTTGTTTCAGGACGTGGTGGGTTTTCGCCTGGCAAGCGTTTTCCCTATAAAAAGCCACAAATGTCCGCTTAACAACACTGCGACGTGGCGGATGTGACTCGCCACTGAATAAAGTCACTGCCTACAACTACATACTGGCAAGCCGACCTGAATCCTAATGAAATATTTTCCTGACAATTTTTCTCTACAAACTGAATGCACAGCCTGTTTACACTACGCCCATTAGAACCTTACTTGTCGTCAGGTTTTGACGAATTTATACCTCAAGATTAATTTTACAATTTCCAATGCTTGGACAACTTTCGGCTTACTGCCGATTACATACATAGCAACGTGTTTGTTGCGAAACATAAATTGCTTGTAAACGTTGATCATGCCTGCTCAGGTGTGTCTCGGAAATTCGAGAATATACTATTTATTTATTTATTTATTTATTTATGGATGGAGGTGAGGTCCCCTGCAGGACACTGACGTCCCTATTCGAACGTATCTGGAACGAAGAGAGTGTGCCGGCTAATTGGAGCGAATCGATTATAGTGGCAATATACAAAAAGGGCAGTCTCACAGACTGTGCGAACCACAGGGGTATTAGCCTAACACCAGTTGCGACAGAATTACTGGCCTCGATTATCGTTCGTCGCCTCACTGCAGAACGGGAATCTCGGATTAAGGGGGCGCAGGCCGGTTTTCGCCCAGGACGTGGCTGTATAGATCATATATTTGCGGCAGGTGCTAGAGCAGCGCCACGCATACCGCAGACCGACAATAGCTGTGTTCCTCGATTTCAAGAGTGCGTTCGATTCGGTCGACCGATCGATTCTGTTCTAATTACTCGCACGAAAATATGTTCCCACGAAATACGTGAACATCCTTCGTGCTCTATACTCGAACACTACAGGCCGCGTCAGGGTCTATGTTGTCTTGCCCGATAGCTTTTCGACTACAAGTGGCGTTCGTCAGGGTTGTCCGATTTCCCCGTTTTTGTTCAATTTCGTCGTGGTTTCTATCATGCAGTGTTCCCTGACGGAATCCAACGATGTAGGCGTTGAAGTGCTGCCTGGTGAAAGGGCAGCTGACCTAGATTATGCGGACGATATCGTCTTGCTTTTCGACGATATTGATGCGGCATACTCAACTCTGAATAGCCTGTCCAGAGTGGTGCAATTATTTGGTATGTACTTCGCACCTTCAAAGTGCAAAGTGTTGCTGCAGGACCACCAGCCACTTGATGACCCATTGACGCTTGTTAACGAAGAACTCGAGGTGATTGATCATTTGACTTATCTTGGCAGCTGCATCAGTCATGATGGGCGCATAGAAACTGACGTGAGCTCACGAATTGCAAAGGCCAGAGCTGCCTTCTTAAACCTTCGTCATCTTTGGCGACAGAAGGGAGTTTCCCTTTGTCTGAAAGGTCGTGTATACAAGGCCACAGTGAGGGCCGTTCTGCTCTATGGTAGTGAGACTTGGCCCCTTCGGTCTGAAGATCTGAGGCGCCTTCAAGTCTTTGATCATCGTTGTTTGCGAAGCATTGCTGGAGTCGGATGGCACCAGCGTGTCCGCAAAGATGATGTGCGTAGGCGAGTACTAGGGGGTGATGATCATGCTAGCTCCCTAGAACAACAGATAGCACTGAATAAGTTACGTTGGCTCGGGCACATGCTACGTATGTCTGGTCACCGGTTACCTAGGAGGGCCTTGTTCAGTCTACCTGGTGTAGGATGGTGCAAGGCTCAAGGTGGATAGAAGTTGACTTGGCAGCGGGAAATGAAGTCACTGACAACCAAACTGGGTGCCGTTGGTCCGTCTCGCCTTCCAGGTTGGAGTCCACGTGACTCGCCTTGTGCTTGGCTCGAGACTTTGCAGGACATGGCTCGCAACCTACACCAGTGGCGCGTCTGCTGCCGTCTTCTAATCGGATTGCCTATTGAAAGTGTGTTTTGTGCTGAGTTATCTGCGGTGTAATGGCTGATTATGCCGCGTGGCAGTGAAAGCCGCAAGGAAGCTATCTCGCCGATGCCGCCTTATCTTTGCACGATAGCCAGCTGTTTGTGACGGTATGTTGTCTACACAGGGTGTAGTCGCCTTGACCCAGAATGTTTGCTTAGGGCATTAAGGTTTTCAGGTAAGTCCCCCTTTCTCTCCCTCTTCTCTCCCTCTTCTTATTCTTTGTTTCATAGGTCCTCATGGTTGTATGGCAGTGAAGCATCAGTTCCAATGGCTGATGTACTGCTGTTGATGATGATGATGATGTCTAGCAACGATAGCTGGATGCGATGCCTTCGCATTCCTTAAAATTTACATAACCTGAAACATCCAGAGACAAGAAACTGATGTTTTGCTCATCTCGACACTCACAAAGACGACTCTTCGTGAATCCCCATCATCGTTTGGCCTCGGCGATTATGGCGGCTTTGACCAAGATGTCTGCTATCTAACAGAGGAACTTGAAGTCATCTGACTTCGGATAAGCGAGTGTGATATCATTCGGCACGCTGCCCTGTTGGTTGTACATTAGTGTACAAACGGATTTCCGACAGTGTTCCAGAAAGTGGGGGGTCTTCGCCTGGCAAGCGTTCTCCCTATAAAAAGCTACAAATATCTGTTTAACAACACTGCGACGTGGCGGATGTGACACGCCACTGAATAAATTCACTGCCCACAACTACATACCGGAAAGTCGACTAGAATCATAATTGAATATTTTCTTGCCACGTACAATATTAAGATGCTCCTGTCTACATGTATCGTTTTCACTACATATATAGTGCCCTGACTGTTTGCACTACGCAAGCTAGTACCAAACGTATCGTCATTCATTGACGGCTTTATTCCTCATGAGTATTTTTACAATTTCCGCATCGTGTACAACGTTCGGTTTACTGCCGAGTACATACAGAGCAAAGTGTTTGTTGCGAAACATACTTGCATGTAAATGTTGACCATGTCTGGTTTGGTGTGTCTCGACAGATTCTTGAATAAACTGTTTATTTATTTATTTATCGTTAATCCACGTCTACGCCCATTGCTAGTTCAGTCATATGAGTGTACGGGCCTAAAAGCTGAATCCTCGAAAACAATTGGTTACCTGCGTCCTTTTGTTCTTGAAACTAGAATGGGAATTTTCCATGTACTAAACAATCATGCATTTTAATAACCTAACGGATTACAATCGCTAAATGTTAGTATGCCATGCATTGACACGGGTGACAGGGCATTAGTTTTGTTGTATTTTCTGCGTCATTGTAATTATACGTGACTTATAATAAATTTATGCGCCACCGAGAAATAACGCATATGACATATAAGAGGCTAATCCTACAAAAAATTGATTCAGAGCAACAAACTTATGCAACCTAATAGATCTGCTCTTTTTCCATGATGTGGCACGTCAACCATTTTACAGCTACATCATTTACGAACACGGCATAACTAACTCAAAAATGTAAGACCGTTAAATTGCTTATTAAACGCAGTGTTCGTGCGCTGCTTAGCCCGATGCATATATAAGCATGCTTCAAGACTAACGGGAATGAAGGTTTAGAACAGTGATACATTTGAATCGGCCGCCAGCATTTAACTGGGACGCCGCAAGTAATCTCCCAAATTAAATTTGGGTAGTAATAATAATTTATTCCCATGTTGCTTCCATCGTAATGCGTCTTTTGTCCACCGTCGAATTCGGTGTACGACTAGCTAGGGGAATGAGCCAAATCAGCACGTGCAGCGCAGGTCGCGGTATACCAAGCAAAACCCATGCGAACTGGAGATCCGTCGCTGCTGCGCCAGTGCTGTGTGATAGTGAGGCAGCCTAGAGCTCCCCGGATTGCTTGGGTATGTTGTGTAAGCAGCCAAATAAAAATACCTGCTTGTTGGACACAGAGTTGGTTTGCTGGAAGCTGGATATGCATGTTGCAATTGTTTGTCTGTCTAAACACACACGCATGATATACAAACGGCGTAACTTGTATACAACACGCCGTTCCCCCACGCGATCCCACATAGCCTTCCCCAGCTAGCACACATCGTTCGCTATAGCATTGTAGCCAGTACAAGGATCAGGGACTTCCTTTTATTCACTGGGAATGGTGGTTGCCGTTAGAATATCGCGAACATGTCATGCTGTTAGCGGGAGCCAGCTACGCAGGCTACACTAGGAAAAGTAAGTGTTAATTTATCGTTTGGTTCTTAGGAATGAGCTGACTAAAAATTGTAGGGGTAAGAGTAATTAAGAAAGAATGGAATTGATAGGCTCTTCATGGAAACGTTAGGGAAAGAGGGAAGAACCGGATCTGCGGGCAGTAAGTATTAATGCGGCACATAAAAGCTGGGTGATCATCTGACGCTATCGGGTACCGCATTGCAGTAAACTGCTAATCAACGTGACAGAGAAATGTCAGCCTAAACCCAGAGACCAGAAATTGCGCAACGTTTTTGGGAGCCTACGAAGAGTGCAAGGTGAAATAGCCGGGATAGGTCTGGGCTGCTCAGCAAAGTTTGTGCACAATAAGTGAGCAATTAATTGCCAGGAAGGCTTCGAATAACTTGCGATAACCTGCTGAGGTTCAGCAACCTGTCAGGGTAAGGAAGGTGGAGCAGTTTCAGGCCATTTTCTTAGCACTCCCCATGAACCGCTCTACCGTTATCCTGTCGCTTGTCAGACAAGGAAGACAAGCCCGAATGCAATACACCAAGTGCGGCATAACAAACCGTAAAATTTCAAGTAAATATTTCTTCCGTTGTCATCCTAAATCATGTGCGATCCATCCAGCAATTTCGGAAGCCACTGCTGGCTGCACTTTTCTATTGCTGGCCGCATTTAAAGTGAACTTTCGGCGAATTGGATTCTGTTCCAAGGAAAAAAGGCACAACTGCACCTCCGCGAAGTTTTCACAATAAAAGAACAAGGAGCTCAATATCGCCCGAAGGAACCAGAAACATGTCAAGGTGGGCACCTGCGACCCAGTAGCTGTATATCAAACAATGCCAATGCACTTGCAATTGCTGACGATGAACATATGCTTATATTTTACCTACTTCCATGCAAGAGCATCGGATTTATGTAAGCATTGATCTGAACCCTTTAGGGTGCAGCCTCTAGCAGGTCTAGAAATATACCTATTTATTTATTTATTTATTTGAAGTCCGGATCTAAGGTGACATGTCAACCTGTCCTGACACAAGAATAAAGTCATTGCCGCAAAGTAGTGTCCCGTAGAGTCACTTTAACCTAATCGCCTGACTGAACTCTGTGTGGGCTTTAGTTGGTGAGGTTACGGCTCGATATGCCGAGCTTGGGTAGAAGGTTTGATCTTGGTTATGTGACATAACAAATATAACTGCTCGTGTGATCGTAGCCGTTAGACTACTTGAAACTTTGCGCCATTTTAGTGGCCTTCCAGGATGGCATTGGGGTTTACGACTGACACGCAAAGCAATTAGAGATTGTTGACACCTACGCAGAAATGTCGAGGAATGTGTTCTTCTGGTTCAGGGTCCATTTTAGCGGTGAAAATTCGCAGGTAGTTCTCGGTAGATCCCGACGTAGCGTTGGATACTTTCCGTGTATAGTCGATCCCGGGCTTAGATAGAACTAGGAAAGGTGGCGTCAGACGTACCGGCAGAGAAAACAGTAGAAGGTGTTGTCAAAGTGTCTTCGTGCTTGCCTTTTGTGCTAACCTGCATTTTACCGCTGTGGTGCAGCATCGTCGCGCTGAAGGCTAATACGCTACTGTCGATGATCGCGCGGAGCCGCGCCTTCAGTCCGGGTGAACATACTTGGTTGACGTAAAATGAGTCGCATAATGGCCAAGCAAAACGCCGCTTTAGGTGTTAAACCGGTTGGACGGACAACAGGTGGAACCAACTTTTAAAACTATTCCATGTGTTGGGTACACCTTACCCAAATAATGTGGCGTGGGATTGGAACGAAGTTTGGGATGGGAATGCGACATCGATGTAGGAGTATGACTCGCGGTCAGAACACACGAAGAGCACAGCAGGCGACCGGCAACGTAAAGAGAGCCGATCGTGGCACGAAAAATTGTATTGGAAGCCTGTAATAAGTAAAACAAAGCTTATCGCAAGTTTTGGTTAACTGTAAGCGGTTCGTTGCGGTTAATAGCAAGGTAGGAGTGCATAAGGATCGAATTCTTTACAGCACATTCCGGTCGCGGTCAAAGGGGCTGTGCGGAATACCGTTCCCAAGATGAATACGAAGCTTACGACACAAACGTGTGACGTCTGTTCTCCGACGAGTAACTAAACGACAATGAGAACAACGCGTCGCGCGTATCAGTGCACCAACCCGTGCCAAGAGTGCGGCACGTGTGTATACAAACAATAGTCAAATAGAGCTAAACACAGGTACAAGTGGGTGGATCAACGAACTCCTATAGAAGAACAGTAATAACAGCTGTCAAGCTAAAGTCGTGAGGTAGTAATGCTAAATCGCTCAGTTAGGTTTCGCTATTGTTACAATAACCTCTACTTGGTGAAGCCATTTTATTGTATTGCGTGGGCAGGATACTGTCAGGTTGCCCAGGCCTAGACAGGAGAACGATTAGGGTTCTCGACCAAAGCCTTTGGTTCAAAAACCTGACCGCAAGGCAGCGGGTTTGGCGTTGGGTTACAAGGAGTCGGTTTTAAGGAATAAGGTGTCACCCTCATTCCAACCCCCAACCTGGAGGACCAGGGGGTTGAGTTTGTCTGGCCTCTCAACACAATGAATCTTTCCTCAAACAATTTCTCGATGCTCTGGCCACCGCAGTGGATAATCAACGGTGCCCTATCTGCTGCATCGAGCAGGGTGGATAGGGGTTTGGATGCTACTGCTCAAGCCTTCCCGTCTTCTTATTCCCCCTCTTACGCTTTTTCACTCCTACCGTCCCCTTCCATTTTCACTTTTATCCCCCCAGTTTTCAACCACCGATTCTTGGCCCTCCCCTAACATGCGTTGCTAGGCATTTTCCTTCTAATTTCAACTCACATGTGAACGCGGAGTGGCTGGTAGCTTACCGGAACGATGTCTATCCGTTGCTGGTAACTCAGCTGGCATGCAACTGTCGTATTTATTTTTCCTTTATGTATTGTATGTATGTATGTATTTCCTTTATATATTGCGGTACAATAGCAAAGGTGTTTTACCACCCCTAGCTGACATGTATAATGATGATGATGATGACTTTGTGAAGCCAAAGTCCCCTATCCCTCATATCAACAAAGTGCGCGGCAATTTGGGGTCCAACATCGCGCTGAAAGAGTAAAACGCGTCTATCGGGCGGATTGCATTAAGATCCATTACTATAACGAAGCACACTGGACAGCACAGGTGGTACGCGGGTGGTGTTCTCCAACCTATTGATAGCGGCCTTCTTTAGAGCATCAACGCACAACCCGCCAGATCCTCAGTTGTTTGGCGGCGCACGACAGTAAGGCTAGGGAAAAAAGGACGATGTCAGACAGCTGGGATGATTTGACCTGAGGAAATGATGCACAACGGCGGGGAGCTTATAATGTTGGCCAACGCCTAACTTCGTTTCCGGGAACTGACGATTGGCTAACATACGGGTTGGTGGAGCCTTTACTTACACCGCATGCATTGCATGAAAAATTAAACTATAGTCGAACTGGATGCCAGAGTCAGTGATGACAGCACTACCAACAACGCCTTCAAAGTAGAAAGACCGATACAAACAGCGTCTCAATAGGGTGCATTGTCTCTAGCACAGGGGCGCAAAAAGGTTAGGTACGAAGTCGACCGATGCAGTCTCGGCCATAAAAGCATCTATCGGATAAATATATTCCCCGTTTAACACCCACTCCTGTTCGTTTGGAAAGTCGGTGGCACCTTTTAGGAGAGCAAAGAACTTTGAAAGGTTTTTCCCCAAGGACAGACATCCAAGTGTAGTCTAAATCAATTTCGAAGACGTGGTGACTGGGTTGATGACGCTCGGAAACAAAGCAAGGCTTTGGGGCTGAGGTAACCGCTTTTATAGCTGCCGCTGGACTCCTCTGGCACACCAGCGAAGCACCGCTTGACCTATTTGATACCACACAACCAGATCGTCACCGCGATAAACATGGAGATGTAGCCGACGTGGTGGATATCGTTTGATGGAATACTACATTTGCGCCTCCGTTGCTGCTTAGGTGAAATCTTTCTCACCAACCTTTGTGTTCTCAAATATGAGCCTACCCACGACTCCGAAGTGTAACAAATCCGACTTAACAGTTTCCTGTTGCAGACGAACGGGATGAGCTGAAAACGGTTCACACGATGAGTAAAAACCTAGCGGCGTAAAACGTGGCGCAAACACATGAAGCTTCTGCTCAGACGAGCAAAGGAAGAACAATAAGAGCAACTCGAAGCGTTTAGCAAGGCACTAGCTAGCGCCACGCTTTTGACAAGCGTGTACCTAAGCAACTGTCAAATAGAACGAAGCCAATGTACGAGAGGGTAAATCAACTGACTCCCATAAATGAACAGTAATTAAGTATTAATTTTAAGGCCTGCATCCCAGTTGTTCACAAGGTACCTAGTATAGCCAAACTCGGAAAATAACTAGACAGGTTACGCTTTGTTGGGGCTCATGCGTGGTGCTCATTCCCACGGTCCCCTAAGAGGCATCGAACCCATGACCTTTAGGTGCAGCTGCCAACCAGCCGACAGCTTAAGCCACTGAGCCATGGAGGACTTTGGCTGGGTTATTTACTTAATAACGCAACTGAAGTATAGCTTACAAATTCTAGAACCCCGACAACGTCCCTAATGGTTCAGTGGCTAAAGCTGCCGGTAAGTTGGAATCTGCATCCAGCGGTCATGGGTACGATCCTCTTTGGGGACACAGGGAAGGGCGCCAGGTAAGTCTCAATAGGGTGAAACGCGTCTAGAGCTTTTCGGAGTAGGTTGTGCTATGTAGCTTTTGAACTACTGGGATGAATAGCTTAAAATTATAACAAAAGTCAGGCTACTCATAAGTAACCAAAGCACAGCATAAAGTCATGATGTAATACCTTTTAATCGCTCAGTTCGGTTCCGATTTCGTTACAAATAAACGTAGCAATAATTAAGTGAGATCGTTCTAATATATATATATACCCGTATTCTAGGGTAATTTGTGGCTGCTTTTATAAACGTTTTACAAAGTTTACAATTTAATTTATTTGCCGTTAATTTATTAAACGAATTTTTGTCTAATTTCTTATTTCCGTTTAATGTTTATAAAACACCTTTTGAGAGGTAGACTACTTTTAGGTGTCCACACCTAGGATATCAGCCTATTCCTTTTTACATATAATTACATGCTGACCTACTAAAACCGACACACATAACCACTGTTAATCTTATGGGATTTCTAAGCTAGCCTTTTATATTGAAACTGCTAATCATCAGCACTTGTACAACTATCATACTTACGACCTAGATGTACCACGGAAGGACCACGAATTTGTAGTTTCGCGGTACCTGTGGATCCAAAGTTTCGGAAGAGTATTCCGTCTGAGCTCAACCAGCGTACTTAGGAAAGATAATGGAGGAAAATGGTACCGGTTGCTTGTTCGAAGGATTTAGGTTTACGGTCGAAGCACTGGTTCTCATTCTGAAGATCTTTTGCGCTCTCTTTGACTGCGTTCACCCAAGGATAACCGAAAAATAAATGTAAAAAAGAATTAGTAACGATTGCTCAATAGTAGTTCTGCTTTCTGTGCTTGCTGTTACACCACGCTAGCAAATGAGGTCCTTATTCGGTTGGAAAAGGCTTCTAACTAGTCAACTAATGGTACGTGTAGCTAACTGAACGGATAAGTATGCCGGTGACGGGTATATAAATATCGTTACAGTAGGTTAAGTGTTATATGTTGGTAAAAATTGATATCGTTATTAGTACGTGGAACATTTAACGAACAATTTTCAGAAGAATGCACGTCCCGGTATATTCCTCTGTTGGCGGGCTATCAAATATTATAATTTTTCGGCAGCCCTCAGGCTGCCGTCTGTTTATGCTCGCGCTCTATGTCTTGTCATTGTCAACGAACCGCAGCAAAAGTTAACCCACCTGTTGGGGTAAGATGCCAGTTGGATGCAAAATACTTTACGAATATCAGAGAATGCTATCACTTTCCTCAATGCACTTCCTATCCACCATTTTGCGTTTCAGACATAGAGGATAGTTTAGCGGTTTTGCACTAACTTTTCACTTCCATCGATCTGCTTCATTGCCATTCTTTCTTACTATCTTTGTCCAAATCTTTGAGCAGCGTCGCTGTGTTGGCAGTTATGATTATCTGTTTATTGGATCCAGTCCTGTTGAGACAGGCCGTCGCTTAACGCGCGAGCTGGTTATTGTACCAGCAAGCAACTTAAGGCACTTTAGCTGACCTTCGAGGTTTATGTTTCTCTATTTACCTGCACCTAGGAAGTAATGCAAGAACTTGGGTGCGCACAATTTTCTTACCTGGGGGCTCGCTCCAGTATTTTTCTGTCAATGACGGTGACCTTGAAACGGTTCGTTTTCGCTGCGTATTATCCCACTGTTCTTTGAACTGTATATCGCCGCGTTCTGGTTCATTTAGTGTTATTCTAAAGTAACACATATCAACCGTTACATCCTTTTACCGTTTTTGGGCCTTTGTCCAAGCCGTTTTCCCAAAGTCGTTCTTTCGCGTCGCGGGTTTATCGTTTTACCCAACCTTTTTATTCGAATTTTTTACTAATTATTCGTATCATGGTTAAAATACGTATGTCACCCACACTTGCCAAAAAGGAAACACTGGAACCAGCCGCCCATGAAGACAGTGAGGCTGGCCCATCTCAAATACGAGGTTGCAAATTAGTGCTCGTAGATCCGCAAGCAGAAGCTCTGCAAAAAGTCCGTGTTCTCGAAAGTCAGGTATACTCACTGAAAGAAGAGTTTACATCTCTTGCGACGCTACTAAACAAAGTCATGCCTTTAGTCAATCTGGACAACGTCCAAACTTTGGCTAGCCAACCTGATACGCTAGCTGCAGGTAAACTATTGAATAGTATTACGCACGAGGGCAGCGAACGCAATCGACGTGCAAATAACGCGGTTGTATTCAACGTACCTGGCAAGATGCCGCTTAAAAAGTGTTGCGTACACTTCTTAATGATTTTAGACTACCACACGATTGCTGTTCAGCCACTCGCCTTCGCAGGATCCCCGGCCGATCTTGCCCAATACTCATGAAATTTAGCAACCCCGAGCTGGCTAAACGATTCGTTGACGTCCGATATGTACTGAATCAGCACTCGAACCTCGGGCGAATTCTGATAAAACTGGACAGAACCCCGCTGCAAAGATCAACTTTGCCTACTAGTTCCGTTTGTCCGAAGAAAGAACCCCGTGCGACATCATTCACAGAACCCCAACTCACAAATGCGCAAGAAATTCTCACCCACACGGCCTCCCACTCGACTCTGTGTGAAGTTGATTTGGATTCCCTACAGCGACAAGCATACTGTGATACAAAAAATCCCTTAAAAGACAAAAATCAGCCGAAAAATATCGTTGCCAAGTCCGGCACATTAGCTGAACACTTGACTGTAATAAACACGCCCGAATATAGTACACAGGCCGTTGATATGTCGAACCTGTGCGACATAGACCCTGAACTAGAGAGTGTGGGTTTTCTATCAGTATATATTCCGTCAGCAAGCGTTGCCAATGACCCCACGCAACTCCATATCGACACAACGCCAGCGAACAGCAGCTCAAAGCAACGGTGTTCCACAGCTCTCCCCCATCGTCTCCCATCGAATCCATATCTGTACAACGAAAGGACTATACCCAGATGTCCCGACATGGCCAAATTATACTCTTTGCCAGTACCAGAAATACCACGCCACCAGATGGCTCGCCAGCATACAATAAGACCTTCAATTCCCAATTTAGGACCGAATTCCATTGCCAACCAAGCACAGTCTCATCGTCGGAACTACCTACTCAACACCCCAAACCCAAATAAACACTTTCGATTTCGCAACAAGCCCAGTTACACTACCCACCTTGTAAAACCAATACCCATGCAACTACAACCGGTGACTATTACACCTTCTGCTCCGGTTTATCAAGCGTTACCCGGGATTGTTGCTCCGGCCAGGTCTAGCCAGCCATTCAGAAAACCATATCTACTCGAACAAACAAAACAAACTGCTCAAACTCCAACTTATCAACATCGGTTCAAAACACACGGATATACGGCGCCCAGCCGAAGGCGACAGTGTGCTGCAATTTTGACAACTCGACATCCAACATGAATACCACAGCTCCTTTTACCTCTACTAACCGCTCTCACACATCAGGACTTCTGCAGAATGTCCGGTCGCCGAGAAGTGCCACACCTACTGCTGCCCCTTTTTTATGGAATACAACAGGACATGGTCCACCACGCCCAGTTCTCCAAGAGCTCGCGCCTGCTCTGTATCATCTACAGAGACTCATTTCTACACTGCAGCCAACCCAAAACGGTTGGTTCCAGCCCTACGCGTAACCCCCTTGGACCGCAAACCGACAATTGACCCGTCAGCGGCCGGCTGCCACCAGTGTAACAATCCGCCACCCCCGGCACACATATCCGCCGCACTTAACTCACCTATCCCAAGCACTTCCAAACTACATTACCTTGACCATCCAGTCTTCCCCCACTGCGATGTTTCACCCATCCACACTCGGTCCCTCCTAGGGACCTCAGTAACCCTCCCATCAACGCCTTATCGCCACCAACACAACTCTGCACAAGAGCTGACAATAATCTACTGCATGTCCCATATGCCTACGACAATGGTGCTGCTCCCACTACAACAACTGCCCTAAGTGGCAGTATAAAAGTTTCTGCGCAAATGAATGGGCTACCACACCAACCCTTTATCCTGCAGTCGTCTAACAACTCGTTAGCGGACAACCTGTCGGCTCACAATACCGTATACGGCCAGACACCTCAGTGTATCTCCCCAGATCGTTGTGAGGTAATAACTGCAACATGTGTATTACCTGCACGTGAAACATCTGCCGCACCTACGAGCTTGTCTTCCACGTATCCAACCGACGACGTAAACTGGAGACTCACCGTTGCATGCAAACATGCCATCCAACCTCTCCGAGTCTTGGAGTACAATACAGACACTGCAGTAACCAACTCACATCTAGCAGAAATATGCCCCTCAGGACTGCACACTCACTCTACTCCACCTTCTATTGCTTTCGTACAACATATCCCTGCCAATACATTAGCCATCGCCAATAACCTTCCCACACACCCACAAACCTGTCTCCTCTGTATCGTTTCAGCATGGCAACCAAGCAGTCCCACCCCTACAACCCGACCTGCTCCATGATGACGCGGACAGTAAGATTTTGTCTGACCTCTGTAACCTTATAACTCTCATCACTCCCTCTGAGACAACAGCAACTATACCCACGCAAACCATTCAGATTACTTCTGTCTCTGATAATGCAGCAGATGCTCACTTCTGCAACGAGGCACTCACTCTACTTCGCATTAATGCAAGGTCCATCAAACACAAGGTGCACCTTATCAACCCCGTCATTATCATATCCGGCCCTCAGGTAGTGCTCATCACAGAAACGTGGCATGATGCTAACACTCCCGATGCACAGCTGCGAATCCCGGGCTACACCTCCTTCAGCAATGGACGCACCAACCACCGTGGGGGCGGATGCCGCATTTACGTGCGTGACGATTTCGGGGCGCCATCGTTTCAAGAACCTTTAATCGGCCCTCTGGAAGACGGTTTGGTTTCAAACTAGTAGGGGACAGCACGATATCTTAATAAACTGTCTGTATAACCTTCCACACACTAAAATAATCGGTATACGCAGTCTAGTGGAACTCTTCACAGAAGTATCCCTCTGTCTCTCTAAGCTTCGCTCGCATGTTGCTTTCTTCATGGAAACTGTAGGTATACAGTAATGGTCCACTAGTAACTGAAGGCTTAATCCGAACTCTATTGCTGGCCTCTCATCTCTCTCCTAGAGTGCCGTTATCCGTCGTTCGTCTTACTCGCGTGAAATCTTCTTCTTGGCAGTAGCTAGGCATTTTTGGCTCCATGTAGCTTACAAAGAGCCACTCCTTGACGCTCCAGCCTTCATTTTCCTCTGACATCTGTATTTCAAATCTTCGCTCGTCTGTTGATTTATTCATTGAAACTGTAGGCATGCAGTAGTGGTCGAACGTCTTAATGATATGGCTACACCCGCCACTGATACATCCTTCTCGATAGACACTATCTCTGCTTAGTAGCAGCTAGTCGCTATAGCCTCAATTCAATTCTGCGGATATCCTGAGCTCTCCAGGTATCGCTCCTTTCTTACAATGTTCATTCTCTTGGATTGTTTGAGTCACAGCTCAGCTGGTTTGTTGACCTATTCTGTGTCACCGTAGGATCTACTAGTAACTGAAGGCTTAATCCGAACTCTATTGCTGGCCACTCATCTCTCTTCTAGCGCGCCGTTATCCGTCGTTCGTCTTACTCGCGTCAGCCCTTCTTGACAGCAACTAGTCATCGTTGTCCACATGTAAGGATGGAGTCACGTTTTTGCTCTCCTACTTTTTCTGGAAGTTTTTTCTCTCTAATCGCTCGCTCGTTCAATTACGTATTGAAACTGTAGGGATCCAGCAATTGGTCAAACTCTTAATGATATGGTTACACCAGCCTCTTATACATCTTTTCCTATAGCCACTATCTCTGCTCAGCAGCAGCTGGTCGCTGTAGGCTCTATTTGCGAACACCCGTAGCTCGCTAATGGTCAGTCCTTCCGTAGAATATTTATTCTCTTGGTATAGTTTTTCATAGCTCAGCTGGTTTGCTGTCCTATCCTTTGACACTGTAGTTATTCAATAGTAACTAGAATGATTAACCCAACAGGCACTTTTGGCCACTGAATCCCGGTCCATTATCGCTATCTTTTGATCGTCTTACCTTCAACACTTAGTCTTCCCTTCATATCCATTTAATCTTAGCCTGCTTCTGGTATGCTCAGCTTCCTATCTTCATATACCCATGTACATTATAGTTATTGTGTCTTAGATAATCCTTACCCCTTGGAGCATATATAAATACGGCCACATCGTCACTGTCTTTTGGTTTCCGATAACAACCAATCGTATCTACACACCAACCTTCTAGTCTCAGGTAGAATTCGAACATTTTTAGCTTATACCTCATGAATTTCTTACCGGAATCCTGCTCTTCGTCCTTATGCATATGAAAGTATTTTACCCATTAGGCCATGCCTTCTGCGTAATTAAAAACATCTTTGGCGTAATATCTGTTACACATTGTGCACTAGTTGTCTCAAATAAGTGTCTTAAAGTAGGATTTTGATCCAATGCTAGGTACATTGACTGTCCTTTTCGGTCTTCTCTCGGCCTGTTCCTCTCTCCCTTTTTTCTGAGGTTGTGAACATCTAAGAGACTCGGGATTGAACTGAGGAACTGCCTCCGTCTGAGATGGGACGAAATAACCAACAAGAACTTACCTGGACCATGGCATCACTTCCATTCTAACCATCTGCACCCAACCACCGATGTCGAGTGAGGGTAGCTGGACACGAATTCCTCGCTCCCCGGCAAATATACATAATCAGAGAAGACTTCACGTGGTTCTGCAATGGAGCAACACATCATATTTAAAAAGAATGTTTAGTTCCCGACCTACCAATGGACAGGAACCAGGAACGCAATAGGCAACCAGCCAAGGCATCAGCCAGCAGAAAAATGGGACACAACCTGACTGCGAATAACCGAGCAAACAAGCGTTCAACAAGAAACATAGCCAGTTACAATTTGCCATTCAATGGATTGGCGGCAGTGCTCCAGGACGTGGTGGGTTTTCGCCTGGCAAGCGTTCTCCCTATAAAAAGCCACAAATGTCCGTTTAACAACACTGCAACGTGGCGTATGTGACTCGCCACCGAATAAAGTCACAGCCCATAACTTCACACTGGCAGGTCAACTAGCGTCACAATTCTAGATAGGTTCGTTACACTGGAACTTCTACATCTGCATTTACTCTCGTCTTTTTACTTCCTACGATACGTTGACCTTTGCGTTACTTGTGCGCCAACTCACTCTATCCGCATATATCTCTTGAGCGTGCTCTTCCATTACCTTCCAATGGATCATTCAGGATTCTCAATCTATTGTTATCTGAGGTCCCGTATCTCATGACATCCGAATTATTGTTTCGCATTTTCACCATTGTACAGTTCCAATCATGGACATCTGAACAATTTTCCACTGTCAGTGTTACAGTTGCCATAAAATGTTTGTACAGTTGTACATATCTGATCATGCCTCCATGGGCGTGCCTCGCATAGTCGAGAATAACCTATTTATTTGTTTATGCCTACCCACTATAAGATAATTGGTGGTGACTTCAACATGCCACAAGTGGCCTAGCAAAGGCAATCTGCGCCACCCAAATACCGTACCTTTGTGGACACCACATATGCAGTTGGGTGGACTCAACACGTGCATGCACCCACTAGGCACAAAAACACCTTAGACTTACTTTTTACAAACGGAGTTTCTCATGCATCTGCTAGCGTGCTTGACAGTCTTCCTGGACGCGATCACAAAATAGTAAAGCTCTCTTTCCAACTACCCATCACTTGCTCCCCAGTGGCTAGACCAGCATGTTCTGTTCGGCCCTTCAAACGAATCAACTGGACAAACTTTGCTCTACTTCTGAGATCCATCAGCTGGGGTGTATTCTTTCTGGCTACAGAGGTGGGCACTGCCTGTTCGGTACTATATAGAAATCTCACATACTGTCTGGATATACTTGCACCTATAATGAAACAAAAGGCAATGCAACCACCGCAGGATGCAGCTCCCCTCGTAAACTACTCGTCAAGCTCAAAAAGCTACGTTCAAAGTACAGCAGGACCCAAGAATTCTTCCTCCTTATTCGCATCAATGAAGTCCTGATAGAGTGGAGAAATTCACTAACTACCACATATCTGTCCGAAGAACACACTGCCCTAAACGCTATCAACCGCATAAAAGCCCTCAATTCTCTGGTGAGGCACAGAACCTACCCAGCCTCGAATTCGATTAACTCGATTACTCGTCTAGACAACACAGTTATTAGTAACCAAGCTGAAATATGTGACGTCATGAACCGCTACTTCTGCGACTCTTTCACCTCTGCTAATCTGACCCTGCCTCTTAATATTCCTAGTTGCACCCATGATACTTTACGTGCAGTACCTTTTGATCTGCGCGCCATTACTCGGGAAATTCAAGCCCTCAAATTGTCCTTCCATGTCGGACCCGATGGCCTCCCATCGGCTCTACTAATTCTAGGTGGCCTGGATATCGCCGTCCTCCTTCTTAACATCTTTACCCTTTCCATGAAACATGGAATCTTTCCCGTGGCTTGGAAACATGCAGTAGTCATGCCAAGACGCAAAAGCGGAAGCAGACAAAACATTGAAAACTACAGGCCCATTAGTCACACCCCATTCGCTTCGCGAGTGATGGAGAGGATCGTTAACGATGAGCTCCTACGGTTCTTGACCCATCATAACCTCATCAACAAATCCCAACATGGATTTCTCCCATCTAAATCCTGTCAAACATGCCAGCTAGAGTTCCTGAACAAAGGTATTGCCATGGTTGATTGCAGGAAAGCTTTGATCATCATCTTCTTAGATATGGAAAAAGCGTTCGACCGAGTCCCTCATAATGGACTGCTAACTAAACTGACTTCTTACGGTATATCGGACCAGTTGCATTCTTGGTTCTCTTCCTATCTCTCCTGTCGAACACAGTCGGTGAGACTAGGAGATTTCGAATCACCACCGAAACCAGTTACGAATGGTGTGTCCGAGGGAAGTGTACTGGACACTATACTCTTTCTACTTTACATCAACAACGTATTTCAATTCTTTGAATATGGAAAGGCGTACCTGTTGGCCGACGGTATCAAAGTCGTATTCTCCTTTGATCCGGGTAACCTAAGGAGCGGTCTCCTCAATATTCAAAATGACCTTAAAGCATTAGACTCTTGGTGTAATACAGGAAAGCTAGACTTCTCTCCTGCAAAGTACAGCGCCCTGTCCTACAGATGCCCTGTACCGCCTAGTGCGCTAACCCTGAATGGCGTCTCACTAGCCAACCGTCAAACCATAAGGGATCTCGACGTACACTATTTAAGCTCACTAAATTTACTCGAACAAGTTAGCTATAGTGTAGCGAAAGCTAGATCCCTCCTTGGTCATATCTGCAAGAGAATACTCGTAAAGGATTCCAGACTCACACTATACCAGTTACGCGCTAGACCTCTTCTGGAATACTGCTCAATAATATTTACCAACTCCAGAAAGAGTAACCGAATAGCAATTGAGGAAGTACGACGCACATTCACAAAGCGCCTGGTTTGCCTCTCTACTCTCGACTACCGTGAGCGCTGTAAACTTCTTGGTCTTGAACCTCTATGGTTACGAAGAGTAAGACTCAACCTCACCTTCCTATTCCAGACGATAAACAACGCAAACACGAACCTTGCCGGACTTATTCAACAAAACGGTGCCTCTCGGTACCCACTCCGACATAGACCCTTAACCATTACCCTACCTACAGCCCGCACCAACGTGCGCAACAACTTCTTCCTTTACAGATTCGCTCGCGTCTGGAACAGGCTACCATTACAAGTTAGGGCAGCCGAGAAAACTGCACAGTTCTGATCATCCTTACATAGATGCCTTGCAACCCTGCCTATCTGCGAGCTCGTTTACTCCAATATACCGGAGGATGAACTATGGGAACATGGCCCGAAGCACCTCTAAGTCCGAAAACCCAGCGCATGGCACGCCGGCCCCAACAGTTGCTAGCACATTGCTCACCCACATGTCCTTTTCGAAAAGCTCTGACTAATCCAATCCTATTTGATCGGCCTCCTGCTCGCCGGATTTATTCAGACTTCTGAGACTTCACCTCTCATGGTTCGGCTAAATCAACCACCCGACTACATTACCTAGAGAGCTTCGTGGGCTTCCCCCTCTTTCGTCAATAAACATTTCCCATCCTGACCCTAACATTTTTATCGCGCTCTGTTTCATTTCCTCCTCAAATGAAGTGCCCGATCTTACTGCTCTGAGGTGATCTAGTTCCACTGACTAGCCTCTTTCTCTCTAAATGCTCCAATGCCACTCTGACTTAAGTGGTATACGCTATGCAGGCTCAACGCTCTTGTTCACCTACTCGAAGATTCTGCTTGACTCGCTCACCATCTATTGTTGCGGACCTTTTCTTGACTTTATGTTTACTTGCTATCCCTACGCGCCGACTAATCTAGTCTCGCTAGATCGGCCACTTGTTTTCCAGTTTTACTCAGACTTATTCCACGTTACAAACCTTGGTTCGACTGACTCAACGTCATGTTTACGTCAACTGGAAAGCCTCGTGGGCTCCCCATTCCTTATCAGTCAACCTTTCTCATACTGACCCTAAGCTTTTCTTATCTCGCTTTCTGTTTTTATTACCCTTATTTAATCGGACGGCCAGCATTACTGCCCTGCTGTGATCCTGTCTCACTGAACTAGTCTATTTTTCTCTGACTGCTTTCATGCTACGGAGACTTAAACGGTATAGGCCCCGCAGATTTTACTCTGTTACCCGTACCCTGAGGGACTGCTATACTTGTTACCTCGTTATTGTTATAGCCTCTTACTTATCTGCATTATACGAACTAGTCCCAAAGCGCCGATCAATCTAGTACTGCTCAGTCGGCCTCGTATTCACTGAATTCATTTGAACTTCTGAGACATCACTTCTCTTGGTTCAGCTGACCTAATGGCTCTGTTTACATTACATGGAAAGCCCGTGGGCTTTTCCACTCTTTATCAATAAACACTTCGCACCCTGACCCTAACATTTTCTTCTTTCGCTTTCTGTTTTTAATCGGACGTCCGGCTATACTGCCCTGCCGTGATCTTAGCACAACTGCCTAGCCTGTTTCCCTCCGTCTGCTACTATGCTACTGAGACTTACGCGGTATACGCCGCGCAGTCTAAACATGATGTATCCCTTAAATCTAGAGACTGCTAGACTTGCCCACCATTTACTGCTGGCTCTTTTCTTACCTCTACTACATGTCATTATCCAAACGCGCCGACTAATCCAGTCCTACCCGATCGGCCTCCTGCTCTCCGGATTCATTTAGACTTCTGAGACGTCGCCTCTCTTGGTTCGGCTGACTCAACTAACCGATAACATTACCTGGAGAGCTTCGTGGGCTTTCCCCTCTTTCGTCAATAAACATTTCCCATCCTGACCCTAACATTTTTTATCGCGCTCTGTTTCATTTCCTCCTCAAATGGAGTGCCCGATCTTACTGCTCTGAGGTGATCTAGTTCCACTGACTAGCCTCTTTCTCTCTGAATGCTCCAATGCCACTCTGACTTAAGTGGTATGCACTATGCAGACTCAACACGCTTGTTCCCCTACCAAGAGATTCTGCTTGACTCGCTCACCCTTTATTGTTGCGGACCATTTCCTGCCCTTATTTTTACTTGCTGTTCTTACGCGTCGAGTAATCTACTCTCGCTAGATCGGCCACTTGTTTTCCAGTTTTACTCAGAGTTATTCCACGTTACAAACA
Source organism: Dicrocoelium dendriticum (assembly GCA_944474145.2). NCBI lineage: Eukaryota > Metazoa > Platyhelminthes > Trematoda > Plagiorchiida > Dicrocoeliidae > Dicrocoelium > Dicrocoelium dendriticum. The sequence goes on along the minus strand of OX104066.1, from coordinate 85,774,085 downwards.
TTGGTTCGGCTGACACAACGTCTAGTTTACATCACTTGGAAAGCCTCGCGGACTCCCCCACTACTTATGAGTAAACCTTTCTCATACCGGCCCCAACCTGTTCTTGTCTCGCTTTCTGTTTTCATTCCCCTTTTCAAGCAGACGGCCAGCTTCACTACCTTACCGTTATTTAGCCCCACTTGACCTTTCAGTTTCGCTAACTACTCTTTTGTTCCTGTTACTTCAGCGGGATATTTCTGCAGACTCAGCTATACGTTTTCCTGACCTCTAGAGCCTGCTGGATTTGTTAATTTTATATTTTTCTAGCCTTTTTCTTGCCTACATTTTAAGTCCAAATCCCAACGCGCTGATCACTCGAGCCTCGCCTGATCGGCCCCCTGCACTCCGAATTCACTCAAAGTTATGAGGCGTTATCTTTTCTAGTCCAGCTGTTCTTATTGACTGCTTAGTCCCTCGAAAGCCTCGTTGACTTTTCACTCTTTCAGTTAACGCCTTTTGCAATCCTACTCTGTCCTTTCCTTATCTTGGTCTCTGATTGCTTTTCAAATGGATGGCTATCTCTGTGCTTTGCCCTAATCTATTCTTTCTTGACCGTATTTCTGCCTTCATCCATACTACTGTGACGTATATTCTAAGTGCTGCATACCCAAAGCATTGCTTCCCCTGAGAACTTTGCTGAACTTGCTCATGATTTATTATCACTGCTTATTTCAATCTTAACCTTGATCCTCACCACTCGTCTTCACTACTTAATTAAACGACTCAGCCGCAATATACCGACTACTCCAAAACCTTCGGAGCGACCTCTCGCTCCCCGATATCGCGCAGCTCTCTGACGCGTCACTGTTCGTAGTACGACTAATATGAATTTTTATGGAACACATGTACATGAGATATTTAGTTTATAATGATACCTATAATGTGAGGTTCATTAGTGAAAGCACTTTTGCGACTGATCTTTTTCTCTGAGTTCAGGATGCATCGTTGTTGCCTGTTTGTGTGGCTGTCTCTGTTCGTTGTCTTTTTTTCCAAGATTTCCACAGAAATGATGGCCAGAACCTGAGGATACATTCACTGTCTTGACCTCAACACTTTAACGAAGTGCAATGTTCCCTTATCTGGAAATGGATGGATAATCATTACGCTGCCTTGGTACTCACCGGATGGACAAAACACTTACCTGTTATCTTGGATGGATGCCACTATATTAAATATATAAATAAATAAATAAATGGTATATTCTCTGTAAAACGAGACACACCTGTAAAGGCGTGATCAAATATGTATAAAAGCATAGCTTCTTTGGAATATTAAAACATTTCGTTTTAATGAAAGGAATAAACGAAAGGATGCAGTCCATATGAGCGAGCATAT
>OX104066.1:85750343-85772217 GCA_944474145.2 Dicrocoelium dendriticum | reverse complement strand
ACTCCCATACCCTGAATGAGGGTTGGTGCACTTAAAGTAAGGGCGCGCCGGTGCGTCGCAAATCACTTCGGATACGTATAACTTTTTAGTTTAGAGCCGTGTGGAAAAGTGACTCCTTTGAACAACAAGTTTAGGAGATCTGTTATAAGGGGCCATAAGCAATGTGGCACGCTTCAGGTTTATGTAAAACGAGACACACCAACCGTAAACTGGTTAACATTAAAAGCCCGATGGTACAACACGGAATATGCCAAACCTGAACACTTGAGAAACTGAAGTGTGAGCACCCTTTTATAAACAACTGAAAATGGTTCGGCTCGGACGCAGGAACGTTTGTCCGCCCGTAAGCCATAGGCAGAACATTCGCAATATCCATGGTTCGATATGTACCGGGCTCAACGTACATTTCTTTTGTGCAGCTTGGTGTGCGAATTAAGCTTATACAGTCCCTCGTAACCATAGCAGAAACATCCGTAAGTCTGCCAGTAACTAGTTTAACGCTTAGCCTCATGCGACCGTTTCTAACACCCAGGAGGACAGAAACTCCCTGAGGTTCCTTCTCATCCCAGCTGTCCTTCCAGCAGAGGTGGCGCTTTCACCTTCGCGCGAAGTAGACCTCGTGGACCATCCTTGCCGATTTCGGTATCCGTTTGCAAAAACTGTAGGAAAAATGCACCAAGGATTCCATGTTCAACCCTGCAGGCAGTTCCACTGTTAGCCGTGACGAGGATGACTACACCCACATGTCCATCTCACCGAGGCTGGACCTTAACGTAATGCGATGGTTTGCACGCTACAAAACACATTAACACTCACACACCTCACACCAGATCGGTTAATGAGTACAGGCCAGCCAAACTCAGCCTCCTTGTGCGCCAAGTTAGAGGTTCGCAAGTGGGTGGCCTCTCATACAGGAAAAAGGAATTTTCGTAAATCAACGCCAAACCCGCTGCCTTGCGGCCAGGTTGTGAACCAAAGGCTTTAGTTGGGAACCCTAATCTTTCACTTATCTAGGCCTGGACAACCTGGCAATATCCAGCCCAAGCAATACAATAAATTTCTCTTCACACTGTTTCTTGATGCTCTGGCCACCGCAGAGGATAATCAAAGGTGTCCGATCTGCTGCGCCGAGCAGAGTGGATAGGATTATGGATGCTACTGCTCAAGCCTACCATCTTTTTCTTTTCCTTTTACGCCTCTTATTCTTACCGTGCAGTTCTAGCTGTACTTTTATCCCCTAGTCTTCAACCCCTTATTTCTTGGCCTCCATCTTGCTTTGATTGGCTTTTCCATTTTGGGTTCAACTCACACGTAAACGCGAAGCGTCCCCCTTGATCTGTCGGTAGCTAAGGTCCAATAAGCGGCCAGGCCCAGTTCATCGGCTTCCATTTAGAGCCCTCGATTTTCCTTAATCATGTCATGCCCAAATGTACGCACATTGCTATAGACTGGTCAAAAGACAGCAGTTGTCCGAACCTTAGAGAACCATTTGATGGATATCTGCTGCCAGTCGGAAAACCGCCTACAAAAACCGAGCTCTGTTCTTACACTGCTATCCCCTTCAGGTGATACCACAATTATTTTCTTGTTGCGTTTATACGGTGACCATGCAGCTGCAAGCACCCGTCAAGCCGGTGTTAGGTTTGCCCTGATTCTCCGGGCTGATGCTGCTCTGGTTGACAAAATTTCAATTAGCAACCGGTTGTGTGCGGTCCGATTGGCTGGCGCATTCAAGGCTTCGAAGCTGCGCGGGACAATAGGTGTCTATTCAGCACCGCTATTTATGCACCCACAAGCTCTAGCGATGATTTGGTAAAAGCGCATTCTATCGCAAATCAAAGGAGCTCCTTCGCCACAGAAGAAGTACGGATACTGTTGTGCTGGTTGGGAATCGGAGCGCACTAGTTGGAAAAGTATCCACGGATGAACTGCATCTGGGCGGCCAACGTGGTGTAGGCTCCCTTAATAATAACGGTGAGCACTTACTTCATTTGTGTAGATGCTCGCTTGTTTCTTGCGAGTACTAAGTTCCGACGCAGCACCCGCTTGGGTGATTTGTCGCCCACCAAATTCGTACCAGCGATGGACGGAAATCGACCACATTGCATCATATTGGAATGGCTACATCTGCCCCCGATACACTTTTCTAGCGTTACCATCTATCGATCGTCTTAAGTTCGGTCTCAGTTTAGAAGTAGCTGGTGGTTGTATGCTTCATGCACCTGTGATTATCCAGAGCTTGTTAAGAGCCACTCTTTAATTGCTCCAACCCTCATTCTTGAGGACTGTCTGCGTGATATACATTTGCTGTTTGTTGACTTATTCTGGGACACTGTATGCATCCACTAGCAGTTAGAATTCTTCACCCAAATGCCATTACTAATCACTGATAATTTTAATCCTATCGCCTTTATCAGTTCTTCGGCTTACATACGTCACCACTACTCCGCCGCAGTGAATCATTATAAACAGCATACATCTGCGCTAGGAGCCACTCCCTATCTCTCCAACTTTCAATCTCGTAGGTTGTTTGCATCACATACCTTCGCTGGTTTGTCGACTTATTCTGTCACTGTACTTATCCACTACTAACTAGAAGGCTTAATGGGAATTCAGTTGCTGTCCACTACTTCTCTCCACACCACTTTCTTTCGTTCCGCTTCATCACGTTTTCTGCAACGATTCGTTGTAGGCTCCATACATCTTTGTGCATATCCTGAGCTACTAGGAGAAACTCCTTGTTTCTCCATCCCGTAATCTTTTAGAATGTTTGCATCATTTACCTTTGCTAGCTTATTGATGTATTCTGTGACACTGTAGGCATCCATTAGTGACCGACCTGCTTAACGTAATGGTTACACCTGGTTACCGAAAGATTTGCATAGCGCCTTTATCTGTCAATCGTCTTAACTTCAGCACCTCAGTTTAGCAGCAACTAGTGGTCGTAGGCTCCATGCGTCTCTGCGCGTATCCGCAGCTTGATAAAGCCGCTCTCTCATCTCTTTAGCCTTCATCCTTTGGGAGTGTCTGCGTTACATACCTTTGCTGTTTGTTGACTTATTTTGGGACAGTAGGTATCCACTAGTTATTAGAAGGCTTAATCCGCATGCCTTTGCTGACCATCGATACGCTCCGTCCTAGCGCCATTATGTGTATTTTGTCTTGTCTTATTCATCTGTTTTTAAAGCGATTAGCTGTATGCTCTATGCTTCTTCTGCGCAGGTCTGGAGCTCGCTAGGATACACACCTTGTCTCTCCATCATACATTCTCTTGTGATCAGCTAGATATCGTACAAATATGCAACTACCTGGGAAGTCGTAGCAGCGCCCGTGGAACTAAGTGTGAGATAACGCACAGTATAGCAAAAGCTCGAAGCGCTTTTGACAACCTTCATCACTTATGGCGCCGGTGCTCCATCACTCTTTCCCTGAAGGGTAGGGTGTACAATGCAGCTGTACGTTCGACCCTACTGTACCGTTGTGAAACCTGGCCCCTTAGAGCAGCGGTCCTGAAGATGCTAGTTACATTCGACAATGGTGCCTTCACTACTTGCCTCCCCTGTCCGAGTTAGCACCGAGCCTGTCCGACGTTCTACTCACGACACAGGAAAAGAAAATGAATCGCTCAGCACGCTTATTTCAAGCACCGGGCTCCGGTGTATTGGCCAGGTGTTACGCATGCCAGCCCAACGACCCGCGGTAAGTTGGTTGCTCGCAGGGGGTGCGGATGGAAGAAGAGGAGGGTTGGTCAACGATGACTTGGTCAAAAGGTTGAATGCCTCCACTTCCGTGCTGGAAGTGGTTGAAGCGTCTCGGCGCCCTGGTTGAGGTCCCAAAGGCGATGAACAGATTTGGCTGGCTACACTTGCTGATATGGCTAGGAGCCGACCTCAGTGGCGTTCGTGCTCTGAGTTTCCTTGTCCCACCTCATCCGCCTTAACCTCCCCTCCAACCACGATCTCACTATTTATCCTGATATAATTTTGCATAGGAAGTTTCGTTTTGATGCACAGTAGCCTGCTAGTAGCTTATCCTTACCTGTAGCTCAGCTGGCTTGCACCAGTTGCATTTTTTCCTTTTTCCTTTTATATATTGCAGCACAGTAGCTGAGGTGTTCCCAATTCTAGCTAATGTGTATAATGAGGATGATGATGTTTCTGCTCATTGTAGTGCGTTCGTAATTCAAGCATTCAAGCTGTCATGGTTGCCAGGCTTTAACTGGCAATAAACCATGTTGATATCTATTGATAAGGTTGTTTTGCAGTAGGAAATGAAGCATTCGCTTCTTGAGTATGCTGCCATAAATCTAGGCGCAAAATATGTGTGGCTTATAGGACGATATTTGTTGATATTTTGGCGACAGCCTCCTTTGTGACGTGAAACGAGTATCGTGTGCAGCCATATGGTTGAATTTTTCCTCTTGTCATGCAGAAAGTGAAAAGATTGAAAAAGTATTTTGATAGCTGGGCTTTTGAGTACTGGTGAGGAATATGTGACTCCGTCAGTACCTGGGTTGTGTGCCAACTTCGGTGAGCGTAGATTTTCCTTGACATTGTTCCGATTGAACTCAAACTTTTGAATGTTATCCTCTGTAAACCTTGATCTCGTACTTGGCAGTACCAACTTAATGCTGATGAAGACACCACCAAGTTGTCATTCATGAAACAGCAAAGCTGCTGCATTGGTGATAACCCGATTATCAGGAAACATAAGGGGTTTACTCGGCAGGTCGATGCGGTCACTGCGAAGCTTCATAAATCTTATAAGTGGTGTAGCTGTGTAAGCACTGCACAGTGCCGCGCTCTCAGCTAAAGTATGTACATGACTGCCAGGTACTCCATTCTACTATCATTTTTTTCAAACGAATTTTGTGATAAAAACCTTAGTATTCTTGTGGCGAGTGTGTATTTTCTTAAGCTTAGTAGTAAACTTACGTCCAGGGGCCTCTTCCGGATATTGAGATCTCCTGTTCGAGCTCGGCGGTGGGGCCAGGATCTCAAGGCAAACTGTAAAGTTATTGTACAATGCACAGGTGGTGGTGTCTGTACTATGTGCCAGGAAGGAAAGGTCCCAAGGGTTGGCAAGAAGAAGTAAGGAGAATATCTTTCAATTCCTGTGCTGGATAGGCCTAAAAGCATTGTAGAATGCGCTTACCTGATGACGGACTTTAGAAAGCTTGACTGCTAGCCCCACAAACTTTTAGCCACTGCCCGGAAGGTTATATAACACGCTAACAAATGCAGGCGGGATACCGCTGGGGAATAGTAGATCCAGAGCATGGAGCTGTCTTATAGTTGCGCGCTCAATCTGAGTTCAGTCATGTATGAAGACAGTATCCAGAAGGACCCCATACCTGGATGGTGAAGCTTGACGAAGCCACGAGATGCAGGGCATATTGAATTCGCTGCCGATTATATGATGGTTAGCGGGGAGGATTAAACTTCGTGAAGGTGCTTAGCCAATTTGTCAACTCCAGCACTGCTCGGAGGCGGTGGGTTGTAGACGCAGCCTAACTGAGTGTCAGCTTGGTCTCCTATGGATTTAATGCAGATAGAAGGTTTGGGATTTTCAAGTGGCATTGTTTGGAAAATGACGCGTGGAATTCACTGTTGACGTATATATAGGACAACAACCGCCACGTAGATTGATGCTTCCCTTACAGAAAATCGTGTACCCAGGAATGTGCAGCGGAGCCTCCAACGTAACATTTGCTGTCTACCGCATTTCAGTTAACAACACCTCATGCGGGCTGGACAGAAGGATGAGGTGGGCCAGGTGGTACATTTTATGTTTAATAGTTAGATCTTTGAAGTGAGGATTGTAAACAGATCAGTCAGATTGGGCTGGATTTGGGAAGCGGCTGTAGCACCCGGCAAAGCCCGTTGCATTGCTATGATTGGTTGTAAGCATGCTTTGAAGTGCTTGCTCGGTGATCCGGCTTAAGATAAGGTAAGAAGTAAGCGGATATCAGGAATAGTATGTTGAAGAGAAGAGTAAGGTGCATTCGGTTGTGTATCAAGTTGAGTTGATGGTTCAGGCAAGTGGTCTGATATAGCGCAATGGATCAAAGCTGTCGTCCAAGTGACTGGAGCCAGCTGGACGGCGGCAGTTGCATCGTGTCCGGTAGTCGGGTTAGGTAATATAGCGCCACATCGTGATCCAGGCATGCTTGGGCAGGTGTCCGCAGCTTGCAACGTTCCACAATAAATGGGATATGTGTGTTGTCTGGGCCTTTCGCAGGATGCTCGCATTTGGTGACCAAAGTACAGGTTCGCGAGTTTCCTAAGGCCGGGGCGGTGCGGTTTTTGTGACACCCGTAGTTAAAATATCTATGCTTTCGTTGCTTATGTGGCATTGTGGCTCGATCACTAAGGAAATAAAACTTGAGCGGAATTGACTTAAGTAGTAAAAGGCTTAGTGTGTTAAGAAAATAGTGCTGGAGACTAGGCTGTGAGGGTTTTTTGGTCGCATTAGTAAACGTCGGCCCATAATAGGGGGTGAGAGCTTTGGTCGGTCCGTGTGAAGCCAATGCAAGTTTTGCTTATTAGGTACCCGTGAAAGTTTGTCATGGCAAAGTTGGAACGGTTGTGGGTTGTACCTATGCTTTAATGTTGTGGCTTTGCTGGAAGCCGATGCAGCTTAGCAATCAAACGTCGTCAGTGAGGGTTGCCAGACTTTGGAGTCGGAGCAGTGGAAGATTGAGCGGAATCTTTTATGACATTGGCAAAGAAAGTGTAATGACAGGAATTCAATGCGTTCTTTCAGATTCCTTGACACACATGTCACACATATTAAGCGGACGCTGGTTGCGTGTTGTGCCAACGGCTGCGCTGGTGGTTGCTGTGGTTGAAACCTACACCATTTTAAAGCTATTTCTGGCTCCTTTGTTCCCTGAGTGCTCCAGTACGGCGATGCACACTTGTGGCTCCTGTGCTATATTCCTAACCATATTATAAAGCTTTACAGTGCAGGCAGTGGGAGTTGCGGTTAAAGGAGTCTTAGGCAGTTGCGCTCCAGAGGAGGTTGTTGGTTGCGTTGTACTTATAATTACTTTTTAATTAACAGCTAATATAACCGCAGTGGTGTTTGCCTAGCTTTATCAAGATTGGTCAGACATAAGGCGGCCGTCTTAGTAGAAACGTTTGTCGTTACATATTTAAGAGAATTTGTGGTCGAAAAACCTGCTCACAATTAGGTAAGGTCGGTCAGAGACTTTACCCGAGCAAGTGGCCGTGCAATAGCCATGTGGAATTTTGCAAGCATCTAAAAGTTTATGCAGCACGTTATTGAGGGGCAATTTGGCATGTATATTGTGAACAATGGCGTTGTTGGCGTAGCGTATGCATCCACTGACTTCGTGCGCAATACTTCTTAGTTATTCACCGGTTGCGAATATATCAGGCTGATTTTCTAAATATTAGTAGTTGGTTGTGTTTTAAAGGAGTTAAGCTTGTAGAGGGTCACCGTAATTGACCGATTCTCCCCCTTTTACTCGATTTCGAAAGCAAAAATATGTTGCAAGGTATCCGCTAGCAAATCACAAAGTATAACTTTGCACTCCTCCGTTTGGGGTGGAATAGCCTTGGCTGTCGGAGGCATTGTAGGTTTCTCCAGCTTATTGACGGACCGGGCACGCGACGTTTGCCAACCACGTTGTGAACTGATATAAAACAGGTAAAACCCCGGGTACCTCCGAAACAAAATGAAAAGCGCGAACACGACAAATCCCAGTGGAAAAGTGCGTTGGACAAAATTCCAGACCCGAACACCCGAGCACGTAGTAGGAATGTGGTACTTAAAAGTAACACAAAACTGGCCAAAGCGCTGCTGTACCCAACAGAGTTTACAGAAAAAGTAGCACGCATTGAAACGTACTGTTTGGATGTCGCGTGGGCGGGGCTGGGCATGTAATATCATCAGTTTGACCACGCGCCTTCCGCATTGTCATTATTAGTTCCAGGCGGCTAAATGGCTTTGGGCCACCACCCACACAACCCTCATAACACCTCACCCCCAGCGCTTTCACCCCGCAGCTGCTCCACGCTACTGTGCGCAACTCAACTACGCCCTGGTGGTGTCCCCTCGAATAATGATGAAACATTTGCAACCAACTTGTAAAGCTTAGTAAACTGTTCAACTGCCTTCTGAAAAACCCGAGCTACCAGAATTCAACTCTATAGCCAACAAATTCGTACAAAGCAATAATTAGCTTGTCGTTGTAAAACATTTGCCAGCCGACAACCTTGAACATACAAACAGCAGTACTTCGTTCACGTATGCCTGAGAAGGAACGTGCTGGCAGCGAATACAAACCACAGACCGCCGCTAAGGCACACTGCCAACTGAAAGTTAGCAATATACTAAGGAGCTGCATGGCCAAACTGATAATAACTGGTGCCCACAACTGCCAACACAAATATGAGAATGTCATAATTGATAATAGAACCAATTGCCTCAGTACTATTGCGCTACAGCAAAGAACAGCGCTAGAATTCGCGATTAAGCGTCGAGTCAAAAGCACAATGACTGAAGCTAGATTGTAATGAAAATAAAGTTAGTCAACTTGATTAAGGGAAATGGCTGCACCAGCAGTTTAGGATGGAACGGAAACCGTTCAGTCACTACCTTACTGTCACTGAAGAGGATGTCTCGATTAAAGTGCTCAACATCAACGTCAAAGAGGTTTGCCATAAAAACCACTTGGCTAGTTTAGAACACGCATTGGAATCTAATGGACTGTGGGAGGAGTGCCAGCTAACTCGGAATAAAGTCAACCAGACCCTAGCCAAGATGGAACAGGGGGCACTGAGAAAGACGAGAACATTGAAACACTAACAGCGGATAAAAAGCGTATGCCAGTGATAATGGACAAACCGGCGTATATTAAAAAGCCAAAAACTGCTATCCAACACATCTACACAACGCCAAATTGATAAAAATCGAAGTTCAAAACTTGTCAACCAAATTACCGCAACCCTGAAGAAACTACCAAAAACCAGCTCAACACCACGAAGAGATGGGCACGTCGGCTAACGATACAAACATTGCGCTGTAATTTGAACTAAAAAATACCCAAGGAGGAAGCCCCAATGTAACCAATCGGCTCGCAACCGAGAGAACCTTATTATGTTAGCTGACAAAGGATTTGTGGGGTGGATTGAAATATTTGCTGGCTGGATCCGAAAGTAGCATAAACAATGCCGAACTGTTCCTCAACCAACTGCCGTGTCACAATAGAAAACGCTAATATAATGCTTATATTCGCTGTCACGGCCATCTTCACTTCAATCGGTCACGAATTGGCCAACGTATCCATGATGGAACTGTTATACCGCGTAAAGTTTGAAACTGTGCCTTTTTCTCCTTTCTTTTGTAATTTTGTCTCTTTCCTCTTATTTATTAGGACAGTTAGGCTGTCGCTAATATTTTAGCACGAATGTTGCTAATAAAATGTGGTCAAAAGAACTGGTAAGCAAGAGAAGGATAATCGCGCTAAGATAAGGGGCATACACAGAAACGGTAAGCAGGCGGATGCAGCAATAATCCCACTGACCTCTGCTACCAGACAAATCAAAAGTGACAGTAAGCTGACTACTTCTGTATTCCAAATAGAGTTGAGGTACTTCAACATAGTTCTGACAGATTTCCTCAGACAATAATTAGCTACAGCACGCGCTTTAGTAGACTAACTATATACAGTAAACAAAGCACGGGAATCCGTTAACGAAGCAATGACAAAAGTTGCTCCCTAGACTGTCTGTTGGATATTCAAAGTACTAAAGTCCCCGCTACACTACAGGCACCAGGTAAATTGCTATCAACTATCTCAGCACTTTGCGATCGCGCCCGTCGCGCTAATAATGTAATATTGATCAATGTGCCTGACAGATTACCGTCAGACAAGCTAACCCGTTTCTTAATAAAATTTGTAACCCCCTATTGACTACTCCTTACGTAAACACCCACGAAAAGGAATAAGAACCTATCTTGTCCGATTGTCCTTAGATTCTGCAATCAAGAGCTTAGCAAATATTTGCTCACGAAGACGCATAAAGTCAGACTATGTGGCAACATCAGCCACTTAGTAACAAAGCGTGATAAACACGTCTACAGCGGACATTTGCACTGCCAACCAAATACCCAAAATACTGACGGAATATGGAGCAAACCTTTTTACAAGTACCGCCACCCAGTCCAAAAAGTTACACTGCGTTACCTTAGAACTTTCGCCACAGCCGACACCAGTAAACACTTTAGGAGTATCAAAGTCAAATAGCTGCCCACTCATTAGCAAAACAAGGGCTAAAAGCCCGGTCAGCTCTCTGCTAAACCGTCTCAAATAACCTCGAATTATAGGAGGAAAAGTTTTATGGCCTTAATTTACTCCGAATTACGAGCTACCGGCCCTGTAAATCTCTGCAGCTTCATGCCAAATGACCTGAGTTAGCTGGATGCTCCTGCAGTGACACCACCCACCTGGCCCTCACTAACTGGCAGCAAACGCAAATGGGTCCCTCATGTCAACACTAAGCTCATGACAGCACAAACTCTCCTACCTGGCTTGTACCTGGCGAGACTTACGAAGAAAAGTTCCCCACCAAGAATGCGCAACCGTAAACAAGTCTACTAAGAATATATCATAAAAGAGGCACGCGATCCACCCACGATGCATCCTAACAAAACCTGGGACCAGGTTATAAATACGGCATCCCCAAATGCTTTACAGCTTGAACTCATTAATATATCCAGACGAGCACCATCTTCCAGACTGCCGTACCTGCTGGAGACACCGACCGGTTTTGCTCATAAGCTGTTACAACGTACCTCGGTAGGGCCAGCGCTCATATTGCTGACGTCATGATCTCAGTACACTGCGCAATACCAAAGTGACGTACAGCCCATGCGGCTGGCTACCCCAAACTCAAAAGATTCGCACACCTTTCTCAGGATTTTCACCAACGGCCCACCACGACAGCGTACACTTCCACACACCATCACACTAGACACGGAACATGCTACCATGCCGATTGTAACTATAACCAGTTGTTAGTAACCTACTACAAACATGCTGTTTATAGAACCCACCAAGAAGTAAAAAAACATACCATCCCACCCGCGCTTGAAAAGTTTATTAGCCTACTCCCTATAAGCTTTCTAATAAACACTGAGTGGCCTAACACGTCACCGTGCAATCCTGTTCCTTTGTATGACATACGGTTCGCCACAACTCACCGGACTGTAGGAAGATTTTACACATTACAGTCTCCCAAACGTCCCCCAGTTGCCACTGTTTAATTGCCACCACCCCCACCAACACCACCTGCAGAAGCCGATTCATTAAAACCCACTTCAGAAGTAGCATGCACCCCCAGTTCCTATCATTTAATGTGACCCAGTTAAATGTTGTCATCCTGCGCAACACAAAGGCTCCAGGATAACGTCAACGAAGATTTCTCCTTCCCCTGAAAAACTTCATGTTACACCTATGAACTTGTCTACTATGCCTCAAACCGAGGACCTGACCTGGAGACCCTTCCTTGCATGCAAACATGACTTTCCCTTCTCCGGGTCTTCGCATGTGTACTGATACCACAGTGACCAAACCATATCTAAGAGAACTTTGCCACTCTGAACTGCACCATGACTATAACCCCTCATTTTCTTATAGTAGTTAGGTCCAACACGTTCCTGCTAATACCTCAGGCATCATCAATAACTTTTCTCACAACCACGTACCTATCTCCTCTGCCACGTTGCAGTATGGTACCTAAGTTAACTCCCTCCCAAGTGGTGTGTTGCAACCCGACCTGTACTACAGTAACGAGGCCCGTAATATTTTTCTGCTTTCTGCAACCTTATAACAGTTATCACTCCATATAAGGCAACAGCAACCGTACCTACGCAATCCACTCAGGTTACTATTTTTCTTTATCTGTAGCGGATAACCAGGCTTGCAAACAAGTGCTCACTCTACTTCTCACTAACAAAGGTCACCTTATCAGCCCCTTCATTTACCTATCCGGCTTCCAGGTGGTGCGCATCATAGTAAGGTGGCACGATGCTAACACTTGTGATTCACAATTGCGTAGCTCGTACTAACACTCTTTCAGCAATTGACATGTTAACCAACGTGGTGGTGAATGCCTCATCCACCTGCTTGACTATCTCAGGGCGCCATCACTTTAGGTACTTTCAATCAGCCCTCTTGACACCTCGGTCTAGATTCAGGCTAGTAGATGACAGCATGAACTCTTAATTGGCTGTCTGTATAACCCTCCACCCACAAACCCGATGGGTATAATCCATCTACTTGAAGTCTTAACAGAAGTATCCCTATTGCCTTCTTACTATGCGATAATCTATGGTGAATTCAACATGCTATTAGTAGTATGGCCCATTCCACAAATGCTGGTTCTTAGCTTTGCTAGTTCTACAACCCAGGCCAGGCTTCAGCTAACGTCTTACTTTCTTCTCTATAATCCTCCGCTGCTTAACTCACTGCTCGGCAGTCCATGTTTCATAAATCTGTGAATAATGAGCGTCTTCCGCTACCAAGATAATACGACTCTCAACCCGATTCCTTCTGTGTCCTTTTGGCTTACTTATGACACCGTAAAACTTCATATTTGGATTGTTCAACTAATATATTCAATGTCGATGTCCTATTCTATTTCACAGTCTGTTGCTCTATAGTATTGCTTGTTCTACAACGCACTCCTCGTTTAACATACGACCCGTCGACGACCTTGCAGCGGTGCGTTTTTGTTGCGTATTGTCAAGCCGTACCTTGAACTGTTTGTCGTGGCGTTCTAGTTGGGTTTCTGTTACATTAATGTAGCACAGGTTAACTGTTACCTTATTTTTGTTGTCTTTGAAACTTTTTCCGAGCCGTTATCCCAAAGGCCATTGTTCGTGTCTCGGTTTCCTCCTTTTACTATTGTAACCCAAACTTTACTTGATTTTCGTATTGTTTAATCGTGTTATAGTAAACAAACTTTTGTCACGCACATCTGTTAAAAAGAAATCACTGGAACGGGCGGCCATGACGTCCGTGTGGCTGGCCCCTTCTCAAGTACGGGATTGCAAAGTAGTGGATAGGGATCCACTGGCAGAAGCTCTGCAAGACTTTCATGTTCTCGAAAGTTATGTAAGCTCGCTGAACGAAGAGTTTACACCTACTGCAGCGCTACTAAACCAAGTCATGCGTTTGGCCAATCTAGACAACATCCATACTTTGGCTAACCAAACTGCTCTGCTAGCTGAAGGCGAAAACTTGTAGAACATTACGCACGAGGTCAGCGAACGCTTTCGCCCTGCCAATAACGCGGTCTCCTTCACCATACCTGACAAAATGTTGCTTAACAAAGTGTTGCGTAACCTACTCAATCATTAGAGACTACCGCCTGAATGCTGTTCAGCCACTCGCCCAAGTAAGATCTCCAGCCGACCTTGCCCAATAGTCATAACCTTTAGAGGTCCCGAGCTGACTAAACGATTCAATGACTTCCGATATGATCTGAAGCAACACCAAAACCTTGGGCCAATTCTGCTAAAACCGGGAGGAACCCCGCTGACACGTTCAACTTTGTCTACCTGTTCAATTTTTCAGAAGGAAGCAATTTGTGTGACAACGTTCACGGAGACCCAACTCACAAATGCGCAACAAAAAGCAACCTACCCATCCTCTTTCACGACGCTGGGCGAAGTTGACCTGGATTCCTCGCAATGACTAACAGATCGCGATACAAATCTTCCCGATAGACAAAGATTAGCCAAAAAGGTCGTCACCATATCCATGCTGTCAGCTGCAACATAGACTGTCGTCGTAGACACGACCGAATACGGTACACAGTCTGTTGATATGTCTATCTCGTGCGACATAGACGAAGAACGTGAGAGCGTGAGCTTCCAATCAGTATATACTCCATTAGCCAGCGTTTTCAAGGTCCCCACGCAACTCTCTATGGACGCACTGCTTGCGACCAGCTACTTAATGCAGCAGTGTTTTACAGGCCTCTCCCAACGGCGCCCGTGGTATCAATATCAGTACAGCAAAAGGACTATACTCAGACGCTTCGATATGGCTAAAGCGTACTCATTGACTGTACCAGAAATAACACGCCAACGGATAGCTCGCCCGCAAACAACCATACCCTCACTTTCCTAGCTTGGACGGAATTCGATTGCCAACCAAGCTCAGTATCATCGTAGAAACTACCTACACAAAACACCAAACACAAAAATGCACTTCCGGATCCAAAACACACTCCGATACACTGCCGACAGCGTCAAACCAAATGCACTGCAATGGCCACCGGTAGATAATATACCTACTGCTCCGGCTTATCAAGCGTTGCCCAGGATCGTTGCTCTGACCAGACCTAGCCAGCCATGCAGGAAACCATATCTACTCGAAGCAACAAATCAAACTGCCCTAACTTAAACTTAACATCATCAGTTCAAAACACACGGATGTTGGGCGGAGCCGAGGAGGACAGCCTGCTTCTGCTGTCAAAAGGACATCTAGCGTGAATACCACCGCTCTCTTTACTTGGACTAATCGCTTTCACGCATCAGGATGTCTGCAGAATGTCAGGTCACCGAGAAGTGTCATACATATTGCGGTCTCTTTTTCATGGCAGTGTCCACCAGGCCCAATACTGCATAAGCTCGCGCCTGCACATTCTGCTGCTGATACAAAGCCAGAACCATTGGTCATTCTGAGCTCTTCAATCCGCTTTGATCGCTCAATTGGGCCGTGGTCTCCTATATTTCCAATCAATTTTACAACATACCCCAGGGGATCTGCGATTTGCTTTTAAGGAACCATATCTTATTTTTTAAGCCTTCAACAACAATTCAACATATTTTACTGTATATCCATCGTAGACTTCAGGTGGTTCTTCAGATGATCAACACATCATATTCAAAAAGAATATTTAGTTCCTGACCTACCAACCATGCACAGCCATTCGTTTAAAACAGGACAGGACCCAGGAACGCAATAGGAACCAACGCATCAGCCAACGGGAAAACGAGACGCAAATTGACTGCGAATAACCGAGCAAACAAAAGCTCAAAAAGAAAAAGCCAGTTACAACTTGGCATTCAATGGATCGGTGGTAGTGTTTCCGGACGTGGTGGGTTTTTGCCTGGCAAGCGTTCGCCCCATAAAAGACCATAAAGGTCGGCGCAACAACACTGCAACGTGGCGAATGTAACTCGCCACCGAATAAAGTCACAGCCCATAACTTCTCACTCGCAAGTCAACTAGCGTCACCATACCAGATAGAGGCGTTACACTGGAACTTCTACAACTGTATAGAGGGTTGTCCCTTCTTTCTCCGATTTCAAGTATTTACTGTCGTCTCTTTACTTTCTACGATATCACCGTTACCTTTGTGTTTCTTATGCAGGAACTCACTATATTGTCATACCTCTCTAAAGCGTGCACTTTAATTAGCTTCTAATGGCTCATTCAGCACGCTTAATCTATTATTAGCTGAGGTATGACTGCAATAGATGGCAGAACGATTATGTCCTAACGAAAGGGTCCCGTACTCACGACAGCCAAATTATTGTTTGCATTTCCACCGTTGTACAGTTCCAAGCACGAACATATAAACAGTTTGCTACTGTTGCTGTTAAAGGTGGCGTAAAAGGTCTGTACAGTTGCAAATACCTGATCGTGCCTACATGGGCATGCCTGGTATAGTCGAGAATGAAATATTTGTTTATTTAACTACAGAAACTCATATGTACACTTAAACCAACCCAAAACGGCTGGTTCCAGCCCCACACATAAGTATTGTGGACCTTAATCCCATAAATGATCCGGCTGCGGCCGGCTGCTATTAGTGTAACACTCCACCGCCCCCAGAACACATATCCGCGTCACTTACATCACCTATCATAAACACTTCCATATTGCCCAGTAACAACACTACTGCAGAAGCTGCAACCAGCACACAGGACTCTGTGGATACGACTCGTTTATACTCTTTCTCCTTAATGCATGATGGATTAATAATTAAATAAACCACCTAGGTCCAATAATTCTTCTGTCACGCCCGCATCTGGTGCCGATCACAGAAACATGGCACTCGGCCGATGCTTCTGACACACCACTAAATATGGCAGCTTACACCATTTCCTGTAATGGAAGCGCTCACCACTGTGGTGGCGGAGGTTTCATATACGTCACGCACGGGCTTCATGCGGCATCTTCCCAAACCGTATTCCTTGGCAATCCTGAGGGCTCAATATGGATTTGGGCCACTGGAGGTTCACTTGACCTGTTGGTAAGCTGCTTATAAGACGCACAGCAGTCCTCTTGTGCCAGCGTTGACAGAATGGTCAAGCACTTCCAGGAAATGTCATTCCTTCTCGCACGCTATGCAATTATTGCTGGCGATTTCAATATGCCTCAGGTCTCGTGGCTTAATCAGTCAGCCCCACCCAAATATAAATCCCTGGTAGATAATATTTTCACGCATGACTGGACTCAGAATGCGAATACACCAGCTACACAATCTAAAATACTGGACCTAATATTCCTTAACAGCTTTTTCCACACACGAGTCAGCGTAAGAGACAACCTACCGGGCAGCGATCACAAGGTGGTGAAGCTGTCCTTTTGCACCGCCTGAATTCCCTCACCATAGAGGTAACAAGTATGAGGTATTTCGCATCATCCAGCGAGTCAACTGGATAACAATTTCTTTCCTCCGTGCATCACGCTGGGACGACTTCTTCATCACCGACGATATAGGAACAGCGATGAGCAAGCTGTATAACCACCACGAACCGCTTAGACGTCCTTGACCCAAAAGAGGAATGCACAAAGGCGGTAGACACTTGACGTTGCCTCCACACATAAACTGGCTATTTGGCTTAAGAACATGCGCTTCCGCTACAGCAAGACCAAAGAATTTCATCTAAGCATTCGCATGAACGAAGTACTAGTCGATTACAGAAGTTCACAAATCGATGCGCGTATATCAGCTAAGCATCGGCGAGTTGTACTGAGAAGAATGCAGTCTCCTATCCGACTGAGGGAGCAGCATGGTGGCAGTAAAGATATACCGATTACTACCCTTCTGCTTCCTGATAAAAGTATAGTCACTGGAGCGGACGAGCTCTGCGGCTTCATTAACACGCACTGCTGTAGCTCCTTCACCAGCAATGTATCGGTATTGCCACCTACGGTTCACAAGTTCACTGTAGATCCAATACGCACTATTGACTTAGACTTAAACAACATGAAGCGAACACTTTGCTCGTTGAAAATCTCGCATTACTCAGGTAATGATGGTGTCCCTTCTTCCTTATTCTTACTTGGAGGGCCGGAGATTCTAGGCCTTCACCTCAATATCTCTACCATCCCTATAAATAGCGGACACTGCCCATCCAAATGGAAGCACGCAGCCCACCTACCACGACACAAACGAAACTGCCGGTACAACATTGACAAGTACTGTCTTATTAGCTACGCACCCACTGCGTCTCGACTCATAAAAAGCAAAATAAAGGACGGGATGTTACGTTTTCTACTGCAACGCAATCTTATCAATAGGTTTTAACACTAGGTTTTGCCTACTGCTACTTCTTGTCAAGCCTGCCAGTTTGGAACCTTAAACTAAGTTACACACTCCATATACCTGGGTCAGACGCTGCTCATACTCTTCCTGCCTAAGAAAAAGGCATCCGACCGGGTTCCACTCAATGGTTTGCTAACAAAATTTGCTGCATCCGGTGTTTCTGACTACATCTTTTCTTGGTTTTCTTGCCGTCATATAAGAACGCAGTTAGTGCCACTTGGCGATATCTCATCCAAAAGGCCCCTGTAACCAGTGGAGTGTTCCAAGGCAGCATCCTGGGTACTCTGCTGTTTTTACTGTGCGTCAATGCTGTGTCCCAGGGTTTACAACAAGGCTCTCCGCACTTCTTTGCTGATGAGATAAAAGTGGTATTCTCATTTGATCATAGCGGTCTACACAATGACCCCTCCAGCATTCAAAGCAGTCTTGGCGCTCTTGAAACATGGTGTGGCCTGTGGAAACTAGGGTACTCACCAAAGAAATGTAATGTCCTTCTCTAATGGTGCTCTATAACACCAATAGCTTAACTCAACGGAATACCATTAGCCGACAGATTCACCTTGCGAGACATCTGTGTGAATTATTCCAGGTCGCTGAGTTTCACCGAACAAGCGAGCTGTAGCTCTGCAAAAGCATGGCCTATCAATTATTAAATACTTAAGCCATTGAGCTCGTTAGAGTCTCGAGCCATGCTTTATCAGTTGTGCGATTGTCCTGTAGTAGACTACAGACCGATAGTCCTTACCAACGCACTCAAGATTGATAGGATGGTCATAGGGCAAGTCCAGCGTGCCTTCTCTAAGCGCCTTTTATGCTCACCAACGCTCAGTTAACAAGGCTGCTGTGAGCAACTTGGTATGGAACCACTTTGGCTGCGGAGACTTAAAACCTCTCTATATATAAACTATTCAAAACGTCCGGCTCAAATATTGACAGATATTTTCAACCAATTGGCAATACACGTCAGCCTTTACGCAAAAAGCCACACTCATTCTCACTACCCGAAACACGTTGCTCCATGCATTTTAACTTCTTCCTCTATAGATAGGCGCATGTGTTGTATAAGTGACCTGAAGCCATCAGAGCATCTGATAGTAGCACGCAATTCTCCACGGTGATAAATAAACAACTAAGTGTCCCAAAAGTAGCAGACATCTAAAGCAACTGCATCCCTGAGGACGGGCTCTTGGAGAACCGCCCCGAACATATATAGAATTCTATACAAAACCACCTTAATTGTGCAGAATAATCCCAAGGCGCCAAAAGTCCTGTAAGCTTCTACATTGAGCACCAATAATGAACCTATCAAACTGACCCCTTGGTCTTCTTAGCACGTTCTTTACTATAAAGTACTTCTTCTATCCAACTGCCATTTGTCAGTGCCGGGCAATGACCTAGTCTTATTTACCAGTTTGCTTATCTGACTTACTCCAGACTACCGAGAGTTAAACGGTCACGACTCTGTAGACTTATGGTTATGCTCCCTTTTTCCGAGAGCATGCTGGTGTTGCTCACTCTTTAGTTATTTAGCCACTTCCATCTCTAACCTGTCCATACCTGCTGACCGTCTCTGCTATTATGATGGTACCGGATATTGTTCGGAAGACTGTACGTTCCGTTCCCCTTAGCTTCAGAGCCTCGTTGCATTTTCCCTACTTCATAAGTAACCCACTTCTGTGCGCTGACCTAGTCTCCTGCGGCCAGTATTCAGCTTTCTGACTGCCTGCGGATTACGGAGCTGTAAACGGTGAAGGCTCTGTACAAGCAAAGCACTATTTCCCTCAACTCAAGCTCCTAGGCTTGCTTCTAGTTAATTAATTTAACTTTATCTATATCTAACATGCCCACTTCTGCTGACCTCCAATTTTTGTCTTCCTACCTTAACTGTAGGACTAGACTTCAATGCACCCAATAATACAGCCTTGTATGCTTACTCTGCTGCTTTCTGACCTCTTTCACAATACTGTGACGTTACCAGCCAATGTTAAGCAGACCAAACACCTTGTTCACATTACCTCGAGGTGTTTTCCGCTTTTCTACTCCTAATCAGTAGAGCTCACTACTCTGACCTTTTCCTTCCCTTGCTGCGCTACTGGTCTTCAGGCCTGTTACCATCGGACTGTTAACGCTCAGTATCCTGACCTAACCGAGCCTCAACTAACTAGTATACTTCTATCTGACTGCATTCAAAACTATGATGCAACCGGCCTAGGCTCTGCTGACTTAATGCTATGTTACCCTGAGATCGAGAACTGCTCGAGCTTTATTAACTGCTCTGCCTCACCTTCTGAACCTTCCGGACTTGTTCACGCTTTATTGTTACAGCACTTTTCTTAACTTGATTGTACGTCCTTATCCTGATGCGCTGACTAATCCAGTCTAGCCCAGTCGGCCTCCTGTTCTCCGGATTCATTCAGACTTCTGGGACGTTATATCCCTTGGTACGGATGACCTAGTGGAGTGCTTACATCACCACGGGAGCCTCGTTAACTTATACACCGTTTGTCATAAAGCCTTCCTCTTCCCTAACCTGCCCTATCCTTATCGTCATATTTGTTTGCATTTCTTCAACTAGACAGTCAATTCTATGTATCGCATTAAGCTAGTCACTTCTACCCAGTCTCCTGCTTTCTGACTGCATCCAAACTGCCGAGACGTAAATGACCTGGGCAATACATATCCAACGCCCTGATCCACCCACTCCGATACCTTTGCTGGATTAGCTCGCGCTTTATTAACATAGCTCCTTTCATCCCTTAACCTCTTCATATCCGCTGACCCTCTCTCTTCGTCCGCAAACCTTAAATAAACGACAGTCTTTATCCGCCTACTAAGCAACTCTAATGTGATTGGTCACCAGCTTTCCGACTTTCTGACTACTCTGCCGTTTCCGGTTAATGTTGCGAAGAACAAACGCCCCGTTCACTTTACCTCGAGTGCCTCGTTGGCTTTTCTACTCCTAAGCAGTAAAGCTCTCTACCCCGACCTTGTCCTTTCCTTACTGAACTTTGTCTTTATTTCTCCTATCATCCGACTGCTAAGTCTATGTACCCTTTCCTGTCCTAGTCTCATCAGACCAGTCTACTCCTTTTTGACTGCATTCAAAACTACGGAAATACAAACGGACTAGGCTCTGCTGACTCCATTCTATGTTTCCCTTACCTCGAGAGCCTAATAGACTTGCGAACAGTTTATTATTTTAGCTCCTTCTAACCCAAACCTGTCCATTTCTGCTGACTCTCTTTATTCGTCTTCCTAAATTACCTGTAAGACGCGGTTCCAATCCTCCAATTGATCAAATCTCGCCTGAAAGCTCTCTGGCTATCCTACTTCTCGCAAGTTACTGCTACCTTATCGGTCAGTGTTTAGATGACAGATTGCTTTGTGTGCTTTGTTAGCTTTTTCGCCATTCACCTTACCCCAGTAATTTTATTATCGCGCCCTCTGTTTACTTTCCTTCCTCAATCGGACGGCCAACGCTTAGTGCCCTGCCAAGACTCAATCGCCTACTCTCGGGTTGTTCCTAGGCTACGGTGACGCAACCGGTCTAGCCTTTACGGACTTGACCCTGTTTCGCACCTCACGAGAGCCTAATGGACTTATTTACCCTTTATTAGTATAGCATAATTGCCCACTTTAATAGTACGACTTAACCTAGTCTCTGCTGATGGGCTTCCTGCTCTTCAAACTCACTCAGACTTCGGAGACGTTAACTTTCTTGCTCGGCTGACCGAATGGATCGGTTGACATGATCTGGAGAGCCCCGTGGGCTCTTCCACTCTTTATCAAGAAACTTTTCTAACCCCGACCATAACATTTTTATCACGCTGTCTGTTTTCATTCCTTCTTCAACTGGAGGGCCAGCTCTCATTGTAGTGCTCTAAGGTTGTCTTACCTGACAAATCTGGCTTTCTCCGACTACTTCCATACTACCGGGACTTAAACGGTATATGCTCAGCAGACTCCTTTCCTTGTTTCAATTATTTTGAGAACCAGCTGTACGTGTTCAACTTTTATTGGTACATGCTCTTTTTCAACTTTAACTTAGGTCCTGAGCCAAAGCTCTGGATACTCCCGGTCTCGCCAGGTTGGATTGGTATCCGATTTCACTCAGAATTCTTCGGCTGACCCAACGATCTGGTTGCCTTAGTGGAAAAGCCTCGTGGGCTTTACCGCTTTTTATCAGAATGGTTGGTTGGCGGCATCCGGTTTCGGATTTGCCTGTCACTGTGGCAAGCCACAGGACGCCTGCGCCTACAGAGGGACCATGGATG
>OX104066.1:85720371-85750117 GCA_944474145.2 Dicrocoelium dendriticum | reverse complement strand
AATGCATTACTCGATTTATTTTCTTGCTTATCTTTCTCTCAAGTGATTGGCTGTTGTTTGATATCCCCGGTGTGGCTGCGCTTGATGTGCATGTTGACAAGGTGCCTACCTGTCTATTACCCACTACCTCGTCCATCTGGCTCCAGGAGACAGTTGGACGTTGTTGGAGGGGACGGGGTGCACGGTCCTTGTGGTCGTGTTAGGTTCGAAGAGTGGTCCCATGCAATCAGTGTGGAACGGACTACGGTCCAACCACCGCCTCGTGTGTGATTGATTCCCAACTACAGCGTGCTTGTGTTTGCCTGTGAAGGAGTGTGGGTCGGCTCCGTGGATGAAACGTGGCTCCCATCCACATGCCTCCCGGTCTTATTCCTTCGGGTTTACACTGGATATGGGGTGTGTGGTTGGAGCTGTGGGTGGTGCAGCGCAAGCCACTCATGATCACTCTGTAGGCGCAGGCCTCCTGTGGCTGGCCACAGTGACAGGCAAATCCGAAACTGGATGCCGCCCATCATATATATATATATATATATATATATATATATATATATATATATAGCGTCAGAGGGAAAACAACTGTTAGGGTAGAAGAGTCTCACAGCAATTGCACCATTGCGTGCAGTCCTTGGCCATATCCTCCAGCGTTTGCAACCAGGAGTGTTCGTGGTCCTTCGGTCCCCAACCCGGGAGTCGGGAAACCTCGATAACAGCCAGCTTCAACGTTTGCGCCTTAACGTATTACATCCAAGTTTTACAACGCGCTCCTTTTCGTCGTTTCCAAGCCACGCCTGTGCTCGCAAATAGGGCACCTCGTGGTAGCCGCTGGGTAGGCATGCGGAGCACATGGTCAAGCCAGCGGAACTTCCGCAGTGGAATGATGCAATCAATCGATCGGCGGAGTTCGTTAGATCTGAAGACGCCGACGGACTTCCTCATTAATGATGTTATAGCGGGATGATCGTGCGCTGTATATTCGGTAGGAAACGACGGCCAAACAAATGCACCAGGAAGAACACACAAAAGTAAGCTAGGAAAGTTTATTGGAGGGGAGGAGATTTAGCTAATGCTAAAAATAGGGCACCGGAGAAGAGCTAGCTAGGGAGGATGTAGTTGGGCATCGAGTGCGTTGATGGAGCGTCGTTCGCAGCCGAGTCGCGCGCGCCGAAGGCGGATATCGTATTCGTGTTTCAAACAAACGGGAACAACGTTTCAACAGGCAAACCGCCTAGTTCGCTAATACATAAGAAAGCTATAATGTTAATATATTTTAAAATAGTTTACACAGTCATACGGGGAAATCTCCGGGTCACTACACAGCCCACTCTTAGAAGGGAAACCGTGGGTGACCCTTCGATCTACGTGAGGACTGTCCGTTGCGGGCCAGCCTTCTGCGAGATCAGGTAGTAAAACATGATGCAGCTGCTGGTTGAGAACCAGGCGATCGAATCCTAGAGGGCTCCCACCCGTGTCCTCCATAAAGGTGCTAAAAACACAAAATGGGGGAAGTTCGTAAGCGTCAAAAGTTTGCAAGTTCGTGAAGGTCAAGACGTCATCTCCGGTTTATACATGAAAGACAAACGGAAACAAGAGCAATGACGGTGGAGGCGAGAGCAAAAGTAAGAGTGACACTTACCGGATGAGGTGGGCATCAAGCAAAATGCAAGTCATTTTATGTGTTCTCAAAATGTTTTCTTTCTTGGGTTTTCAAAACAGTTTGGGTTTTTGGGAGCTTTAAAACTTTGTCGGTTTTTGGCGTTTTCAAAAGCTTTGCCGATTTTTGGGTTTTCGTACGTTGTTGGCCAAAAGGGAAAAGGAAAGCAAGAAAAGAAAAGTGAAAGGAACACTAATCCCTTAATCGCGCTGGCCAATGAACGCGCCTACCCGACCTAGTCGACTTGTGCGGATCAGAGGAAGGCGTCGTCTTAGACGTCCTATCGGATCGCAAAGTTGGAGGAACTGCTGAAGATGTGGCGGTTGGTTCGATGGGAAACGGCGGAGCTGAAGTGGAAGGCTTGGATGAAGGGTGATGCTTAAGGTCAGGAATGTTGGAAGCAGGCGAGTCTTCCATCATAGGCTTGGGTTGATTTGTCAGAAGACAAGCATGGGTCTTCACCGAGCTCAGGTTAAACTTAGGCAACTTTGAGACGGTCAATCGTAACGCCTACTCGTTTACTGTGACGGTCAGTAATATAGACGCGGTCCTTAGGCTGAAAAACCTTGAAAGGACCTTCGTAAGGTCACTCCAGGGGTTTGCGAAGACCGTCGAGGCGGAGAAAAACGAACGGACAACGTTGTCTTATGGAATAAAAGATTTACGTCGTTGTTCTCTAACGTCGGGAAGCTTGTAGTGACGCATGCTCGTCGCTATCTGACGTGCATAATTCGCGTCGTAACGGGGAATTCTGGGACTATCGGAAAAGAAATCGCCAGGTAAACGCAGTGGTTGTCCATATACTAACTCGGCGCTAGACGTACGTAGATCAGCCTTTAGGGCTGATCGGATCCCAAGGAGGATCATAGGCAGTACCTCAGTCCAACTCAGCGCAATGGAAGCGCTAAGTGAGGTTTCCAGCTGTCGGTGGAAACGTTCCACCATACCATTCGCCTGCGGAGGATAGGCGGTCGTGCGAATGCGTCGGCATCTAATGAGTTTAAAAAGATCGTTGAAAGTCGAAGGTTCAAGTTGCGGACCGTGGTTTGTCGTCACTGCAGCTGGACAGCCGTGTGAAGCGACCCAGCGCTCAACGAACAGCGCGTGTTACGGTTTCTGCAGCTACGTCAGGGATGGGAACGGCTTCGGGCCGACGGGTGCAACGATCGATCATGGTCAAAATGTAGACCATTTCCTTTGGATGGGCCAGAGGATCCCACTATGTCGAGATGGACATGGGCAAATCGCGCTGAAACGGACGGAAAGCGACCAAGCGGAGCGGACACGTGCCGCTGAATCTTGGCTTGCTGACAGGTGAGACAGCTGCGTGCCCAGCGCGTAAGATCGCGTTGCATCCCCGGCCAAACGTATCTCTCGGAGACAAGCTTAGCAGTAGCTTTAATGCCTGGGTGGGCGATATTGCAAAGGGTATCGAAAACCATACGACGAAACTTTTCCGGAACTATGAGTCGAGGTCGTCCGGTAGATGTGTCGCATAAAATTGTACCATCAGATGACGGCAAAGGGTGTGGCGATATCTCCAAAGAATCACGGAGTTCCAAAAAACTTCAGTCGTTTGATTGCGCGGCGGCCATAGCAGACAAATCGATTGCCTGCCCAGCAGGGCCGATCGCAGATACTCTTGAAAGAGGATCAGTGACAACGTTTTGTTAACCAGAAATGTGTCGGATATCAGTCGAGAATTGGGCAATGAAACCCAGCTGACGAATATCAAGTGATGAGTGTCGAGTTGATTGATTTCGGAATGCGTAGATAAGCGGCCTGTGATCAGTGAAGATAACGAAGGTGTTACCTTCAAGGAGGTGTCGGAAATGTCGAACGGTACAGTAAACAGCAAGCAGTTCGCGACTGAACGTGCTGTACTTGACTTCCCCAGTTTGTAGGCGTCTAGAGTGGAAAGCAAGAGGTTTCTAACATCCTCGTGGTGCCAGCTGGGTGGTTCGGGATTTTCCCGTTCCAGCAAATGTTTCGGCGGCAGTGTTCCAGGACGTGGTGGGTTTTCGCCTGGCAAGCGTTCTCCCTATAAAAAGCCACATATATCCGTTTAACAACACTGTGACGTGGCGGACGTGACTCGCCACTAAATAAAGTCACTGCCCCTTGCTTCATCCTGGCGAAGCATTGTATTCCAGCAAGTTGATGCTGTAATTTCGGGGAGCATTGGGCCCCTGTTTGGCAAAGGAACAAACGAAAGGCGTATGAACTGATCAATCAGTCACCGGCTCCCAATAGGCGCGATTCCCTGAATTCGCTCCGCTGCCTTGCGGACAGGCTATTCAGCCAAAGGCTCGGGGTGGTGTCCCCTAAGTCAACACCCTACTTCGGCTTGGGCAACCGGGTAGTATTTCGCCCTCTGACGAAACCGTGGACATTGTTGTGTTGTGTTGTGTTTTTCTTTTACTATTTCTGTACCTTGTTTTGAGTTCCATGGTTTCCGATGGTGCAATGTCTATTCATAGACTGTTGCAAATATATATATATATATATATATATATATATATATATTCTAACATCCACTTGTATTTTTCTGTAGGACGGCACCAATGGCGGTGACCGGTGCGTCAACAGTAACAGTGAGCGGAGCGTTCGGATCGAAATGATGAAGCCTAACGGGTTTGGCTAAGGCTCTTTTGCTGGTTTTGAACGCTTCGGCAGCAGCAGCAGTCAGTTCCACTGACCACTTTTACGTCCACGAAGATCAGTTACTGGACTTAACAAATTGGCAGTGTGGAAGAAAACGTCGATAATAGTTGAGCATACGGTTAAAACGGCGAAGACCTATCCAGGAAAAGGTAAAAACATAAATGAAAACCATTATTTTAGCAATAAATTGATTATCTTCGATCTTGCAATGATTTCGAAGATTCCGGAACCTCCCATTCCTTCACGTGGTTGCCTGCATACGGAGTTTTGGCAGGGAGACTACCAATTTTATCAGTTCACCTTCGTTTTCGGGAAGCCGAAGGTCCCTGAGCCTGGCGTAGTTGCACAGCGTTTAGGCGGCATTTTTGGCGAGGTTGGCAGCTGTTTGTTAACACGTTTTTCGTGGGCAAGGTCGCTGACAGTTTGATTTTTCTTCGGCTAGGCTGGAATTTTTGCGAAAAATTTTTTGGGTGTTTAATTCGCAATAACGAGAAAAAGTGGAGATCTAACAAGGGCGACGGACAAGCACGAAAATGTTCAAGTTCAAGTGGGACTGGAACGATAGGATGAATCCCGTAAGTATTCCTTCTTGAGCGGGTCGTCGATCCAGGAGTTGATAGGGGTGCTCCGACTTCTTGATGGGTCTAAAAGGAAAACACCCGAAAAACACCCTGGTCCACCAATTTAATGCCCACGTTCCTTACATTAGCTGTCCCAGCTATGTCAGTTACGTGAAGTAAGTAAGAGGAAGAAAAGCGAAGGTAAGAGAGTAGGGGAAATCAGTTAAAAGAAGAGAATAATACCAATGGCGAGGAAAAGTAAAGAAAATAGAATCGAAGTATGAAGATGGGAATTAGTCAGGAAAAAGGAAAGGTTTCGTGTTGCCACCCAAGAGCGTCTAGTTGACGCTCAAACCCCTTAACCGTAGCTTCCTTGACAACATTTTCTGGAAGCAGGTTCCAGCGCTCGATGACTCGACGTGATAACCGTGTCTCCGCTCTAACTCGATCGGACCGCGGTTTGTCCAGCTTCATACAATGCCCGCGAAGACCAGATAATCTAGCAGGACTAAATAGCATGGACAAATCAGGGCCAACCTTCCCAGTCAAAATACGGTAGGTTAGGATTAGGTCCCCTCTAATCCTTCGATAATGCATTGACTGCATCCCCAAACTAAGTAGGCGCTCGGGGTACGTTTCCCCTCGTAATCCCTTGACCAACCTAGTACCGACACGCAACACCTTTTCTAGTGTCGTTTTGTCCCGGACAAGGCATGGTGGACATGCCTGGATGCAATATTTTAGGTGGGGTCGCACAAACGCTGAGAAAAGCTTCACAAACTCATCAGCGGTTAGGGTCTCAAAAGAACGACGGATAAACCAAAACATCCGGAACCCTTTACTAGCCGCCTTCTTCCAGTTGTCTCCAAAGTGTAGTGTGGAACAGTGGATGACACCTAGATCAACCTGATGAGTCACGTGAGGAAGTTCACTCCCATCGAGCGCATAACTTGTGGAGGAAGCAGACGCTCCGATACGCAGCACTGAACACTTTGCCCGGTTTATGGGAAGCAACCACAAGACAGACCATTCCC
The DNA here is from genome assembly GCA_944474145.2 of Dicrocoelium dendriticum. Lineage (NCBI taxonomy): Eukaryota > Metazoa > Platyhelminthes > Trematoda > Plagiorchiida > Dicrocoeliidae > Dicrocoelium > Dicrocoelium dendriticum. Next base: position 85,744,208 of record OX104066.1, on the reverse strand, counting down.
AGAGTTTATCCAGAGCCCGTTGAAGAAACACAGGACGTCCAGGGATATCAACAATATTCCAGAACTTTAGGGCATCAGCAAATCAGAGCGATAGCACTTCAAGCTCCTCCGGCAACTCATTCACGTAGACAGAAAAAAGCAGCGGATCTAGGACAGAGCCTTGCGGAACGCCGCTAAGTACAGCTTGTCGAAACGGAAGACTGCTTCCCACACGAGTACACTGTTCCCGTCCATCCAGAAAAGCTGACACCCACTGGAGAGCGCGACCAGCTATTCCATACGACCTCAACTTCAGTGAGAGTCGCGAATGGGGACAGTGTCAAAGGCCTTGGCGAAGTCAATGAACACCACATCCACCGCATGTCCACTGTCTACGGCTTCAGCCCAGCACTCACGAGCTACCAGCAAGTTCGTCTGACACGAAAATCCTTTGCGAAAACCATGTTGCTCGACGCAAAACAGGTTAAACCTATTTAAATGGTTCTCCACTGTATCTCGTACTAAGTTTTCAAGTAACTTAACGACCACGCTAGTCAAGCTGACAGGCCTGTAATTAGCCGGTAGGTCTTTGTCACCGCACTTGAAAATCGGGCAGACAACAGCCTCCTTCCATTCGGTAGGCAAGATACAGCTGTTGAGTGACCTCTGAAACACACAAGTCAGAGGTCCACTGAGTTCCACTGCCAATTCGTGCAACAATTTTGGATGAACAGAATCTGGCCCGGAAGCCTTAGTTGGGTTTACCTCTCTTAGCAACCGGAGAACTTGGGACTCAGTTACAGGAATTTCATCCAGACAACAGTCCTCAGAGACTCTTGAAGCTAACTCTTTGCATGGCGTATTTGTTTCGCGGACAAAGACGCTTGAGTACTGCTTACCAAGCACGCATGCCTTGTCATAGTCGCTATAGGCATGGGTCCCATCTCCTCGAAGCAATGGTGGTATGGGCGAGTTTGCACCACAGCGTCGTTTAACGTAAGCGAAGAATTTCTTGGGATTTTTCGAGGCAGTATTAGCTAAGCCCTTTTCATACTGAAGCCGGGCCAACCTAAGATGTAGCTTGCACTCATTTCGAACCAACCGATACTTGTCAAACGTGCTGTTCGACGGAGCTGTTCGGTATGCTCACCAGCATCTAGACCGCTTCTTTAGCAGGCCATTCCCCGCGGAATCTATCCACGGAGGCTGCGTTCTCGATTCCCTTCCTTTTACCAGTGGGATGTGAGGTGTAGAAATGTCGACGAGGTGAGCCTTAAGTTTTTTCCAGGCTATGGGAATAGTATCAGTCTCAGAAATCACCCCAGGCGATGACCTAGCTTTATCTCGCATCGCTTGGAAGTCCGCGGCCCAAATGTTCGGATACCAACTGGTAGTAGCTTGGAACGGCCTGGCACACGGGAAAGACAAGCAAACGTGATTTCTAGCGCCAAGATGCGAGTCGTATTTAATGTCATTTACAAAGTCGTGACTTAGGAAGAACAAGATCTAAATTGGACAATTGCTGATTGCTCATGGACTAGTGGGGAGATCCACGAACTGGTGTAGTGGTACCTGCGGCGTTAAGTCCAGCAGTTCTGTACCGAAAGATTCCAGAGCCGAATTGCAAGCTAGATCATCCCAACAAATATCTAGAATGTTGAAGTCTCTCAGCATCAGACACTTGTTCGCAGAGTGAGTGAGTATCAACTCAATGATTCCATTGGGAGTGCTCATAGGGCTTCTATACACCAACACGACCGCAACCTGAACCCAGGAAGCCAAATCAAGGCTGCGAGAACATCAACAGGTTTGTCGAGAGACTGAAAAACGCTGGTCCTCAATACGTCGATGTGATAACTTACATAAAGAACTACACCACCCTATTGACGGCCATTGGAGCGATCAGCGCGGAACGGTGCGTAGCCAGGCAGATATACTTCGCCATCTGTGATTTCCCCAGACAGCCATGTTGCAGTGAAAGCAAGTATACCTGGACGAGATTTGTCTACGAGCAGACCCACCTCGCACATCTTGTTCCTCAGGCTACGCACGTTACTAAGTACTACTTGGAGGGCTTCGGCACGACCAGCCCTGGATCGTGCGCAAGTAGAATAGGTTCTGGCAGGGCGGAAAGATCCGCTGGCTGACAACGTGAAAACCCACCACACGGAGACCTTGCTCGCCAGCTGCACGCCGGACTTTTAGGTCTCTGATGGCTTCCTTTAACTTTAACCTATCCGCTAACGGAAGGTCTGGTTGCACATTAACGTTGGTACCTGTGAACTTGAAGGCAACTCGCAGTAAGGCCCTGCGCTCTTCTGGGGTGGAGAGGACCACTCTAAGTAGACGGGGTCGAGGATTTGGTTGACCAACCGGAACGTTCCCCAATCTGATGAGCTTCCCGACAGTAACGCCAGGGAAACCTAGTGGTAAAAGCCTGGTCACGCAAACATTAAGCCAACCAAGATCATCCAGCATGGACTCGGTGGGAAGAGCGGCAGTGGATTCCTTGAAATTTCTGAAAATCACACTGCAATCTGTGTAAGAATCGCCTCGACGAGGTGTGTTTACACCACATGCTCTACCGTCCACGCCACATAGTTGTTTGACAGGAATCGGTGGGACGGAAGGCGACGGCACCTCTTGTCTCACTGAGGGAATTGCAACACCAGGTGGCGTTTCCAACTCAGGCGCTTGTTTCTTGAGCATTTTATCACCTCACGGTTTGGTGGCGCAGGGTTTGTGCGCTTTCCTTGCCCACTTACGCTTCTTCTTTACTGGCCCAGGAGCCTGTGACTCGCCTACCATTTGGGGCAGGTAAACCATGCCGTCCGAGGCATCTGTGCCAGTTATATCCACGTGAACTGGAGCGTCCGGTAGGATGAACGCCTCGTCAACGGTTGGACTGTCAGCAGTACAGTCCATTACAGCGTCCACATTCGCAATATTCAGGGATTTTATAATCAAATCTACTTAGAGTTGAGCGAGGCAAGGGAGGCAAGCTCGGCTAATGCCTTCTCAACAACTGTGAATCTGGATGCTAGTGCTTTGAATTCGGCACAAGTGAAAGCCGGGAGTTCGCTTGCTGAGCGCAACAATCAGCATTTCGAAACAGGTTTTCACTCAACATCATCATCAACAGCAGTACATCAGCCATTTGAACTGATGCTTCGCTGCCATACAACCATGAGGACCTATGAAATAAAAAAAAAAAGAAGAGGGAGAGAAGGGGAACTTACCTGAAAACCTTAATGCCCTAAGCAAACATTCTGGGTCAAGGCGCCTACACCTTGTGTAGATAACATACTGTCACAAACAGCCGGCTATCGTGCAAAGATAAGGCAGCATCGGCGAGACAGCTTCCTTGCGGCTTTCACTGCCACGCGTCATAATCAGCCATTACCCCGCAGATAACTCAGCACCAAACACACTTTAAACAGACAAGCCGATTAGGAGACGGCAGCAGACGCGCCATTGGTGTCGGTTACGAGCCATGTCCTGTAAAGTCTCGAGCCAAGCACAAGGTGAGTCACGTGGACTCCAACCCGAAGGCGAGACGGACCAACGGCACCCACTTTGGTCGTCAGTGACTTCATTTCTCGCTGCCAAGTCAACTTCTGTCCACCTCGAGCCTTGCGCCATCCGACACCTGGTAGACTGAACAAGGCCCTCCTAGGTAAGCGGTGACCAGGCATGCGTAGCACGTGCTCGAGCCAACGCAACTTATTCAGTGCTATCTGTTGTTCTAGGGAGCTAGCATGATTATCACTACCTAGTGCTCGCCTACGCACATCATCGTTGCGGACACGCTGGTGCCATCCGACACCAGCAATGCTTCGCAAACAACGATGATCAAAGACTTGAAGGCGCCTCAGATCTTCAGATCGAAGGGTCCAAGTTTCACTACCATAGAGCAGAACGGCCCTCACTGTGGCCTTGTATACACGGCCTTTCAGACGGAGGGAAACTCCCTTCTGTCGCCAAAGATGACGCAGGTTCAAGTAGGCAGCTCTGGCCTTTGCAATACGTGAGCTCACGTCAGTTTCTATGCGCCCATCATTGCTGATGCAGCCGCCAAGATAAGTGAAATGATCAACCACCTCGAGTTCCTCGTTAGCAAGCGTCAAGGGGTCATCAAGTGGCTGGTGGTCCTGCAGCAACACTTTGCACTTTGAAGATGCGAAGTGCATACCAAATAATGGGACCACTCTGGACAGGCTATTCAGGGTTGATTGTGCCGCCTCAACATTGTCGAAAAGCAAGACGATATCGTCCGCATAATCTAGATCAACCAACCTTTCACCAGGCAGCACTTCAACGCCTACATCACGAGATTCCGCAAGGGAACACTCCATGATAGAATCCACGACGAAATTGAACAGAAACGGGGAAATCGGACAACCCTGTCGAACGCCACTTGTAATCGAAAAGCTATCCGATAGGGCACCATAGACCCTGACGTTTTCAGTGGATGATGGCATATTGTACTGATTCGCTCGGAGGCGGGTACAACTTTTGTGATACCAACAAGAGCAAACATTACGTTGAATGCCACCAGATGTATCCGTAACTGGCCTTGAACAGGCAGAATTGTTGCAAGCTGCATTTGACTCATCAGACGAGGACGCAATGGGTTCATCCGCCTCGGTTTTTCGCGAGACGGCCATGCTGAAGTGGAAAACAGCAGAATTTAAAAACACGTATACAACCGTAAAACAGCCACAATAAAAAGGCAAAACAAGGTGTAAAACGGAAGTAAAAAAGGGAACTACTGCAAAATTACCAGTAAGCGTCAGAAAGACGCTTTGGCCAGTACCACTTTAGTCGATCCAGGATATTTTGGACCAGAGGAAATTTGACAATAGCCAAATTTCGTTTCAAGTGTTTATTCAAACACTGTCTTCTACGTTATCTCAGCTAAAAATCGCGAGCAGTATGGCACGCCAAAATATCGAGCTAAATCCCTTGTCAGCCCCATTGATTCCGTATCATACTGGGTTTGATGCGTGTCGTTGCGTTACGACGTTCCTCGAGGGTGCGTCGTAATTGCAGTGACAGCCGCAAGATTCCAGCATTTTCAGCGAATGTTTGTCTAGCAGCCGCTTGAAACTTTCCTCGGATGGAGCGTCTGCAATTGCTTCCGGTAAGCTGTTCCAGTCATTCACCACTCTAGTGGATAGGGTGACGTCCTTGCGAATTTTGTGTCTTCTTCGCTTAAAGAGCTTCCATGTGTGCCCTCGGGTGGAACAGTCAGTGTTGGGCCGGAAGAATTGTTGTAACTCACTTCCAAGTTCCCGTCGGAGGATGCGTCTAGTGTAGATGAGGTCACCCCGGCGACGGCGGAGCTCGAGGGAGAACAGATTTAGCTTCTGGAGTCGAATGGGGTACGGGAGATCACGTAGCCCCAGAACAGCTTTTGATGCACGTCTCTGAACCTTTTCTAGCACAGCGCTTTCAACCGCGTAGTACTCACAGGACGAGAGCTAGTACTCACATTTTTTAAAGCTGCTTCTTCAACAACAATCCCAGTTGGAAACACAAATGAAACTGATTGAAAGTTTAACGCAGTGCTTGAACGTGCAAGCAAATGGAACAGCTACCCGGGACACGCGGTCTGGTTCAAATGATCTGCTTAGGCATTTAAGCATTGAATTTCCTTATGATGCTGATTTCAAATGCACTTTCGAGACGTGGTTCAAACGCTAGGGGGATATGTCCCGGACGGATTTCAGTCGTCAAGATGAGTAATGCAATGTGTGACTTTTGCTCCACAAGCTCGGTAATAATGAACATACAAGATTCGTTGACTACATCTTGCTCAAGTAGCCGAAGGACTTCAGTTTCAACGTAACAGTAGCAACCATCACAGCAATTTTTGGTGAGTCGACAACTTTGTTTCGCATTCGCAGTCAATGTCTAAAAAAGATTATGCGGGGTACAGACGATTATGGGAGACTAAGTGACATGGTTAAGCGTGAAGGCGAAAGTTTCAAGGTACGAAGTTTGCCAAATGACCAGTTTAAGTGTCTTATATTTGCCAGTGCTTTACAGTCTTCACGGTACGCGGAAATCCGCGCTCGGCTTCTTCCTAATTTGGATCAAGGTCCAGATTTGACACTGAAGTCTCTTGTAGGCGAATGCAAATGGTTGATTACCTTGAAACAATACACGGCTATGATTGGGCAGAGTCGCGCCAGCATTGCCGATTCTGTTCATGCTGTGAAAAAAGCAAGCAAGGCTGGCTCGAGCAAGCCGCCTACACCTTGTTGATCATGTGATTAATGGCATTTCGCACGATACTGTTCACTCAAGTGCCACATTTGTGATAAGTGCCATAAACCAGGCCACAAGGCAGATGTTTGCCATCCGTCCTAGCCAAGAAACGTGAGGCAGTCCTACCGAATAAGAACTTTAGGATGCCAGACGCAGAATCACTATCGGTGATTTCCACGTTTCACAGCGCTTCTAGCACGCCGTCCATCTGTCACTGTGCTTATCAAATGAACCTCAACCCGGCTGCAGTTCAACACGGCGTCAGATATAATGATCCTTTCCAGCCACACTTGAAAGCACGTAAAGAAGCCGAAGACGGTTGATTCCAACCAAGTCGCCTACAACGCATCCGGTGGAGTGCAGAATCCGGTCGGAGAAATAAATTGCAAAATTGCATTCAACGGAGTGGAACAGGCCGAAACCTGCAACTTGTCTGATCGACCAAACTTGAACCTCCTTGGACTTGACTGGATGGATAAATTACAACCGTTTGATGTTCTAATGTGTCAGATTTGCAATAGAGTCCAAACCGACCCAGTCCATGCATCACTGTCGATAGAAGGCATGACACGAAAGCTAAAGCAGAAGTTTGCCGCCTTGTTTGAAGATGGTTTCTACCACTGCACTAAGTTCAAAGCAAAGTTGTGACTTCGTGAAGGAACCAACCCAGTCTTCAGAGCAAACAGCCCGGTACCGTATGCAGCCATGGTAGCAGTTGATCAGAAGCTCGACCGACTGGGACGAGCCGGTGTCATCACACCAATTAACCACTCTCCATGGGCTGCGCCAGTTGTTGCTGTGAGAAAGCCGAACGGTAAAGTGCGTGGCTGCGCCGATTTTTCGACTGGCCTGAATGCCGCATTTGAGACCATCAATACCCCCTTCCAATACCAGGGGATACATTTGCCAACCTGGATGGTGGGAAGTGTTTCGCCAAGCGCGACTTGTCCGATGCCTACCTCTAGGTTGAGGTTGATGAAAGCCCGAGAGCACTGCTGGCCACCAACACCTATGGTGGCTTGTACCAGTACAGCCGCCTCCCTTTTGGCTTGAAAACAGCCCCAGCCATCTTCCAGCAGCGGATGGACACCATGGTCGCGGGTTTCTGGAGCCGAGGCGTACCTGGATGAGATCATTTTAATGGGCCGGACGGAAGAAAAACCATTTCAGCGGCTAGTTGAAGTGCTTATACGTATCCAATAATATGGTTTCCTTATCCTTGAAGACAAGTGTACCTGTTTTTACACCAACCATCAAGTCTCGCGGCTTCGTTTTCTCAAAAGTTGGTCGTCGCCCTGATCCAGAAAATATCCGAGCTTATCAAAAGATGCCCCCACCTGTGGACTTGCAATCGCTGTGTCCATGCTATGGCCTAAGCAGCCATTACAGCGCTGTTCTGCCCGAACTGCATCGCCTTCATACCCCGCTGAATAAGTTGCTGAGGAAGGGCCAAACCTGGAATTGGACTCCAGAATGCTAGGCTGCTTTCGAGACGGTCAAGTCATTGCTGGCTTCAGACCTACTCCTAACTCACTTTGCTCCCTCCCGGGAAATTGTCCTTGCCACAGGCGTATCGCGACTAGGGTTTGGTACTGTTATTTGCCATACGTTCCCAGCTGGATCTCAGGAGGCGATCGCAAATGCCGCCAGGACGCTGGCGAAAGCCGGAAGAAACTACAGTACGATCGAAAAGAAGGCATTGGCCGTAGTGTTTGATGTGAAGCAATTTCACAAGATGCTCTATAGTCACCGCTTCAAACGCTTGACGGATCATAAGCCATTGCTGGCCAGTTTCAGCTTGAAAATGGGAATTCCTGCCTATACAGCCAATCGGTCGGCCGGTGGCCGAGTGGTCTGCACGTTTGATTTGCAACCATAAGGTCACCGGTTCGAATCCGCGTAGGGGTGGGCGTCCTCGCGGTATACTCAGCCCGCGCGCGACTGGTGGTGGTCGTGTGGCAGCGAAGCGCCGTTACGGCGTATAAGCTGACACATTTCATTTTTCATTTCATTTCATTTTCATTTCATTTCATACAGCCAATCGACCCCAACGATGGGCACTCACCTTGCTGGGCTATACTTTTGAAATCCGGTATCAGTCAACGGATTCGCTGATCCAGGCAGATGCGTTGTCACGCCTCATTGATTCCCAGCATCAAGAACACGAGGACACCATCATGGCCGCAGTTGAGCTCAAACGTGATATCAAATTCTTGGTGAGTTAGACACTACATGGTCTGCCAGTTACGGCCGATGCTGTGCGGGCCGAAGCGCCTCGAAACCCAATCCTGAAGATGGTGACACACTTCCACAGAACCAGCTGGCCACGTTGGTTTTCATCTGCCCAAATGCAGCAGTTATATCAGCGAAGACATTCGCTCACGATTGTGAACGCAGGCGGCATGTTCTCAGAGAGGGTAGTCATCCCACAGGCGTTGCAAGAAAAGGTGCTGTGGCAGTTCTATGCAGGACTTCAGGACACAACCGAATGAAATTGCTTGCCCAAAGTTACGTGTATTGGACCTTTATGGGCAGAGAGCTGGAGCAGCTAGCTAGAAGTTGTAGCAATTGCGCTACCGCTTCAAGGGCACTAACGAACGCTGAACTCCACTCGTGGCCTAAACCAATTAAACCTTGGAGCCGTATTCATGTCGACTTTGCAGGCCCAATCAATGACTAGAACTTCCTCATAATGGTCGACGCTTACAGCAAGTGGCCCGAAGTGTTCCTCATGAGCAGCACGAAAACCCGCGCAACAGTCTCGAGGTTGCGACAAATGTACAACAGGCTCGGCCTCCCTGAAACATTGGTGACGGAAAATGGAGCACAGTTTACTTCGGCTACACGCAAGGCGTTCTACCAACGCTGCGCCATCAAACACGTGCCGTCTCCACCATTCCACCCACAATCGAATGGCCAAGCGGAGAGGTTTGTGGATACATCCAAACGCGCTCTCCCCAAGTCAAGGAGGGAGGGAGCCATAGAGGTGGTTGACCGCTTCCTCTTTCTGTACCGATCTACACAAAATCTACAAACGCTGGGTGGCATATCACTAGCAGAAGTAATGATGAAGAGCAAACTACGCATGCTATTTGATGAAGTTCGGCCGTCCTCGGAGTCCACAGCTGGTGAAAGGAACCTAGAGATAGAACGTGACTTTAATCGGCGGTATGGTGCCAAGCGACGTTCGTTTTAACCTGGTCAGCCAGTACTTGTACGTGATTGTCGGGATGGACAGGCAAAATGGACGTCAGGCATGATCTACGGCAAGCACGCAAGCGTCATTCCCGACGTGATGATTGGAATGCAGGTATGGGTACGCTATGTAAACCAACTGAGACCAAGAATGTGTCCTCCACAAGCAACAGAATTCGCCAAGCTTCCTTTTGAACTGCTGACAGACAGCCTCAACTTGTCGAAAGAGCCAGCAGATGAATCCTGTCATCAGAACATTGGAACATTGTATTTAATGGGAATAAAAGCTGGAGCTTTACATGACCCATAGGGTAAAAAGAGTACAGGTCGGGTTTAATGAAAGGCCAAGCAACCTTATAGCGGGTTGGACTCGCGTGTTAGCCGTATCTTCATCGGGCTTATGTGGCACTTAAACAGAATGCACGCCGGCTCAAAGCGAGACATCCCACCACGCCCTCCGAAACGGCTTTGGAAAGGAAGTAGGTAAGAAAAAAAAATTCCATCCAGTAGAATGTAGTTAAATTAGGGAATATCGCGGTGTAGCTCGGCCAGATGACAGTCCAAGCGGGCCTTAAAGTCCGCCACAGTGGGTGCCAAGACTAAATCGGCAGGCAGAGCATTCCACGGTCGGCAGATTCGCAAAGCGAAGTAGTGTCGTCTGCAGTTCAGCCGACTGTGCTGTGTGAGCCTCAGTGGGTGGCCACGTAGGTGGGAGCCCGATTGGTGCAGTGTGAGTAGGTGGCGACAGGGATGTCCAGGGTTGGATAAGATCATGAATACGAGGATCAGGTCGCCCCGTAGACGTCGGTACTTAAGCGAGTAGAGGCCCAGGCACTGAAGTCGTTGTGGATAATCTAGGTGCTTGAGACCTCGGACCAGTTTAGTTGATGGACGTTGTGGGGTTTCGAGTATGCGTTGGTCCTTCAACAACCAAGGGCTCCAAGCCTGGATAGCGAACTCCAAGTGGGGTCGGAGAAAAGCGTTAAGGAGGAGGCGGAAATTGCTGGGGTCAATTTGACCGAAGGCTCGTTTCAGCAATCCCACCAGGCGGTTAGCAGCAGCTGCTGCTTTCCGGCAGGAAGCGGGTAATGATACCCAAGTCTCTTTCGGCTGAAGAGATCTGGAGGATAGACGCTCCCAGGTAATATACAGGAGAAAAAGCGGAAGGGCGGGTAGAAAGGACGCGACATTTCGAAGCGTTAAATGGAAGGTTATTTTCTATGGACCACTGATGTAGACGGTCGAGGTCCGTCTGAAGTGCGTTTGCATCGTCCGGAAGGTTAATTGTGCGCCACAGCTTCGCGTCATCCGCGTATAGTAGCAGCGAAGACTCCACTTGCGGTGTGACGTCGTCAATGAAGGCTATGAAGAGGTGCGGTCCGAGAACAGACCCCTGTGGAACTCCGCTTGTGGCAAGGATGTGGGGAGACAACGCTCCGTCGACGCGTACTTGGAAGGTACGGTTTTGGAGGTAGTTCCGGATCCAGTCCATCAAGTCCCCTGAAACGCCGTAAGATGACAGTTTCCACAGCAGAATATTGTGGTCGACCTTGTCGAAGGCTTTGGCGAAATCCAGGAAGATATCATGCGTTTCTTGGCCAGACTCGGCTGCAGTCGTCCAGCTGTCCCTGGCAAGTAGCAGGTTACTCAGGCAAGACCGTTGACGCCGGAAACCGTGCTGGCAATCAGAGAGCAGTTTCTGGGCCCCCATGTGGTCCGTTAAAGCGTCTGCGACGATCGATTCCATCACTTTGAAGATCGTAGATAGGAGAGTTATCGGTCGGTAATTGGCCGGATCTTTGCGAGTACCGCCTTTGTAGATTGGTGTAATAGTCCCACATTTCCAATCATGGGGAACTTTGCTTTGCAAGAAGAAGTGGGTGAACAGCTCCGCTAAGGGTAAAGCTAGAGCTGCAGCGCACGCTCGCAAGAGCCGTGGGTGGAAACCATCAGCGCCAGGAGAGGCCGTTAGCCGCAGGGATTTGAGTTTCGCCAGGACCTTCACCGGAGTGAAATGAACAGTCGTCAGGGAAGTTGAGAGTGAAACCGAAGAAGGTACCGTCGTTGTGTGCAGTGATGGAACGGAGAATGTGGATGCGTACTGCTTGCACAGGACTTCTGCTGCCTCGGTAGCTGATTTCGTGAGCCCTGTGGGGGTCGTCAATGCGGTGACACCGTGTTTGACTTGTCGAAGACTATTGACGTGTCTATACAAGGCTTTGGGATTGGATGAAAATTTACGCATAAGTTGACGCTGGAAATGAGAAGGTTCAACTTTCCGTAATCAGTCCAGCGTTTGGTATAAGTTGGCGTGCTGACGAGTTTTTCGGTGAAGCATATAAAATCGAAACGGAGGACACAGTGGTCGCTAAGCCCCAAAGGGGCATCATACTCAACGTGCTCAACCATCAGTTCTTCGTTAGTGAGGACGAGATCTAGCAGGGACGGTTGATTGTTGGATCGGAATCTGGTCGGTTGATACGTGTGGTTGTACAACGGGGCCGTGTGAAGAAGATCAATGAGGCCTGATGAAAAGGAGTTAGTAGACGGGACAGAGTGAAATAGACGGGGCAGATTGAAATCACCCATGATAAGAAAGTGTGTGCGATTGTGGGGTAACATAAGGTGGACGCCGGGCAGTAGTCGTGCATCCTTCTCGGGAGAGTTGTTTGGGGGGTGGTAAATGATACCAAGACAGCTGGAGTGTTTGGCGGTTAGTACGACCTCGCACCACATGGTGTCTGGAGACTGGAGGGAGGTGTTTGTTAACATGCTGCAGCTGAGGAAGATGTCATAGTACAGTGCGACACCACCACCTGGGGTTGCGCGGTCAGAGCAGAGAACTGACATGTGAGGAAGTTGGATTTCACCGTCAGTTATGTCGCCGGAGAGCCACGTTTCCGTTATGGCTATTAGGTCCGCTGTTGTTGATAGAAGTCGGAATTGGAGCTCCGGAAGTTTGGACATGAGGCCCTGTGCGTTCGTGTAGATACAGGTGAGACCCGTTTGGGTGATGAGCGCGGGAGTAACTAGGGTGCTGCCGATCAGCAGATGACCGGCAGTGCACCGTTTTTTTGGTTTAGGGGGGTGGAGCCGCTAAGGTTTGTAGTTGGGGAAACAAGGTGTGGGTCGTCGGAGCCCAGATGGGTGCTGGCGGCTGGGTCGTTGAAAGTCTGAAGATTGGAATGTGTATGTGAGTAAAGTACTCCAGGCAGTGAGGTAGGTGGTTCGGTGTGGACCGACTGAGGACGATCTGGTCAGAGTGTGTCGGTACCGAGTTTGCTGCTGCTGCTACCAGGGGTCTGTGGGAAGCTGTGCGCCTCGGCACCGGGTGTCCATCTGGATGCAGACGGATATCTGGTGGTGCTCGTCTTTTATTAGCATACCAGATGGTGAGTGCATCGGTTGCCATGCTAGCGGTGAGGAATGTCACTTTCAGAAGACAGGGGGCTGTTCCTGTGTAAGTTGCTGGATGAGGTAGGCGGTGAACGTCCGTTGTGACTACGTTGACAATATTTAGTGTCTGCTGAAGGAACCGCCATTGATTACAGTCATGCTGTTGTCGTTGTTGTAAGGTTGCGTCAAGGGCATGCAGTGCTGGGACGCCATGCACAATGATGGAGCATGGTTGAGTGGGTGGCGTCAGTTGCTGTCTGCGCGCAGCGCGCTTAGTCCAAGGGATGTCGGGGAAGATACGAATTTGGTAAATGCCGAGAGACGCATTGTTTCGGAGTAGGTGTGCTGACAACAGGACATCCTCCATAGCCGGGCCTGGCTGCAAGTCAACACGCAGAAGTCTTGGCTTACCGGCGTTCGGAGATGAAGTGTGGCGAGTCAGTCTTGTGAGACTAATGGGTTTCGTTTCAGGGAGGTTTAACGCGGTACAGATTGAGCTCCACATAGTAGAATCATGAGAATGTCGATTCTGAAGCTGCGGGTCGTTGGACTCGGGCACGTTTGTACACATGACAGAATTAGGAGCAGGGCTACTCGTTATTCGCCTAGACGAACGCGGATGTGAAGCGATAGCAAGCTTACTTGGTGGGAGGGCCTCCATCGGAAGCGTTGGTCGTCGGCAAGTGTTGGGCAGACCAGCAGTTGGTAACGGTGAGACGGTACGTGATTCAGGACGGTTGGGAGGTTGTTGTCGTCGTTTGGTTAGACCGTCGACTTTCCGCAATAGATTCTGTAGCTGTTCTTCCAGATTAAGCAAGCGCACTTCTGAGCTAACATTGTTGCTAGGCGGCTCAACGAATCGTGGTGACCGGGGCGACTGCGTCTGCGAATGCTTGTTACGCGGTGTGGAGGGCGGGTTAGTGGGAGACGAGATTACAGAACCAACCATAGGGCAAGTCCCTGAGGAAAGGTCGCAAGAAATATCCCGCACGTAGTTCGCAATTCTGGGAATGCAAACCGGGCAAATGTACCGCAGGACCGTCTGTGGATGCGAGCGACAGAATTCGATGTCAGCTGCATGGAGCGAATTGTCACAAGGAGCGTGAACACGGTGAAGACAGATCGAGCAGGTGATGGCTTTGGAACGAGGTCCTACACGCTGAGTGCAGATAGAGCAGGTGTTCAGTAGCCGCATTGGCGTAGTGGGCGAGACCGAAATGATCGGCATGGTCAAACAGATGACGTACAGATGACACAAATATCTGCAAATAAACGTAGTGGACTACCTGTCTCAAGAGAACAGAATGCGCAGGAGAATGGTACCAGACCACAGAGTACCTAATTCGAATCCAGAACACTGCAACCAAGGCCATGGGCTGATAGCAGAAGAGTCCCTTCCAAGAAGCTTCAGGTCAATCCCAGGCTAGCATCATACGCCACGGCAGCTGTCTCAGGGGGAAGGTAAAGGTAAAAACATAAGGAAAAACTATTATTTTAGAAATTAATTGATTATCTTCCATCTCGCTTTGATTTCAAAGGTTCTGGAACCTATTCCTTCACGTGATCGCCTGCATACGGTGTATTGGCAAGGAGGCTACTAATTTTACCAGTTCACCTTTTTCTAGTAGCTGAAGGTCATTGAACCCCCAATGTATTTGGCGTAGGTCTGGCGTAGTTGTACAGCGTTTAGGCGGCATTTTTGGCTACCTTGGCGGCTATTTGTTAACACGTTTCTCAGGTCAGGTCAGGTCAGGTCAGGTCAAAATCCGTGGACGATACAGGCTTCCGCCTAACGAGCGTCCAGCTTCTTGTACCGGTAAGCGAACCAGAGCCCCCGATACTTCGACTTTTGATCGCCTCTCCTTGCCTCTGCAAAAAGAAATGAAGCAAAAGCGAGAGCAATCTTTGCTTTTACAAGGATCAACATCGGATAACAATGCGAATAAATTGGATAGGATTATATTAATTCCGGAAAAATACGCGGCCAGCACCTGTCTAGGCCTGCTTTGAAGGCAACCACAGTCTCACAATCCATTAGTTCCGAAGGCAACTTATTCCAGTTGCGCACTACACGATTTGAGAAGAACTTAGCCCTGACGTTCAGTCTAGCTCTCTGTTGTTTGAGCTTCAAGCGATGTCCACGCAAGCGTTCAGAATCAGCCAGCTCAAATAAATCAGAGGGCACGATGGCACTGAAGCCCTTCATGATCTTAAATGTTTCTATCAGATCGCCTCTCAGTCTACGCCGTTCAAGGGAAAACAACCCCAGGCTCTTTAGGCGATCTTCATACGGCTTCCCCCGTTGACCTTCAACCATCCTGGTTGCTAGTCTTTGAATCTTCTCCAGGCAAAGAACATCATCACGGAGATAGGGCGACCAAGCTTGAACACAATACTCTAAGTGTGGCCTAACCACTGCTTTGTATAGTGGCAGGAACACTTCTGGCTTGGTATTACACAGAGCCCTCCTGAGGCGAAACAATTCTCGTCGCGCTTTGTTGGCGGCGTATCGACATTGTATCGAAGGCTTGAAGCTGCTCGTCATGATGACTCCTAAATCGCGTGCCTGGGTAGTGCATTGTAAGGGGAAGGGCCCAAAGGAAGTCTGAACTGCAAGTACGTCTCTACTAGTGGTCAGAATTTGGCACTTGCTTGCATTCAAGGGCAAGTCCCATTGCTTCGACCAGTTTGCCACACTGATGATATCCTTGGCCAGTGTTGCACGGTTGCCCCTGCTGACTAGCTTCAAGTCATCCGCAAAGATGTAACAGGGGTCTTCAATAAGAGGAGCCAAGTCGTTTATAAACATAAGAAACAAAAGTGGACCTAGCACCGATCCTTGGGGTACTCCACTGTAGGCCACGCCCACACTAGAACTCACATCACCGATTCTAACTCGAAACGTTCTCCCACATAAGAATTCTGACACCCAAGACAGAAGTCTAGGATGTACTCCGAACCATGCTAATTTTTCAAGTAGGAAACGGTGATTTACTGAGTCGAAAGCCTTGCTAAAGTCAAGATAGCAGACCTCTACCGGAATCCCGTCGTCAAGACATCGAGTAATCTCATCGAGGAAGCACAGTAGATTAGTGAGGCACGACTTCTTTTTAATGAAACCATGCTGCTCTGCTCTAAGTAGACTGTGTTCCGCCAAATGCTCACAAATCCGGTTTCTTATAAGCTTCTCTAAACACTTGAGCAGGACACAGGTTAGACTGATGGGTCTGTAGTTAAGGGGCTCCGATTTGGAGCCACCCTTGTGAATTGCAACTATGGCTGCTTCCTTCCAGTCTCGTGGCAACTTGCATTCCTGGAGCGACAAGTTGAACAGCTCCAGAACAGGATGTTGAAGGATGTCAGCTAGTGGCTTGACTATTGCCGGATGTACATCGTCAGGACCGGCTGATTTGAAGGGATTCAAGTTAGTCATCACAGTAAAGACCTCTTGCGCAGTCAGCACGATGTCCTGCATTATACAACTGCTGACACAGTGTGGCTGCGATGGTGCAGCACATCCATTGTCCCTCCTATGCAGATTCTGAAAGACTCTTAGCAGCATTTCAGCTTTATCTCTGGCTTCCACAGCCTGGCTGCCATCTTCCATAATTAGACACCCAACGTCCTCTCTTAGGGAGGCTTTAGACTGAACATAGCCGTAGTAACACTTTGGATTTGTTTTCGCATACCGAGCCAGCCGAAGCTCATAAGAGTATTTAGCCTGCCGTTGCATCTTGATAGCCGTATTCCGGCTTTTTGTGTACTGCAGCCATCTTCGAAAGCCCCTGGCCTCATTGAATTTTTTCCACTTCTCATTCCGTCTCTTTAGAGCTCTATCAATTCTCCTCCTCCACCAGCGAGGCCTGCTGAAATGTCTCGCAGGACGAAGAGGAGCAAACTCATTCAATAGTTGTACTAAACCAGTTTTAAGCACAGACCACCTTTGTTCCAAAGATGCCTGTTCCTGGTCAGGGATCCAATTGACCTGGAGGGCTCTATCCCTCAATTTCATATGGTCGATGCGGCTGAAATTTCTCACGAGGCGAGGATGTCGTGCAGGCTTCAAGGTATTTAGGCAGAAAGTGAGGACGCAGTGATCACTCCTACCTAAAGGTGCTTCCACTTGTAGCTCTGCGAAACGACCGTGTTTGGTGATGGCAACATCCAACGTGGAGGGGGCACTCCCGATTCGGCTCCTGGTCGGCATATTGATGTATTGTTCAAGTGCATTCTCATGCATCCAGTCAACCAGTTCCTGTTCCAATGTATCCGCTCTGTTTGCGGTGCCTTGCCAATCCGCATGAGGAAGGTTTAGATCACCAATTATTAGGAAATTAGGCGCAGCAACCACTGCGCGCCTCAATAGTGCACCGAGCTCTTTGTCCTCCTCTCGTGTGGACGATGGACTGCGGTAGACACATATAAAGATCTCCAACCTGCCCATCATCCTTAAGTAACAAGACACCACCTGAACGTTCGTATTACTCATCATAAACGGAGCCTCCCAATGACTATACTGGCGCTTTACAAGCAATAGTGCTCCCCCGCCAGTGTGGTGATCAGGCCTATCTACTCGGTAACTCACGAAATCTACCAGCAGGTCGCTAACCATGTCGCTCGGAGAAAGCCATGTCTCTGTCAAGGCAACAACATCAGCACATCCGCAGCGCCTCACCATCTCTCCCCATTTGTTCCTCACACTGCAGCAATTGGTATACCATACAATTAGTCCTGCTTGACGCGGTTGTTTCCCCTCGGGCGCAGCACCCGAGGGGACAACCCGTTTTTTGACACCGTGTCATTATCGTTCGCCGCCTGCAATGCTGGGTCAAGATTAGGCTCATGTAGGTCAACACGAGCAGAAACCTTGTCAGGTTCCGTCCGATTTGAGTTGTTTCGTAAACGACCAACTTGCTTCTTTCTCTTTAACTTAGAAGGTCTAGCAACGCTGCCTTCCGAATTTCCTGGAAGGTCAGCCTTGGGACGTTCACAGCGCTGGTTTCCCAAACCAATCACCGGGATGCACGTAGTGTCCTTGAGTTCCGAAGCAGCTGACATTATGCGAGCGGCATCAAATAGTCCTGGATGCGCCACCTGTAAGTTCATGTCCGCAACCCCGCAACTTTCCCCGGGTAACAAGTTGGAAGTCGTACTTCCGTTCAGAGAAACTTTGGTCGTTGTCACATGTAACTCGCGACTTATTCCCTTTGCAACCTGCATTGTTTGAGGACTCGAGCAGCCAACTGCCGCTGTGGTAGGAGTGCAATCCCACCCAGTTCCTTTTGGTGTGATCGTGGCATGTTGCTGACTGACTCTGACCCCAGCGGCCGGAGATGCAGGGTATACAATCAATCGGCTGTAAGTACCTCCGGGTGAACTAACTTGTGAGGAAGCACCTTTCGCGGTACCTGCATCTGATACTGAATTTGTGGTGTGGTAGTTCGAAGGAACGACCTCCGCTGCAGTGGGACAATCATCCCTGGTAGGCACTGATGCAATGCGGGGACCACGTAAAGGAGCACCCTTAACCAAGGTCGCAGACACGCCAGCCAAGCGGTTATTAGTATCTTCCGACTGACATACCCGCGGGACCTTGGCATGTGAGCTAAGTGTGTCCGGGGCCACCTGATACCGGCCATTAGTCTGACTCTCGATTAAGCCGGCTCGGTTAAGCATTTGGTCACGATAAACAGGGTTCCTAAATTCAACCAGAATCGGCCTAGCAAATCCTTGCTGACGCAGTGGACCAGTCTCTCTCCAGCTACCTACACGATGCACCCTTTTGATACCGACGTTTAAAGGTATCCCGGCTATGCGGAGGATGTCGTGTATTCGTCTCCTGTCCAGGTCTCGTCGAGCCTTTGCCTCGTGTATCACCGGCTCCTCCCGATTGTAGATAAGAACATTTCTTTGCCTGCCCATGGCAATCTCCGCGCTCTGAGCGTAGCTATTTAAAGAATCGCGCAACTCGTCAATCTTCACTCGCAGTGCATCTATGAGCAAAGCCTGGTCGCTGATCACTTTTTCTGCGGTGGAGAGCCGCTGCAGATACTTCGCGTCAGCTACCCTCTGAACATCAGGCAACTGTGGAGGAGCAGCAAGCCGCTCGCGTAATAAGCGAGCACAAGTATCAGCTAGGCACACACAGTGAAAACAGATCCATTTCAGTTGGGGATGCTGGGTGTACAGATCAATGGACGAATGGTCTAACCTAGAGCAGGTGCTATGATACCATAATAAACATCGGTCACACTGTATGCCTTCCGTGACTGCAGTGCCACAACTGTGCTCGCCACATTTATCGTTAGTATCGAAAGCCATAGTTATTTGGAAGGTGGAACCAAGAATAAGCAAAAAGCGAAACGAGCAAGCAGATGCAGGAGAAAACAGCAAAGAACAAACTCACGGAAGACAAGAAGCCTTTGGGACGGGTAGGTTCAAGTATGCAGCAGCAAAGATAGCAGCCCAAAAGTCGAAGAGTCGAAAGCCCTGGTTCACTTGCTGGTAGAAGGGTTAGATGTGGAAAGGCGGACCGTAGCGACGTCAGGAATGATTTGGTTGTGACTGGAATACGAGCCAGGCGATTCAAAGTCGAGTCAGTCAGGAAAAGTGCTACAGCAGACTGCAGTATCTTGATGCCACAAAGCAAAAACGCCAGATCCAATGTAGCAGTCAGTCTTTAGCAGCAGTAGAAAATACTTGAGCGAAAGTATTTGGGTAGGATGGGTAGAATGAACGTGGTTTGCATGCACTACTATACACGGCAGAGAACCGTATAGGTAATTTAGCGCTTCCAAGTCCTTTTGGATCACAAGAAAAGTGACAAAAGCCAAATTTTCAGGAGTTCAGTGAAGCGGACCAAGTTCAAAGTCAAGCCAACGTGGTCAAGGTCGCTGGAGGTTTACTTTATCTTCGGCTGGGCTGGAATATTATGCGAAAATTTTTGGGTGGGTAATTAGGATTAGCGAGAGAAGGTGATGGTCTAACAATAGCAGCTAACGTAATCTTGCCTGGAAAGTCTCTGATGGCGCGGGCTCTATCGGCTAGAGCCTGTATGCCATGCTGAGCAATAATTTGGCCAAGAAATTAGACGGAAGGCTGCTGAAATACGAAGTTGTAGGGGTTGATTTTGTTACTGTTAGACGTCAGCCTATGGAAGAAAATTTTGAGATGTTTTGCGTGTTGATCTTTAGAAGCGCTGGCAAATAAGCTAGGCGAAAGCTAGACCTCTACTGGCTGAATGGATGAATCGCTGAAATTTCTGAGCTGCTGCGCGAAGACCGAACAGCATACGCAAAAATTCGAAGAGCCCAACCGGCGTAATTTCGGATGCCTTCGGTATGTTTTCGTCAGCGACTGGGATCTAATGCTACGCGCAAACCAGATCGATTTTCGAGAACACACGGGTGCCGCGCAAACTTGCCGGGATGTCCTGAATGCAAGGAATAGAATAGCGATCGGGAAGAGTAAGGTTACCGAGCGCGCGGTACTCACCACATGGACGCTAGTCTCCTGACATTTTGGCCACCATGTGGAGCGGCGACGCCCACGGGCTTTTAGACAAGCGGACACTGCCTAGTTCAAGCAAGTGCTCGAATTCTGCGCGAGCAATTTTTAGCTTGTCATGGGTCATTCGCCTGGATTTGATGAAAACCAGCGGACCTTTGGTAACGATGTTATCTTTTGCAGTACCAGTGGCGGATGGATACGATGCCGTTGCACGAAAGACTTGCGGGAACTTGGTATCAAGCTTCTGACCGTCAAGTGAGCTTGACTGGCTGACGTATACAGGACTGCTTGCCACAATCTTGGTCAAAATACCTATAACTGCCAGATTTATTTGACAATCGATCAGACGGCGTTGCTTCGCAATACCAAGCAAATCGAAGGGCTGCACAAACTCATGGCCAAGGAATGGCCTCCGGACATCTGCGACGAGAAAGCTCCGTTTCTAAGTACGTCGTAGGTTTGACTTAAGCATGCTCGAGCTTTGACCTTACACGCGAATAGTGGTGTCGTCTGCTGCGCGCAGTAAACCAGTCGCCTTTTCAAATACACGATAAGAAGCACGTGCGATAATGTTGACTTCTGTGTCCGTGTCAACGAGATAGCGTATTCCCGTACTGTGATTGGTGACAATGAAGAGGCGACTGGGGCAGCCAGCAACATCCGTCGCCCCTACTTGCTGACCGGCCGTTTCCCTGCGCGTTTCGCCTGAAGTAACAGGGCGGGCGATACGACCGGGCCCGGTGACCAACTAGCTCGTGGTACCAAAGATGGCTCAACCTAGGGGGAGATTTCGAACGTGATCTAGGACGAGTGCGACTGCTGGAACGATTCCGGCGGTGGGATCCGAACTGTGCTAGTTGGTAAGTGCCGCTACTTGCGAGCTTAGTACTGCAACCTCTTTACTAGAAGTAGTCTGAACCTGAGATACTTGGGCATTGGATTCCTCAATACGGTCGGATTTGTCGGCGAGCTGAGAAAGAGGTGCGTCATTTGCCTACAGAGGGTTACGCATGTCCCTTCGCAGGCGATGAATCCACATCCCTTTAAGGGAAGAGTCGCCAACAGAGAGAGGTTTAGCTAGAGGCTGCATCTTGTGCAGCAACTGAGAAGGCTTTCGATCACCCAGCTCGGTTTCATTAAGAAACTGCGTAAGGCAAGCATGGGTTGATAAGCCGAATCGTTTTAAGACTACGGTCTTAAGCCCATCGTAACTCTTCTGATTTTCGGGTAGGTCCAAGGTGTCGTCGAGTCCATCGACGGCTTGCGGAGGAAGCGCTGCGACAACACAGTGCAATCTGACAGTGTTAGGCTTAACGCCATGTGAAGAAAAAATGGATTCTAGCTGATTAAACCAGGCCTTAGTATTAGCCCCTCGCAAAGTTGGGATAGGGAAACGGAACCCACTAAATGGATCGTCAGGATCTCGGTGAATGACTTATATGGTGCATAAAATATGGAGCTTGAGAAAGTGAACCCAAATGGTTAAAAGTAAAAGTAGGTGGGCAGACAGAATAAGTTATCAGATCTTAAAAGCAATATTAGTATAAAACCCGCTGAAAACATTTTAATGAGGGTCACAAATTTTAGCGCGAGTATCGTGCGCTATACATTCGGTACGAAACTAGACGGCCAAACCAATGCACCGGGCAGAACACACAAAAGTAAGCTAGGAAAGTTTATTGGAGGTGAGGAGAGTTTGCTAACGCTAAAAATAGGGCACTAGAAGAGAGCTAGCTAGGGTGGATATATTTGGCGTCAAGTGCGTGGAGGGGGCGTCGTTCGCAGCCGAGTCTCGCGCGCCGAAGGCGGATACCTTATTCGTGTTACCAACGAACGGGAAAACGTTTTAACAAGCAAACCGCCTAATCCCGTAATACATAAGAAAGTTATGATGTCCATATATATATTCCCATGATCATGGGAATCGAAGGCGGTTAATCGTGGTTCATGGCGCGATCTAATCACGAAGGCAGTTGCTGAAGTGCGGGAGAAAGCCCTCATGCATGCAGAGAAGGAGCGGCAAGTGCGGAAGCGACAAGCACCGATGAATTGTACTCCATCGACATCGAGCGCATGGTGCGGTAGAACATGCGGTCGCGAGTGCCTTAGTCAGGCAGGCCTAGTGAGCCATGAGAGAG
This sequence comes from Dicrocoelium dendriticum, assembly GCA_944474145.2. Taxonomy (NCBI): domain Eukaryota; kingdom Metazoa; phylum Platyhelminthes; class Trematoda; order Plagiorchiida; family Dicrocoeliidae; genus Dicrocoelium; species Dicrocoelium dendriticum. The sequence goes on along the minus strand of OX104066.1, from coordinate 85,721,718 downwards.
GTCACTCGGGACCACTGCCGAAGCGACGACGGGTCCAGCAGTGAACGAAGGCAGCACCTGCGCAGTGTTTGTAGGCATGCTGAATTCGATTTACTAACCGTGTGCTTGCATGCTAAGTCTCTTTATTTCAGGTGGTGGGTTTACAGTTTGTGCCTTAATGCTTTTCTTTCTCATATAAATGTCTACTGGTACTCTATTCCATTAACTTGCACACATCGCTTCAGCCAATTGTATTCGATTTCCATAACATTTTTGTGTTCGTGGCATTCCGTGAACTATATTTCCTGACCTCGTGCACTTAACTAGGATTTGTTTGTAAACAACGTATTACATATGCTATTTAATAAAGGTTTATATCACCGTTTCCTTATGCATTAAGCGAGTTTTTCTATTTTTCTTTTTCTTTCTCTCTTTCTCGCTCAAGTGTTTGACTGTTGTTTGATATCCCCGGTGTGGATGCGCTTGATGTGCATGTTGACAAGGTGCCTACCTGTCTATCACCCACTACCTCGTCCATACTGGCTCCAGGAGACAGTTGGTCGTTGCTGGAGGGGACAGGGTGCACGGTCCTTGTGGCCGTGTTAGGTTCGAAGAGTGGTCCCATGCAATCAGTGTGGAACGGACTGCGGTCCAGCCACCGCCATGTGTGCGCTTGATTCCCAAATACAGCGTGCTTGTGTTTGCCTGTGAAGGAGTGTCGGCCGGCTCCGATGATGAAACGTGGTTCCCATCCGCATGCCTCCCGGTCTTATTCCTTCGGGTTTACACTGGATATGGGGTGTGTGGTTGGAGCTGTGGGTAGTGCAGCGCAAGCCATCCATGGTCCCTCTGTAGGCGCAGGCGTCCAGTGGCTTGCCACAGTGACAGGCAAATCAGAAACCGGATGCCGCCAACTATATATATATATATATATATATATATATATATATATAATATATATATATATATTATAATAATATATATATATAACGGTAGTTTACACAGTCGTACGGGGGAATCTCCAGGTAACTAGAATGTATCGCTACCATCGAACACCAGCATGCTTCGAAGGCAGCGGTGATCGAAGATAGATAACCGCTGAACATCGCTTTTACGAACGGACCAAGTCTCACAGCCATGCAGCGAAATCGCTCGTGCCGCAGCATTGTACACTTGTCTCTTGAAAGCGAGGCTGAGGTCAAATTTAAGACACGGGTGACGAAAGTTAGCGAAAGCGACTCTAGCCTTGGAGACAAGCAAGGATCTCATCTGGAAAACCGCCAATACTAAGACAACTCCCAAGATAAATGAATTCGTCGACCACATCTAACGGATGCCAGAAAATGGTGAGAGAAGGATCTGCGCTTG